>CM062296.1:320464259-321664259 GCA_031216915.1 Pictodentalium vernedei | reverse complement strand
CTACCTCCGGCACTCAAGGCATATGTCTTTTTTCTCAAAGTTTAACTCTTTTTTTCTTTTTGAAGATCCTGGCCACACATGTTCCAAACACTATCAGACAGGTAACCCTCCAAATAACTGTATCTGCAAAAATCATGTTACGTTGCAAAACATTCTTTTTAGACTTTTAGTTCTGGACCTTTCATGCTTCTTACTTCCAACTATAACACTTAATTTATCGATTAATGGGTGAATAGAAAAATCCTGCCATAATTAACATGTTGAGTTCCATAAGCCTCCATAACAGCTCCGATAAAAGTGTCAGACATCAGATTGGTGGCTTTAAACAGAATATTCATTAGGTTGTTGCTTGATTAGTAATAGGAACAAAATCTTCACAAGAAAATTCTGTAGCAATACAATTGAGGGTATTAGCAGGCACTTTGCAACAAATTGTAACAAATCAACTAGTTATAAACGAAATTTTCTAACTCGAAACATTGAAAAAGTACCACAACTCTGAAAAAATGTGGGAAGAAACACATGCTACAGCAGCTACACAGGCATTGTTTCCCCATGATGCTCGATCACAACACCAAATATCCTTCAAATTGGAGTAGCAATGGTTGAGATACAAGGGAGAATGTTGGTACATGTAATGATGAATGGGTAAGACTAATATTAAGAGGACAGGGGTCACCACTGCACGGCCCTAGATGCACCTTTGAGTTTCCAACTTCCAGGTCTGGGGCATAATAATCGCAACACACCCACCTTATCAGTTCATAATTTCAGTAAAATAAAAGAAATTATGAATTTGAATTAATTAATAGATGATGGAAAATATTTGGCTTCTTCGCCTTCTCGTACTATTTAATTACCACAAACAATATCAGTTTGATGCCGACAAACGAAACTGAACGCATGTGGTTTGGTTAAAAAGTAACTCGGCATGAATAATGAAGAAATTGCGAATATTTCGTGTATTTCATTTGTTCAAAAGCCAATTGCAGCTAATATTGACCGTGCATTCAATAATTCGTTTCGGTTTTAACCACACGTCCACGCTGACACTCCGTGACAGCGGTTATGTTTATTGTGATATGCAAATTGGAGGATGGTTTCCGGTGAAGGAGATTTGTCACATTTGTCAGTGTAAAACGATCATAAAAGACACTGATCGACGCTTGTATTACTATGGTTGGTTGCAAGAAAAAACTAAATTCTCAGCATCGTCCAAGCGCACCTTATTTAAAAGCACGAGTGCATCATTTTTAACCCATCTTCAATCGGTCCTTCGCAGACATCAAACGTACCCGTCTCAAATTCCATGGTTACTAGGAAGTAAATAACTTCACAACATCTGGGGGAAATCAACACGCCCAATATAGTTCCAGGTCACTTGGAATATACTTCGTGAAAAAGTGATTTCTGAAGCATTCTGCTTACTTTGTTATGAATATTGCCTTATTTTATGTGTATCGTCCCGATTTTATACACTCGGTTATTTTTTTACAAGTGGTTCATGTTGTCTTTCTAGTGCGCAATAATTCAGATTTTTTGTTAACAAAAACGTTCAGGCGGCCTGTAAACACGAGAGGGAATTTCGAACCATATTTTGCAGTTATGACATTAACAGCTCAAGTATTTGCTGTCACCTGTTTGCAAATCCGCTCATACATTGTCTCGAACAAATAAAGGGCGTGATCACGTCCTTGTATTCTTACGATTGCCCAAACTGAGTATTTCTGCAAGAACCACATCGTAATCACATGACCGGAAAAACATCATTGAAACATGGCCACATCCGGAACATCAAAAATTTGTGTTGGTGTTATTACATTCAAACGTCAAAACCCACCAGAGTGTGTGTCCAAAAAATGCTTTCTCCGAGTCTGTAGTGTGTTATCATTATATCGAGGACAAGGCTTTCGAATTACCGATTATTTTGTGATTTTACCGATTCGTTACTTATGCCATTTGCAAATTAATCTTCTTCAAAATCCTCAAATTCACTTTTTTTACTGAAAAAAATTATATGTACCTTTTCTATGCACTTTACTCATTATTTTGATATATAATTTGCGTTTCCTAACTTCTCTTATCTGTTTTTGAGGCATTGGGAAAAATGTCAAAAAATTGACCAAAGTTAGGTTGGACGACCCCCTTAACATGGAAACTTTGTACCCGAGATTTGAAGCAGAACGGATCTCGGGTAGAGTTGTAGGACATCTTTTAGATGATCATCTGCAAAGATTAGGAATATTAACAATAGGAGATAGATTAAGATCTAGAGCAGAAGCATCAAGGTACATACAATGTACACTGACATTCGGGGTGATTATAAACGAGTCAGGGAAAACCGAAAACTGCAGATCTGGTGTAAACATTGATCCTGCAGACCGATCGGTGTTTCTGAGATCGATTGATGTTCCCGATATCAAAGAAGCTGACACACATTGCAATGATCGTAATTCACCAGGAATGAAAGTTTTTGGGGACGTATCGCCCCAAAACCAGTTCGTCCAGTATCATTATCAGGACGGATCCCACTAAACACCCTAAATCACACAAATATACCCAAATGCCCATACAATATTATCCAGGGTTTGGGAACTTTATGCCCCAGGAAGTTTCGGCCCCGAAAAGTTTCGGCCTTGGGAAGTTTCGGTCACCACTAGTGGAAAGTTTCAGCCTCGGTAATTCAGTCTCTATCAATAGTATCAGTGACGTACCGGCAGTCAGAGGGGGCATGCCCCCCCCCCCCCCCCCAACCAAACAGGTCGGGGATTTTTACCGATTGGACTATTATAGTCCGATCGAGCTATTATAGTCCAATCGGGCTATACATTTCGATATTAAACGCGACATTTGTTGAAAAACCTCAAATGGCGAAAAATTCCAGAAAAATTTCAATACCGGTATTTCAGGCCTTAAAAGGTTTCAATGGGCCTTCACATGCAGTCTATAATTTCTTTCCTCTTTAATTTTAACTCTAACTCGACTGGAAGTTCAATTTTGAACTTTTATTTCAAAGTTTAAAAAATAACTGTTGGGGAAGCTGGAGGAGGGTTGGGGGTAAAGAATAAACAGCTTCAAAATGCAGTATTGGGGTGATTGCTGAATTGGAAGGAATAGTTGCAACCCTATTCATTTTCTGTGAAGGAAACTCATTTTTTAATTTTGTTAGGGTCAAGATGGGTCATGCTAAAAATTTCAGGTTTGGAAAGCCTGCTTTTGTCACACCACAAGGGATAATTTGAAAATTTGAAATTTTTTAACTTTATCAATCAGGCAAATTGAACAGAAAAATTAAGACAGTGGCTGTTACCAGAATGAAATAAATCCTGTTCCTTTTTCTATGGAAATTAGCAAGATTTTAACACTCTCCAAACCACACATTTTCTTCAAAATAATAACCCTTTTCAGACAAATCATGAATCATCCCACTATCCACTCTTATTCCTTAGTTAGTTTGGGTAATTTTTTGTGTGTTTGTTTTTGCTCTTTTTTGCCTTTTTGCATAACATGACAAAAATCATTCTTTTAAAAAATATTTTAAAACTAAAATAAAATTGACTGTTATGCTCATACCCAGTCGCCGAATAATAACATCTCACTTTCAAAATTGTTTTTTTTCAGCATTTGGAATTATAACTTGGGTGGGGTTGAAAGTATACAAATACATATGATACAACTGCTGTATATTTATGTCTGCAACCAGTTGAGTGCAAGGACTGGTGTTTGTTGGGTTTAATAATTAGTAATTTGTTTTTTTTTGTTTGGGTTTTTTGGGGTGGGGGGAGTTGGGGTGAGGGGAGGTTAATAAATAAGCTTTGTTTTTGTTATGGAAGAAATTACCAACTAGTCCTGGCATTTCCCTGGTCAAGTTTGGTAGAAATAATTTTATAAACAAATCCTTATGCTGGTAGTTATAAGAAAAAATCATCAAAGTTCAAAACAAATACAATGAAATTATTGAATTTATTCCTGTTAGCGCTTTCACCGCTCTCTCTGTGGATCTTCAGTCATTTTTACTTTTATAAAAAAAAAAATTAAAAAAAAATGCCGGTACGTCACTGATACTAGTGATAGGGACTGAATTCCCGAGACTGAATCTTTCCACTAGTGGTGGCCGAAACTTTCCAAGGCCGAAACTTCCCAGGGCCTAAAGTTCCCAAACCCAAGTTAATGTTGTATGGGCATTTGGGTGTATTTGGATGATTTAGGGTGTTAAGCGGGACCCGTTCTGATAGTAATACTGGACGAACTGGTTTTGGGGCGATATGTCCCCAAAACCTTTCATTCCTGGTGAAATGCGATCAACGCAATGTGTGTTAGTTTCTTTCTTTCATTCGGGAACATCAATCAATCTCAGAAACAGCGATTGGTCAACAGGGTCAATGTTTTCATCACATCTGCAGTTTTCGGTTTTCCCTGACCCGTTTACAACGATCCCCGAATGTCACTGTACATTGTATGTACCTTGATGTTTCGGCTATAAATCTTAATCTATCTCCTATTGTTAATATTCCTAATCTTTGCAGATGGTCATCTAACAGCTGTCTTACAACTCTACCCGAGATCCGTTCTGCTTCGAATCTCGAGTACAAAGTTTCCATTTTAATCGCTGCTAACGAAGCTTTGACCTGGTCCTGCGACATAATTTTGAGCGCAGGGGCAGGGATTGCAGAAAAACTGTAAATACTACATGGAGAAGTGGAACGAAAATTAAAAAGAAAGTACCAATTTAAATAGTTATTCCAACATAATCTAAATCTTTCAATATTTCTCTAAGTTTTCACTCCTAGTTCTGTTGTTGAGCTTGTTATTCAACAATAGCAGTCCTGCAGTCGATAGTATCTGCATAATATCAACCGGAGAAAAATAATTCCGCGAACAGAATTCCAATTTTAATTCCGCGGTTTCAACGCAGCATACTATAATGAAATGTCATATAATGTCGAGGTATATGCATATAATGTCGAATGATACGCATATATAGACAAACTATAAGCATATATCAACAGACGATAAGCATATATTGACAAATGATAAGCATATAAAGACAAAATATAACCATATAAAGACAAACGATATGCATATGTAGACAACTGATAAGCATATAATATACAACGGTATTCATATAAAGACAAACGATATGCATATATTGACGAACTATATGCATATATTGACAAACGATATGCATATACAGATTTCTGATAAGCATGTAAAGACAAATGATATGCATATATTTACAAACGATATGCATATATTGACAAACGATATCCATATCAAAACATACGATAAGCGTATAAAGACAAACTATAAGCATATAAAGACAAACTATAAGAATATATAGATAAATGATATGTATATATTGAAGGACGATGCGCATAGTTTGAATTACAATCCTATAAGCATACATAGACAAATGATACGCATATATTGACGAACGATATGCATATCTATACATATGATAGAAATATAAAGACAAACTATAAGCATATAAAGACAAACTATAATCATATAAAGACAAATGATATGCACATATTGAAGAACGATACGCACATATTGACGACCGATATGCATATATTAGGAGAGCGTCACATAAGGCATGTTTTGTTTAGAATTTAAGTGTATATCTGCTCTGACACAGCCGAAAGGAAAAATAAAAAAAAAAAACAAAACAAACAAACAAAAAAAAAAAAACGCATCCAAACCGCCCCCCCCCCCTCCTCACACACACACACACCTTAAAAAAAAAACAAACAAACGAGGTAGCATTTTTAACAAGAAAAATTCATTTGCACAGGAAATGCAACTATTTTATTGAATGGCCCATGTATGCGTGCCCGCAAGGTATCTAGGTAATCATTAAAATGATGGTGGGCACACTGGGCGTACATGTTGGTACCAAATTCTATCGGTCAAACTGCATGTTTCAGTTGTTCTGTACAGAATAGTCGTATTGTTGCTGGAAAAAAATCAATATTCTGCATATTTGTATTATTACATTGCTGTGTTGATTGAAATGGACAGAGAATTTCGTTCGGGTCCGGATTCGGTTGGACTTATCTGTCCGCTTTCCTTACCAAATTATAGAATCACGTTCGTCGAAAAAGAAATGCGTTGACAAATGAAATGAAATGAAACTTTATTTTCAGCATACTCATGTACAGCTTATGTAAATACAAAATAACAATAATAAAGTGTACACTGCATGGAAATGGCATAGCCAGAAAGGCTGTCTTCCTGCCATTCCCAGACATGATTTATTTTGTCCTGACATCAGAGTGGTTTAGTTCTTTGTCCTCCCCGATTCACAATAAGTGAACCGTTAGAGAGGCTTTTTGTGAAGCTTTCCCCATGTTCGGAGGAAATCAGAAAAACGAGTGGTGATTTGAAAAGTCTTAAATTTAGGATTAATTGTAGAAGTAGCGATAGTTGGTAGGATGAGATCACTTTATGCTGGGCCACAATCTGGACAGAATGGATTGGTGCAAGTAATGTCAGAAGAATATCCATTCAAGAATGAATTAATTATTATCTTTTTAAACAGAGGCCTGCTATATTGCCTTACTTCGAGATTTAAATCATTCCAAGTTTTCGGGAAAGAATGAATCGGGAGATCAGCAGAAAAGCAAGTTCCTGGTTTGAGGGAGCGCACATTTCCTGTTTGTCTTGTTTCCATTCCAGAAGGGTTAGTGTATATTTCGAAAGTATTGTCAAATGACATGGGGAGTTTATTGTGGTACCAGTCATGCATGAAAAGATGCGCATGTAGCTTATACAAATCTTCAAACTTCAGTATTCCACAGTTTTTAAATAAGGGTTCGGTGTGCGAGGTATATTTTCTATTTGTTATGATACGTATAGCCTTTTTTAGAGTGTTGAAATTCTCCTGGTTGAGGGTACATGGCCCCAGACAAGTATACCATGCAACATATGGCTATGTATCAATGACTGATATATTATATTCAGGGCTTTCAAAGGAAGGATTCTTTTTGCCCTATTAAGGGCAAATATTGCCCTTGCCATCTTTAGGCAAACTGCAGACGTGTGTTGTTTGAACTTTAAATTTTCGTCCAGGTTGACCACTAGGAATTTGATAGAGTTTTCCTCAAGTCTGTTGGTAACAAATGGAATGTCTATGTCGTTCAAAGATATCTTTTTATTGGCGGCATTATACGAGTCGTCCTGCGGGTGTAACAACATACATCTGGTTTTACTAGCATTAAGACATAATCCATTTGCAGAGCACCATTCACTGATTTTATCGAGTTCCGTATTGGTCTCATCTAACAGAGTATCTAGGTTCCCACTCGACACATGAGCTGTGGTATCGTCTGCAAAAGACAGCACCTTAAGTAGGGTGGATTGGCTGATGTCGTTAATGTATAATAAAAAGAGAAGGGGGCCTAAAACTAAACCTTGTGGTACACCAATGGAAACATCCATTACTTCCGATGTGCTGTTCATGAAAAATACAAACTGACATCGGCTTGTTAGATAATCTTCGAACCAGGAGTTAGCTAAACCTCTTATACCGTAGCTTTCAAGCTTCTTCAAAAGAATCGAGTGATTTATGATATCAAATGCTTTTGAAAAATCTAGAAAAATTGATAGTGTACAATCCTTTGAAGTTTTATCATTTGCTTCTGCAACACTGATAAATGATGTAAAATGGGATGCACAGTCGAATGACCCTTCCTAAACCCAAACTGATGCTTATATATAGTGTGCTGCTCATCAAGGAAAGTGTATAATCGTGAGGACATTAATTTTTCGAGTATTTTTGAGAATGATGGAAGAATACTGATAGGGCGATAATTGGAGAAAAGTTGAGGATCTCCAGATTTAAAGACAGGAATGATTTTGGCTAACTTCATTCTGTATGGTACTCTACCTGCTGCGAAAGATAGATTGATAATATGAGACAAGGGGCTGCTATCTCGTATATAACCTTCTTCGGAAGTTTGGCAGACATATTAATACTATCCGTACTTGGTTTGCCTTTTAATTTATTAACACAGCTAACTATTTCTTGTGTGTTAGTAGGTGTTACAAAAAATTAATCCCCATTATTACGATTGCAGAGAAATTCTGAGAAGTGACGTTGTGTCGGAGGCACTTGGACACTTATATTCATACCAATGTTCATAGCAAAACATGTATTAAATCTGTCCGCGATTATTCTAGGGTCGGATAATTCAATATTCCCGCCCATGAAGGAAGGCGGTAGTTGCCGGTTGTTATTTGACTTGTATATTTCCTTTCGCAAGATGCCACACGTTTTTTTAATAATATTATGTTTGTTTTCAAGTAGTACTTGATTATAATAATCTGTTTTGCACTTTCGCCTCAAGCGGTTATATTCCTGGCGGAATGTTTTGTAATCCGATGTGTTTTGGGTGTTAGGAAATTTTAGTTTTTTAACATACAATTTACTTTTAGTTTGGGATGATTGCAATAAGCCAGAGGTCATCCATGGTTCTCGTTTTATATGTTTCTTTCGAGAGGGGGTTGCTTCTAGGAGAAATGCTTGTTCAAATACTATGTGAAATTTATCCAGGAATCGATTGTATGCCGAGTTAGGACAAACGTCATTGATAACATCAGAGACATCACAAGCCGTTAAGAGTCTTTTAAAACGGGTGACATTCTCAAATTTCATTGACCGTCTATAAATAGGCGTTGCAACTGGAGGACGTTTATCTATACTCTCCCAAAAAAGAAAGTGAGCATGCTAAAAATAACACTAAAAAAGACATATATCATTTTCATTCATGGAAATTTTATTCAATCACAGATGAATCAATTTGTGATCAACACGAGAAATTTCATTACGCTACGACGAATACTCTTGGTGCCATGGAGAGTCAAAGACACTAAGGGTCAAACACAAAAGCCACACACTCAATATCTGGTATGACCTCCGTCTGCATCGACTACTGCAGTGCATCTACGCCTCATGGAAGCGAACAAGTTAGCATGGAAGTGGGTTAGGGTAGGGTTAGGTAGGGTTAGGTAGGGTTAGGGTTAGGTTAGGTAGGGTTAGGGTTAGGTTAGGGTTAAGGTTAGGTTAAGGGTTAGGGTTAGTTTAGGGTTAGGGTAGGGTTAGGGTTAGGTTAGGCTAACTCTAACCCTAACCCTACTCTACACCACTGCAGTCGAGCACGACGATGACATAACGTCAAAATCGGACGAATTGCAGGTCTTCGAGGACGTAAGCCGTATTCTCTCAGGCGGTTGATTACTGTTTGAGGATGTATCCTTCTCAGGTTAGATATGTTCCTGGCTGTTGTTGTTGCCGTTTGTTGCCGGTTCCGGAGATGGACGACACAGATATACTGATCTTGTGCAGGGGTGGGAACTCGGGGTCTCCCGGAGCGGGGTTGGTCTCGAACGTCATCATGTTTTGCATGTCGATGGACTAGCCTGTCTACAGTGTTACGGTGGCAGTTCAAATGCTGGGCAACCTCTCTGTGTGTTCTGCCAGCTCTAATCATACCCCGGGCAAGGAGACGTTGATTCATTGTCAATCTTGGCATGCTAATGTGGAGTCGTTTTAACAGCAGCGCAAGTTTGAATGTGAACGATAGGAAAGCCTTACTTTAGTGACTAAATACCCAAGGATTCACACTGTTGCATGAATTTTCAGACTCTCCACGTGCAAAACATGCCTTTTCACAAACGCCTTTTGGCAAACTGCCATATCTTTTAAAATGATAATGATTCATTTTAGTCAGTTATATTAATAGGAAGAAGTACAGTTCGTGAAAATACAATTGTAAGAGTTTACTCCAGGCGGGTCGAGAAAAAGACAGCTTTTGTGATTGCAGTACTGGGTGTTAGCCCTTCTTCTGATGTAATGAAAGAAACCCAATCTGCGCTATTTACAGGGCCGTAACTAACTGCAGGTGCAGGACGTCGGTGCCGGACGGCTCGGTCATATCGCCCAAATGTTTGGAACATACCTTATTGCTTTTATCAAAGACGTATACGCTATGCATATACTTTTTATAAATAAAATACTCACATAGCAGGGAATTTATGAGATTGCTGTCAATAACACACCAACATGTAGAGGTGTCCGACCATCTGGGTGCGCTCAACAGGCCATGGTCATAACAGTCATTTGTTATTACTTACTCTCTCTCACTGGATGTGGAATCCTACCGATATACTGAGTCGAGCATTTATTGCACTTCTAATCTGTGTTTATTTTTGTCAGACAAGCAAGAGATTTTGTCCAACTGAGAACTCCAAAGCGTGTTTATATTTTCGTCTGGCTAGCAAGGACGTCTGCTCAACTCGGTATTTCATAAATTGTTGCCCAACCTCTGCCCGGCAAAACCCATGATCGGGGGATTTTGTTTTGGGGGGGGGGGGGGAGTGGGGGTGGGGAGGGTGGCGCCACACACACACCCCATCACCAGCAGAAGCTGCGCCCCTGGCTATTTAAAATAAGATGGATCAAATTTGATTATTTTGTTTTACAATATTCTGCCTCTACACAGCTTATTATCTCTCATTTGAAAGAGCTTGTTGAGCTACGTTTTTGAATAAGAAAATAAAAAAATGGAGGACACTTTCGGTTTCTCAGCAAGTGTCGTCTGCTGCTTGTGTTAAGTAAAGTAAAACTTAAACCCCCTTAGTTAACGAATCAGCCACAACCTACTGGGTAATTTATAAATGATCATTTGAAAAAGGACTATTTCTCAAAAAAATTCAAGAAAACGATATCATTGAGCCCGTTCCAATGAGGGTTGACACGATATGGCTTCGTAGAGTGTTTTTGAAAATTTGAAAAAATAATAAATTTTTGATATTGTGTGGATTGGGTAAATCTTTACAAATAAAGGTTGATCACAGGCAGCCACTCTTCACGTGCCTTCAACAGCAGAAATGGGAAAAAAAACTCTGGCAAATGATTTCGTTAGAAAATTTTCTTTGAGGCAAACTAGCATAACCTCATATTTTTTTATATTTCAGAGCAGTGAAGCGTTTGGTAATGTGGAAAAAACGCACCTAAACACACCGTATAGTGGCGGTATCTGTGGAGTTGAACTGGCAAACAACACAGAGTACTTGATAATGGGTAAGATGTGACTTGTTTAGCCTTTGGACCCTGGTGTCATCATACACGTCGGTTCAATAGAAGCAACTGGAAGAGTTCGAATTTATTATTTGGGGGTAAACCAATTAATATTTTCAACGTGCATCCATGGGGTTGAGCGTTGAAAATATTGACTGTTCTACCCCACACTTTAACCCATTTCCCAACGTAACGGTCAGAACCGGCCTGCGCTATTCTCAAAAATCGCCAATTAATTTTCATTATTTTTTAATTTTTTGTCTCAAAAACATAGGTTATGACCCTTCACTGAAACGAGCTCATCGAGCTCGTTCCAATGAGGGGTCATAACGTATGTTTTTGAGACAAAAAATTAAAAAATAATGAAAATTAATTGTTTTTCATGTTAGGTAAAGGGTTAACTTAGCAGCCGTCCTACTTAATGAAAGTATCTTGTCCATGGGCCGGAAAAGCGGGCTCACGGGTTGAAAGGGGTTAACAATAGTTAACAATAGTCCAGCATATCAGACCTGACTTCGCTCAGCTCATGCCACGCGCAGGTCTTGGTGTGTCTACCGTCTGACATAGTGTTGAAGTGAACTTAAAGGAGGATCAACAAAACGTACGCGGGCTAAAAACACAGGTTGCTGACATGGGTGTGTGGGTGTAGGTGGGGTGGGGTATGTAAATGGCAGTCCCCCCAATCAACCAGAATTTGATTGAAAGTTAATTAAGACTTCTCGAACACCTTCACTTGCATGGAGGTTGGGTCAGATTAAAACCTAACAACTGGTGTCAAGGAAAATATTTTTTTTTGGCCATCAATTTTTCACCAAATTTTACTTTTGAGGGAGATTTCAGTGTTTAATGTGGGTGGTGGGGGGGGGGGAGGGGGTCAAGACTATGTTTTGTCGATAGAAGATATGGCTCCTGACGAGGTTCCGTATATATAATGTGTGCCCCTAAGTTTGTAGTATTGCCCCACAGCAGAAAATGAGTTTATATCTATGTAGAGGGTGGGGACAAGAAAGTCAACAGGAATGGAAGGAAGCTGTTGAACTTCACAAACGAGCCCGGTCTGAAGGTTCTGAACAGGGACGCGAGGTGTAAGGGAAAATGGACCTGGGAGAGGAACGACATAAAATCAATAATCGACTACATTCTCACAGATATTAATTTATGGAGGGAGGTGATAGGGATAGAAGTGGATGATGAGGGTAAAACGGAGGTGGATAGTGATCACAACTTGATTACAGTGACGATCAGGGCCAAAAATCTAGTAAAAAGCAAAAGACAATTTAAGGAGATTTGGGAACTCAAAAAGGATGCTGACTGGGCGAAGTTCAATGAAAAACTGAAACCAAAGCTTGCAACCGTACCCAAGGGAGGCAATCTCCAGAAGATGTCCGACGCCATAGTTTCGAGCCTAGTGGAGGCAGGGAAGGAAAGTGTAGGAAAGATCAGGGTGCCAACACGGGAACTTGGGTTCAGAGTGAATGAAGAACTGAAAAGGACCATAAAGGGAAGAAAAGCTAAATGTGCTGCATACAGAAGAAGTAGAAAACTAAAGGGGGCGGAAAGCAATGAGGCCACATTAGCAAAGGAAGAATACCAACAAGCACGAAATAAAGTAAATAAGATTAAAGACGATAATCGGAAAGTGCGAAATAGCAGTCTTATCAGGACGATAAGAATGACAGGGGGTCGAGTTCGAACATATTTTGGAAATGGGTGAATAAACGTAACAAAGGAAGTAACCCACAGAGTATTAAAGTAGATGGCAGAGTTACAGACAACCAAGATCAAGTCGCATCAGAACTAGTCAAGCACTGGGAAAAGGTAAACGATAAGCGACGGGGCATGGGAGCCCACCTGAGTGTCCGAATCAGGTCGAGGAAAACATATGGAACTTCGTGTGCAGCGAAATTAAAACGGAGGAGGTGCGAAATGTGATCTCAAAATTAAGGGATGGAAAAGCGGGAGGAGTGGATGAAATTCCAAACGAGTTTATCAAAAAAGGGGGGGAGAGGAATTCGTGGAAAGCCTAACTGCCCTATTCAATCTAGCCATATAAAATCAAGAGGTCCCAAAGGAGTGGAGAGAAAGCAAAGTGACATTTATTCACAAAAAGGGGGAAAAAGACATTTTGGATAACTATCGAGGGATCTCTGTCAGTAGCAACATTGGACAAGTTTTCTGTGAAGTCCTGTATGGGAGTCTAGAGGAGGTGATTGAAGAGAAGGGTTTTTTTGGGAGAAATCCAGAATGGCTTTAGCAAGGGAAGGCGAGTTACTGACCATCTTTTCACGCTATTCCAAATGATAGAATCCGCGAAAGCAAAAAATAAAAAGCTGTTTATGGCCTTTTTGGATGTCAAAAAGGCATACGATAGAGTATGGATGGAGGGTATGTGGCGCAAGCTGGAGGCTCTGGGCTGAGGAGGCGAGTTTGTTGGAATTATGAAAGCATTATATAAAGACGTACAGAGTGAACTTACCCTGGGAAACATTACAACAAAACGTGTGCCAATGGAGATAGGCCTAAAACAGGGGTGTATCCTTTCGCCAATCCTGTTTGCATTGTACATCAAAGATTTAGGAGATGAACTCCTGCATAGCGAGGAAGGGGTAGCAGATGGGGACTTGAAGATCCCAGGGCTATTTTTTGCAGACGATATGGTGCTAGTGTCAGAAAGCGAAGATGGGCTAACGAAAATGTTGGGAATTGTTGGGAAATATGGGAGCAAATGGAGACTCGAACTTAATGAAAGCAAGAGCAAAGCTATACCTGTGGGCCGCAAAGTGGACCCCACTCGAAGGTGGAGAGTGGGTGAGTTCTGCATTCCGGAAGGTAGCAGCAAACTTCTCAGTGTAGGGGAGACAGGTGATTACGAGTATTTGAGGGTAAATATAAACATTACAGGAAGAGGCATCTACCGAAACCACACAAATAAATTGATTCTGAAGGGGAAGCGAATCCTTATCCAAATGAAACTTATAGGGAGAAACAGTTTCAATAAGGCTTTCGCGGGGAAAACCATTTGGGAAATGGTGGGTCTGCCAAGTATAACATACGGTACGGAAGTGGTACCCCTAAACCAGACGGCCGTAAAGAGCTTGGAAATCCTGCAGAACGATGCAGGCCGATGGATAACGGGGTCGAGTAATGCCGCAGCGCTAGAAGCAAGCAGGGGTGAGCTTGGGTGGATGAGGATCATGGACAGGATAGACCTGTTGAAACTCGGTTATCTTAATTATTTGGTAAATCTCCCAGACAGCCGATGGTGTAAAATAATGTTCCTGAGAATTTTCAACTCAAATATCAAGACGGGGTGGATGGTCCAAGTGAGGGAGCTAGTAGAGAACTACTCATTGGAGGTCTCGGACCTGGACGTTGGGGCAAACCAGGGTAAAAAAAATCGTCAGAGAAAGGGTTATGGGGGATTGTAACCGTAATTGGAGAGAGGGGGTTAAATCAAAGAGGTCGCTGGGTGGCCTGCGTGATAAAGAGAAGCCAGGTTTTGAAGAGAATCTTGATGGCACCTTTGGGGGGGTCACTGTTGTTCAAGCTGAGGTCGCGGTCCCTGGAGCTCAGGGGGAAAATTGGGAAAAACAGTGAAAAGGAGTGCCAGATGTGTAATTTGGGCGTGATGGAGACCCTGGAACACTTTCTTCTAGAATGTCCAAAATACCAGTCTAAAAGCACAAGATTCACTGGGAGTATATTGAGGAAGTGAGATGGGAGAATGAAGGATATGTGGTTAGGGGGCGACTCAAAGGAGAGGGTTAATATGCTAATCGGAGAGATTGGGAAGAATGGGGCAAGGGATGTCATCAAGCAGTTCGTCTCCGAGTGTTGGGAGGAGAGGAGAAGCATGGGAATGTGGAGGCAGTTGGGAGTATAGGGGTAAGCAAGGCCTTCTCGTCCGAGAACCGCGACAAATCAGCGGCTGGCCGAAGTGTTATTATCATTACAAAAACAGCTTAAGGAAAATGTCCTAACCATCTGTTGAGAGCACTGGAAACTGATAGACTGTGCTTTACACTGAGTGTACCACTGCCTATGCTTGGTGGTCTACAATATTGTGCCAACATGGTTAGATTAACAGGACAAAAATGGGAGCTTGTGAGTCTTGGGACAAGAGGTGGATGGAATCAAAAAGATCTCGATAATGAATTCAGTGTCATCAAGTCCAAGAGGACAGTTCCTAGACGACTCCATGCATCAAATTTTTGCTTCCACCCTCCTCTTGTCCCAAGGCTCACAAGTTAACATTTTGTCCTTCTGCAACCCTGACCATTTTGACACAATATTATAGACCACTAAGCATGTGCCACACTCAGCTTGTATTTGTCAACTTTATTCTCTCAATGAACTCTACACACAATGCTTGATGAAGTCAACAATTCAAATGGATGGAGTAATGACTGATCCTTAGGTTTGTTATTTGATTGTCATTATTATTAGTTACCAGTATAAAATGTTGGGTTGCAAATGCCAATATTCCAAACTTTTGTCCCCCAGTTTAACACTACGGCTGGTGTGAGTCTTCATTTCTGATTGTAATGACATCAAAATGTCAATCAAATTAAGTCTCGATTGAGCAACATTTCTTGCTTTGATTCACAGAAAATGAATCTTTATGAATTGTTTTTAGATTTTAGTCGTCTGGAATCTATCAGTTGGTCGGAAAGGCGAACCGTAGGTTCGCTTTCCAACCAAATGAAATATACCAGAGAGTGAATCTAAACATAGGCGATGACATAATTGAGGGCTATACCAGTTCCAGGCCATAACAGCGTCAAAGTTCGTACAGAATTAGACCGGTGACCTAAGAGCTTTCACGAGTAGTTGACAGTGTGATACTGATTCTTGTGCTTTTACAAAAAGTATAAAGATCCACCTGATGAAAAAACAGCAGCAGTTCATTACAAGTTGCCAAGTGTATTTGGGACCAATTGGTGGGCTGATAAATAACGAGGAGCTCCAGAACGACTGATAGGTCACCAGCAAACAGTCCAGAAAAGATGGACGATAACTTAAACAACAATCATGGGCGGAGGTGGGTGGGGGGGGGGGGGGGTCAGTAAAAAGTTCAGCCTGCAGGATGGGAACTCGATGGTTCATTGGTAAGAGAATTGGACTTTAGAAAGAACGGTCGACAGTAGAAGGAGAGCGATACTAGAACTAGGAGAGCGACAAAACGTGCCTCTTTTGATGGTTCTCATGGTGGATATCATATGCCATGTCATAGTCACATGACCCAGTTTACGACATGTGTGGTTATTATTATGTGTGCTGTAACGTCGTCCCATCGTGATAGGTGGTCAATGCGAATCACAAGTATGAGTAGAATGCAATGGGGTTTTCAACCCAGTTCTGCCAGACGGGGGTGACGGGGGGGGGGGGGGGAGGTGACGGGGGTGGATGATGTCATCTTAATTAAAAAGTTATGTAAGATAATTAACATGACATCACTTAATGATTATTTTTTTAATCACTTTAATAACTGTTGCTTAATTAATTTTAATTAATGACTGTTGCATAATTAATGTAATTAATGTAATTAATGAGTGTAATTAGGGTTGATTATAATAATTAGTATATTAATAAATGAATTAATAATGTCGATTAGTACACATTTTTTTTAAAGTCATAATTTGGGATAGATATTATTAGATAAAAAATTTAAAAATAATATTGATGTACTGGACATATATATGAATGCTATCGACTGACCCTGACCTGGACATGTGCTAAGGTAAACAGTTCATTGCGTGTATTGGTGTCATTAAATTGATTTTTTTCTTTTCAAACGCCAACTACTATACGAGAGTGACAGCTGTTGAGATCATAATATGTCCTAAATATTATTAGACTGGACATGCTATCATGTATTTAAAAATCAATGGTGATCTCATGCGACAAGATGTGTCTTTCTTTAACTGAAGATGTGTGAACGACTCCATTGTGGCTATTTTTATGTGTGTAATTAGATTTAATAACTTGGCGTGATTCTTACATATTAATAACGCAAGTTATTCTTTTCGTTTTTATAGCAGTCAAAAAACTCTCATAGACCAAGGTATTCTGATTTTACGCTTCACGTGATAAAGTAATTTTTTATTCCGATGACCACATGAACAAATAACATTTCGGTTATTGAAAAGCAGGCGTGTTTTTTTTCCCCTATAAGGTCCGACAATTCGAACCTCACTTTCATTAGAAACTGTGTCAGAAAAGCCAAGATGACAAGCATCGACTATACTTCCTTGAACAGCTATGAGCGAATCAAGAAGCAGCGAGCCAACGAAGAATTTGCATTAGCATTAAAAAAGTGGTGGTCAGTGACGCTCCCCATGAAGGAACAAGAAAAGAGACTTAAAGACCACCCTTTTGTTGAGGCTGCCAGATGTCCTTTCGGGGAGATCCAGTACAAAAATCGACCCAAACACTGGTTTGATCTTCCCGTACACATGCAGGAGGAAGCACTTTTAGGGCCACCGGTAACATTCGACGAAGATTGGGAAAAGGAGTTCTTCACCGAGGCAGAGATGGGAGGAAAAAATAGCTTTCTATGGAAAGCAAAAAACGGCCCTTTTCAGGGTCACCATAATCTTAAAAAGAATTGCTTTGTCATAAACACACACTTTTTCAACCAATCAGACACCTCATTATCCCACGCCCTCACCGCCACACCCCTGTAACCACTCACAATACCTAAATTTTTCATAACTCCCCTCCTCCAGGTCATCCAATACCAAAAAACTTTTGGAAACCTCTCTCCCCCTCCCCCACCCCTCACAATAGCTAAAGTATCTCGAACCTCAGTCCAGTTCTCTAAATGTAATGAGCATGTCAGGCCCCTGATACCCTGTCCCCACAATTTTGAGTGATCAAATTACCCTGATTAGTCTCCTCTCATAACTTACCACACTCTTAACCCTTATTTACTATGATATTGTCCCCCTAATAAATAGCGTATATTCATTAATATAATATATTAATAATTTTCATTAAATAATTTATTCCACAAGAAACTTCTCGAAAAAACAAAATGGCGGATTAGTTTGACAGAAATACTTGTATCGACTTATTCATGAGTGTCTGTTGGTTGTGTCCTTGGGCAAGACACTTCATCCCCATTGCCCATGTGGGGGCACGGTGACGTTGTGCACTAAGGTGTACTGCACGTCGATGGAGCACCTGTCTTCAACCAATGCTAACCCTGCTTGTGTGGAGTTAGTCTGTTGGGGAGCTGACAGTTGCTTGCCATTGCTCGGTGGCTCTCTCCGGGTACTCTGGCTTCCTCCACCTGTAAACTGTTGTGGTCATGATTAGCCATTGTGCAGAAATATGTGACCTTAAACACTAATGAATAAATACAAATAAATAGTGTCTGTCAAAACAGCCCTTAGGTGTTTAACAGTTAAAAACAGCCCTTACGTGTTTAACAGTTAATTGTGGACCAGTGCGTTTAAAAATGAAAAATTTGGCTGATGATAACTCTATGGCTTGCATTTAATCATAGAACAATCACACCCACGCTATCGTGTTTTACTAACCTGTATGTTTTATTTTTTGAACGTTTAAAGGAGAATAACCCACCCATCTAAGTAAAAGCATGAAAGCGCTACCATTATCTAATTACCCATGTGGGGTGGGGGTGGGTCGTAACATTGTGTACTATGACGTACTACTTTCAGCCAATGATAACCCTGTGTAGAACTTTGACAGTTGTTTGCCTCTGCACGATGGTTCTTTCCAGATTGCTCCAACTGTCATTTAATAAATGAAAAAAACTACAATTCTGTAAAAACAGGCCAAGCCCCCCCTTCGTTTTACATGTTTTGTGAGGGGGAAAATCAACAGTACTTTTACCCCCCCCCCCCCATTTTAATAGTTGAAAAGCTCTGTTACTCGATCAAAAAAAAATGAGAAAAGGCTGTCGTTGTTGATCTGTGGTTCTCTTTGGATATTCTGGAGTCTACCCGTAAAATTGTCACAGTTATGATTAGCCATCGTGCAGAAGTATATGACCTTAAACACCAATAAATAAATAATGATAATTAGGATTTTAAATCTATTAAGACCTGAATAATTTATGAATCGGCGCATGTTATTTGATTTTAGCCAGTGGATTTCTGAACTTCGAGCTGGAGAACTCCATGTTTATTTAGAATAAACTGTGAACGTTTAATTATAACTTGAACTTGATGTCCGGGTGTAATGAAATAGAGTATTTTCTGCAGACATTCTAAATAAATGCAGCTGTTTTACAGACCTGTATATATTTTTTTTTCAATTGAGTAAAAAATATATGATAGTTACTGATGTAACACGCTGATTAACATGTTTAATGAATCTAACTACGCCAGGCCTACGCCACCCTTTGCCCACCATGGTCACAACAAACCTTTCAATTCTCTCTCTCTCTCTCTCTGTCTGTCTGTCTGTCTGTCTGTCTGTCTCTCTCTCTCTCTCTCTCACCAACCGATACAGTACGGGTGGAAACTAATTGCATTCAAGCTGTTGTTTTTTTTCTAGGTTTTCCACCCCCCTTACAGCACAAATCGAAATGAAATCTGATTCATTGAACCATACTACAGCGTATGTGCTAAAACGATTATTTTTGTACAGAACTCAAGACCTTTCCCTCACAAATACCTTTTTGAAAACAAGATAATACGCGAGAATGCGTTGTGTACCAGCTTTTTGTTGATAAAATATTCCCTGTATACATTCACGAATATTATTAATGTACCCGCTTAATAACAGCCACATTTTTATTGGATCATAGCGTTTGAATAATTGCTTAAATTCCATAAATTATATATATATTCCTGACATTGGTGAATGTCAAGAAAGGCACTCTGTAATTTAGAAGACACCATAAATAAAACAAAATAAAAAATCTGAGATATATTGCATTTATTTAAATATTGATATTAACCAGAGGTCGAAACTAGTCAAATTCATTAGTATTAAATTACAAATGAATATGAAATTTGCAGTAAAATGAACACCGCCATATACGGCTATTCAGAATGACACCCTGTTGGTGAGAGTTTTCGTTTTTGTTTTTTGGTCCAGTTTCATGAGAGCTTCCATGAAGTCCATTCCACATTCGCAGTCTTTTCCAGGGGATTTTCTTCAAAGACTGGTCCATCACAGCTTTGCAGAGGTATTGTTTTCTGGAAGAAAAAAGTCCATACGTTCTTTATTTCCCATCAGACCTGTTGGGATATTTTGATCTTTAAGGATGTTTTCCAAAATTTTATAGCCTGTCGGTTGAAAATCTTTGCTTTTTCGCAGCAGATCATTTATTAGATCCCACATATTGGAGCCAAAAATATACACGAGTTGCACTTTCTCATCCCAGGATAAAATGGGTATATTCTTTATTATCTGGAGTAACAAAAGTGCCTTCTGCTGCATGGAATCTGGTATAACGGCTATCCAGTCCACATGATTTTCCACTGAAAAACTGGTCTTTAAGGAGTGTGGTTTGGTGTTTTCAAACCATAAGTTTGAATGGCGCTGGAAGATTGTCTTGTAGACCATCCCTTTCTCTTCAGTAATTGGTCTCATACCCTGGTCTATGGGTGGGACAGCTACATCATTCGGGGTGTGCATATTTTCTGCAACTGTTCACTCCCCCATGGTTCATTACACTGATTTCTCGGTCTCTATATAAACACAGAGTTCTCCAGCTCGAAATTCAGAAGTGACTGTCAATCCACTAGCTAAAATCAAATAACATGTGCCGATTCATAAATTATTCAGGTCTTAATAGATTTAAAATCCTAATTATCATTATTTATTTATTGGTGTTTAAGGTCATATTCGTATGCACGATGGCTAATCATAACCATGACAATTTTACGGGTAGACTCCGGAATATCCAAAGAGAACCACAGAGCAATGATGAGACTGTCATCTCACCAACATCGTAAATCCGCACTGTCTCACAGGTTGGGTTAGATTGTTTGAAAATGTGCGTATCATCGACGTAAAGTGCACCTTAGTATACACCGTCATCGTGCCCCCATGTGGATAATTGGGGTTAATTACCTTGCCCAGGGATGCAATGCAGGAGTTTAAATAGTGTACGTAGCTTTGGGGCAGCTCTAGGAGGGTTATATTTTCCCAAGTTTTTGCACTTTTGGGTGGTTAGTACAGAATCGCGTATCCTTTTACCCTTTTTTTTTGATCGAGTAACAGCACTTTTCAACTATTAAAATGAGGGGGGGGGGGGGGAGTGAAAGCACTCTTGATTTTCCCCCTCACAAAATATATAAAACGAAGGGGGGCTTGGCCTGTTATTACAGAATTGTAGTTTTTTTCATTTATTTAATGACAGTTGGAGCAATCCGGAAAGAACCGCCGTGCAGAGGCAAACAACTGTCAAAGTTCTGCACAGGGTTATCATTGGCTGAAGGTAGTACGCCCTAGTACACAATGTTACCACCCACCCCCACAACACATGGGTAATTAGATAATGGTAGCTCTTTCATGCGTTTACTTAGATGGGTGGGTTATTCTTCAGTAAACGTTCAAAAAATAAAACATACGGGTTAGTAAAACACGATAGCGTGGGTGTGATTTTTCTATGATTAAACACAGGCCGTAGTATTATCACCCAAATTTTTCATTTTTAAATACACTGGTCCACAATTAACTGTTAAACACCTAAGGGCTGTTTTGATAACCGACAGACACTATTTATTTATATTTATTTATTGGTGTTTAAGGTCACATATTTTTGCACAATGGCAAATCATGACCATGACAGTTTTATGGGTGGAGGAAACTCCACACAAGCAGAGTTAGCATTGGTTGAAGACAAGCGCTCCATCGACGTGCAGTACACCTTAGTGCACAGCGTCAACGTGCCCCCACATGGGCAATGGGGATGAAATGTCTTGCCCAAGGACACAACCGACAGACACTCATGAATAAGTCGATACAAGTATTTCTGTCAAACTAATCCGCCATTTTGTTTTTTTGAGAAGTGTCTTGAGGAATAAATTATTTAACAAAAATTATTAATATATTATATTAAATGAATATATACTATTTATTAGGGGGACAATCACATGGTAAATAAGGGTTAAGAGTGTGGTAATTTATGAGAGGAGACTAATCAGGGTACTTTGATTGCTCAAAATTGTGGGGATGGGGTTCCGGGGCCTGACATGCTCATTACATTTAGAGAACTGGACTGGGGTTCAAGATACTTTAGCTATTGTGAGGGGTGGGGGAGAAGGGAGAGAGGTTTCCAAAAGTTTTTTGGTATTGGATGACCTGGAGGAGGGGAGTTCATGAAAGATTTAGGTATTGTGAGAGGTTACAGGGGTGTGGCGGTGAGGGCGTGGGATAAATGAGGTGTCTGATTGGTTAAAAAGTGTGTGTTTGTGACAAAGCAACTCTTTTTGAGATTATGGTGGCCCTGAAAAGGGCCGTTTTTTGCTTTCCATAGGAAGCTATTTTTTCCCCCCATCTCCGCTTCGGTGAAGAACTCCTTTTCCCAATCTTTGTCGACTGTTACCGGTGGCCCTAAAGTGCTTCCTCCTGTATGTGTACGGGAAGATCAAACCTGTGTTTGGGTCGATTTTTGTACTGGATCTTTCCGAAAGGACATCTGGAAGCCCCAGCAAAAGGGTAGTCTTTAAGTCTCTTTTCTTGTTCCTTCATGGGGAGCGTCGCTGACAACCACTTTTTTAACGCTAATGCAAATTCTTCGTTGGGTCGCTGCTTCTTGGTTCACTCATAGCTGTTCATGGAAGTATAGTCGATGCTTGTCATCTTGGCTTTTCTGACACAGTTTCTAATGAGAGTGAGGTTCGAATCATCAGACTTTATAGGGGGAAAAAAAATGCCCACTTCTCAATACCCGAAATGTCATTTGTTCATGTGGTCATCAGATTAAAAAATTACTTTATCGCGTGAGGTGTAAAATTAGAATACCTTGGTCTATGAGAGTTTTGCGACCGCTATAAAAACAAAAGGAATAAACTTGCATTATTAATATGTAAGAATCATGCCAAGTTATTAAATCTAATTACATCCATAAAAATAGCCACAATGGAGTCATTCACACATCTTTAGTTAAAGCAAGACACATCTTGTCGCATGAGATCATCATTGATTTTTGAATATATGATAGCATGTCCAGTCTAATGATATTTAGAACAGATTATGATCTCAACATCTGTCACTCTCGTATAGTAGTTGGTGTTTGAAAAGAAAAAAAATCAATTTAATGACACCAATACACGCAATGAACTGTTTACCTTAGCACGTGTCCAGGTCAGGGTCAGTCGATAGCATTCATATATATGTCCAGTATGTCAATATTATTTTTAAATATATTATTTTTAAATATATTATTTTTTTATCTAATAATATCTATCCCAAATTATGACTTTAAAAATAAATATGTACTAATTGACATTATTAATTCATTTATTAATATACTAATTATTATAATCAACCCCAATTACACTCATTAATTACATTAATTATGCAACAGTCATTAATTAAAATTAATTAAGCAACAGTTATTAAAGTGGTTAAAAGAAAAATAATCATTAAGTGACGTCATGTTAATTATCTTACATAACTTTTTAATTAAGATGACGTCATCCACCCCATCACCCCCCCCCCTCCATCACCCCGTCCAGCAGAACTGGGTTGAAAACCATATTGCATACTACTAGTATGCTAAATGTATGTTACGAAAATTAACCTTTTTAAGGTAAAATGGCCAAAACGGCCTAAATGTTGAAATGGCTTAAAAACATAAAAAAACCCCCAATAAATTAAAAAAAAAGGTGAAAAAAAAACGGTTTCTATTTTTTTTCCTGCTGTCCGAAATGTTAAAATTTCGTGAAGATTGAAGGCATTTCAGCTTTCTTGACGCTGGTCGCCTATGACGTTACAGGTCAGTATATCCCAAACCCTTGTGCATTTTTCATGTCTCAAGGAATTGTTAGATATGGCTTTTATCAGAGAATATATTCCAAAAGTTTGAGAATGGGATCTCATCAGATGAGTTGGTATTAAAAATTGATGACAAAGGAGTAAATTTGAGATTATTTTGGATAAAGTTGGAAATATGAAAATTCAAATACGGCGTGTACGTTATCAATCTTCAGCAAAAAAAGCTAAAATTCTAGTAACTTAAAAACATAGAAAATAGCGTTAAATAAAGAAAGATCCCAAAACAGCTGTTTTTTTAATTTTTGAGTTCTACAACATAGTACAATTTCGTGAAAATCGATCGTGTTTCAATTTTTAGGACATTTGTCTCTTTTTACCACAGGGGTCAGTTCAGCCTTAACCGTTGAGAATATCTCTGGACGATGACACATTTTGGATGTGGTTTTTAGTAGAGAATATATTCCAAAAATATTTATTCAAGGGAAGCTCAGTACCCGAGGTTGATATTAACAGATTACTATAAAACCGTAAATTTTGACGCTGATCTGGATAGATGAAGGTTAACAATTGAAAATCTAAACACAATTTAATGATTTCTTCATATAGAAGCAATGTCCAAGATTCTGCCAAGTGTCATGAGTTTGGAAGAAGGAGACGTATCCTTAAAGTCTATCACAAAATTTGCCTTTTTAATGCAAAAGGTCCAAAACGGTCTAAAAGTTGAAGTGACGTAAAAAACGTAAAGGTTGAAAACTTGACAATCTAAAGCAATTTTCAAGTTTTCAATCTTTACGTTTTTTTAAAGCAGGGGCCTTGCCAGGGAAAGGGTGCTCGTTCCAAAGAGGGGCCACATGATATTACTTTGTTGACATTTTGGGAAAAAATAAAAATAATTTAACTAGCAAATTTTGATATCGTGTGCTTTCGGTAAAGGGCAATAACAAACCTTTATCTGGAGCATTGCGATTCGTCCGACCAGAAATCATATAAAATATTTTTGAGAACTATACTATAGTACCTTATCATTCCATTTACTCAACTGAAGCGGTGCATCAAAAATTAAAAAAAAACGAACTTTGTTAGACTTTGCTGTGACATTTTACTGATAAGCTAACAAATCAGTGTTTTAAGCTAAGTTTCAAATAACCAATAAAACAGAACATTGTTAAAAATAATACATTCGTTGCACATTCTTGACACATAGGAATATTGCGCGAGTGTACGGAAACAAGCCACCGGAAATGGCTCTCGTGATGTGACTTTTACAGGAATTATTTTTCAGGGACTTGTTCAAGAAAGCTTTTTAACGATGGAATAAACTAACTTCACGAGCATTTGTTAACAACACATACTAACACAATGAACTACCGAATTTTGGGTCGAGGGTAGAAGGCATCTACTGACACTTGCCATCGAATTCTCATAAAATTACCTCCTGCACACTGATGTCGATGTGTCAAAATTTGCAGGTGCAAAAAAAAAAAAAAAATTCCCATAATGCAACTAGGAATTTAGCAAATTCAATCTTGTTTGACAGAGCTCATTGAGCTCTGTCAAACAAGATTGAATTGGCTAAATTTCTAGATGCACTATGGGAAATATGACTACTTAAAATTTTGGTATTTTGACATCAGAGTGCAGGAGGTTAATAACCTGAACTGTATTGTAAAATATTTCCCATTTAAGATAGAAAAAATCGATGACGTAAATGAGTCACAATTTGATACAAAAGTTCTAAACCATGTTAACTAAAATAGACCTGAGCCAAGACTTATCGAGGCTTACATCGATTTTAGTGAATGAGATTAAGAAATATCTTACAAAATCCGAGACGCCTATTGTCAGGGTGGTTAAGGCAAGTGAGGGAGTTAATGGAGAATTACACTAAAGAGACCGAAGATCTAGAAGGGGAACTGAAGCAGTGTCTTACCAGGGAAAGGGTGCTCAAGGATTGCAATAAAAACTGTCGAGCTGGAATTAGGTGCAAGAGTTCTTTAGACGGGTTGTATAAAAAATGATGCCCCAGCTTTTGAGGAGTATCTAGATGGATCTTATGGCGGTGGTGGTGGTGGTGGTGGTGGGGGTCTTTGGTCTTCAAATTGAGATCGAAGTCACTGAAATTGAGGGAGATAATCGGAGGAGGCGAGGAAAGAGTGTCCCAAATGTGTAATGAAAGAGTAATGGAGACTCTGGAACACTTCATTTTAGAATGCCCGAAATATGTGCGTAATTGAACAAGACTCCTTAGAAAACTAATGGAAAAATGGGTTGAAAACTTGAAGGATAAGTGGATGGGGAATGACATGAGGGAAAGAGCCAATTTTATAGTTAGGGTGATCGAGAAAGCGCCGATGGGAGATATTGTGAAACACTTTTTGACTCAATGCTGGGAGGTTAGAGGGTGAGCGGGTGACTAACAATTATCGCACTCGATTGCTTTGCTTTGGGCCAGAATATCACTCAAGCCCTCGACTCTCGTGATATCCTAGGCCAAAGCAATCTCATGCAATAAGTTTTAACCCATTCAAACGTATGTTCGGTTCTGTATAGGCATCGGGTAACGTTGAAAACACGCAGGAATCATGGTGTAAAAGAGAAGCGAAACCAACCCGGTCTTAATGGTACAACGTCGAAGTTGACTTCTTTAGCCACGCGTTATGAGAGGTGCTGCGAATGATACTTCCGTAATGTGCCATTTGATGGTGAATATTTGATAAACACAATTTTTTTACAACGACGATCCAGCTTTTATTCCTAGTGATAGGGTCTTAGATTTTGATGTAACTTCATTACACCAAAATACTACTCGATAGAAAAAGAGTGGATCAATTAACACCTTCAACCAGAAGCCCTACTAGACTAGTTAATATCTTCAGCAGCAATTGACTAATTAATATCTTGCAAACATATGAATTGGGTAGCCCAATAAATGGACTTTTTCAGGATAAGTCGTGACGTGGACAATGGAGTAGTGAACTCGTCCCAAACCGCACTTGATAAGATGATTTGATTAAAATGCTGGAGTTATTTGACTCAAATGTTGGGGCAAAATGACCATAATATGGTGGGCGAGTTGAAATGAAATGAAATTTATTTTGCAGTATTTATTATTTATTGATGTTTAAGGTCACATATTTATGCACAATGGCTAATCATGACCGTGACAGTTTTACGGGTGGAGGAAGCCGGAGTACCCGGAGAGAACCACCGAGCAACGACGAGCAGCTGCCAGCTCCCCAACATCGTAACTCCGCACTGTAGCACAGGCAGGGTTAGATTGGTTGAAGACATGCGTACCATGGACGTGCAGTATGCCTTACTACACGGCGTCATCGTGCCCCCACATGGGCAATGGGGGTGAAGTGTCTTGCCCAAGGACACAGCGCGGTTGCCGCAGGTGGGATTCGAACCGAGGACCTCTCGGCTTGCAGCCTGCACCTCGACCTACTGAGCCACCGCGCCCCCTTATTTTGCAGTATACGTTTACATGAAGTATTGATAAATGTACAGTGGTGCGAGATATTTTGGGCCTGGTACCCGGATGATGCCATGTTGCAAAAGCAATAATTAAAGAGTTACATGCGTTCGTTCTGAAACATAAGATTGGTCCACCGAACACAAGACTTTACCTTGTAGTATTCTGTGTGAGTATACTTTAACCCTTTACCCAACGTAACGGCCAAAATCGGCCAGCGCTATTCTCAACAATCGCCAATTAATTTTCATTATTCTTTCATTTTTTGTCTCAAAAACATAGGTTATGGCCCCTCGTTGGAACGAGCTTGTCGAGCTCGTTCCAACGAGGGGTCATAACCTATGTTTTTGAGACAAAAAATGAAAACAATTAGTTATTCAAGAATTATTTTTTTTGCAATTGTCGTCTGCTTTCCATGTTAGGTAAAGGTTTAAGTAGTAACAATCGTTACCTGGAAAAAGTATGATGACCACATCGGCAGAAGTTATCTTACCGTATTTCACCCATAATCATTAATCACTTCTTGTTTGTGTTGTTTGGTCATTCATTTTATAAGAATTGGTAATAAGTTCAGAAACGTTTTCTAGCGCCTCGCCTCTCCTTGGCCGAATGGCACGAGATTGTTGACTTTTCTCCCAGGCGATAACGTCCGAGCCTCGATCTTCTCTTGAATACTACGAAAAAGTCATTACGCATGTGCGGAGTCAAGCTTTCAGGCCACCAGTCTAATTCTCTTCGGAATTCGACGCTGTTATGGGTTGGCTGTTTTCCCATTTTTCCTGGAGTTTCCGCGTAGACGGGCGTTGATACCATGCCATGTCCATTCAGTCACAAATATATCCATTCTTTCGTGCTCCATGCATAGATATTGGATGAAAAAGTATTTAATTAACCATGAAAGCATCAAGATATTAACACAATGAGTGGAACTACGCCTCGTAATCACAAAACTTCAGCTGTGTGAGCTTTCATTCATAATGAAAATGTCATAGAGATTTCGGTCAAATCACGCCTCGATTGAGAAACATTTCTTGCGCTGATTGAAGGGAATGCTTGTTTAGAGTATTTTTTATATTAAATCGACTGGAATATTTGAGTCGGTCAGGTAAGCGAACCTAGGGTTAGCTTTCCTGACCAAATGAAATATTCCAGACGATCGAATCTAAACATAGACGATGGACTATTTGACAGCTAGACTGGCTCCAAGTCATAAGAGCGCCGCACTCCTTAGCGAATTGGACTGGTGGTCAGATAGCTTGGTAGAGGGTATATCTATCTCCCTACAGGGGGCATCCATTTTACGCCCCATGCGGTATGACGTTACGCTGTCATAGCATCATTCTGTTTTGCAGGTTTCATAAGCGGAAACAGTCTGTATGCTCATTTGTGTGATTTCCCCGAGAGATGGCTTGACCTAACAACAGTCCAACAGCATGGAGCATCTTATCTGTATAGGGGACAGTGTAGTAATTGTCAGGTGAGTATATTCTTCTCAAATGCTTTTGATAACAATCCACATCTGTTGTTATTTAATTTTTTTAATGGTGTTCCATTTTGTGTTCATGCGAATGGTCGGTGTAGGGTTTTTTTGTAACTCGATGAGTGTTTTTTTCTATCATGCGACTGTTTTTGCTTTTTCCCACTCATTTGTCAAAAACTATGGGCGTGTCCAATGGTACAATTATACTGTGGGCTAATTGCTCCGAGCATGCCGTTACGTCGATGAATTTCATGCACCTGCTACACCAAAAAAATCATTCACCCGTAATTGTTCATTGAAATGTGAGTCTGTGTTGAAACTCAGCAAGATTACATTCATTATAATGCTGGTAAATGCATTTACAACTTCGTATAGTATTCACATGCTTTGTTCACACGGGTGTTCCTGTTGAATATTCTAGACCGCGTGCATTAGCCTATGTTGAAAATAATAAAACTTCCATCGGCAGAAAAGTTGATACGACTGCTATGATAAATATGGCGAAGACTGAGACCACCTCAGACTAATATTACAGAAAAATCAGCCACTTTAAATTAAATTATAAAAATGGAAATGAATTATCTGTCGCTTTATCTGAGTTTATGTATGAATGTGGGATTGGCGGCTTGTTTCAGTTTATATGAAATGCGTACTTGATAGAACTTGGCATGGGTGTTTTCCTGTCTACCCAGCCGCTATTGTTCTTGCAGAAGTGTAAAACTTTTCTTGATCAAAGAAATGCCGACTGTAGTTTTTCAAATTGCTGGTTTGTTCAGATAATTTAACTCAAAATTCAGGAGGCTGGGTTCGTAGGAAAATGACAAAAACGAACAATAAAAATTCATTTCCTGGAATGACATTGCCTTTGGGTACATTTACAGTGAGACGGGTCAGTCCAATATCAATATACAGGGAGGATAAAATAATAACTTCAACCTGCAGTCGTCTGACTGCAGACTGTAGTTATGATTTTATCGCCAATGCCTCGTGTATAGACATCTTATATTAACACAAAAATGGTATGAAAAATCGGTCTTACGAGTCCAAAGGGTAAATAACGGAATGAAAATTAAATCAAATTCTTAAATTAAAATCCGGTGCTGTGGGAACTATCATTTCTCTGTTTTGATATATCAACTCATCAATTAAGGGGTCGTCCAACGTAACTTTGGTCAATTTGTTGACATTTTTCCCAGTGCCCCAGAAACAGATAAGAGAAGTAAGGAAAGGCAAATTATATATCAAAATAATGAGTAAAGTGCATAGAAAAGGAACATATAATTTTTTTCAGGAAAAAAGTAACGAACCCGTAAAATCACAAAATGATCGGTAATTCGAAAGCATTGTCCTCAGTGTAATGATAACGTACTACAGACTCGGAGAAAGATGACACACACTCTGGTGTGTTTTGATGTTGGAATGTAATACCACCAACACAAATTTTGAATGTTCCGGATGTGGCCATGTTTCAATGATGTTTATTCCGGTCAGGTGATTACAATGTGGTTCTTGCAGGAATACTCATTTTGGGCGATCATAAGAATGAAAGGACGTGATAACGCCCTTTATTTGTTCGAGACAATGTATGAGCGGATTTGCAAACAGTTTACGGCAAATACTTGAGCTATTAATGTCATAACTGCAAAATATGGTTTGATATTCCCGCCAGTGACATGCAGTGTTTACAGGCTGTCTGAACTTTCTTGTTGACAAAAATCTGAATTATTGCGCACTAAAAAGACAACATGAACCACTTGTAAAAAAATAACCGAGTGTATAAAATCGGGACGATACACATAAAATAAGGTAATATTCATAAAAACAGTAAGCTGAATGCTTCAGAAATCACTTTTTTCTCGAAGTATATTCCAAGTGACCTGGAACGATATTGAGCCTGTTGATTTCCCCCGAAGTTGTGAAGTTATTTACTTCCTAGTAACCATGGATCTTTATTGCGACTGTGTTGATGTCCGCAAAGGACCGATTGAAGATGGGTTGAAAATGATGCATTCGCGCTTTTAAATAAGGTGCGATTGGATGATGCTGTGAATTTAGTTTTCTCTTGCAATCAACCATACCAACACAAGCGTCGATCAGTGTCTTTTGTCATCGTTTTACACTGACAAATGTGACAAATCTCCTTTACCCGAAACTATCTCCCAATTTGCATATCATAATAAACATAACCACTGTCAGCGTGACCGTGATGGCCAAAACCCAAACGAATTAACGAATCCACGGTCAAAATTAGCCGCAATTGGCATTTAGACAAATGAAATACACGAAATATTCACAATTTCTTCATTATCCGTGCTGAGTTACTTTTTAACCTGACCACATGCGTTCAGTTTCGTCTGTCAGCATCATACTGCCTGCAGTTGTTTATGGTAATAGTACGAGAAGGCAAAAGAAGCCAAATATTTTTCCATCATCTATAAATTAATTAAAATTGATAATTCTGTTTATTTTACTGAAATTATGAATTGATAAGGTGGGCGTGTTGTGATTATTATGCCCCGGACTTGGAAGTTGGAAAGTCAAAGGCGCATCTCTGCCCTCTAACCCATACCAACATTCTCCCTTGTATCTCAACCACTGCTACTCCAATTTGAAGGATATTTGGTGTTGTGATCGAGCATCATGGGGAAACGATGCCTGTGAAGCTGATGTAGCATGTGTTTCTTCCACACATTTTTTCCAGAGTTATGGTCCTTTTTCACTCTTTCGAGTTAGAAAACTTTGTTTATAACTAGTTGATTTGTTACAGTTTGTTGGAAAGTGCCTGTTGACACCCTCAAATTAATTGCAACAAAATATTTTTTTCTGAATATTTTGTTCATATTACTTAACAAGCTAATGAATATTCTGTAAAGCCACCAATCTGATGTTTGACACTTTTATCGGAACTGTTATGGAGGCTTATGGAACTAAACATGTTGATTATGGCAGGGTTTTCTATTCACCCATTAATCGATAAATTAAGTGTTATAGTTTGAAGTAGGAAGCATGAAAAGTCCAGAACGTTAATTCTAAAAATAATGTTTTGCAATGTAATATGATTTTTACAGATACACTTATTTGGGGGGTTACCTGTCTGATAGTGTTTGGAACATGTGTGTCGCCAGGATCTTCAAAAAGAAAAAAAGAGTTGAACTTTGATGAAAAAGGTATATGCCATGAGTGCCGGAGGTAGAAACATATAAGGAAGGGAGCACCCCCTCTCCCCGGGAAATTTTTTTGTGTCAAATAGAGCTCACTTGTCACCTTTTGAGGATTACTTTGCGTACTGCGTTCCTGAAAAAATATGTGAACACCTATGAATGTGAGACCGACTGGATGTGCCCTCCTGATCTCAATATGCCAATAAGCCTCTTTTGGAAAAGTACATGCAATAATGGTTATGTAGGGTTGATTTGATGTGTTTTGAATAACAATGTACTTTTATGTACATTTGAATGGTTATTGCAGTGACACGATACAGTTACCCTTATTTCTTCTCCAATTGATATCATGAGTGTATTGGTGTCCAAGAGTAAACGAAGCTATGTTACTTATTGATAAACCAGACAAATTTAACAATTTAATCACTATCAAATTGATGCATGGGATTAAAGGGGTTACAGTGCAAGGGGTTTGTAAATATATTTATTCAACTACAATGTATGACTTTGCAATGCATTCTACCTAGGGGAATATCATAGTTTCTTTTCAAACCACCACAGTGACACATACATCTTTATATTGGGATACACTCTTTTGTCCTTCCATACTTCTTCTAGTGGACTTCTTCAAGTTGACCTTTGTTGAACTCCCCCAAAGCAAAACATAAACAAAAGAAAATGTCTGCCTTCAATCAGTGAGCACTCCACTTATATCATTTGGTCTCAATCTTTATTACTTTCAAGAATTCGGAAAAGATTTCTTCGAGTATGTACTTCAATGTTTATAGAATGCAGCTGTTATTTTATTTTGAGGTATTTTATTGTAAAATCTTGTTCTTTTACTTATGCCATAGCAGACTTTCAGACGGTGCTATATACACATGGCAGCAATTCCATGTCAAATACCAGTTTCCACATGTTCTATGTTTCATTCCAAGCATTTTAGTATATAATTTATTGGGGTTATTCATTTTGGGTCTTTTTAGACTTTGAAGAAAATTACATGAAATTTGACCAAAGTTAGGTTGGACGTCCCCTTAAGTCCGGAGATGAAACACAAGCTCTATGTTTTGATACGGACTATAACCTTCGCCCAGGTGTTAATTAAAACTAGTGGGATGGGTGAACAGGAATAACCCCTTGACACGTCCATCCCACATTCGTACTCCATTACTCCAAGAAGGCGATTCAACAGCGACTGGAATCGGGGGCATTTTGCCGGACGACATAAAATACCGCGACGTCAAAATACTGCCCGAAAAAATTCCGCATGTCTTAAAAAAATTAAAAGGATGTTTCATATTTTCTAGGATTTTTAGTATAAACTATCAAGTTTATATTTTGAAACATTAGAAAAACATTTTGGCGTTTTTAATTTGTTACTTTGTAATCACGACCTAAACTGTGACATGTGAAATAGAGTAGATTGATATTTAAACACAAACACTGCCAGGCGTAAATTGAAATTATTCTAAAAACACACATACTGTATGAAAAGAATTATGGAATTTTAATATTAGATAAAGGCAGATTGATGCCCGACGTTTCGGTCCGCGGCCGTTGTGGCCTGGATGTTTCCTTCCAAACCCGGTCGGTTGTCTCGGACGTTTCAGACCGTTTTTTTTAAAGCAAACCCTCGCATTTGAATTGTGGTTATTTTTATATTTTTTACTATTTGATTTTAATTGTTTTTTTTTTCAATTTTTATTTGATTTTAATTTTTTAACTTTTTTCTGACTTCAATTATTTTTATTACACTTTTCACCATTAATTTGTATTTTTAAAATTTATTTTGGTGGATTTTCTCTTTTTAGTTATTTCTGAATGAATTATCTGATATGTCTTCTTTTGTGATAAAAGTTGGTTTGTGCGACGATTTTAAATGGAACTTTAACAGAAACAATTTGGCGAAAACTGTCGTGTAAAATTTCTTTTTATTCCTAGTTTAGGATGCACGGTTAGTGCACTTGCATTCTATATCATAAATTAGATATGCCAAGTTCTTCAAAAAGAAATTTTATAATTTAAATATTTCATCAGCTCACTTTTAAAGAGCATTTTTTGAGGAGGTTATTCTCATTCTTGTGTAATCAAGCCTTTACAAAAGCCACACTGACAATTCTGTCTTTTTCTAGTGTATATTAGCTGAGACCCGGGAGTTTGATATATTCTGTCATGAAAGAAATATGAGTAAAATCTTGTAACAATTGACAACTTGTTAGTGTTTACATTCCCCTTAACTAGGTTCCCAAACTACCACACCTTACTTTTGTATGTTTGAAGTATGCCTTCTACTGAATGAAGCTCTGGTAGCTTCCCTTTATGCATTTTGTACATGCAGCAATTGTGGTTTAGGCTTGCTGGATACCATACCATTATAGTATATATATTTTTTTACATTTCTCTCATTTGTTTGTTTCGCCATTATATTGATTTTTTGTATCATGTTAAGGGAGCGGAGGGTATACTAAGTGGAAAGCACTTGTCCTCCAATCCCTATTTGCAGCTTATTTGTTTGGCAAATAAAAATATGTTTAACCTATACCATTAAAGTACAATCGCCTTGGATTGGCCGTAATCCACACGTGGGCAGTGATTTCCACGCATGCGTTTACCAGTTTTTGCAAATTAGCAGCAGCAAAATTTTAATGAAGGAAGCACCGGGTTGTACCCGGTGCTTCACTAATTAAATTCTTGATGATTATTCCTATAATTAGAATATTATTGCGTCTGTAGAAATGTTGCCCACCCGTAGAAAGTGACCAGACCACGGCGGCTGTACTGCACATTGATCTTTTAAAACTGCATATGGCCTCATAGGTATAGGTATCTGTATATTCGTCGTAACTTTATGAACAAGTATCAGCTATTGACTTCTCCATGAGGAATGTTTGTGCTCAAGCCCTTTGCTTTCTTGATCACAAAATCAAACACATGGGTATTATTGGAACAGGCTCATGGAGCTTGTCCCCTTAATAGCCATGTATACATTTGAAAGTTTTATGTTTGTCAATAAAACTATACGAATATGGGTGCGATTAACAGCCACATATTTTGTTTTTGTGGGCATTACTTAAAGTACAGAAGCCCAATTCATTGCAAATGTTGATTCATTTACGTTTCATAAAAGTTTTACAAAAATGCAAGAACCTAAGATTCAAAGATGGAATAGGAAAATAATTTTAAATATTGGCTTATACAAATGATTGTAAGCATATAATTAGTGTTTTTTGGAATAGGAAAAGCAATTTATAAATATTGACATATACAAATAACTTTTAACAAATATTTCACGGTTTTTGTCCATCTTTGTAATTTTTCTTAATGGGTTTTGTCCTAAGGCCTTCTGCATTGATGTTTTTTGTCTTGATGCTTTTTATGACTTTTGCCCTGCATTCGTCGTGTAGCATAATGTCGAACAGCAACTTGTCATCGCGGCACTTTGTCGCTACGTCGAAATGACCTGCTGTAGAAAGTCGCGTGGCATAATATCATGCTGATAAATGTGGGACCACCGATTCTGACATCGCCTTTAACATAAGATTCCAATCCAAACAGCTTATATCTATCACGTACGGATGAGCACGGGTGGAAGTATAGTGGACGCCCATTGCAGAAAGTGAATAAACTTCTGGTGACACAGTGGTGCAAGAGTTTTCACACAATATTCCGGCGCAGTTAACCTTTTAGCAAATAAGCCTAAAAAGCGACACGTTCAAAAGAAATTATTGAATAACTAGTAATTTTAATTTTTTGCTTCAAAACATGACTTAATGCCCCTCGTTAGAATAAACGCGAACAACCCCGAGAAGGGGTTTTAACCTATGTGGTGGAGGTAAAAACTGAAACAATAATAAATTTGGACTGGTGATTTTTGCAAATAGCGCTGAGCGGATTATATGTTAAGTTTTGTAAAGCGTTATTTGGTCCCGTGAGTAGAGAATACTGAGGGCACGTCCAAAGTATGTATCAGTAATCAGAATATTATTAGTTACCCCGTGACTGATCCCGTGGTACGGGTTTTTACCTAACTGAAGACAGCCGTATCCCATGGGGCCGAAATAGATTGTACTTCTAAAACGGAAAGTCAATAGATAAATTCGTTACCCCGTGTCTGATCACGTAGTACGGGTTTTTACCTACCCGAAGCCAGCCGTATCCCATTTGGCCTTCGGTCTCATGGGATACGGCTGGCTTCGGGTAGGTAAAAACCTGTACCACGTGATCAGACACGGGGTAACGAATTTATCTATTGACTTTCCGTTTTAGAAGTACAATCTATTTCATGTGTGAACATACACAGCATGAGATCTTTTATCTTCCATTGTTGAGCCATACAGGTTTCTGTAGAATTTTTGTGCTAAAGAGTTTTTGTGAATATATGCCGATATGACTAGTATAAAAAATTATTGAATTTCTTTTTTTCCTTTTTGTCTCAAAAACATAGCTTATGAACCCTACATTGGAGGGTCTTCTATGGGGTATGGACAATTTGTAGATTTCGGAACGAGGCTTCCACTGAGTATGGGAAATTTGTCAGTGGCTGGGCGGACGTATCGTGGGTTTCAATGAATATGGTCTCATACCACGTATCTATCAACCGATCAAATCAAAATATTCACTTCAGTCAATAGTTAAATGTTGCTATTCAAACTTGACGTGATCAACATCAGTATATTTGATCATTAGCAAAGTGAATTAAATCTAAAGCCTATGACACCCAAAACTCAGAAAGATGCAGGTCACATTCGTTCAGTCAAGGTATTGCGGTCTATTCCTTTTAATTGAGTAGTCCATAGCCATTGAATCGAATGAAATAAAGAATGAGTTGCGATCCGTGACGGGATTCTCAATAACAAAAACTGAGGGAAAACGGATTGGAGAGATTGGAGTTCAACCCGATGCTCCATTAATTAAATTTTTTATGATTATTCTTATAATTAGTGTTTGGAATCTAATACTATTGCGTTCGTGGAAATATTGCCCACCCGTGGAAAGTGAAGAGTCCACAGCGGCTGTACTGTAGATGGTGCATTGTTGCACTCAAAGGACGACGTGCAAATTTCCTGGCAAAGCCCAGAGGAAGGGAGATAGTGAATTACTCTTGAAGAAACCGCTGCAGTCGGGTCCATTTCTGAACGCTGAATGTGTTATCGCATTCGCGATCTGATTGAGAAAGAGAGACTGCTTTTGTAATCCCAAAACTATATATCGAATGCCATTTACTTTCAGATAAGGACGTGCTTCGGGGGAGACTGCGCATCGGCAGAAGAACAACGAGGTGGGAAGCAGTGTGTCTGGAGATATGGAGATACATGTATGGAACAGCAAGGACACTGTACCCAGACACGCATAGGTGGAGGCTGCGAATGGAGTCCTTGTAGCTCGTGCATTCAAGAATTATGTCGACTATAAGAAGAATCCCATTAAGGCGACCCACATTTCCACGCGGACAGTAACAGAAATAAAAAAGAGAGAGAATGTTCACGATTTAACATGCATTGACAAGAATATATAGTGGGTCTTTCACTACCTTATGCACGAGGCTGCTGATGTCGTGTAATCATCATTTGATTCGTCAAAATAAAGAATTTAGAACCGTTTACGAAATCATGCCTCTCATTAAGTAAGCACTGTGGGGATTAAAAAATAAATAATTAAGGAAAAAATATAAATAAACAAAAGAACGCTCTAAATAGGGCACTAACTCAGCGGTTGCGGTTAACCCTTTGCTATCGAATCGGACGCATCTACAAACTGTCCAGTAAAAAAAACATTTTGTTCAAAACATTTAAAACTTACGCTGCCAAAAGCGACTTACTATTGTTACCTATTTTATGATGATTATCTGTACGTTCGGGTATGCGCAGATCAAACCTACCATCTGATTAATTGTTGGAAACGGCAATTAATCAGATGATAGAGTTTCACGTATGTCATAAATTTTATTAAACTTCCTCGCATACAGACGTACATAGAGGTCCTCCATATATGGATAAAGTGGACGTGGCAGTAAGAGGGTTAAACAAAACCATATCACGTGAGCCCGTGTTGAAACGAGGTCGTCGAACTCGTTCCATGAACATGGAATGATGATGAATTTGTTGATTTTTTGTATATTTGAAAAATTATATATAAATAACAAATTTTGATATCATGTTCGCTTGGTAAAGGGTTTTGGTAAACAAAGAAGAAACATGATATCACGTAATTTTTCCAACACCTATCCAAACACCCAACGAATGCTTTTCCTGTAAACCTTTAGCTAACACGGCCAGAGGATGACTTTTGCAAAAACTTTTTTTTATTCAAAAACTAGAATTTTGTTTTTACCCTATCACTCCTCGCGGGGACGAACTCGACTAGGGGTTGTAAGCTATGTTTTAGAGTCAGTAATCACAAATAACAATAACTGAATGACAATGTTTGTGAACGTTACGTTAATTAATGGGTTAATCTTGCACTGGCTGTAAAAAAAACCCTGTCAATGGAATCTAATATTTTACGTCACACGTGCCGTCATTTTTCGTGCTAAAACTATGTGTTCCATTCATTATGGGTAAAGGGGGTAAATAGTTCCAGTTTCAAAGGTTGTGGATCGTGGAGTCTTGAGGACTTGCCACCAGTGAATATATTTGTTTCTCGTCAATATACACATCATTTGACATCAGACAAAACTCTTGATGATAGAAATGTTGTTTCCCTTTCCACACGTCTGTTAAATAAATGGAGATTTGTAACTCCGCCCAGCTAGAAACACAAGCTTTGATCAGCTCCCTTGATATACAATGCAACATGAAATTTTCCGTCGTGCAGGCGGAGCTTTCCGTCCTGGTCCGGGTGGGCCCGCTAGTTATCATATGTACGACTGACACAAATAGCTCCGAAATATCGCTCTATGTTGCTTATCAATTCTGGCTCGTAGAAAACGAGAGTCTCTCCTTTTCCAAATTCACATCAGACCTGTCCCAAACGAGGCTTACATGACGTCATTGACTGACGAAAATTTTCGCGGCAGATAATGTGACAAACGGGAAAGAAAAACTTCAGAACTCCAGTTCCTGAACACTCTGGACAAACATTCCATAATTTCAGGTGCCGTCTTCAAATTTTAATGATTCACTCACTGTCATATCGTCCCCCGAGTTCCAATACTCAGGGAACGATATCGTAAAAAACACACTTTACAACAGTCAATCGATCTAGGTTGTCATATTCCAGGTTGATGAAGAAACCAAACTAACCAGTTCAAGAACCGGACTACTACTAAACTTAAATGCACATTAGTATAGTTGACATAGTAATACACAGAACTAGAATAGTCCGGTTCCTCGTTTCAACCATGCTAGAGCAGGCCCAAACTAGTGGGGATGCCGGGGGGGGGGGGGGGGGGGGGTCTAAACATTTTGTTGTCCGTCGGAAAAATTGCGGTTCTCCAGAATACCAACGTTTTCTCTAAATGGTGCTAAAATTTGAAAAAGTAGACCATTTTAAGCCTTTACCTAACGCACATGATATCAGAATTTGTTAATTTCTTGTTTTCAAAAAAGTAGAAAAAAAAGAAAATCACGTGACCCTTCTTTGGAACGAGATCGCCGAGCTCGTTCCAATGAGTGGTCGCATTATAGTTTTATTGAATTGAAATTTTTGAAAAAATTTTCCCAACTGCTTAATTTGTAAATTACACGGAAGGATGCCGACTCGTTCAGTAAAGTGTTAAAAACGTATATGGGGTTGTTGACTGGCAATAAGTTATCCATGATGCATCTGTAGAAGAGCCGTGTGTTAAATTAGAAAATGTTTTAAAAAAACTGAATATATATAACCAGTCCAGTAATCACAACACGTCCCAATGAGCCAAAGTAGATGCACAATGAGATACGTGTGCACATAAGACAAAGTGGCGTCAACATGGAAACGCCAAAATGCGCGCAGTTCCTAGGCTGCGTACTTAAAAAAAGAAATGAAACAATCTCAGCTGCTCGGACTACGGGAAATTATATTACTAAAACTCAAAATACACACGCCAATACTCTAACGAAACTCGAAGGTTTTGTTGAAGAGCCGAAGTTGGCTAAAAGGTATGACAGTACTAAATATTTTAACCCTTTACCTAACACGGAAAGCAGACGACACTTGCAAAAAAATTCTTGAATAACTAATATTTTTCATTTTTTTGTCACAAAAACATAGGTTATGACCTCTCGTTGGAAAGAGCTCGACAAGCTCGTTCCAACGAGGGGTCATAACCTATGTTTTTGAGACAAAAAACGAAAAAATAATGAAAATTAATTGCCGATTTTTGTGAATCGCGCTGGCCGGTTTTGGTCGTTACGTTGGATAAAGGGTTAATAAGATTTACCCGCCTTAAAAAGCTGCCTTGGGAAAATATATCCTTTCAATAAACGTGTGAAGCATTCTACTGGTATCCTACATTATTGTTGAATATTCCAGAATAATAAAGAGGGCGATTTGATAACTTTGGATCTTAATAAATACAAGTAACTATTGGGGTGTTTTTATTGGGAAGTCCCTGAAAAATATGTGCATGTGACCGATACTTCCCTTCCTGTCAGTTTTTCTCTCTTATTTGTTGCATGACCCACTGCTTTCGGGTCAGAAAAAGTTGTCTGAAAGGCGCTATACTTGACAAAGATATTTGAATGCCAATATTAAAATGATGCAATCTTATTTTTTTCGCCTGAACGTTATAATGGTCGCCTAAGAGAAAATATTTAGTACTGTGATACCTGTAACTCTTAATGCAAACCATTCTATTCCAGTCATACAATACCATGGTGATATTCTGTTATTTGATGCATAAAAGGTTTAAGCTTCTAAAAATGATTTTATATCAACAGCGAAAGTTGATCCCAACCAACATAACTTACCACTTTGTTCTCACAACCCTTTTAGACCGATATTGAAAACACTAACTCAAAAAAGGAGGGCGACAGAACAGCGTTGATTTCTCTTAAATGCAACAAAAACAAAACAATTGGTTGTGATGGAAATGCTTGGAGCGGTCCAAATGTTCTGAAAAAAGCTGTTCTCGAAGCTTCTGGCGCGGTTGCTTCGAAGTCGTCGGATCCGCCACATCATTCGGATCTGGTTATCGGGAGTGTTTAAGATATATAGAAATTCGAAAAATATTCCCCCTCAAAAAATTAAATTTATAAGAAAATTTTAGACAGTTTCACCTTACAGGTCTGAACTGTTTGGAAATTAAACATATTTTACATTTAAGTATGTGGGATTTTTCATTTTCATGTACACGCCCCCCCCCCCCCCCCCCACCAGCTCCTGCTGCCATTCTCGCTTCATAGCACATATATCCTGTCATTGAACATTTTCACAATAAAATGTACATGTTAATATACATGAAAATTATAAAGAAGTTATGTGCCTCCCTTTGAAAATAGTTGTATAGTATTGATATCGACAACTTGAAATAGTTTTTCTGGAACCATATCAATATTGTATTGGAAAAGATAGGCGTGACTGCAGAGTAAATTTCAATGAATTTAGACAAATGAAAGCGGTACGTGACACCCCTCCAGCTGATTACAGAAATGTTGTAAAATACGAATCCAAGGACAAAATAGCGAATGGTTCAGAAAAAAAGACCAAGAGGCTGGACTTTTGAATGAGTGCGTGTCGTGTCATAAATTCACGCTGCCTTTTTCTGAATATATGATCAGAGCGTGTGAAAAATATATATACACGAATTTTTATCTCTCTCAAGCCTTTACCCAACACACAAGACATGAAAATTTGTGATTTTATTTTTTTTTTCTTAAATTTTTCAGAGAATTTCAACAAAACCTTTTCACGTGACCACTTATTGAAACAAGCTTGTTCCTATTAAGGGCCTAATGATATGCTATGTTGTTGAAATGTTTTGAATGTTTTTTTGCCTGCTCAATCTGTTTATTAAAAGGGCGGATTTGACGGATTCGTTATTTATTTATTTATTTATTTATTTATTTATTTATTTATTTATTTATTTATTTAACGACATTTTCGACTGCCAGGATCACCTCGTGGCAGACACTTTTACAGGTGGAGGAAGCCAGACTACCAAAGGGACCCATAGAGCAGCGGCGAGCATCTGTCAGACTCCACAGCGTACTTACTCCACACAAGCAGGGTTAGCATTGGTTAAAAACAATGCGCCATCGACGTGCAGTCGCATTAGTACACGGCGCAATCGTGCTTCCAAGCAATCGGGATTAAGTGCCATGCCCAGGGAAACAACGTAGTTACCGCTGGTGGGAATCGAGCCGTGGGCCATTCAGTCTGAAGTTCAATGTCGTTACTTTTGAGCCACTGGGCTCCCTCACACTATCGTTAAACTGCACTCTAAAATTAGTTGGGTTAAAAATCAGCCCAGATCAACTTTGTTTAGTGAATATGAACCCAATTGGGTTCATAATCTATCAACCCAGTTGACTTTGGTTATTGTCAGATACTTGATTGAAGGTGCAGTGTAACAAAACCGCCAAGGCACACATAAATGTTCCGAATTTATCCACTCTTCCAACAATTGAACATTCTCAAAAATGCTAAATAAGCACATTTTCAATCGATGCTTTGGTACGCTGCTTCATTAAGTAACCCCCGAAGATTGACTCAATCTTGTTTGGGTGGACTCGAGATGAACCACCCAGGTCACTGCTTCTAATTTGTATTCCTGATGGGATAGACTCAGCACCAATGCAAATGATTAAGGTAATGCAGTGTATTTGTAGGTAGCTCTGAGAAATTGCGTGCGTCTGCACAAGATGGCTACAGTTTTTTTTGTGCCATTGTTGAGGCATTTTTTCAGAATGTCATAAATAACGCACGTTCATATCTGTAGAAACTAACGATGAGTATGTCTAGATAATAGTTGTAATTTTGTATGTAGAGATGGGTGGTATTGGAATTTTGAGTTCGGTATCGGTTTTTGTATTTTGGGGTGGTATACCTCGATATCGGTTCGGTAGTCGGTATCTAACTTGACTGGGATTTGCTCATAGTACCAAGGAAGAATTCACATCAGGGAAAACAGAATAAGTTGTTGTATCATTCTACCACAATGCTACAAATGACACTGCCAATGAGCTGAATAGTGGCATTCTTTTACGATCACAAATCATATGTACAGTAATTTTGTGATTTGTTCTAAACGCACCTCAATGTTTCAAGACCTATTTTGCGATCTTAGAGTATATTCCCAGACCATGCCATCTTTAAGAGGTCCCGCTGACAACAGACAAAACACCTGGGCAGTGATTTCTAGTCAGGTCGCCCAGTCCAGTGAGAGTTAACAAAACTTAAAAGACAATCATTCAATTCTTTCATGAAAATGAACCTTTCAACTGTTATCAAACCTCAACAGGGACTTTTAAATAGCGAATGTTGGAAAATTTGAAAATTCAGACGCTATCTATTCAACGATTGGTTCTGTTCGGTTTTTCGGTATCCCTTTGATATCGGTGTTGGTTCGGTTTTTCGGTATATTGCCCATCTCTAATATTTAGCTCACCTTACCGATATGACCTTGGCTGTTAATGTGTTGTTAAACCTTAATAAATAAATAAATAAATAAATAAATAAATAAATAAATAAATAGCTCACCTTACTTCATGCGCACACAATACAATGACGCTCGTCGGCAACAATCAATGAATCTATTTATCTTCAACACAGGGATCGCGGTGGCTCAGTAGGTAGAGGTGCAGGCTGCAAACCGAGAGGTCCTCGGTTCGAATCCCACCTGCGGCAACAGTGTTGTATCCTTGGGCAAGACACTTCATCCCCATTGCCTGTGTGGGGGCACGATGGCGTTGTGTACTAAGGCGTACTGTACGTCGATGTCTTTAACCAATGCTAACCCTGCTTGTGTGGAGTTCGTACGTTGGGGAGCTGACAGTTGCTCGCCGTTGCTCAGTGGTTCTCTCCGGGTACTCCGGCTTCCTCCACCCGTAAAACTGTCGCGGTCATGATTAGCCATAGTGCATAAATATGTGACCTTAAACACCAATAAATAAATAAATATCTTCAACACATTTCGCGTTATAAAATAGTTAGTTACAGAACTGTCAGGAATTAAACTGAGATTAAATTGTCACATTTACCGTGAAATATGATAAACTACAGTACACACTGTATAGTTGTGTTTTTGCTTGACAAATACTAAAATACAAAACTGTAGTTATTTTTCAGCCAAAATTCCCAAAATTCTCGCCTTTTTACCCAATTTAAGAACCAAAACAAATCTGACAATAAACGCATTGGTAGAATATCACGAACATACATAACCTAAATGTAAAGCAACATTTTATAACTAAGTATCACATTGACATAATTTGGTAGGTCCTAAAAGGGTTAAAGATCTCAATTGGCCCATGAGTTACAAAGGGGCACAAATCAGATTCGGAATCCCTGGAAAAAGTTACCCTAGAAACGCAAATAAAATGTTTTATACACCTTTTTTGCAGGCATTCCCCCAAAACGGACTTTTGGCGTCAGGACTAGTTTGAGCAAATCAACCAAAAAGCGGCATATTCCATGAACGTAATGAAAGTAGTGACGGAAGAGGAACCCCCTGGAATTCTTCATCTATCATCATGTCTTCAGATGATACAAGAGGAATTCAAAATGAAGTGATACTTGGTAGGTGTTTTGGGAACATCTCGATGATTTGAATATTTCCGAATCAGCGCAGCTCAAATCGAATCATGTGAGTGATTTGGATTCGATTCGGATTTTGAAGCTCGCGAGACTTTGCACAATGTTTATTGAATTATTGTCTCCGTTTAGCAGCAAGGTTCATGTCAGGCATCACTCTGTTTCGAAATTCTAAAAGAAGAAAAATAATTGCTACTATTTATTTCCTCGCGAGCAACGCTCACATCGCGTCAAGTTAGTGACAGTCTTTAACTCCTTCATCATAGCATACATGAATTTTGCGAGAAGCAAACGTTGACAGTCAGCAATCAGACATAGAGCTGGGTCGTTTTTCGGTTCGGTTCCAGTTTTAGTGGCACACCGGACAGCAGGGCCCTTCAGAAACCGACCAATTGGTTTTACAGTGTTTGTGCGCAAACTGATGAAACTATCTTTCTGGGAGGAAACTGGATTAGTGACCCACACGGTCTCTCGTCACTTAGTCTGTCGGAAAAACTGAAACCGAATCTGAAGAGTCAAACCTCCCAGCTCTAATCAGTCAATACAATAAACAACACCCGACAGCATAGAAATACCAGTAAAATTTAATCCTATAGACTTACGTATGATTAACCCTTTACCAAACGTAACGTCCAAAACCTGCGATATTCTAAAAATTTGCCAATTCATTTTCATTTTTTTTCTCCATTTTTTGTCTCTAAAACATAGGTTATGACCCCTCATTGGAACGAGCTCGTCGAGCTCGTTCCAATGACCAGCTCGTTCCAATGAGGGGTCATAACCTATGTTTTAGAGACAAAAAATGAAAATAATAGTTATTCAAGAATTTTTTTGCAAGTGTCGTCTGCTTTTCGTGTTAAGTAAAGGGTTAAGACAGAACACAGCTAGGGTGGATAGAATACGATACCGGGGACTGGAATCGACATCCCAAGTGGAGTCTTTCCTGTATTTCGAAAGCCCACAAGGCACGTGTGAAATGCATGAAAAGCGCCAGCAAGGATCAATGATTCCTGTCCACTGTTTTGCACCACGCTGTATCGAAATTCTAAAAGAAGAAACATAATCAAATGCTATTTTATTTCCTCGTCCACTGGACGAGTCAACAAGGGAGAAAATGTGACACTGAGAACACAACAGAGATCAGATGAACTTTGTCAGTTGTTACCCGAATTTAAGTTTTTTTCTGATTCAATAGGCTCAGCACAGTGATCCCCTAGAACCCATAAGAATGATGAAGTTATGTTGATTTATTTATTTATTTATTTATTTATTGATGTTTAATGTCACATATTTATGCACAATGGCTAATCAGGACCGTGACAGTTTTAGGGGTGGAGGAAGCCGGAGTACCCGGAGAGAACCACCGAGCAACGACGAGCAGCTGCCAGCTCCCCAACATCGTAACTCCGCACTGCAGCACAGGCAGGGTTAGATTGGTTGAAGACATGCGTACCATCGACGTGCAGTACGCCTTAGTACACGGCGTCATCGTGCCCCCACACGGGCAATGGAGATGAAGTGTCTTGCCCAAGGACACAACGCGGTTGCCGCAGGTGGGATTCGAACCGAGGACCTCTCGGCTTGCAGCCTGCACGTCTACCTACTGAGCCAAGAAGTTATGTTGAACGTATTGAAGTACTTACAAACAGAACATTGTGTGGTTAGTGGTATCGTAGAAACTTGTAGAGCGTGAAGTGTTGTTTACTGTATGATTTTGCATATAGAAAAACAGAACTGAAACAGAGTTGTTTTCTGAAACCGAACCGAAGCCGAATGAGAAGAATCAAAACTGTCCAGCCCTACACTCGTCACGGCTGAAGTATCACTTTCATATCGCCTTTTCTGAAGTGTTTGGAAAAAACAGACCTTTTATGTGATTTATTGAGAGGATCTGTCCATATTTTATTCTTCAGGGGACGTCGTATTAAATTATCACAAAATTTCTCCAAAGATTGGTGGTCATTATATTGACATATTTTGTTTACCAGTATTCTAAAATATACCATATTATATACAATAATTAGGCAAAAGGGTTTTCGTTCCTGGTTAACCCCTTACGGAAAGTGAACGCACTTGTTGAACGGTTCTTTGGCCTGCAGTGCCTCCAAAATTACTATGAAATCGTGGTACTTTTTTGAATGATATATATTTATTTTAATGTGTTTGTAACAAAGTATTATTAAAATACGATGTCTATTTATTATATGTGGTTTGTAAACATCCACTTTGTTCTGTACTGCAGAGTATAACTCAAATATTATGGGAATGGTATTTATATATCCAAAAAGAATCATGAAACAAAACAAACAAAAAATAAAAAGTGAAAATGAAAGTCTCCCACCCTCATTGATTTAAAAAATTAATTGCCTGTGAACCAAATGCATTTCTTTATGTTTAGCCTTACATATATATACAAAATTAATATTTCCAAAATAATTTAATACATTTGTATACTGGCAACGAAAACCCATAGCCATATTGGCTGTTTTCCTGCCATTCTCTGGTGAAAAATTGAAAAAAGGAGGAAGATGAAAGTTAGAAGAAGGAAGAAAGAAAAGATCAAAATGAAAGGATAACAGAAGGAAAATGACTGGTTCAACATCGTGGATTCCAGTTTCTCTATCTTATGTGGTCTCACTTTGGCAAGAGCACATGTCGCTGACGATGAGCATCTGATACTATATCGCCTTCTAAAGTCGGCCATCACCATTCATTTATTGATCTTGAGGACTTCCAGACAGGCCCAAACCGATGTTAGTGGGAGTCCCAGTTCCCCACTCCCTACATGGCCATGTCGGCAAATTTTGCCCGTCGGAAACGTACGTGTTCATACCAACATTTTCACTGAAAGGCGCTTATTTGAAAAAATGTGACCATTTTAACCCATTATCCAACGTATACGACATCAAAATTTGTAATTTAATTATCTTTTTCTCAATTTTTAAAAACATATAAAAACACATATCATTTCAAACCGTCATTGGAGCGAGCTCGAGTCACATCATATGCTTGTTTAAAATATTTTTTTTAAAAATACTTTTTCCCAACCGCTCAATTTGTAAATTATACGGAAGGCTGCGGCCGATTCGTTCGGTAAAGGGTTAACTAAGTATAGTGAGTTAGGATTCAAGTTCGTACCGGCGGTTAACGACGCGGGAACACTGCTGAAACACTCACCCCATCCTGTCAGGCAATTTTGAGATTCTAGCTCCGGGCCCGTTTCAGGAAGACAAGAGCAATAACCACACAAGGGCCAACTTAAACGATTGGTCATCTATAATGTCATATTCTCATCAAATATCATTCTATTTCTTGACGCAAAAGTGCTTGTTTCGTATTGATGAGCTTAACCCTTTGAAAACTCGTTTCCTATAATGGCATCGCCTTTGTATTAAATTGTGTTCACTTTCAGCGAGATGGGTTAGTCCAATATCAGTACACAGGGAGGATAAAATAATAACTGCAGTCTGCAGCCGCCTGGCTGCAGACTGCAGTTATTATTTTATCACCAATGTCCCGTGTACACACCTCTTATAATAAGACAAAAATGGGACGAAGTTATTCCGTGAACAGAAAAATCGGTCTTGCGTTAACACTTTGAATAGTAAAGACTGCTTTTAGGGGACATATCATGACAAACCCTAATTACATAAACTATATGGTTATTCCATGAATGTGTGCATTAGACAAATCAATATTTTCAACGTACAGCTCTTAGGCTGCATGTTGAAAATATTAATTGGTCTATCACAAAGAATGAATATGGACTCATCCAATGGATGATGGATGCTGATCAAACTGGCATAGTGTGTACATGTACAATCAGTGCACAACTAGTTGAAAATTGTTGAAAAAATACTCTGTCAAACACAAGGCTGTATGAAATTTCCATCGCCACAGCATTGTAAGATCGCATGGAAATATACCTGACACCAGTTCCAAAAACATACGTGAGATGTCCACTCAGCTGCATAAAACGAGTTTCTTGCGCAGCTGACCACGTGACACGTTTCACCAAAGTTCATCATCCGTGAGATAACGCGATAGATAGTTCTTTCTGTACAAACTGATTTTCTTCACTTTGTCCAAATGATCATTAAATTCTTTAACATCTTGACTGGCCATTCGAAACTTTTCTTTTTCTGCCTTGATTGCCGCTTCGAAGTCGAACTTTGGGGGTGGTTTGTATAGACTTCTCTGTTTTGCTTCAAACCGTAGCTGAGTTCTTACTGCTCGGGCTGTTTTGGCTCTATCAAATATTAACACACTTCCTGGTTTATATGTGATGTGCTCGCGTGTGAGGTCAAGCGCGTAGAAGCACTTCTGAGTTTGCTTTGTGGATTTGGAATGTACATCAGCGGACATAATACTTTCAAGAAACGCCCCGGCGCTCTTTGCTCTTCTTTCTGATGTTTCATTGGACTCTTCTGATCTTTTACTTCCAACGTTATGAGAATGGCAACGAATTGTCCTCTGAAGGGAATCTTCCGAACTTTTTGAAGATAATTCGACTCCACATTCCGACTGGCTATCGCCACCTTCACTGTTACTGTCCTCCGTGATTGAATCAACATCATCAGATTCCGAATCTGACACATAAACCGAACGCTTGTTTGAAAACATTACGGTGCTTGGTCGTGAAATTTCCGACTGTTTGTTACAGTCTGTGGCCTTTGTGAGTGCCACTCGCGATATGGATTTGGTGGGAGGCGCTGTAGATGGTCGTCTAACGCCGGGTGTAGTCAGAATACGATTCATTATATTGTTATGGTGGTTGATGTACTTCTTGTGGTTCGTGCGGAACGCCTGTGCTTCCACTTTGAAGTCACGACATCGTATTCTACTCTGACTTCTTAAATCACTTAACACTACTCCGAGACGAATCCCCATCACCCTGTTTTGTCGTACAGCTGCGCGTTCACCGTCGCTTTCACACGCTACAGGTCGTGGTAATCTGCCAGCATCTTCCTCTCCTAGATGGTGTTGTCCAAGAAAATCGTGTTGCTGTTTTTCAGTCTTACGCGATGAAACCTCGAGACTTGATCTCCTATAGCCATGCATTTTTAATCTGAAAATTAGATCCCGAAATCCAGTCTCTGATATGAACTGTTTCAGCTCATAGTTAGCTGGAGTTTCATCAAAATCACAAATGGTTGAAGTTACATAAACATGATATCTTCTTCTTTGCTGATTTTGAACTTTGTATCGTTGTCTTTACCGAATCTTTGTTACAATGGTGAATAATGTTGTCTTTCTACAAACACTATAAGTTGTCAAATTTTCACTTTAGCTTTACCTCAACCCGCACTCAATTCCGAACATTTGAAAAGTTCTATGCAAGACCAGGCGTCAAGCGGCGGAGTTGCATGTGCTTTAAACATCAATCATTGTTCCCATGGCGCGAGTTGGAAACACATCTTTCTGTAAGACGGCATTTGATGTCAAGCATCTATCCGAAGAAGGATGGTATTCTTAGCTAATTGAGGAAGAATAGACAAAGCTATATAGATTTTCTAAATGCAGCGTTTTTTCATCAATACAATGCTATTATAAATTCTTTCTTGCAAACTCAACGACCTCCTGATGTTTGTAGGTTTTGAAATCAACTGCAGCCGTAGAAAAATGGTGTTCATCATTTTTCTACGGTTGTAGTTGATTTTCAAAATCTGAAAATATGTGAAAAGGTTTTGCAGCGCAAATTATTTTTTGATGTAACGTCAAGAGAACTTCTTGCAAAACGTTCAAAAATTATTCTCGAGTTTGTGAGAGTAGGATGATTTTATGTTCTAGAGATAGCAAGTTACGTGGCTATCTGTATTCGCATCAATGAGTCTTTTGTTCTTTGTTTGCCACATAGACTACCTGTCATTATGTGGGTACTCAAAGGTAAAGAAACAGCGGAGACATCATTACAATGAAAGTTCGATACCAAAGTGAAGGCTTTGTGTTGTCTATGGAAAATCCTCACCAAATATCGACCGAGTTGTGACAATTCAATGGAGAGATCAGTTTGTTTTTGTTTCTTAGTTTGAGATTTCGAAGGCATCAGTGATATCAAAGCGATCTTTCTTGCACAATCCATGCACACAGTTTATCAATATTAGATGTGAAGCGGTGTCAAATCAAGCTTTCTGTATTCCCAACAAAGGACATAATACCCCTTTTAGAGTTCATCTGACGTCAGTCAAGATGAGCTTTTGGGATAGCTTCCCGTCCCTCATCCTGAGTGAAAGGTATTTTGTGACTTGTATTTAAAAGCCATTGAATCAATTTCGAAGAACTTTTATGGAATTGTTAGTCATGGGGTTGCATTGTGATTATATTCAAATTAAGTTGACACACCTCCTAGGGAAAAATCTAGTGATCCGATGATGGAATTTGGTGATCTTTGGTAGTTAGCTTCCTTTTGAGGTATACACTCAAGTTTGTTCAAGAAAAGTTTGAGAAGCAATACTTACAGTTATTCTGGGAATGACAAGACTTCCGGTCGCGCCCAATTTTTCTGTTTCAGCACCTATATGCTGATTTAAACAACATTGGGTTTGGAGGTCTATTGGGTAAGTACGTGATTCATGCCAGGAACATTTTTCCCGCATCTCCGTGGAACACCAGATAGAATTAAATGGGCAGAAACAATTCCAGTCGAATGTATCATAGTGCACGGTATATGGAATTGATAAAAAAAATGCTGAGTTGCTATTTTTCAAATTTTTTTTAAAAAATCCGTTTTCTCCAGAGCAACCTATCAGAATCTTTTAATATTTGGTAGTCAACATCCTAAGGAGTGTCAGATTGAAGGCTGTTCAAATCAAATCCTTGGGTTTCAAACAGGAGACGCCCATTTAACACTGTTGGAAATGAGCATATGCTGAGTCAGCATGCTTTTAACCCTTTACCTAACCTGAAAAGCAGACGACACATGCAAAAAAAATTTCTCGAATAACTCATTTTTTTCATTTTTTGTCTCAAAAACATAGGTTATGACCCCTCATTGGAACGAGCTCAACGAGCTCGTTCCAATGAGGGGTCATAACCTATGTTTTTGAGACAAAAAATGAAAAAAATAATGAAAATTAATTGGCAATTTTTGAGTATAGCGCTGGCCGGTTTTGGCCGTTACGTTGGGTAAAGGGTTAAAAATTAAAAACTTCTTCTTTCCTTGAACCGCTGGTCAGAATCTTTTTGACATTTGGTATATAACATCCTTAGGAGGATCATATTCATTATTTTACCCTTTGCCCAACGCAAACGATATCAAAATTTATTATTTTAAATATTATTTTTCTAAAATTTTCAACAAAATTATATCATGTGGCCCCCCTTATTGGAACTAGCTCGAAGAGCGCGTTCCAATGAGGGGGTCACGTGATATGGCTTAGTTGAAATGTTTTGAAAAATAATAGTTTTTCAACAGCTAAATTTGCATATTACGCTGGTGGATGCGATCGATTCGTTAGGTACAGGCCTAAAGGGTTAATATTTCCAATGGTAAGCCTTGGGGCTGCATGTTGAAAATATTGATGTGTGTGTATCACAAATTCATTGGGCATCCATTTACATCACTAAATTAGGGCATAGCCTTATCATAGGACAAAAAAGGGTCTTTCAAGTTCTTATAGTTAAAGTGATTTAAATTATCATGCAACTGCAAAATCCCCAAATATTTCACTAGATACATCTACAAGAGCCCCTATGATGTAATTATGTGCTGGTACACAAAGTGTAACAACCTGTGCGTATCGCGTGCAGCACATAACCACATCTGGAAAAATGTGGGTGACGTTCGCCAGTCAATGGTAGAGGGACCAATTGGTACAAGAGTACTTGGTATTTGAATGAGAGTTACTCGCCTTGGAGTGTGACAGTCGAAAATCCCAGAAACAAAACAACCTTGAAAAAAGTTTAGTGTTCTAAAAAGCTTTTGAAGAAATCTACTGAAATCTTGCATGATTGCTGACTATTCCAGCCAGAAAAGAGGGAATTTGGTAAATCTTTTGGACGTAAAAAGTACACTTGCCATGCGACCGGCAGTTTTCTTCCTGTCAAGTTTTCTCTCTCACTTGATGCATGACCTTCACCTTCAGTTTCTAGGACAGGTTAAGTTGTCTGAATGGCTATACTTGACAAAGATATTTCAATGCCCAAGTCGAAATGATGAGATCATATATTTTCACATGAACGTTATATTGGTCGCTCAATGGAAAGTATTTAGTACTGATATATCAAGAACGCCGGGGCCACTAAAGCTCGAATGTGTCTATGCATTCGATGTACACGATGCACATTATGTACTAGCACAGTGTTACATATGGGGAAATCGGGATACTACCAAGAGCCAGGCATAAGTATGAAAACGAACACCCAAGTGATGGGGAAGGATGAATAAGTCCACGTGCTGCATGTGTTGTGAACACATTGCAGCAAACATCTATATCGACATACCCAGGGTGTACCCATAAGCGGCATGTATAGTACTAACATTTTGTATTTGCACACAAGCCATCTCACAGATTTCTCGCCTCGACTTTGCCAAGCTGTTACGTAGACTGATAGCGGATGGGCCCTGATGAATTTATCGATTTGATTGATGAAGGTAAAAAGATTTGTTTGTTCGGTTCAGTTGAAGGTACATGTTCTAAGGCTTTCCGAACAAGAACGGGTGTTACAGACGAAGAGCAAGGAGCCGCGGGAGCAGGACAGAACAGACAAAAAGCTAAAACTAACAACAAAGAGCTAAAACTGTTCCAACTGTAAGACTTTTCTGCACCAGTGAAGTATACCTCGGAACATTCGAGTGGTAGGTGGAAAAGCATGCCAACGATAGTGTGATCTAGCAAAATGGGTCAGGTAGTTGAACAGTGCTAAAGGGAGTTTCCCAATTCAGAAATAGAAGCGAAGGGATTGTGTACCGTTATTACTATATTATCAAAGAACGCCCAGAGGAACGGAACAACACTATCAATGTCCTTGGAGTAAGATGTAATAAGGTGAGGGGATGCAGGGGTCATAATGCAAAAGAATAATGTTCGGAATGGATTGGGATTAGCAAAAACAAGGATTCTGATTCGAGCGACAAAATTATTCCCACACAATCGAAAAACGAAAAACTCTGAAAACACATCTCATACTGCTGCAAGCATTCCAGGCAACAATCACATGCCTCTATGGAAATCAATGTAGCGGCTCTTAGACACAAACTAGGGGACGGAAAGACACGCTGCCATAACAATACGCGATGTGCATGCTCTCCAAGAATACTTATCACCATGGTAATGGAGTTATAACATAATCGCTCTAGCGCGCTATCACGACACGCAACGTAACGTCACTTCAGCTTCCCGGCCCCGAAGAAGTCCTTCAGTAAGTGTAGTACGGGTACGTAATATACAACTGCCATTCATTTCGAACGTCATGTTCACGGGAATAAGACTGAAGTAGAACTATTTTCATAAGAAAAGTCCGATAACGGCATATAAAACCAGAGATACTGGTAAAAAGTGTGTGTGGTAGGGGGGATAATCACTTACTATACAATGCCATCGATTCGGACAACGACTACCTCTCCTTTCAAGCAAGTGACGTCACAAATGATAAATATATAAAATTATTGCTAAATGCACAACTCGTCGCTACTTTCTCGTTTGATGAGCATGCAACGGCCTGGTTATGATTCAGTGAAGGAAAATACACGAGACCAAGTGGGACGTGACAACCGTTACTTATTCCCAGTTCCAAGGGCGACAACTGCTAACCAGGATCGTTTCATCCGAACCACAGCATGACGTAACCATCACCAAAGTGCCTCAGAAATTGGACAACAGCTGCACCGAGCGACAGATGTGCGAGTCAGTGGTTAGACTATCCGAAATCGTCTACACAGCTGAAATTTGTACGCTCGACTACCTCGAATAGTTCCACGTTTGACTGAACGTCACATCACAACAAGGCGTAATTGGTGTGGAGCACGACAGCGCTGGGACAATCGTCGGTGGAGCAACGTCATGTTTTCCGATGAATCGACTTCCACGACAGGTAAAACAGTTAGCGGCGGCGGAACGAACGATACCATGTCATAACCGTTATGCAGCATGATCGGTTTGGTGGTGGATCGGTTATGGTGTGGGGAGGCATAACCACGACAAGCAGAACAGCATAACATGTCATCCAGGGCGTGCCACAGGGCAGTACTACTGTGACAACATGTTAGCAGCTCATGTGGTGCCATTCGCGCGACGTCACGGCCTCGATTCATTTTCCAAGATGACAATGCTAGACCACACAGGGCCCGTGTCGCTACAGAGTTCCTCCAGGAGCAGAACATCACTACACTGCCTTGGCCAGCACTAAGTTCAAACCTTTCACCAATCGAGCACGTCGGTGATATGCTTGGCAGGCGCCTACGACAACGCCAACAACCCCCTACCAATGTCCATGAACTCGCCGCTGCACTGCAGGAAGAATGGAATTACATCAGTCAAGCTGATACTGGACGTTTGGTGAGGAGTATATGCCACATCGGATCCGCGCTTGTCTCGCGAACCGAGGAGGATTTACAAGGTATTGAGGTCTTGGACTGAATGTGGTAAATTCTCTGACTGACCGTCCACTTCTTCAACAGCTCAGTGCCTGGAATGTGTGCTTGCCAGACACCCACCTATCGCTGAAATCATTCACCAGATGTCACAATGCAATGCCTCGATTGTCTTTGTGATGAAAATATAAAAATATTTCTTCATATATCTCACTTTTATCAAATATCCCCTACTTTTTTGAATAGTATATATTTGCTTAGACGCACAGATAATGCATGATGGTTATGCTTGTATATTGACACATCTGTCAATATACAGTAGACGTGGATTGGTCGAAATCTAAGAGTCTACAGTGATGTCCGCACATGCGTTAACCAGGTAATAAAAATCACCAGTGTTACCGGTGCTTCCTTAATTAAATTTTGAATGATTTTTCCGATTAGTGTTTCGAATCTAATATTATTGCGTCCGTTGAAATGTTGCCCACACGTGGAAAGTGACCAGTCCAAGGCGGCCGTACTGTGGGCTAGAAGCTAGGTTCGCAAATTTTTCAGACATGGTGAGGCGAGAGTTAAAAGGTCCGTCAATGTTTCTGGGTCGTTGACCGCCAGTACAAACTTGAAACACTTCTTGAACTCAAGTACTGCTGACGTTTTCTTGCTTGCCAAAATTTATTCACGTGTCGTTGCCTTTTTGCGAAAAGGCACTCTCCCATAAATTGTAACAAGGCAAATATACACTGATGAAACAAATTAAGATAGTGTGAGTCACATATGCAGAATATAAAACCTTTAAGTTTAGGTAGCCGCACTTAACCCTTTGGACTCTAGTGGTATCTTCCATGTCAGTTCAATGGCAGCAAATAGAGGAGTCTATATGCATTATTTTGGGGGTAGACCAATCAATATTTTCAACGTGCAGCCTCAGGGCTGCACGTTGAAAATATTGATTGGTCTACCCCACACATTTACTGAACAGCCATAATTTATAATGACGTTATGGTGTGTCATGTAACTGGCCGGAAAAGCGGCCGTTAGTGTTCCAAGGGTTAAGAATAGAACAAAATATGGACTTCCAGCACTGAACCAGTTAATATAATCAGGCCCCACAGAATAGATCTTATGTTTCTCAGGCCATTTTTGTAAAATTGTATGTGGGAAGGCGGTTTTTTAATTTTTTTAATTTTTGTAATTATTTCTTTACCATCGAAATTTCATGCTCTTTCTTTGTTTTATGTTTTAGGCCTCTTAATCTACATAATAGCACGGGTGCCCTGAGAAACAGATTTTTAACCTTTTCAGGCATAAATAGTAAACGAAACAGGTCGGAACGATTGTTTATTAATTTTATATTAAAGCATTACTTTCATTTAACGCAAGTTAAGTAATCTATGAAATACTGTATAGGACTATTCGATTGTCATATACTTACACCGAGCGCTTTCATACAAAGGTTATTTTAAACATTAGGGTAATTTTGCATAACGGAAATTGTAGTTTCTCCATATAGTCGACTGTCGGATTTCAAAGAAAATGAGGGCTATCGAGCGACCAGAAATGTTTTTCAACGGACAACAAAAATGAATTCTACTGACAATGTCATGGAGAGGGGATGGGGGATGCATCCCCGATGGCCCTGGGGCCCCTCAGTGGCGGCGCCAGGACTTCGATTGGGGGGGGGGGGGTGCTAAGTATAATATGGGGGTTCAAGGTCGCGATTCCGAAGCTTCTCCCGAAGGCTGCAGGACTGGGAGGGTATGGGAGATGGGGTCCCGTGTCCGTCAGTGAGAGTCTGGGGGATCACCCCTAGGACAAACTGTCATATTTGGACACCCTAGGAACGATATCTGGGTGTTTCTACAACACCTGACGTTGTCTTCAAAGATCCCCAGATTGTATCTATAGAAATTTGAAGTTTGATTTTTTTTTAGGGGTGGGGGTGCGAGGGAAAAGTGGGGAGGAGGAGGCGGGTCCCTCAGGACCCTTATGGCGCCGCCACTGGGCCGCTACTCTCAAATGTTTAAACTCATTGTTGGGTCTTGTAGCATCTCTTTATAAAAAAGCGCCGAAGGAGTTAATGCCAACTTAATGGACCGTCAAAATCTGCCCTTCCCTGGGAAAAAAGGAAGAAAAACAAATAAATCCACAAATAAAATGTAACAAGAAAATATGTGTATGTTATGTTTCATTTTTCTCTCGAAATCCCGTCGAACACGTTTGAAGATAATGACTGACAATCGCAGAGTATTCGAAGAAAATATGTTGGTAATGTCATCTGATTTTTTTCTGTCAGGCAAAAAGTTAACCATTCACCCAACGTAACGGTTATATCTAGCCAGCTCTATTCATCACAAATGAAGTTGGTTGAAATGGCAGCTGAAAAATAGTTTGTCCCCACTCTTCATTTCACCTCTTTTCTGGGTTAAGAGTGTGCAACCCCATACATGTATGTGAAAAAATCCATGTTCTTCTCCGAGGAAAACAATTAGCTTTCCATGCCACTTGGATAACATTGGGTACTTTTTGAATGCTCACATTTCCAGGGGTGAGGAAACGACTGTAGCAAAATGAGCCAAAAAATACGGGGGTGGGGAGAGATATATGGGGAACGGTGGCGCTATGTACTAAGGCGTACTGCACGTCGATAGTGCACTTGCCTTCAACTAATCATCGTGTGAGAACCGAATCCACTGGAAGATAGAACCTTACGGTTCTTATCCTGCTTGTTCGGAGTTAGTACATTGGGGGGTCTGGTAGTTGCTCTACGTTGCTCGGTGGTTCTCTCCGGGTACTCCGTCTTTCTCTATCCGTAAAACTGTCCTGCACTAGGTGACCCTGCCTGCCGAAAATGCCGTTAGGCGTCAATAAATAAATCGAATGACAAGAGTAAATAAACCAATTCTACGGATTTCAGGAAACAAAGTATATAAGGCTGACATTTTTAAAAAAAAAGTGTGGAGGGATGAACCCTTCCCTTCACTCCTCCCGAGAATACGCCACTGCTATTCACAGATAATCGCAATTCATTTGTTTTCCATTTTTATTAGTCTAAAACAGCCTACGATCCGTCACTGGTACGAACACGTTGATGGATTCGAACTAAGGTGCTATATAAGTAATGGAATTTTGCTTACATTGAAATTCCCAGCCCTGATATTCCTTAAATTGAAATTAAATATACACAAATTATACATCAACATGAAGGTTGAGATGTATAGAACACGAAATATATATGAAATCAACTCATAGAGTTGAGAGCAGGCACCACTGGTTCCTGGAAGTCTGCTACCATATTCGTACCATAACTGATAATAAAATAATATTTCCTGAGAAAAACTTGTGGCCAAATGTGCTTCACATATCCAAGAACAAAGCTAGGCATTCACAACACTTCAGGATGCAGCGATAGGACTACAGTTGGGAAAAGGACAACACTGTCAGCATTTTTTATTGAAGATTTGAAGATGGAATCCATGTTCGACGGACATGCGCAAATCACTCGATACCACGAATTTCCATCAAAAACCAAAATCGTAATTCTAAGAAATTTCACCAGGTGTCATGATTCCGTGCATAGAATATGGCAACTGTGCAGTTTCTATATAATAATAGAATGCAGTATTAAGGTGATCTTTCTCATTAGTTGATTTTAGATGGCGTTGTTTTTCGATGCTTTTTCTGTCCGATGACGTTGACCAGAAATCGAAAGTAAGAATATATGAAAACAACGCCGTCAATTTTGGAATTTCAGCTCTGTCGCTGTGTTTTGAAGGGTTTTGATGCCCTAGCTTTGTTCTTGGATATGTGAAGCACATTTGGCCAGAAGTTGTTCTCAGGGATATTATTGTATTATCAGTTCTGGTAGGAATACAGTAGCAGACTTTCAGGAATCAGCGGTGTCTGCTGTCAACCTTATGAGTTGCTTTCATTCGTGTTTCGTGTTCTATATATCTCAACATATCTCAACCTTCATTTTGATGTATAATTTGTGTCTATTTAATTTCAATTTAAGGAATATCAGAGATGGGAATTTCAAAATAAACAAAATTCCATTACTTATATAGCACCTTAAAACAGCGAAGGATCACCTGGATGCAAATATTGTCCGAGAGAAATATTAAATTCTTGACATTCATGGTGTTGATAACGTGTGGACAGATAGATTAGTCTTTCTGGTTTCCATAAACCTGTTATATAATAGACTTTCACAAGTGTACGTTATTCGATGATACATTTGATACATTTGGCATATTTGCGGTGAAAACGTTACCTTCAGATCTGTTAATAATTGTGCGCCACGGGTCGAATAGTCTATTTGTGTATCTGACATGATCATGACACGGTTTCTACCCAACCATCGATTCCACAAAGTAGCTAGGAATTATGTACGCACCTCACTTCATCTTCTTTGTTATTTATCATCTCGGGTGTATCGACTGAAATTCACGTTTAACCTGTTGAACAAGAGAGGCCACCTTTCCGTCCCACGAACATGATACTTCATAACTTAATTGAGGTGCTATATAGGTAAAGAAAACTGGCTTGAAAATCGGTGATACCTTATTTTCGATGTCGTCAAAAATGTAACAAATAATAATTTGTCACTTTATTACTGTCCATTCGTTTTAATAAACAGAGGATATGGAATGAGTGTTTTTCTCATATAATATTTAGAAACGAGTCTACGAATTTTCCGTTTTGGTGAGCCTCTGGCGAGCCCAACGGAAAATTCGGACGAGATCGTTCCAATGAGGGGTCATAACCTAAGTTTTTGAGACAAAAAATAGTTATTCAAGTGTCGTCTACTTTTCATGTTAGGTAAAGGGATAAAAGTAAGAAAACGGCCTTTTCACCATCTTTTGATATTCTGTAAGCCTTTACCCAACATAACGGCCAAAACCGGCCAGCGCTATTCTCAAAAACGCCCATTAATTTTCACTATTGTTTTGTCTCAAAAACATAGGTTATGACCCCACGTTGGAACGAGCTAGTAGAGATCGTTCCAATGAGGGGTCATAACCTATGTTTTTGAGACGAAAATGAAAAAAAATAGTTATTCAAGTGTCGATTACTTTTCATGTTAGGTAAAGGGATAAAGATAAAAAAACGGCCTTTTCACCATATTTTGATATTCTGTAAGCCTTTACCCAACAAAACGGCCAAACCCGGCCAGCTCTATTATCAAAAAACGCCAATTAATTTTCACTATTTTTTCATTTTTTATGTCTCAAAAACATAGGTTATGACCCACGTTGGAACGAGCTCGGCGAGCTCGTTCCAATGAGGGGTCATAACCTATGTTTTTGACACAAAAAAAGAAAAAAATAGTTATTCAAGACTTTTTTTTTTTGCAAGTGTCGTCTGCTTTGCATGTTAGGTAAAGGGTTAAAGTGGATTATCAGTAAAGAATTCACAGAGTGCCTTTTCCAACCAGACAAGAACACATTCGACAATTCTATTTTACTGGGTTGGAACTGCACTTTTCACGTACTATATCTAAACTTCCGGCATTTTGGGTGAGAGGTCCTATTTCATAATCTTTTCATTTGGTATTTACTTAAATTATTATGGCTTTTCTCTGTAGATTATTTGCTTGTGTGTTTATTGGGGTTCAGCAACACTATCAACAGAGCAGTATCATTTCGAACAAATTTATGGGTGGACAAAGCCGGAGTACCAGGAGAGCAGCATCGGCAAGTGTAAGTCTCTCCAAAAAATTAATTTTCACTGTTTTTTCATTTTTTGTCTCAAAAACATAGGTTATGACCCACCGTTGGAACGAGCTCGTCGAGCCCGTTCCAATGAGGGGTCATAACCTATGTTTTGGAGACAAAAAATGAAAAAAAGAAGTTTTTCAAGAGTCGTCTACTTTTCATGTTAGGTAAAGGGTTAAAAGTAAGAAAACGGCCTTTTCACCATCTTTTGATAGTTCTGTAACTTTTGTTTTGTTCATTATATTAATAATGCGCATATCGTGATATATAACACAGACACTGTCCTTTCCACTAATATGAAGGAAGTGAAATTTGCTATTTCTTTCCAGGGAAGAATAAAAACATGCAAATTACTGTAAAAACATATTCACCAAAAAAAAAGCGTCAAAGTTGACACTTAGTGTTGCCAATAAGTGTGATACTGATAGATATTCTTAATGACGGATTATATGTGAATTAGTTGCTTCTAATTAGCTTGCCATAAAGAGTCAAGTTTCCTTTTGTTACTCTTGATAAACGAAAACAACAGACAGCTCCGAGAGCAGACGATATCAAAATTTATTATTTTAAATACTTTTTTTTTAAAATTCTCAACAAATTTCAACGAAATCATATCATGTGACCGCCTCATTGGAACATGCTCGAGGGGTTACATGATATGTTGTTGTTGATGTTTTGAAAAAGGATTTTTTGTCTTCTTCTGAATTTGCAAATTATGCTGGCAAGTGAGGCTGAGCCGTCAGGTAAAGGGTTAATCGGACCTTCCTCGCTTCCTCTAATAATTGCAAGGGAGATAACTTTATCGAAAGGGGATTTAGATGATGATATAATTCAGATTTGCGACACACAGTTGTGAATGTTTTATAGCAATGGCCCCGGCAAGTTAACAGCTCAATTAACATGGACTCCGATTATTTTACTGGATACAAAAAAATGAAAAAAATAAAAATAAAATAAAATAAAACAAAAAAAATATAAAAAATAAAAAATACAAAAAAGTGAAGATAATTCTCTCTGCATGTATACTGTAGCAGACGATAACAGATAAAATGGCCGAAAAGTGGCCAGAATAAGTTCAGAACATTCAAACTCCCACACTTGGGTTGATTCTGATCAAAGCTGAACGTTTTTCAGCTGGGGTTTTCAACTTGTTTTGAGGAAAATGCCGATAATGTTACAAGTAGGATCAACTAAAGCTTGGATAAATTTTCAAACAGGTTCTCTCACTACACACCATCTTTCAGTTCAATCGAACATGTATGGACTCCAGTTCTAAGAACTATCCAATACACCCCTCTGTATATGAGGAGTTTAGATAACATGAAACTGAAAAAATAAAGTGGTATGTTGGGCAGTTGAGAACTATTTTATTCTCAGCATACAGTTCAGACCAGAATATTTAATCAAAAACAGTGTCTGATGGCTGACTTTGCAATGATAATGGGTATGTGTCAGTGAGCCATTCCGGTTTACTTGGTTTACAATTCCATGTAAACCTAAACTGTGGTTTAGAAATCCCAATAGAACGATGTGTTTAATGCGAATACTATTCCACGTAAACCCCTGCTTGATGTCCCTAGGAAACGCCAAGCTTGAAAGTACTGTTAGGAGGGGGACATCCAAAGCGCGGGAAACATATCCCTGCTTTCATTTTTAAACAATCTTAAAAAACCATCGTGAAAAAAAGCCCTCATCAGAAACTTTCCAGTGATGGTGTCAAATATTGCGTTGCTGCTTTCATGGAAATAAAATGGCCAAAAAGGATCTTCTGAAAGTTGTAACAATGTTTTCTGAGAGAAAAACACCCTTTCAGTTGAGAATCGAATATTTTTTAAAAGCCGCATTTATGGGCTAAATAAATGTTATTAACTCTTTTTTATTGTTTCTCTCCCTTGAGTTGTAGCATTTTTCATGAACCTTGTACTGTTTATTTCTTTTTTGACACTCGAAATAGACTGTTTTTTTACTGTTGTTGCACGAGGCATAGAACGTTTATGTGCGTTCCACTGCGCATGTCAAGAATAGAATGATAAACAAGATAACCCTGCTCTCCAGGATGTTTATTGGTTTAATCCAGAATGATAAACCAGAATATAAACTTCTCAATGAAACGACCTGGTTTTTAATCCCTGTGTCTACGCATGCTCACAAAAAACCAAGTAAACCGGAATAGCTCACTGAAACATACCCAATATGTAACGCTGATGGCTTTTTGTAGGGGAAGTGCTGATGGGGTTTGCAGACGTGGTGATGATGGGTTTTTGAAGGTGTGGTGGTGATGGGATTTTGTATAGATGATGGTGGTGGTTTTTTGTAGGGAGATGGGGATGAGTTTTTGTAGGAGTGATAGTGATGGGTTTTGCTGGGAAGTTGGTGATGAGTTTTTGTTGCAGGGCCAGTGATGGGATTTTTTAGGGAGTCGTGGTGGTGGGTTTTTGTACAAGTGGCAGTGATGGGTTTTTATAGGGATGGCGGTGATGGGTTTTTGTAGGGGTGGTGATGATGGTTTGTTGTAGAAGGTAGCACTGATGGTTTGTAGAGGGTAGCACCGATGGCTTTTCGTAGGGGCGGTGGTTATGGCTTTTGTAAGGTGGTGGTGGTGTTTGTTTGTAGGTGTGGTGTTGGTGGCTTTTTTGTTGAGATGGTGGCATTTGTTTTCATGAAAACGATTGGATGGCTATATTAGATGTGTTTTATCTGTTAGACATTTTCTAAAAATGTTTCTCTTTTTACTTTACAGGCCTCGGACAAGATCAGCTGGACGAGGTAACGATACGCATTCCACGATATCTTTGCTCGCCTTGAGAAAAGCTCTGAATACTCCGTAGAGTAGGCCCACATATACTGATGTGGGCAAACTGACCAGAACATTATGGTAAAATTCTTCATTTACTAATAGCTATTAGGGATTAGTAGTATGTGTCGTACGTTTCGAGGGTAGGTTGGATGACCTCAGTGGATGACCTCGGAAGTGACGTCATGTCGCGTGACCTAGTGGCGCCATGTTGTGTTGTCATGGTAACCCGCGTGAGCAGCCATCTTGTGACGTCATCTCCATAGTGACGCGTGGTGTTAGTGCGCATGCGCAGAGCGTGTTGTTAGGGTGATACGTGTTTTCGTCGTCCATTTTGTATACTGGAGGTCGCCATCTTGGTTTCTATGGTAGCACGTGATTGCTATGTTATCCAATGGCTTCTAACAAGACAGGGGTATGTTCGGTGGGTATGTTCGATTGAATCGGAGTATTTTCTGGAACGACTTCCCTGGATAATTACCACAAACAACCCGACAACTTGTATTATTTCGAATTCTTCTAGAATTCTCTGCTTCTATCTATATATGTAATGGTTATCGTCTATCTGGTCATGTTCTTTTATTCTAGAGTATACTCCAGTAGCGTAGAAGAGCCTATTATTTGGAACAGTTTATCTTATTATTACTATATTTAGCAATTTCTGGTCTATTATTGTTAGTTCTGACCCTATTCCAAGTACTCTTGTTGTTTCATTTATCTAGATAATAACCAACCAATCAGATTGCTTGATTTCCCATAACCTGTACTTAATCGTATAGAGTTATCTCCCCTGTGTATAATAAAAGCCTATATACAATGGCCATATCCCATGGAATCCCTTTTTTGAAAACACCTGTGGCTATGGAATGCCTTTTTTGTCGTATGAGGCCATGAGGGCTATGTAAAAACCACAATGAGTCCTCATTTATTATCCCTCATAGCCTCATTGAATTTTGAGGTTATGAGGACCATTAAAAATCCCTCAATGAGGTATAATTTACTACGACTCTTAGCCTCATTTCAGTATTTGAGGATACCTATGACCTGGTATTGTATTATTCTAGGATACCTATCGAGGATACCTTTAGGAGAAACCTTTTTTTGTCGTATGAGGCCATGAGGGCTATGTAAAAGCCCTCAATGAGTCCTCATTTATTAGGGCTTTTACATAGCCCTCATGGCCTCATACGACAAAAAAGGGATTCTCCTAAAGGTATCCTCGATAGGTATCCTCGAATAATACAATACCAGGCCATAGGTATCCTCAAATACTGAAATGAGGCTAAGAGTCGTAGTAAATTATACCTCATTGAGGGATTTTTAATGGTCCTCATAACCTCAAAATTCAATGAGGCTATGAGGGATAATAAATGAGGACTCATTGTGGTTTTTACATAGCCCTCATGGCCTCATACGACAAAAAAAAGGATTCCATAGCCACAGGTGTTTTCAAAAAAGGGATTCCATGGGATATGGCCATTGGATATAGGCTTTTATTATACACAGGGGAGATAACTCTATACGATTAAGTACAGGTTATGGGAAATCAAGCAATCTGATTGGTTGGTTATTATCTAGATAAATGAAACAACAAGAGTACTTGGAATAGGGTCAGAACTAACAATAATAGACCAGAAATTGCTAAATATAGTAATAATAAGATAAACTGTTCCAAATAATAGGCTCTTCTACGCTACTGGAGTATACTCTATAATAAAAGAACATGGCCAGATAGACGATAACTATTACATATATAGATAGAAGCAGAGAATTCTGGAAGAATTGGAAATAATACAAGTTGTCGGGTTGTTTGTGGTAATTATCCAGGGAAGTCGTTCCAGAAAATACTCCGATTCAATCGAACATACCCACCGAACATACCCCTGTCTTGTTAGAAGCCATTGGGTAACATAGCAATCACGTGCTACCATAGAAACCAAGATGGCGACCTCCAGTATACAAAATGGACGACGGAAACACGTATCACCCTAACAACACGCGCTGCGCATGCGCACTAACACCACGCGTCACTATGGAGATGACGTCACCAGATGGCTGCTCACGCGGGTTACCATGACAACACAACATGGCGCCACTAGGTCACGCGACATGACGTCACTTCCGAGGTCATCCACCGAGGTCATCCAACCTACCCTCGAAACGTACGCGACATACTACTGGGATTGTTTATCTAAAATTGTGAATTAAAAAATCAGTAACTTGAAAAAATCAGGTTGAGAGGAGTGCGGGAGAGTTTCGCGGGTCGTGAGAGAAACTCGTCGACCTTTTCTAATATGGAAGATATGCGGAGATGGGCCTCCAGATGGAGGACGTACATTCTATGCTTCTGGTTGTGCTACGATGACATTATCGAGGCTAATGTATATATAATTGCATACAGTACGGCCGCCATGGACTGGTCACTTTCCACGGATGGACAATATTTCCACGGACGCAATAATATGAGATTCAAAACACTAATTATAGGAATAATCATCAAAAATTTAATTAAAATTAGCTGAGGATTTTTATTACCTGGTAAATGCATGCTTGGACATCGTCATCCACGGGTGGATTACTACCAGTCCATGGCGAAGGTACTGTATTACTCGTCTGAGTGTAGCCCGCCCCGAAGCCAAGACGCGTGTATATTCACAAGCACAGCTACTTTGTGTCATATCACGAACATTTGGGTCACCCCCCCCCCCCCCCCCCCTCTTCACTGTGCGACAATTTACGTTTTGGGATTTTCGAAACCCTGTAAACGACAGGTGTTGGGATTTATTTTATTATATTATTTGAGGTAGGGGAAGGGTCGGGGTGTAAATAACGGTTTATACGCCAATGACCGTGAAACTCTCCATTGTAAACCGGCTTAACAGTGACTACATGAACCCACCAGCGCCTTCGTTTTTGCCCTCTGGGAAGGTGGAATGGAGGATTGAATGCAACAGCAACTCTTCTTGCGAACCGCTTTCATTCTTGTAGCTTTCTTAGTTATTCAAAACTCTGGCTAATGTTGTTTTTTGACACTGACAATTTCAGCTACTTGTGTTGATCGACGAACATTTTCCGCTTTGATTCGGAAGAAGTGCGTTGCGATTTTCGCATGTAGTGTGAAAGCGCACGACGCGTCCGACGCAGCGGATGTGTCGGACGCATCGTAGTTGTGGGAAAGGACCATAACATGGTGTTAGGTTTGCGGCTCGGAGGTTATGTTCAACCGAGACGTGGATCGTCGAAGCGGAACATAATCTCCGAGCCGCAAATCTCAGACCTTGTTACCGTGAATTCACCACAATAACTGTTCCAATAAGCCCCAACCCAGATGTCTCACAAACCAAAAAACCACATCGTAAAATGAACACTTAAAATTTTAGTAAATAAACTTATTTATTGTACACCACGCCTTCACTGGACAAATGATCAAAAGATCAATTTGTTCAAATCTGAAACTGATTTGTAATTTAAGCAACACGGAGCAACGTCTGCTGCACGTCGTCGCCTGAGTGCTAGAATGCCATATGTCCCAGGGACATATGACATTCTAGAACTTAGGCGACGACGTGTGAAAAATCAAGCAAAATGAAGCGGTTTGTAAGTCACTATTTATAAAACAGATTTATAATAAAATAGATATAAAATAAATTGCGAAACGCGAGTTCTCGACCAATCAAAGGGCGATGATTTTTAGTCGACTTAGAACATTTTTGGTTGAGGAGCGGGTGCAGAACCCCCCACCCACCGCCACACTCGTATCTGCACATGGTTGATACGACGTAAAATTTGTCTGACAACAGGTATTTTGTAACTAATCAGTCTATTTGGAAAGTTTCAGTTGTAAAAAGAACGACTGACTAGCTGTACCAAAAACCCACTTTGTTCTGTCTCGCTCGATAACTGCCGAATGCATTTTCACAACAGTTAATATAAGAATCAAATAATCGAAGAAAATCAAACGGAACATCAAAGTTGCTAATAACACTGAACGAGTTAATAAACATACAATGTAAACAGTTATAGGTTACTCAAATATTGAATGCAAACCCCATATTTACACGTTGTATTAAAATTTCCAACAGCAAACGCCTTTACAGTCTAAATATTGACCGGGTATGATGTATGTTGAACTGCACTCTGTGTTTACTATTACGTTAACCATTGACCAGTCACGCCCATTTACCATATATGGATTACTAATAGATACTTATATGCAGTGGTATAGCATGGGGGGGGGGGGGGGGCACCAAAATGCCCTCGCCCTTCATTTAAAGATCGTGACTTCTACGATTTGAATGAGGTGTCAACTGATGAAATTACAGATGGCATACCACACTTGGGAGATATTGACGTTCTTTCCATTCTTAAAATGTGTCCCAGTAGTGCCAATTGGGGTTATTTTTAAAACAATTATCTGGGGATACCCAGTCTGGGCTTCCTCCGGAGAAAGTGTAAATAAATATTCCCCTTCACTCGCCAACGTGAAAGTAATATCACCTCAATACCGCACCCCAACTCAAGACTTTGATCTTCGTGATATACCTTTGTCATAAAACTGCTGGGACCCCCAAAAGATTCATGTGCCCCAACCCTTAACGTTGTTATTTGGCTACGCGCCTGTTTGTATGTAAAGAAAGTGAAATACAATGTTTAACACATTTGTAACTCTATCATCCAAATAACTGCCGCAAACGGCGAAATCAGCACTTTCCAGCAATTAATTAGACGACAGTGTTTATCTGCGCTTGCCTGAACATGCCTAACATCATAAAAAAATACTCATCAATAGTCGCTATCGCTATCGGCAGGACAAAGATTAATATATTGCGGGTCTCAACGGCCGTACCCTTGAAACAGTACACATGGTATGATTGGTTCACCACGACCATGCGAGTCGATGCCATTCTTTATCTTACCTCCTACAAGTTTCTAAGAATTTCAATGGTTTAACACTTATCTGCCGAAAGCGACTATACTCACCCATTTTATGGTGATTATCTGTTCGTTCTGGAACGCGCAGATCAAACCTACCATCTGATTAATTGTTGGAAAGGGCTCTCTGAGCCCTTTCCACCAATTAATCAGGTGATAGAGTTTCACGTACGTCATAAATTTTATTAAACAATCCTCTCATATATAGAGGTCCTCTATATATGTCTAAAGTGGGAGCGGCAGTAAAAGGATTAAACGTCACGTGTAAGCTGTATCATCCCTGACCTTTCTCTCCATGTAAATCGACTGTCGATAAAGTTATCTCCATTAAATTATTGGACGCGCGAGGAAGGTTCAGTTAAGAAGTATGTAATTGTTGAAAAAATACGTATGTCATAAGTGGAAAATAAAGCAAAGTTTCCTTTTGTTACTTTTAATAAACGATAACAGCAGACTGCACTTGGGGCTGTCTCTTGTTTTCGTTTATTATAGATTACAAAAGGAATCTTGGCTTTTTATGAGAAGCTAATTAGAAGCAACTAAATAACTGTCCGCTTTGATTCTTTGTTTAACGTTGTTTTGTTTCTTCCCATGAAAGAAAATGAGCAAATCTTGCCTCCGTGATATTTATATTAATGGGAAGGATATTGTCTGCATTATATACCACGATACGCAACCTGTTGACATAATGAACATATCCATAAAAAGGGGCTTTCAGCCAGAGTGATATCACTTTTGTTGATTCACCTTTCAAAATGTCGGCAGATGATAACCACTTCACCTTAAACATGTGCGAATTCTGTCATTTATTATTCATCGCAGTTGCTAGGGCAAGATGCAGAAAAAAGTAACCAGTAAGATATATTTGTTACACACTTTGTTAGAGACCTGATATGGTAGATCCGGTGTTAGTTAATTCCGTAATGGTCTCGAGCTTCGCGCTCGCCCAGTAGGAATCAACTGTGACCGTATATACTACATTAGGTTGCTAAGAAATCGTGTAAGCAACAGTGTTCTTACCTTTTTCGTCATTGCACACGTGAAGACATACCCAGCAAATTTCCGTCAGCTCACGGATCGCCATGAACTGCAAAGTTGCTTAACCCTTTACCTAACATGAAAAGTAGACGACACTTGCAAAGAAAATTCTTGAATAACTTATTTTTTTCATTTTTTGTCTCAAAAATATAGGTTATGACCCCTCATTGGAACGAGCTCGACGAGCTCGTTCCAATGAGGGGTCATAACCTATGTTTTTGAGACAAAAAATGAAAAAAATAATGAAAATTAATTGGCGATTTTTGAGAATAGCGCTGGCCGGTTTTGGCCGTTACGTTGGGTAAAGGGTTAATCCTCAAGTTTCTATTGTTCTTGCAAGTCTGCGTATTATTAGTTACATAGTTTGTGAGTAGCCTAAGATTATATAAGCAGTGTCATTAAACTCTATGTTATGGCATTTACTGGCAGCGTAAATACCATATTATGTCAAATCTGTATTGAGGGTAGTAACCGCACATGTGAGCATCAGTTAGTTTTACCTGCACTCATCGAAAACTGATTACACATGTCGAGGCCACCGTCTTTGATAACAGTAACTGAATGATAAATAAATTGCCAACTCAACGATATAAATTAGACTAGATCATTTTTTGCCATGAAAATATTTTTATAGTCCTACCATGAGTTAAGCCTGAAAAACAATACAACGAAACACAAAGCTAAAACACTGCTATAAACATTAGCGACTATAGTACAAGTAGAATAATGAATGGGGATTTGTCATGCGTAGTGCAAGAACACAATACTATGACGTCATAATTTCCATGCATGAAAAATCAACTCATAGAAGTCAAAAAGGGAGGAATATTGTAAGATAAATTGGTTATTACCACCAAGTGGATTCCGAGATGGGGTATTGAAGTCTCGGCCTCGCCTCTGGGTCATATATCGACTCGTCCTGATGGACCCAACGACATAAATTATGCCTAGAGACGAGGTCTCGACTTCAATACACCATCTCGGAAACCCTCATAGTAGTAGCAACCTATATGCATTCTTGCCCGAACTCCGACAGGGATCTCCTGTTTAAAATACTTTCAATGACATTGAATGGACTTCAAACCGTTGTTTCAATAAATAGGGGATATCTACGCTGTTTTAGTGAATATCAAGAATTATCTCTTCAGTATGGACCTGAAAGTTTTATTTTTCATGAGCGCTTGCGCGAGTGAAAAATAATAGTTTCAGGTCCACACGAATGAGATAATTACTGACACTTACTAAAATAGCGTAGATTTTCTTTTTATCATATGCTACGGGGGGCGCGGTGGCGTCGCGGTAACCGGTTGTCGTCAGATCAAAGCAACGTCGAGCGCGGTTAGTAGTTGGATGGGTGACCATTTCAGCGACTGATTCGCGCCCCCGTGTTGTGTCCTTGGGCAAGGCACTTAACCCCGATTGCCTACATGGGGGCACGATGACGCTGTGTACTAAGGCGTACTGCACGTCGATGGTGCGCATGTCTTCAACCAATCTAACCCTGCCTGTGTCGCGGTTCAGAGTTACGATGTTGGAGAGCTGACAGCTACTCGTCGTTACTCGGTGGTTCTCTCCGGGCACTCCGGCTTCCTCCACCAGTAAAACTGTCACAGTCACGATTAACCATTGTGCATAAGTGTGTGACCTTAAACACCAATAAATAAATAAATAATCATATGCTACGTGAACTTTAACTGCGTAATATTCAGCCCACTTCGACTGCAAACATGGACATTTGAAAACACTAACAAAGATCAACTGATCGTTTCTTCGTCATGTGCCGAAGCGTGACGTCCATATTCCTCGTTATCCCTCAAGTTGATGATATCGAGAAATATATTTTAGATAATTTGCGATAATTCACAGGCTTGCATATAATAAAATTCCTTTATTGAATGTTTTAAACAACATCTACGTAACTGGCGATTATTTATGGAGCTGACACTCTGCCAAACAACGCGTTATTTTTCACATTGTAATTCTCAAGCTCTCAGGACACCAGTCTAATTCGGTAAGGAATTCGACGCTGTTACGCTCTATTATTTTTGCCCACTTTCGTGGAGTTTGCGACTACGGTTGATTTAATGTGATACCCTTTTACTCAAAAATCATAATATGCTGATTTTCTTTCATGCTCTAATTATAGATATTCGAATCACTAAATATTTAATGTAATTATTCGCCCCACTATAATCGCTCGTTCCCTTTGTTTTACTGCGGGCTCTGGATTTAGGAAACGACAGTACTTCGGGTTTCCAAGCTGAAAGGAATCCATGAATTTATTTATCGCAGTGATCTCACCCCTCGTCACACATTTAGTGTGCAACAGTTCTGAGAGTGTGTGTCACGAGCGGAGGTTAGTGTGGAAGATTAAATAAATGAATAAATTATCAGTTCTAGACGATATTGTCTTCGTCTGATTTTCAAGAGATCAAAAAAAAAATATTCAGTATGGTAAGAACTTTGAACCCTTCACTGTCTTTCCCGTTTTTGGAGTCAAAATAATCTCCGTTCCGAATATTGGTTTCTTCTGTATCCTTTTGATAAGGATCGTTGTCTTATGCACACGATGCGTTTTGTAAAGATAGATGTCTATGTTGTGTGTTGAGCACCAGGGCTGGGGTATATTACTTACAAGTGTAATACGTTATATTACTATTGATTGTTTTCTTATTATATCATTTTACAATTACTTTTGGAAATTTGGTTATTATATTATATTCCAGTTACTTTTACAAATGTAATAAATATTACTTTTTTATTACTTTTATTATATTTGTCAATTACCCAAATTTTTTGCAGAAATTTTCCCGATAATGCAGTTCACGACATGCATTAAGAGAACAAGTTTTCAATTCTCATAGTATTAAAACCATAATGCAAAACACAAAGGGTTGTTGATGAAGGAAACGCAGGATGTACTGGATTGGCACGATACAGTACATCCTGCTTTTCTTTCATCAACAACACCTTGTGTTTTGCATTATTTTTTCTATCAATACTATCAGGCGACTGTCTCCCACACTGTCTCTTATGCGAAATTAAACACGGGAGTACAAGAGTTTAATCATCTTTTCACAAAAGTACAGTGCATGGGCGCATTGGGTGTGTGTGTGCACACGGTATTATCCACTATAACTCACGAGTATCCACCACCGGAAAAATATAGTGGATGTCCATGTGTAATCGCGGATATTACCGTATCCCATGCATACAACTCTAGTTTATGCGCTGATCTCCCGCGAGGCGTTATAGCTGGTTTCCCTCTTTCAAAATGTAAATGAGTCTGTATTAAATCGTGGGTATATTTCGGGTGCTTATGTGCAAAGAAACTACCCGAGGGCCAGACTGAACTTCAAATTTCAAACTTTTCCCCGGAAAAGCCCCTCCAGAGCCCCGCTCCCCATGTGAGTGATGCGCGTTCCAATCTGCCACTACGCGCTTTCGATGATGCTTCGCATCTTGACTAATGATTGAAAGGTGGTGCACCATCCCGACCACAATAATCCTGGACCCGCCACTGCAGTATATTAACTTGTACGAGTAATACAAAATGAACAAGTGAGAGTGCACAGTAACCTGCAATTGTCGTGACAAAGGCGGCGGAATCAGGGGTCACAGATCCCCGTTCAATCCTGGGAAGTGAAACAGTGGTTGTTTACTGAGGTAAGCAAGCTCTGTTTTACTGGTAAAATAGCATCCGGTAACGAATGCCTGTGTCGGAAGTCCTCTAAAATGTATTATTCTTATTTTAAAGATTTAAATTCGTTAAACGAAAGTAATTCTTTAAAATAATAATAAACGAACGTTTCAGTCCTATTTCGTTTTTTATTGTTTTATAGATGCTCGTATCTACGATCAAGGCAACGGGAATGCTGTTGAATAATTTAACTCTCGCTCCACCATGTCCGACAATTTTTAGATGCTAGCTTCGTGCCTGGGAATATACAACTGTATCACATTTATACACAGGACGACTTGCAGGCCTCGAGTTTTATCCTTCCGCGATGGCACAAGTGGCATATCGATTAACCCGTTCACACACGCATGTCGTTCTGTGTTTATTACACGCCTTCCCGTCTATAAAAAGCAAGTATTAAAAAGACACTCAGCAATTCATTTGACGACTATCAACAAAAAGAACACACTTTATCGCGAACCAAATTTGCGAGGGGAACCCGTGTTACTATTTATTTATTTATTGGTGTTTAAGGTCACATACTTGTGCACAATGGATAATCGTGACCGTGACAGTTTTACGAGTGGAGGAAGCCGGAGTACCCGGAAAGAACCACCTAGCATCGACGAGCAACTGTCAGCTCCTCAACATACCCGTGTTACTATTTCGTCCCCCAAGTTCCAATGCGTTCTATGTGCCTACTGGCACATAGAAAACATTGGAACTCAGGGGACGATTTTCAGCTATCGCTAGCGATTCAAATTGTAATTGCGTTGCACGATTTGTAGAAAATTCCAGGTAAATTTCGCTTCTATTTAAAAATAATCCGTCAACGATTTCCGTTCCCGCAGATTTTCCTTTCCCGCATGTTTAATGTTGCTGTAGATGGGGATTACATAGAACAGGCGTGTAATAAATAGACATTCCCGCATATATCAACCGCAAATGTGAACAAATGTTTGTCGTATTTGACAAATCAATTCCATCTTCGGTCGTGTCAATCTATTTTTTCCTCCTTCAGCCTCTTCCAAAACCTTACCTTTTCGTATCAAAAGATGGTTGAAGTGGAAGAAATAGGCTGAACCATGATCGGACCTGCACAGGGACACCGAAAAAGAGACTAGATGGTATTTGCATGCTTGCTTACGTACGATTATAAGATGTGGCAAGAAAACGCGAAAATGTGTCTTCAGCTGTTTCGAAGGAACGGGATATTAATTTTTTGCTTGCTGGAAGGGATTTTCATGCCTGGTATCAAAATATCCTGCTACCTGATACTTGTATAATTCCGGCTATTGCTAACAAAAATAAACCTTACAAATACGAGTAATAATCGTCTTATCAAATATTACTTGATACCAGACTGTACTGAATTTTTTCATCAAATCATGTCATGGCTGCTTCACAGCAGCCATGTTTTGATTTTATGAGAAATGTAAGAAAATCCTTACTCTTTGCACTAGTTTTTTTTTTGCCAATAATAATGAAATTCGATTCCGTTTGAAATAGCCCCCATAATTCGATTTCATTGGAGTCGCGCTGATTGAAAAAGTTGGGAGCGCGGTGGCTCACTGGTAGACTGTTGGACTTCTATGCTAGAGGTTTCGAGTTCGATCCCCGTTCGGGACGACACGCGTTGTGTCCCTGGGCAAGGCACTTTATCCTGGTTACCTACATGGGGGCACGATGACGCCCTGTACTAAGGCGTACTGCACGTCAATGGTGCACATGTCTTCAACCACTGTAACCCTGCTTGAGCGGAGCTTGAACAGAGTTAGTATGTTGAGGAGCGGACAGATGCTCGTCGATACTCGGTGGTTCTCTCCGGGTACTCCGGCTTCCTCCACCTGTAAAACTGTTACGGTCACGATTAGCCATTGTGCATAAGTATGTGACCTTAAACACGAATAAATAAATACATAAATAAATAAATGGAAAATGTTTTCAAATCGTTGGGATATTCTCAGAATCCTCTGCGGTTGTCTCCTCTTGAATTCTTTTCCGATCACCAGGTTCAGGTTCCGAAACTACTTTGATTTCCGTTCTAGAATTTATTTTTTTTGATTGACTTGACTAAACAGACTACTCGCGTTTGAATACAATTCTTGAGTGGAGATATTTACGATTGTAAGAAGGTGCAATTTTCACAACTTGAAGAGACATGCGATTCGATTGGAGATTGGATTCAATTCTACATCCCCTTTTTAATCCTACCATAGCGCACGTCAAGCCCTGTATGTACCTAGGAAATGGCGTTTCTGTAGATCACATTTTCAAATTGTCCAAAACGAGCCGAACCAAGGATGGCCAGGTGATTCTTGAACATTTGAGTCAACCCTCGCCTTTATTAGACTCCTGTCACCTGAGCGCGATGATGTGACGTGGTGACGTGACTGGGGTTCAAAACGCGCTAAAGATTTCATTACACTCGATCACCAGTACTTCTTGGCCTGCTGACCTTCCTGTTGTTACTAAAAAGAAAAAAAAACCCACCAATGCCGGGGCGGACTGGGCCAAGAAAAGTTACGGGGAATGCACCGGAGGGGGGAGTAGTGGGGGGGGGGGGGGAGGCAGACACAAATCTTGATTTTGCGAACTGAAGGAACGCGGCTTCTTTGAATCTGAGCGATCAAGGGTAGTCCACAAAGAGGAAATTTCGATGGCATTTTTGTGTCATCTTCCTCGATCATTTGAAATAAAATGGTTCTACCGGGGCGGGGGGGGGGGGGGGTGGGAGGGGGTTGAGAGAAGGCCACAGTTCGGTCCAGTCGGAGAAAAGTTTTATTTTTGAAATTGAAGGAACTCGGTTTCCTTTCATCTAAGCGATCAATGGCAGACTAGACTGCTGGTATATCGAAATGTCCTCTATGTGGACTGCCAATGGCAGTCCACATAGAGGACATTTCGATATACCAGCAGTCTGTGCAATCAGATCCATTTCGCCTTTTGGTCATTTTTACCAAATTCCACTTTCCAACAGCTGTTGGGATGCAGCGATTTTGGGGGCCCTAGGCGCAATCCAATAGGGGGCCCACCGAGAATTCCCCCGGTGGACAATACGGCCAGTCCGTCCCTGAGCAAATGTGATCCCCGCGTGTAGGCGGGGAAATGGCCGCGTATTACATGTTGGTGTCAAAGATCATTTTCTTTAGTTTCTTTAGAAAGTCTGGCCATACCTATTTCATCGAGCTGTGGGGAGTGATCAATATAATTTCCGCCTTCATTTGCACACGCAAACTACTGTCTTGGTGTTTGTCAATATTACGACGACGGTTAGAAACATAGATTTGAAAGGAACACGTTTATTCTTTACACACCCAGCATATCGATGGTAACAACATTTTATTGTGTTCAAAAATATACCGCAGCTGTTGACATAAAAACACTGTATGAGATAAGTGGCCATTATCGTTTAGCTAGCGGGATTAAAGTTCTGTGGAATAATAGACGACATAACAATGTGAGAAAGAACGACAAAGTGTCCTCGAGAGATATCAGTTAACCCACGGAATATTGGAAATATAATAAGCCGCCAAAACAATCCAGATAAACAGGTGCTATTTGAAGAATACATATTATTATATCTCTTTGGAATCAGCTTTATGAGCTGATTCCAACGAGATGTAAAACATGACTTGAGACAACGCCTTTCTCTCACTCAACTTGAGTACCAAATTATCCTCTGTGGGTTAAGTTATACGGCTATAATGCAGCCCACTTGACGTTGTATTGTCTTGTAATGTACATACGAAAGTCTTGTTATATCAATATCAGTTGAAAATAGTTTAGCGACGGGAAGAGAGGATTTCGACACACGACGATTGTTCTTGGATCACTTCTTGACAGCGTCAATGGCAAGGCAAGAACTGATTATAACTCGTCATTTTGAGATCCTGTGGAGTCCTTGTGATTTTAAAAGAATGATATTATGAACTTAGTGTGTTTGAAAGATCGTTCACCTTGCTTAGTGAGAAACTCAATATTTGACTTGCAGTGAAAAGAACTTAGAACGTTCTGCAACAAGAATTTGACTTACGATTCATTTAGTTGTTTCTTCCATTCGTCACCGTGATCACGTGTCTGTCATAACGAACATTCATTGGAGAAAGTACGGCCATACACAAACGGAAGGGACGGGGTAATAAGTCATTTTTCAACTTAAACTCGTCTCCGGTTGCCGTCGTGCCAGCATTCCGTTTGAAGTAACGCAATGGAAAATAATGATGTTAAAACTATGACATATTAACACAAACCAGAACCCAAATTTACAAATTGTGCCTGACAACGTCTTTCATTGGAATTGTTGAATAAGTTTTATAGCTATGTTCTATGTGGCTGCAAAGAAATGATTTAATGTAGATGTGAGTATTGTATATCTAACAACAGTAACGAAACCACCACATTATTACCACCACCACCACCACCACCACCACCACCACCACCACCACCACCACCACCACCACCCACCCACCACCACCACCACCGGCACCGACATCATCAACAACAACAACAACAACAACAAATACAGTAAAAGCTATATTACCACTCAGTCACAATCAATTTATTTAGTATTATTTATTGGTGTTTAAGGTCACATACTTATGCACAATGACTAATCGTGACCGTGACTGTTTTACGGGTGGAGGAAGCCGGAGTACCCGGAGAGAACCACCGAGCATCGACGAGCAACTGTCATCTCCTCAACATTGTTACTCTGTTCAAGCTCCGCTCAAGCAGAGCTACAGCAGTTGAAGACATGTGCACCATCGACGTGCAGTACGCCTTAGTACACTGCGTCATCGTGCCCCCATGTACGCCGCCGGGATAAAGTTCCTTGCCCAAGGACACGACGCGGGTCGTCCCGGACGGTGATCGAAGTCAGGACCTCTAGCAGAGAAGTCCAACAATCTACCACTGAGCCACCGCGCTCCCAGTCACACTCAATAATACAATGAACAGATGGTGACCATGCGTGGATTCAGAGTGGGGGAGGTGGACGCCCCCTGTACGCGCACTTCCTTTTTTTATAACTCGGCCTTGTTTCACAAGCACCGATGGCTTGTGCACACGTTATTATCCGCTTTGAAGAATGCATATCCACTACTGAAAATAGTGCTTCTCCATGTGTTATCGCTGAAAATACCTTACCCCATGCATACAGATATATAGCTCTTCAAAAGGTCTCCCGAGAACCATTATAAAATGGCTGCCTTTCTTAAAAATGTAATCCTTTACTTAACACGAAAAGCAGACGCCACTTTCAAACAAAATTCTTGAATAACTAAATATTTTCATTTTTTGCATCAAAAACTTAGCTTACGACCCATCATTGGAACAAGCCCAATGAGCTCGTTCCAATGAGGGGTCATCAACTATGATTTTGAGGCCAAAAATGAAAAAAAGTAATGAAAATTGAATGGTGATTTTTGTGAATAGCGCTGGCTGGATTTGGTCGTTACGTTGGTAAAGGAGTAACTCTTTACCCAACATAACGGCCAAAATCGACCAGAGTTATTAACAAAAATCGCCAATTAATTTTCATTATTTTTTTCATTTTTTTGTCTCAAAAACATAGATTATGACCCCTCTTTGGAACGAGCTCGTAACCTATGGTTTTGAGACAAAAAATGAAAGAAAATTACTTATTCAAGAATGAATTTTTTTGCAAGTGTTGTCTGCTTTTCATGGTAGGTAAAGGGTTAAATGAGTGTATATAGAATTGCTGGAATATTTTGACTGGAAGACATTGCAGTCATGTGGAAAGAAGCCAGACTTCGCTGTTGCAGATAATAGAAGTGTTTCTGTATATTAACGCCCTTGCATCAAATTGCATGCAGTCCATCGTTTACATCTTTCAAACAGACATACATACATTTTTGCATTTAAAGCAAAAGTTGGCCACTCGGGAGTAGACAACACAATAAGCACCCCAATGTAGTGGCGACCGGAGGGTGCGGGGACAATGCCAGAACGTGCAACATGGGGCACTTAACGCACCGGGCCGACCATGGTTGGGGAAGCAATTTTGAAAATCGGACTATCACCACAAAAAATAAATGAACATTTAATTTGTGGGTGATGTGATAACTGAATACGCAAACAATTCATAATTATTTATCGACGGACAGATACACTCGCTGCATGTCAATAGGATAACGGTATTTAAAAAAACCCAAAACATTAATTCAATGGCACGCCTTTCCCAATGGTGCCCCTTCTAGGGGCGGGGTACCTAGCCTTTCGGCCACCGTGGCCCATAAGACGAGCCGCTTCTGCCTCACTGAACAGGGGGATCAGTGATAATTTAATTCCACATCCCTGTTGGGCAGTAGGATTAAATTATCACTGTGCCCCCCTCCCCCCCCCCCCACAAATGCAATATATAGACTCTCCCAATTAGTTGTGTACAGTAACGTGTAAGATTCTATTGAGATCCTTAGGTACCTTCCCATTTGTTATACGTCTCATTTGTCATACAGGTAGAAAGAAATTAGTGAGTGTTCAGTGGTTTTAATAACTTCCCCCTGGAGAAAATGGACAATACCGCATTAGACGGTAATTTCCCAATTGTCATACAGATGTAACATAAAATGGACAAGACCCTGTATATCATTATTTTTTTTTATTTCAATGATATATTATGATAGTCGGTAAAGCTTACATAATGTATAAAATGTAAAATAAATAATAGTGTAAATAAATACTGTGATACTTTATTTATGATAATATGAATATAATAAAATATTTATGAACTACGGCATGACGTACATTGACTTATCTCCTACAGAACACGTTATCCCCATAGCTACATGTCTTCTCTATTAAATTGCAACAGTATAATAGTCTACCCCACATATTCACTTAGCAGCCATCCCTCTTAATGAAATTATGCCGTATCATGCTTCTGGCCGGAAAAGCGGCCGCTCCAGTTCAAAGGGTTAAATTACTGCAAAGATTGTTGCCCTAATTACTTATAGAACACGCGATCCCCACAGATATTAGTGTGTGGCAGTTTAACAGAGAATAGGACACAACGCAGATGACGCGGATCAGGCTCGAGAGTTCGAGCCTGATCCGCGTCATCTGCGTTGTTTCATTTTAAGTGTCGCGACATTACTCTTGTCAAGTGGTATTATTGTAACACCTGTCAAGTTCTGGGATATCTACACTTGAACAAAGTGCTAGTTCAGCACTTAGTGAGTGTTAAATACAGCACTTCAAGTGTAGTTTTTAACACTTTAGTTTTTAGCGTGCAGGAGGAGGTGCTGCACCCAGTGAGAGCTGTCCAATTTTCGCTCTTTCAGCAGCTTCAATTTTCTGGATATTTTCTGAAAATCTAAAAATATTCGGATGTGGGTGGAACAGCAACTTGTTTAGACGATTGTGGAAGCCTTCCAGGTTGTTGTTTGTACGAGGGCCGATGGTCTCGTGGTGGTTCCTTGTTGAATCTTAAATCTAGCATCGCCGTTCACCCAATTGTTGACTATATAGTTATTGAACTCTTCTGCATGGTGAACATCTGGAGCTTAATTCATAGCATCAATCCAAGTATCTTGAACATGATCTATTGGTGGCAGAGGTAGACCTGCTGCTCTCCGTACCTATTTCTGATCTTCTTCATTGTCTTTATAAAGACGGGAAAGTCCTAAATCCTGACCCTTGCTCCATACTGCTTGTGTGAAATGAAAGAAACAGCCTTTCACATCAGCATCTGGAAACTGTCCATGCACTGCCCTAGTAGCTGCCTGTTCAAAGTCATTTTGCACTGCAGCAAAAGAGAGGCTCATGTTTAATCTTTCTTGAATTTCACACTTTAACCTACTGAAGGGTCTTGAATATGTCACTGATCTTCATCTTGAAACAGAGCATAAACTAATTGAAAAGTTGTTGTTTTTTTAAACACACTCAACACCAGAATAGTTTTGTAAGCGATTAATACTTGTAAAAACAACCCATTTAAAAACTGCATCAAAAAACATCAGCTTTGGTTTTCACTAACATAACTCAACTCTCTTATTTGCTAAAAAGCAGGTTCATTATAGCTAAAGGGTAGATAGGTATAATTATCATGTTTCAGGTGTATGACACTTGGGGAAATCTATATGTATAACAAATGGGATGTATAACAAATGGGAGTAAACCGATCCTTATTGTTTAATGGGTTGAAGTCATTGTGTAATATACTATGTTTGTGGAAAAAGTGTGGGGCGGAGTGGCGTTAGGAGCTCCCTGTGCCAACCCTCCAATTCCGTCGTCTGTGGGTGAAGGGTTACATTTGTATGTATACGTGTATTATTTATCGTCAGTAATCGCATTAATTGCCACTACAGGTAATTTATGCCCCCAATAAATAAGAGACAGATTTCAAGCAGGAACCACCAGTAAATAAACTGTTTGCTCAATGAATACGTTTCTTTTCCGTTTAGTGAGGACGACCGGTATACTTTAATGGTATCGATTGGTACCGACTAAGTTCATTTGTTGTTGAAGACCTCGGCTAATGGAATGTGCATTAATTGCGAGGATGTTTCAAAGTAACCCACTTTTATGTGAGCTGAAAAAAAAATCAAGAGAAGGAGTTAAGGTAATTTAGAAGAAACCACCAACCGGTTTGGTGTTCAAGGATGCTTGTTAATGTTTCATTCAACAAATCTGTTTTAACATTTTCAGCAACGACCCAAATGCGATTTAAAGATGCGAATTAAGACATATGATATAAAAAAAAATAATGTGAAAATTTCGGAGAACAGGAATATATCAACTGTTTCACAAAAATTGTACTTTATGTTTTTGATAATAGAGAACTTGACAGCAGCATTAGTAATCATCAAGAATAAGCAAGAATAGATCGGTAAGTCGAATTCTGGGTTTCAAATAAATATAAAAGACTTGAATTTCCAGACTCAGAGAAACCAAATTCGCCATTTAATTCTTTTTGTGTTGAAAACTCTCCGAAGCAAAGGCATCAAACAAGATATATGGTTGTATTGAGTCGTGCTGGTTTAGGTCACGTGAGTATACATATCACTTTGAGAAAATCTTGTTTTTGAAGGTCTGACAACTACAGAAACGGAATTGTTCGTTTCGAACGCCAGACATTTCCCCTGCGGACATTTCCCAAGTTTTGGCGGACATTTGCCCCAATGTGGGCGGACATTACCTTACATATTTCCCCAGAGATGGGCGGACATTATGAGATGGTAACAATACTTTCGAAGTTGAAACAGTTATCAGACTAACGGCGAAGAGAAACAATTTCTACGTTGATAAAATAAGGACCCTTTACCTAACATGAAAAGCAGACGACAGTTGCAAAAAAAATTCTTGAATAACTAAGTATTTTCATTTTTTGTCTCAAAAACATAGGTTATGACCCCTCGTTGGAACGAACTCGACGAGCTCGTTCCAACGAGGGGTCATAATCTATGTTTTTGAGACAAAAAATGAAAAAATAATAAAAAATTAATTGGCGATTTTTGAGAATAGCGCTGGCCGGTTTTGGCCGTGGGGTAAAGGGTTAAAGAACCTGAAACGATTTGCATTATATGTTTTCTGTGTTGATAAAACCAGGTCTAGGTATCATTTCTTGGAAGGCTCCTTCAAAGAGCTTTCCAAGAAAGGATATCAGGTTCTTGTTTTATCAACACAGAAAAGATATAATGCAAGTAAGTTCAAGTTATTCTTGAAGTTTACGCTTCAACTTACTGAGCTGTACTGCATTCGTTTTTTGTCAAAAACCAATGTCGACAACACACAAAGAAATCACTGCATAAATGTCAACGGAGTTTCACTGGAACTTCAAAACTGCGAAAGCTCGACAGATCACGTGACGTGTTGTGTAATGACTTTGCATCTCAATAACATATCAACAAGTTACGCAGTTGAGATTACGCGATTGAGATCCGTTGAGACGGTTCCTGACATTCCTTTTCGTACGAAATTCCATTCTCCTTGACATTCCGTAAACAAGTTTAATTTTGGTGTATTTTCGCCATATCATGGAAGGATTATGCACGGGGATTATGATAGACATTTCGCCTCCTAAACTACGTATTCCAGCTATTGTTTAACTACTTATAAGTTCCCTAAATTTTTCGTCGACCGGGCAGATGAACGCCACACAGAGGCGGCGGAAGCTCCAAAAAAGTTAGGGGTCGCACTTTCTTCGGAGGGCGAGAGGGGGGGGGGGGGGGGAGGGGTGTCAATGGTGGTGGGCGGTATATTCTTGTAAAATATATAAATTTATACACGCCACCCCTCACCGTTGAACCCACCCTATTTAAGATATTAACCTCAGCATATTTATTTTGTTCTGTTTTTACTTAACTCTTAGAACCCTGGTGGCATCTTCCATATCAATTCAATGACAGCAATTAGAAGAGGCCATATTCATTATCTGTTGGTAAACCAATTAATATTTTCAACGTGTAGCCTCATGGCTGCACGTTAAAAATATTGAATGGTCTTGCCCACACATTTACTTTCCAGCAATCATACTTAATGAATTTATAAAATATCATGTCCATGGGCAGGAAAAGCGGCCTCTCGGGCTCAAAGAAAATCAATGTGGTCATATGTGTATTGGTGATGTGTAGTGACCATTATATAGGGGTTGTGTACGTTATGTCGGAAAATGCCGTTCTGGTACCTATGATTGGTGAAAAAAGTGGGGAGGCACACCCCCCCCCCCCCCCCCGACTCCGCCGCCCCTGTCGACACGGGACCGTTGGACATCTGTTTGACAATAAAGCAGACGATACTTGCAGCCCAGCTGTTGAAACGTAGTGGCAGCACCAAGTAGCCGCTACGTTCAGACAACCAAACTAATGGCTGGCATTTATATTTAAGGCTATTAAAAATAATACTGTGTCATCTGATTTCCACTGTCCAATTCCGTTTTCGCTCATTTTCAATTATTTGTTGTGTTTAACTGGTGGTCGTGGTTTATAATAATAAGATGATTTTTTTCGGGCATGTGGTTGTTAACAACCCTCTACCTGAAGAGTGCCTCTCGACTGCGTCTCGGTCCGATATAAGCTGTCGGGATGTTGATCATTCTGTCGTTCTGTTGGGCCATTAATAAACCGTAATACCCTCCAAAATCATGTTATTGTTATATTATAATTTTGAGGTTGTCGATTTATGAAACATAAAACTGGATGATAAGGTTTGGAAACAGACATGTTCACATCAACATACACGTGGCAGTCGTCACAATAGTATAAATACCGCTAATGTCTATATAACTGGATTGCGGGAACGATCATTGGTCATCGCATATAGAAAAGTACCTCACCGGTTGCCATCTTAGGGAGTGGAGCTGCGGGTATGGAAGTATTTACTATAAATAAACAGTGCTGAGAAACAAATAAATAAATAAAAATTCTCAAAGGTTTTTAATTTCCCGATGCCCAGTAATCTCCGATCGCTTTTTGAAGGATATACTTTGATGTCTGGGAAAATGAATATGTTAATGATGTGCACATTTTAAGTGGCAATACAAACTGAATATTTATTACACGCTTGTTCTATGAAATCCCCATCTACAGCAACACTAAACCATGCAGAAAATGAAAATCCTTTCCACACACATGTGCGGAACGGAAATCGTTGACGTTCTATTTTATAAAGAAGCGAAATTTCACTGGAATTTTCTACAAATCGTGCACCGCAATTATAAGTTGAATCGCTAGCGATAGCTAAAAATCGTCCCCTGTGTTCCAATGTGTTCCATGTGCCAGTATGCACATAGAACACATTGGAACTCAGGGGACGAAATAGTAACACGCCCTCGCAAATTTGTTTGGCGATAAAATGTTTTCTTTTTGTTGATAGTTGTCAAATGAATTGCTGAGTGTCCTTCTGATAATTGTTTTTATAGACGTGAAGGCGTGTAATAAACACAGAATGAAGAGCGTGTGTGAATGGGTTAATATGGCACTTGTGCCATAGCGGAAGGATAAAACTCGAGGCCTGCGGCCTCTCATTTTATCCTTCCGTACTGGCACTTGTGCCATATCGATTAACCTACTTACACACGCGTGTCGGTCTGTGCATATACATGTTTTAGTTATTATGATAAAAAAACAAGCAGAGTTTGGAAAGCTGACAGAGTTTGGAAAGCTGAAACCGCGTTGCTGAGAAAGCTGTTACCCTGTGACTATTTATTTATTTATTTGTTGAGGTTTAACGACACTTTCGACAGCCAGGGTCACCTCGTGTCGGACAGTTTTACGGGTGGAGGAAGCCAGAGTGCCCGGAGAGAACCACCGAGCAACGGCGAGCAACTGTCAGACTCCCCAATGTACAAACTCCACACAAGCAGGGTTAGCATTGGTTGAAGACAAGTGCACCATCGACGTGCAGTACGCCTTTGTACAGAACGCCACTGTGCCCCCACGTGGGCAATTGGGATTAAGTGTCTTGTCTAAGGACACAACGCGGTTGCCGCAGGTGGGATTCGAACCGAGGACCTTGCGGCATGCAGCCTGCATCTCTACTGAGCCACCGCGCTCCATACGCTGTTACTACAGTACTGATTTCTACTGCTGGAATGCTCATTGGTCACATATAGAAAAGCGTTTACACAGGGGCGCTGGAAGCACTTCGGGGGGGGGGGGAGGGGAGACCCGGGAAAAGTGCATTTACTCACACTAGCAGTCCTCACATGACATTCCGTAGCATGCATGTCTCGAAGGCCGAAGTTTGGGGGAGTTTGAGAGGATGCACCTCCTCCTCCTTAAGTTCCCCCAACTCCCTCATTGAATTTCGAAAGCTCCCAGAACGGATTTGGAATGTATTTTAGCTTTATTTTGAGAATAAATCATGAAAAAAATTGAGCAACGATGCTGGGAAGGGTATTGTCTGCCCCATCCTCTCGCACTCGTGGTCCCAAGGCAGGGAGGGTAAATATCCCGTGCTTCCGGCGTCCCTGTGTCTAGCGGGTAGGTGGGGGTGGGGGGGGGGGGGGGGGGGGGGGGGTGATATAAATAAACAAGGCAACAACAAAAAATCTCGACGTTTTTCAAGTTTCCGACTCCTCGCAATCGTCGGTCACAGCTTAAAGGGACAGTAAACCGCAAATTTGAAACAAATAAGTTGACTATTTGACAAAACCGCAATGTTCGTCATGCAAAAATACACTTATTATTCGTATGGACGCACTGGTATCGATTAAATAAATTAAATTGAAGGTGGGAATTTACCGGGTTTATCGAAAAACTATGCCATAGATTTTCATCCCGATCTTGTTACCCAATCACTCACTGAAATTTCCCATATTCGTCGAAACTAGATCTCACAGAATGACAGCTGTGAAGTTTGTATACACTGGTTTCTATTCGTAACGTATGCGTCCAGGAAAACTATCTCGGTTTGCCGTGATTGATAATCGTTCTTTGGATTTATTAGATTTTTGGGATCTGATAATGCCCAGTTAGTACTAAAATGATGCACAGTTGTTGTTCGTGGCGATAAAAAATGGAATATTTCCACGTGTGCAGGAAATTATAACTGTTTATATCCGATCAGTGCCGGCAAATTCGTTTATACAGTACATTCGCCGTGGATTGGTCGTAATCCACGCGTGGGCAGTGATGTCGACGCACATGTTTACCAGGTAATAAAAATCATCAGCAGAAAAATTTTAATTAATGAAGCACCGGGTTGCATCCGGTGCTTCACTAATTAAATTTTTGATGATTATTCCTATATCTAGTGTTTGGAATCTAATATTAATGCTTCCGTGGAAATATTGTCCACCCGTGAAAAATGACCCGCCCACGGCGGCTGTAGTTTATCTCAGCTATGTCGTATCTTCTGCAAATGCATCTGCACGAAAGTCTTTTAATCAGAGATTTAGTAATTTACTGTTGCTCCCGACGCCCAACACTTTAAGGACAGCGGTTTTTTAACGTGCTCTTTCACAAACAAGAAAAATTTGAAGATCGATATTTTTTTTTCAAATTAGTGGCTTATTGTCTTTTAGAGTATGCTTTGATGTCCGTGGAAAATGAATATGTCGGTGATGTGTCCATGTTTCGTGGCAATGCAAATTACGTATTTACTATATATTTTGGTTATTATTGACGTGATTGCGGCGGATCAGTGGTTAGTGCATTGAACTTCAAACCGAAGGGTTCACAGTTCAAGCCTGACCAGCGGCAACTGCATTGTGTCCTTGGACAAGCCATTTAATCCCGATTGTCCACATGCGGCACGTTGACGCCCTGTACTGCACGTCGACTGTGCACTTTCCTTCCTCCAATACTGCTAATCCTGCCTTTGCGGAGTTAGTATGTTGGAGAATCTGACATGATTGACAAAAACAAGTGTCGAGATTAGAAAGTTGATACGGTGTTATTAGTTTTCGTGCTAGGTAACCACCATGACGTTTGGTGAAGTAAAAGCTGTTACTCTGTGACTACAGTTACAGTGTAACATCTTACACGTCGTCAAACGTCATAGATTGGGATGAGTTATAGGATTGATTGACTTGACGCCATCTTAAGCTTTCAAACGTCACCGATAGAAGCTGTTACAGTGTTGATTGACCTAACGCCATCATGGAAAACGGGGAGGACGGGGGGGGGGGGGGGGGGGGGTGCAAATTGTGTTGTGATGTTGTTACTGACGTTCCAGCAATTCAGTTGTGTAGAGACCAGTGATAAGTACGAACTATGATTGAAGACCCAATTCTATTTATCACAAAAGTTCACACTGTTGAACCCATTCACTCACCTTTCATGTCTGCAAGGAGATTTGTTGACCACTTAAAAAATAGTCCCTTTTGGATGTCCCAAACCCGTTAGATTTAGTAACATCGTCGATTAAGCTTTTTTCCTCACTCAACCGGGTTGAGTGTATGGTGAATCAATGTCGGTTTTTATCTCTGCTGCCCCAAAATCTTTTATAATTTTTGTGATACTGGTTTGGAAATTAAACATATAAAAACAAATACCGACAGTTACAACGGCGTGGTTCACGCATACGAATTACCTAAAAGATGCCACAACTCTTCTGACTTTTTTTAAATTAATGAATTCAGTAAATGAAGTCACGTATACGTCCTTTTATCTATAGGTCTGTCACCTATCACCTACATGGTGTCTGCGCGGGTCTCCCTTAGCCTTTATAAATTGGCTCTCCTTTTTAAAATTTTATATTTTGGCTGAAAAACATAGAGGTCGTGGAAGCCATAGGGGAGTGGGGGCACCGTCACCTACCATTTTCCGAAAGTTTCCTCCAGAAGCCCCATCCCACCTCCGGATCCCCTCTTGTGTTTGCCAGCAACTCACAACTAGACGTCGAGTCGGATGGTTCTTCGCATAACCCATGATTAAAAATGTGTCATACTCCAAACTTAGATTCTTGGCTCCCCCACTAGTTTCATAAATGACGTAAACTGAAGATAAACGTTAGCGTCGCAGGTGTTCGACGTGTGTCAAAGATCACGAAGAATGGTGTATTTAAAACACGGTTTTTGACAAATTATGTATTTTCCCATGATTAAGTATTATAAGAGAGACAAGGTACACAACTCACTGGCTTGGAAGATATCTACCTGCCTTATTCAAACTCACAGAAAAATCAAATGCGTGAATTTGTTGTCAAGATATTAATGTCATCTCGTCCCTTGAGTTCCAATGTGTTCTATGTGCCTACTGGCACATAGAACACGTTGAAACTCGGGGGACGATCTGACAGCTAACACATTAGGTTTTACGTTCGTATACCACTTGCCCAATTAAATATTTTTTAACGCTAAAACGGCTCAGATATATCTCGGACACGGCGGGAGACAGTGAGGAGACTTCCCATTGGTTGCTGTATTTGTGACAGAAAAGTTCGGGAATCCTTCATTTTATTTTTAATTATCTACCAATGGGATGACGAAGTCAGGTTTATTTACCGATGGGATGTTGAGGTCAAGTTCGATGCGATATCTTACAAGTATGGCGACAGAAGAAAATTTCGATTTGTATTGAAGAGAATTACAAATATACATATTTTCAATTTTATAACGTCCAAGGGGTCCAGAAGCCCCAGTACCGCACTGTATGATTAGTGTGGCGAAGTTTAGGTAGAGCTGACAATCATAGTTAGAAAATAGGACGTTTCGTCTGATAGATTTGACCAACTGTCTTGATCGGCCAAGTCAAGTTTCTGTCTACAGCCGTGTCCAACCTGGAAAAAAGTGACACGTTGCCGAGATATATACTCTTCAAAAAAGTAGGGGATGTGCAAACTGATGTTGATATTTTCGGAAAATGGTATTGGATACGCGTGATTGAACACATCAATATGTTACCAAGTTTAGTGTGGATCATGAATGTCACCGGCCCAAGAAAACTTCGTGCAGGTTTCTCGCACGAGCGCCGCGTTAATGTCTGTGGGGTATGTTTTGAAATTTTCATTTGTATTGGACGGGCTTTTTCGGAGGTCTGGTCGTTCTTTTCTTGGTATAAACTCGTTCATCAATAGTTTCTTGTCGAAACGTAACTTTTGAGGTATGGGAAGACTGACATGTGGCGAACGTTTACTTGCTGTTGGCACGTTGGAAGCTGGCAACAGACAGACTGCAGTGGCTCAAATTCTCAACGTTACTCAATCGGTGATTAGCAGGCTGTGGTCACACTACCGTCAGACAGTCAATGTTGATGACAGACGTCGTTCAGGGCGTCCATGTGCGACAACTGCTAGCCAGGATTGTTTCATCCGAGCCACAGCATTACGTAACCGCCATCAAAGCGCCTCAGAAGTTGGACAGCAGCTGCACCGAGCGACAGATGTTCGAGTCAGTGGTCATAGAATCCGAAATCGCCTACACAGCTGGAAATTGTACTCCCGACGACCTCGAATAATTCCACGTTTGACTGAATGTCACATCGCATCAAGGCGTAATTGGTATGGAGCACAACAGCGCTGGGACAATCGTCGGTGAAGCAACGTCATGTTTTCGAGGTTCACTCTTGACTTCCACGACAGGCGAAACAGAGTGTGGCGGCGACGGAACGAACGATACCGCGACGTAACCGTCAGGCAGCACGATCATTTTGGTGGTGGATCGGTCATGGTGTGGGGAGGCATAACCATGATAAGCAGAACAGCATTACATGTCATCCAACGACGTGTCACAGGGCAGTACTACCGTGACAACTTGCTCATGTTGTGCCATTTGCGCGACGTCACGGCCGTCGATTCGATTCATTTTCCAAGATGACAATGCAAGAGCACACAGGGTCCGTGTCTCTACAGAGCTCCTCCAGGAGCAGAGTATCACTGCACTGCCTTGGCTAGCACCAAGTCCAGACCTTTCACCAATCGGGCACGTCTGGGATATGCTTGTCAGACGCCCATGACAACGCCAACAGCCCTTTACCAATGTCCAGGAACTCGCCTCTGCACTGCAGGAAGAATGGAATAAGATCAGTCAGGCTGATATTGGACGATTGGTGAGGAGTATGCCACGTCGGATCCGCGCTTATCTCGCGAACTGAGGAGGATTTACAAGGTATTGAAGTCATGGACTGACTGTGGTAAATTCTCTGGCTGACCGTCCATGTCTTCTACAGCTCAGTGCGTGGAAAGTGTGCTTGTCAGACACCATACTATCGCTGAAATCTTTCACCAGATGTCACAGTGCAATGCCTCAACTGTTTTTTTTGATGAAAATATAAATATATTTCTTCATATATCTCACTTTTATCAAATATCCCCTACTTTTTTTAAATAGTATATTTGACCCGTTTCAGCGTTAAAAGTATTTAATTGGGCAAGTGGTACACCAACATAAAGCTTAATTTCTTAGCTGTCGGATGATATCAATATCTAAACTACAAATTCACGCATTTGGTTTTTCTGTGAGTTTGAATAAGGCAGATAGATATCTTGTCAAAAAACCTACTAATACATCATTTTTCATGCTCTTTGGCACATGTCGAACACTTGTGGTTGGCGTCACTGGTGCCTGGCGCTCATGAAATCCCACGCGACACACCCCTTTGAAACGTTATGCATAGCGTTTTCAGCCCTGGCTAGTCATTGTGCTCCTTTGCATTGTTGACAACTTCGACAGCACCCTTAACTTTTGACTACGAATCAGTCACGTTCTGGAAGACGATCGATTGTAGGAGCGGGGGTGGGGGGAGGGGGGGGGGGGTGTCGGTCGCTTCTCAGAGATGACCGATTGTGTGTGTATGTGTGGGTAGGGGTGGTATGGGTGGGGTGGTAACTGTAATGTATTTATTTATTTGGGTTTAACGACACTTTCGGCCGCCAAGGTCACCTCGTGTCGGAGGGGTAACTGTAAGCTTGATTTGTTCCGACTGTGGTGGCGCAAGTCTGACTGATAAAATATTCCATCTACATCATCAAGGCATGCCTTTATCGAAGGCATGCCTTGATGATGTATTTTGAATATCTCCCAATAAGGATTATGTATAATTCAAAAACAGGAACGGATGCAAGAATCACCGCTACTAGGAACTGCACAGGACTAGCAAAAGCTCATCGTCGACATTGTGTGGAAACTTTAAATTTACTTTCAACAAAGGTAGTTACAAGGGAGACTGGAATTAACATGAGTGGTGGCATGTGTGCAGATACTATTAATGTTACATTCAGTGTTTATTTTCAGCACTATTTTTGTACAGTTTCCATCTAAACTATGCGAACACATAGCAACCGCGTGCCACCATAGAAACCAAGATGGCGGCCTCGAGTATACAAAACGGAAACACGTATCACCCTAACAACACGCGCTGTGCATGCGCACTGAGACCACTTACCACGATGGGGATGACGTCATAACATGGCCAACCACGCGGGCTACCATGACAACCAAACAATGCGTAACTTGTTCCTGTGACTATGATGTCACTTCCCCTTCACCCATTCCCTCACCCTGATGGGAACGTCCTGGTACATGATCTACTACTACACTGTCGACATGAAAATGGGCGAGTGAGTTTACTCTTTTGGGGGAGGTTCAGTAATATTTAGTTCCAAAGGTTTGCAGCATTAAATTATCACTGATCGACCCTCCCAGTGCCGTATGTTTACATTGCTACCTGTTCGTAGACGGTTAACTTTTTGCTTACGCAAAAAGCTATGCATTACTGGTTGAAACGGTTACAGCGTAAAGCAGGTATTTCAAGAGAAGCGAATGGATTCATATCCAGAGGCGTTGTGAAGATGATCGATGGGGCGGGGGGGGGGGAGGGGTGGGGGGGGGGGGGGGGTAACCCAATTTGTGCCGACTGGCATGATTCAAATCCCGATTGATAAAATATTTCAAATTCATTTCCCAGGCATGCGTTTGCCTTGATGATTGATGATGCAGTTGGGGTGTTTTTTGTCGCGATGCATGACATTCCCAGCTCCTTGTTTTGTAAGCACGTACCGTAATCGAAATTGGTCATGTCGGAACCGATTCGGCCACATACCTCCATTTGCACGAGACTAACTACGTGCGTGACGTAAGATCAAGTACCAAAGAAGGGCATGCTTACTAGCAAGAGCGAAATGATATCTAAGACTCTGAACCAAACAGTTATCTCCGACCGGAAAATTATTGGGGGATGATGATCAACCCTATACCCTCCATAGTTACTCCCCTGTTTTTACCTTCCAATCCAAATCGTACCTCATGACAATTTCTTCGGTATACGTTATTCGGTCGACAGGCTTGTAACGAAGTATCAGGAAGCGCGGTGGCTCAGCGGTTACGGCTTGGACTTCAAAACGAAAGGTCTACGTTTCGATCCCCGCCAGGGGTTACTGCATTGGGTCCTTGGGCAAGGCACTTCATTCCGATTGCCCATGTGGGGGGAACGGTGGGGGCTGTGTACTAAGGTGTACTGCATGCCGACTGTGCACTTGTCTTCAACCATTGCTAACCCTGCTTGTGCGGAGTTAATACGTTGGGTAGTCTGGCAGTTGCTCGGCGTTGCTTGGTGGTTCTCTCCGTGTACTCCGGCTTCTTCCGTCTGTAAAACTGTCCGACATGAGATGACCCTGGCTGTCGAAAGTGTGGTTAAACCCCAATAAATAAATAAATTAAATAAATATATATTGAGGTACCACATGTAGTTTAGACTGCTGATATTTGAAAATAGATATGGTGTGGAGTAAGTTACATAACAGGCGATAACTCAATCTTTTGTGAATAATGAAGTGTGTTTTAGTCCTGAATCTGTTTATCTGAAATGTGTCGCTTTTGCTAGACACATAATCTATTAAGCATTCGTCAGTATTTTTGCAGGATATTTTCATTCAGGTAAACAGTGCCAGTAACTAGTGCAATTTTTTTCTCAATAAAAACCTAATGGCAAAGTAAAAAGCCAAAATCAATTTTATATTACCAGGTATTACACAAGCTCCATCTCTTCAAACAGCGGGTCGTATTTGCAAAGAATGACTATTAAACAATCAATAAACGCAATATTGCATGCAGTGTTTGGTGTTGGAAAATCAGAAACAAGTTCTCTGCGGTCAAACTATTACGGACACTATTCTAGCAACTCTAACCCTGGACGTTTATCTGGTCCTAGCTACTCTTTAGCCTTGACTACTCCTTGTTACGTCCTCTGCTCTCGTCCAAGTCTTATAATCACCAATCAGTCAGGTTGCGTGATTTCCCGTAATCTGAACATAACCATACAATGATTCTCAAACCAGAAAAACCATCGAGCAAGTACTGGCATTACCATGACGATTCGAATGTTGTCGAGTAAATGAGCCATGGAGTAGTGACTCGAACAGGCATCGCTTGGACGACTCGAATTCCATCGCGTCGTCTGAGCGCTAGAATGTTCTATGTCCCACAGGGGACATAGAACATTCTAGCACTCAGGCGACGATCGAGCAAATGAGCTATAGAGCAGTTACACGAACGAGTGACTCCACATACCGCTCTTCGACTCATCTCGGTATTTGAGGATACTAATGACATGGCGATGTTCTACTTTAGGATACCTTTTGGAGAATATCTATCTGAAGATAATTATAGGTCCTAAACCTATTCAGTAGGGCTGACACGAATAAGGGGTTTTCTTGGTCGATTAATCACTGGATTAACCTTGGTTAACCGATTAATCACTTGTCCAAATAGATATCTGAATAACTGCCATACCGTTGATGATTTACAGCATGAACCCTTTACCCAACGCAACAAACAAAACCGACTAAGCCTATATAAAAAAATCTCCATTCAAATTTATTATGTTTTCAATTTTTGCCTCAAAAACATAGTTTATGACTCCTCTTTGGAACGAGCTCGTTCCAATGAGGTGTCATTTGCTATGTTTTTGAGAAATATTTGAAAATTTGTAGTAATTCGTGAATTTATTTTGCAAGCATTGTCTGCTACTCGCAATGGGTAAAGGGTTAAGAATGACCATTTCCAGCCACTGATAGAGTATCTCTCTCTCATATAATTGACGTGAGTGTGACAATGTTTGTCTGTTTTGGAGCAAGTTTGTTCCTTTGTTAACCCATATAATACAGTAGTTCAAAAGTAATGGTTTAATGGATCAATTACTTTTTGGATCGATCAAGATGTTGATCATTGATTAATCGATTAATCGGTTAACCGTTTCAGCTCTACTATTCAGCGCCTGGCTTCTGGACCATTCCCAACATCCTTCATAGCTCCAAGGCCACCACTGCTGAGTTGACAATAGTCACCACCATCTGACCTATGATCAGCCTGTATTGTATTTACCTTTAGTATGGTGTTCTACACCCCTTGTTGTCTTGGGCCATTACTGCTTTGTACCATTTTTATTGGCTACCACTATCCTGTCCTGCGCTTGAGTATTTCAACTATTACTAAATTGTGGCACAATTACGGCTCTTACTGCACTACTGCCGCTAAGGATCCCAGTTCATATCACTATCATATTTGGGTTTTTTCACAACTGCTTGCTTGAACTGCTTATCGTGCAAATGAGCTATCGAGCATTTGCTCAAACGAGTGACTCCACAAATGACTCTTATGTTCATCTCGGAAAACGGGATTCCATAAGTGGAATTCCGTACGTGGGATCCCAAGCTCCTATATTGCTCCTTGTAGTCCCAGGAAACCTTATGACAGAAGACGTGTTCAAGGGGGCTGCGCTTTCGAACCACCACGATTGCAGTGTAGATTATTTTTCTTTTGTGGTTGATTTACCAAATCTGACGAGTTGACGTTGTATACCATACTTGTGTGGAATCTCTGAAAACTGACGATATTAAATTTTACATTTCTGAAGAGGTGTAATATTTTCAACTCAAAAAGCGGGAGATTCAGTTCGATTCGACTCTAAATGCTCTGCCTGCTTCAATTCAACCCAGAATTTGAGATTCGCGTGGCCTTAAGTTAAAAGCTTCTGCAAAATGATAGTAGTACGCTGATGTTATATCAGATCAGCACTCCCGTAACGTAATTGGGGGGGGGGGGGGGGGGAGAGGAGGTGTTTACCGACCACAACATGAACTTGGCAACAGTTCTTATATGAGCATTCGTACGCTTCTCGGTGAGCAAAGCAGACAAGTATGCAATCGCCGTAATTATCCACAACAAGCTGCTACCGTCTAGAAGTCGCGATAGACTGTCCGGGATTGCAACACAGTATTGCCAATTGCCGTGCCAATTTCCAAGGCTGGTATAGGGAGGCGAGTTGGCAATATGCCCCCCCCCCCTGGTCCCCGAAAATTGGTGCAGCCCAACACCTGTTGGTGGTGTTATTTTTATACCAAAAAATAATCAATGATTACCTAGATGAGACGCCTTTAGCTTTCCATAGATTTTGCCTCCGAGATCATAATTGACATGCGTGACTATCCCTTTGTTCTTGCTTTTGTCGTGTTCGCCTTCAGTGGCCGTTAACATGTTCAGTTTAAATCATCATTGGTACAAGTCAGTCGACGTGGTTCGAGTTTAATTAAAAAACCCTCCCTCCCATCCCTTTGTGTAATGGTAGTTTACCAAACCATTCAGAATGATATGGTTCCTTGATTTTTTTTCCCTTTTTTAATTCAGCTTTTTATAAGTTTCTTTAATCAAGTTTTGACTTTGTACCCCTAAAAGTATTTCATGATGTGTTTACCATGGTTACCAGGCACTGTTCTGCTTCAAATACGACACAACCTCCCAGAACAGGTTGTCAAAAATTCCAATTTAATCGGTACCATGAACCTTAACGTTGATTGAACTTGATTTGTATTTCTTCCTATCTCATTTTGGCATTTCACATTCTGTTCATTAAGATAACCAACTGATGTTAGTTAAACAGTTAGGACTTAATCATTATTCTTAAGTTTGAATTCATATAACAGTATTTGCATATTATTATAATATCCCTTCTGTGGAGATAGTCCAAATTAAGAGTGAGTAATAATTCAATATTTTATGTACATGTATGTATAATTGTGAAGTTATTGTGTGAATGTTCTTGTATATGTTTTGTGTGATTGTGTATTTGTAAATAGTACTGAAGGCCAAAACTAATAAATTATTAATATATTGAATACTTTTGTGCTCGAATCCCAGTAATCATTCATGAAATTTCGTGAAAATGACCAAAAGCCAGGGTATCGATGCTTTCTATGGGCATTTCGATATATCAGCTGTGCATAAATCTGTAACTTATAGACCAGATGAAAGCAAACAACGTTCTTTCAGTTTGCGAAATGAAAATGAGGCAATCATTTTTGCCGAATGAGCGATGAAGATGAAACAAAAATTCCATCAAAATGTCCTTTGTGTGGACTGCTATTGATCGCTCAGATACAAGGAAGCAGGGTTCTTTGAGTTGGGAAAATCAAAATTTTCTCCTAGTCCGGACCCCCACTGATACATTTCCCGGTAACTTATCCTGGCCCAGTCCGCCCCTGATGGTGCGGGCTAACATATCGCCAACTAATATGACAGTTGCATGCCTATATAGAGATTTTCTAACATTTCCACGATGCACTGCCCTACTACTGCGCGGTAAAACGGGATACCACCCCCCCCCCCCCAAAAAAAAATGACCTCTCGGTACCAATTTTGATCAATCATACAGAATTGATCTAAATGTGTTGAATATTCTCAAACTGTGCCGAGTGCCATGAAGTACAGACTCACATCCGTTCTTTTTTACGTTTTTTATACGAAAATTTTAAGCAAATTTGTTGTCCTCAAAACGATTTCCAATGCTTTTTGACAAAAAATAAATAGATTTTAACGGACACACACGTGGTATATTGAGCTCTGAATTGACACCATTCATTCATCAAAGATTTTCTCGTTCCGTCCTAGTTCTCTTCTGACACGATTGATGCACCATTCAGGCGAAAACTGTTCCCCAGTTGTCAGAGTCAAAGAGTTTGAGCTGTTTGGACATAAATTTTCAACACTTTTGTTGAGATGAAGACATCCCCTCTTACTATGAGGGGTGGGGGTCGGAATGCGGATCAAAGCCATAAAGTCATCGATGCATCACAAGTTTCTATTGGAAAGGTTAAAACTCCAAAAGTCCGAACTCCACCTGAATCAAATTATGTGCGCACCGGATTCGAACATATTTGCCTTGTTCTGAACATATCGAGTCTCATAATCTGCAATGCAAAATTTCTCCGAATGCAAGTTTCAGTTTATTTTGTTGACTATCGCGCGACCTTTCCTCCTAACGACATTGTCCAGAATGTACAGCTATTTTTGTTAATGTCTGCCAAAGTCATTGTTCTCACTTTTTACATTTACCCTTTAACATAACGTATTCACAAAAATCGCCATACAAGTTTCATTAGCTTTTTCATTTTTGCATCCAAAATATGGCTTGTGACCCCTCATTGGAACGAGTTAGTCGAATATTTTTATCTTTGAAATTGTCACTTGCTCCTCGTGTTATGTTAACTGGTTGGGAGCTACATTATTTTTGGTGGTCTGAATATGTTCAGCAAAATCTATTTCTTACAAATTATTGAGGAGTGCTCACAGGCACTCTTCAATAATTTGTAATAATACAAATTTATACAAACAAAATATTATTTGCGTTGGATTTTGCTCTGGTACCCTCATTTTTGGAAAGTCCTGATAGTGGCTTCAAGCGCTCAACCAGTTAAGAGTTGGAGCTTTATTGTGTCTGTCAACTCATTGGGCTTTGTTATCCACCCAAACTGACAGATGAATGGAGATTGCGTTCATAGTCGCGTGAACTGTAAAAGTTCAACGCTGAAATCCTTCAGCTTTGCCTATTTTTATTTCCAACATTTTGAACCGTTTCTATACATTGATTGATTTATTGGTGTTTAGGGTCACTTTCGGCATATTTGGATATATCCAGAGGCATAACCGCAGGGGAGTGGTTTGTCCCCCCCCCCCCTGATTTCTACGACTTGCATGGGGCTGAACTACTGAAATTACAGATCACATACCACGTCTGGCGTTCTTCTTTCGGTACTCAACATATAGTCAAAATGTCTCCTCAGAAGGCTCAACCTTGGACTTCCCCAGGAGAATTTGAGGGAAAATTTGCCCATCCCACCCCAACCCACCAACGCGAGAGGGACACCAGCTTCATACCTTCCCCAACCCAAGATCGATCTTCGTGATATGCCTACGGCATACAAATGTCTACCCCACCCCACCTCCCAAAAGAACCATGTGATGCCCTCAGTAGTAGGACAGGGTCTAGACGTGCCCTATTTGGGGGACCCCGGCTGGGGGACCCCGGAAGTGACGTCATACCGCAATGTATTATGGGTATCACGTGGTTGTCATGGTAACCCATGTGGGCGGCCATGTTGTGACGTCATTGTCATGGTGATGGGTGATGTGAGTGCGCATGCGCAGCTCGTGTTGTTAGGGTGATACGTGTTTCCGTCGTCCATTTTGTATGAAGGGGGGCGCCATCTTTGTTTCTATCGTGACACGTGGTTGCTATGTGACCCAAAGGCTTCTTATAGGGCTAACAGGTCTGTACCAGGTATGTTCGATTGACTGGGAGTATTTTCTGGAACGACTTCCTTGTATAATTACCCAAATGAGCCCGAGAATCCCTCCAAATCACCAAAAACGACTTTATTTTATATGGATTCCCTATTTTATCGGTGTAGCACGTAGTGCTATAGTACCGAGGGGGCCCCGGGGTGTGTTCCTTTGTAGAAGAGTAATTTTTGGAAGGACTTCTGAAGATAATTACCCAAATAAACCCGACAAGTTTTACTATTTCGAATTCTTTCAGAATTCTCTGCTTCTATCTACATATACAATAGTTTTCGACTATCTGACCATGTTCCATTGTTCTAGAGTATACTCCAGTAGCGTAGAAGAGCCTATTAGTTGGAACAGCTTTGCTTATTATTACTATATTTAGAAATTCTGGTCTATTCTTGTTAGTTCTGACCCTATTCCAAGTACTCTTGTTGTTTCATTTATCTAGATCATTTATATAAATTATAACTAACCAATCAGATTGCTTGATTTCCCATAACCTGTCCTTAATCGTATAGAGTTATCTCCCCTTATTAAAACGAGTCGTATCCGTTTCACATCACCTGGACCATATCCCCAGGCACCCGTTTTTGGAAAACATATGGCCTTCGGTTCCCCTTTTTGTCATATGTGCGTATGTGAAAAGGCACAATGTGCCCTAGCACAAACATGCACATACTGGCACATTTTACATGTGCTATTTGCACATACTGGCACATTTTACATGTGCTATTTGCACATTGTGTGCAAGTGCACAATGTGCGCACAAAACATGCAGCACATAGGCACATACGGGTATTTGAGGATACCTATGACCTGGTATTGTATTATTTGAGGATACCTACTAGAGAACCCCTTTTTGTCATATGTGCTTATGTGAAAAGGCACAATGTGACACAATGTGCCCTAACACATAGGCACATACGGGTATTTGAGGATACCTATGACCTGGTATTGTTTTATTCGAGGATACCTATTAGAGAATCCCTTTTTTGTCATATTCGCTTATGTGAAAAAACACAATGTGCCCTAGCACAAACATGCACATACTGGCACATTTTACATGTGCTATTTGTACATACTGGCACATTGTACATATGCTATTTGCACATACTGGCACATTTACATGTGCTATTTGCACATACTGGCACATTTTACATGTGCTATTTGCACATACTAGCACATTTACATGTGCTATTTGCACATACTGGCACATACTGGCACATTTTACATGTGCTATTTGCACATTGTGTGCAAGTGCACAATGTGCGGACAAAACATGCAGCACATAGGCACATACGGGTATTTGAGGATACCTATGACCTGGTATTGTATTATTTGAGGATACCTACTAGAGAACCCCTTTTTGTCATATGTGCTTATGTGAAAAAGCACAATGTGACACAATGTGCCCTAGCACATAGGCACATGCGGGTATTTCAGGATACCTATGACCTGGCATTGTATTATCTGAGGATACCTATCGAGGATACCTACTGGAGAATCCCTTTTTTGTCTTATGTGCTTATGTGAAAAGGCACAATGTGACACAATGTGCCCTAACACATAGGCACATACGGGTATTTGAGGATACCTATTGCCTGGTATTGTTTTATTCGAGGATACCTACTAGAGAATCCCTTTTTTGTCTTATGTGCTTATGTGCTGCATGTTTTGTGCGCACATTGTGCACTTGCACACAATGTGCAAATAGCACATGTAAAATGTGCTATTTGCACATTGTGTGCAAGTGCACAATTTGCGCACAAAACATGCAGCACATAAGCACACAAGACAAAAAAGGGATTCTCTAGTAGGTATCCTCGAATAAAACAATACCAGGTCATAGGTATCCTCAAATACCCGTATGTGCCTATGTGTTAGGGCACATTGTGTCACATTGTGCTTTTTCACATAAGCACATATGACAAAAAGGGGTTCTCTAGTAGGTATCCTCAAATAATACAATACCAGGTCATAGGTATCCTCAAATACCCGTATGTGCCTATGTGCTGCATGTTTTGTGCGCACATTGTGCACTTGCACACAATGTGCAAATAGCACATGTAAAATGTGCCAGTATGTGCATGTTTGTGCTTGGGCACATTGTGCCTTTTCACATAAGGACATATGACAAAAAGGGGAACCGAAGGCCATATGTTTTCCAAAAAGGGGTGCCTGGGGATATGGTCCAGGTGATGAGGGATACGACTCGTTTTAATAAGGGGAGATAACTCTATACGATTAAGGACAGGTTATGGGAAATCAAGCAATCTGATTGGTTAGTTATAATTTATATAAATGATCTAGATAAATGAAACAACAAGAGTACTTGGAATAGGGTCAGAACTAACAAGAATAGACCAGAATTTCTAATATAGTAATAATAAGCAAAGCTGTTCCAACTAATAGGCTCTTCTACGCTACTGGAGTATACTCTAGAACAATGGAACATGGTCAGATAGTCGAAAACTATTGTATATGTAGATAGAAGCAGAGAATTCTGAAAGAATTCGAAATAGTAAAACTTGTCGGGTTTATTTGGGTAATTATCTTCAGAAGTCCTTCCAAAAATTACTCTTCTACAAAGGAACACTCCCCGGGGCCCCCTCGGTACTATAGCACTACGTGCTACACCGATAAAATAGGGAATCCATATAAAATAAAGTCGTTTTTGGTGATTTGGAGGGATTCTCGGGCTCATTTGGGTAATTATACAAGGAAGTCGTTCCAGAAAATACTCCCAGTCAATCGAACATACCTGGTACAGACCTCTTAGCCCTATAAGAAGCCTTTGGGTTACATAGCAACCACGTGCCACCATAGAAACAAAGATGGCGCCCCCTTCATACAAAATGGACGACGGAAACACGTATCACCCTAACAACACGAGCTGCGCATGCGCACTCACATCACCCATCACCATGACAATGACGTCACAACATGGCCGCCCACATGGGTTACCATGACAACCACGTGATACCCATAATACATTGCGGTATGACGTCACTTCCGGGGTCCCCCAGCTGGGGTCCCCCAAATAGGGCACATCTAGCCCCTGTCCTACTACTGCCCTCCTAATCTGGACACCTGGCTACTCACCTGGTTATATTAAGACCTCAAAAAAGTATGAAGTCAAGATTAGCCAATCGTTTAAACCTATGCTGCCCACTTTAGAGGTCTTCCACCCCAAGCGTTGGTTCTGGATCACTGTTTTACCAGTAAAGCAGTGAACAATCACTGTTCCCACGGAGACCCCCTTTAGTTTAAACATATTTTATTTGTCAAAATAAACAAAAAGGATTGGACAACAAGTGCAGAACACTTGAAACACGTCCTCTCCTCTATGTACGATCAACAAGTAAATGCAGCATTTGTTCAATATATACACATCAGAATAAACAATACGCTATTCAAGATTGCAATGGTGTCATTGAGGTAGATACTCAGAAAACGAAAAATAGAAAGAAGAAAAGAGGGGAATTGATACCATGTACTCATGAAACAAATATCAAACTGTCTCCAGCCAACTCACCATGTCGCAACGCCCCAAAAGAGTCCCATCACTGCAAGGTGCGTGCAATGTTTTATCATCACATAAAAATAAAGTAGGTAAGCTACGCCTAACGACATATCGTCATGTGACAACCACAATTCTCTTTCGTCCACTGGAAGATAAAACCCTAGGTTTAGGCCACTACATTGGGCAAAGGGTCAATCGTGTCAATCACTTTAGACAACTTGCACCCCATTCAATGGCTACCAGAGCATATTTTTCCAATGAAGCGGAAGTGTTCCACCACAGCAGACCAGCACTACATTACTATGCGGGGCCTAGAAACATGGAACTAACTACCTACTTGAACGAATATTCTCAAAAATATTGAACCGATTGGATGCTTTGATATACTTTTGTATTACCCGGAACAGATGGTCATTTGGCGATGGGAACATGTTAGGGACCCCCTTTTTGACGACTTCGTAATTGTCGTACATGAAGGCCAATGTTGATAGATTGGTCTCCTCTTACTTAAAGCAAACAGCTTTAATAAAAAATCTCTAAAATCCCCCCCACCCCCACCCCCCAAAAAAATGCAAGAACCAGAAAAGTGTATTTGCAGCTCTTCCAGTTTCAGCGGCTTGTATTTTGTGGTTTCGACTACAAGGCTGAGTTATGTATTGGGCTTATAGATGAATACCCTGTACCAGCTTTCGAACTGATCTGTAAAACCATTCTCCTGCACACCACACAAAACACATTCGATGAACCATATCGTCCGGCCCTTAAGGTTCTTCTGGCTCCCACATTAACGTAAGTGAAGAACAAACACGTCCAGAACGCTTTCTGTATAAGCCTTGATGGGTAACGTCGATCTATATTTGTCGTGCATACCCATACGAACACACGTATTCATATACATTCACACAAACATTCAGACTAACAGAACGCCGCCCCGACGAGTTGGCTTTAGTCGGATTTGGTGAATAATAAAGTTTCTTCTTCAATGCAAGGGAAGTAACTTTAATTTTTCTTTCCAAGCATTTCAGTTGACGTTAATCGCACTGAAGGTAAGACAAATCCAGTGCAATTGAGTCGACGCAGTGTACGATTCAGATGATCATTGAAATTTCACTTTTTAGGTTCAAATCAGATTACGGCTGTGTGGTTTACGATTTTACAGGAAAGTCGTACCTCAAACCACTTTACGCAGTTTATAATAGTAGTATTAGAATTAGTTTCGCTGCTTTTAGAACATCACCAATAGATTCAATTCATGTTGAAACAGGACAGCCTTCTCTTGAGAAGCCCAAAATTGAACTGTCACTCCAATATGTTTCCAAACACTGTTTGCTAACGCATTAAACCCTGCTAATAACTGTGTCTCAGACCCTCATAATGTTGAATTTTTTAACCGACACCAGAAACATATTCCTCCTTTGGGAATGAGAAGTAAACTCCACATGAGTCCGCAACACTTGGATCTGATATAAAAGAAAGCCGCGAACCACATATTACCTCTTGTCATCCTAAAAGAAACCTATTAGATCTTGCTTCTACCAAAATGTCTGAATCAAATTCTTTACACTTTAAACAGAAATCTCGCTAATGGCATCGGCCTATTAAGAAGGAAACCACATTTTTAGTTGGAACATCTTAAAAAATCAATGTCCGTCCCAGATGCTGATCCCGAAAATGTTATAAAGGACATAATCAGGGGCGTATATGTAGGAACAGGGAGGAACAGTGAGTAAGTCTCCCCGCCCCACAGAAACAGGAGGGAGAGAGAGAGAGAGAGAGAGAGAGAGAGAGAGAGAGAGAGAGAGAGAGAGAGAGAGAGAGAGAGAGAGTTTAGGCCAAACTAATCCGTACTGACCAGTCATTACATTCAGTTTGGGAATTAGCAGGAAGGGGCTACTTGCCGCTAGTCTTTTCGGTAATTAACAGGAATGGGGTACATTGTTTTATGATACTTTTAAATTTCACATTACAAATTGTGATCGTTGTGAACTTCCGGTCTTACTCGTGTCCTTTTTGATACCCCGTCCCCACCCACCGATACCTTCTTCGCCCTCCCTTTACTGCTAAGATGTGACCGAACATTCCCTCGTATGAAATGTCTCTTGAAAGATTTTAAAGTCGAGAAAAGTTCACGTTTGCCTTCATATTTAACAAATAAATATGCACTTCCCTCAACTGTATAAAGGTGCGTTGGGCAGAAACATAGCTTTGTGTATTGTATTCCTACCTTGTCAGTAAGGCACATGGGCCACCACTGATCACCAATGTATATCAGTGTGTGGGTATTCTTCTATGACCGTGCGCCCAAGGTTGGTTTCTTCCCCCTGGGTGTTATCGTCAAAACCAGGGATCCAGGCCGCCGTTGACCACCCGAATCTCAAGTGTTTTGCATGGACCTTAGAGAAAAGCTGCATGGTTAACTATGATATAGTACCTAAACACCATGGTACACACCACGCTGTCAGGTTCTGGGGCGAGTACTAGACCCCAATGCTCGAGTACGAGTACTCTGAAAATGTGTGAGTAAAGTACGATTAAAAGTACTGGGGAAAATGTACGAGTACGAGTACTCATCCTTACATGAAAAATGGACAACACTTGATATACCATATTTATCATATGACTCGTCCGTTTTGTTCACTTTAAAACATTTGATATTTTGTTTTCATATTAATCAGTGATAAATAAAGCCTTCCGTCAATTTCAGTGCTCAATTTCAAAACTAGAGAATTTGATTGGCTGAACAAAATACAACTGGGCCACATTTTCATAATTTGCATAATTTGAATTGGGAGCTTTCATTGGTCAATTTGAAAACTGGACAATTTGGTTGGCTAAACAAAATACAACTGGGTGACATTTGCATAATTTCAGTAGGGAGAATTTACGTTATCTGTCCTATTTAGGGTGGGTTATATTGTATTAATCTTTTACCTACAAGAAAAACGCCATTCATTTTTTTTTATATTTTCACTTTTTGCTTCCAAAACATAGGTTATGACCCCTCATTGGAACGAGCTCGACGAGCTCGTTCCAATGAGGGATCATAACCTATGTTTTGGAAGCAAAAAATGAAAATTTTTAGTTATACGAGGATGTTTTTTCCAAGTGCCGTCTGCAACTCAAGTAACGTGATGGGTTAAAAAGTCATACTAAGTGGGTAATTTGTGTGTCATATGATAAATAGAACATGAAATGAGTGTTTTTCTCATAAAATATTTATGAAACTCGTCCGAATTTTCCGTTTGGGCTCGCCAGAGGCTCGCCAAAACGGAAAATTCTTAAGACTCGTTTCATAAATATTATATGAGAAAAACACTCATTCCATATCCTCTATATCTTTTATTGCTACATGTATGAAATACTTAATAAGACCAGAACATTGAACGTCACTATTTACACAAGCATAAAAAGTATTTTTTTCTTACTCTTTAAATAATAAACTATGGTACTGTAATTAAATAACGCACATTACCAGTGGAAAAATGTTGTTGGATAACCACAAGTAAATTTTTATAGTATTTTCCCTCTGCTGATGATTCCAGCATTGCTCATGATTCTTGGGAGGCGCTAATGGGAAAATGTGAGAAACATTTTCCAGTAGTTATCCTACAACATATTTCAGTGGTGCCCTGAAGGAACGGTGCACGAAAAAAAAAACAAAACAATGCAGAAAAAGTGGTGAAGAAAAAAACGGTACAGGAATAAAGGTCCTTTTGAATTGACTTTTAATCAATTGTTAGGATAACCTCTGAAAAGTGCTGCAAGTTTTTTAGTGATTTCACACTGTATGCACCAGGTTACTAGAAAAAAAACATTAATATATAATTGTTTTGTTACAATTTATTGAAATGAGCTGAATAGCTCTCTCCAATAAATTATAACAAAACAATTATTATGGACAGTTTCTTGTAAACTCGGGCTCCCTCTGCTGGGAAATATATAATAGGCAATGAAATGATGAAAATGAAGAGATAAACCATTTTAAATTTCAAAACTGCTTCCTCTAGGCAGTAGATTTGAAATTTAAAATTGCTCACCTCTTTATTTGCAGTTGATTGGCAATAAGTTTTTTATATAAAATGTTTTGATTGTGATCAGAGAGTTTAATTAACATCTGATTAATTTAGTTGTTTTATTATTATTAAGCTTGTTCTAATCACATACAAGTTGTTAACCAGCTTGCTAGTTAGTTCTTTGCTGACTAACTTAAATTAACTTTATAATACTAGCTATTGTATACTTAATAATTAATCAGTACTAATCAGGATTGATCAAAACAAGACTTGATATTGTCAGCTTAAATGATAAACATTGATAAACAATGCTGCTCTGTGTCAATGAAGGAATTCATTTATTCAGTGAAGAAACTACGGGACAGCCTCTGTTGAACTGAAACAGGTACACTTAGCTGGTAGACCATGGCATAATTCTGAAAAAATTCCAAATATTTACAAAGTACTCATAAAGTACTCATAAAATACTCAGGAGTACTGATCATTTTTTTCAAAGTAATGAGTACGACTACAAATATTTGGAATTATATGAGTCAAGTACGAGTACTTTGTTAAAAAATTGGTACTCGAGTTCGAGTACTGAGTACTTTGGACGCAGCCATGCATGCTGTACCAGAGTACTAACCAAGCTCTCATACCACCAGTCTAATTCTGCTCGAACTTCGACGCTGTTATGGTCTATTTGTTTACCCACTTTTTGTAGAAATTTGCGCGCAGATGACCGTTGATGCATTCTGATGTGCCTTTACAAACAAAGGTATGCAGGTACTCTTTTCTGCCGCAGTTGCAGATATTCCAATCAATAAGTACTTAATTCCCCTAAAAACATCAAGATATTAACATAATTTGGGGAACTATCATGCGTTATCATAACACTACGACTGTGGTTGACTTCATTTCTGATTGTAATGCCATCACAATTCCGATCAAATCATCTCTCTGTTGAGCAACATTTCTAGCTTTGATTCACAAAAATGAGTCTTTTTGAAATGTTTCAGATTCAGTCGTTCGGAATATATAATATACAACTCACATTTTGCTGACGATCATTCCTATCCATCTATATATTTCATACATAAATGGACAAATTATGTGTATTGTTTTAAGTTTGTTTATTTGTTCATTAACTTTTAATACGACTCCAACAAGCTTTGATCATATCATGTCAGACAATTTTACGCACGGGGGGAGTCGGAGTACCCAGAGAGAACAACTAAGCAATGGTGAGTTACTTTCGGCCTCTCTAATTTACCCCCCCCCCCGACTCAAGCGGTTAGCATTGGTAGAAGGTAAGTGTTATGAAGACATTTTGTACATCTATGATCGACGCGCAGTATTCCCACGGGTCACTTGCCTTCAAGCAGTACTAACCCTGCTTGTACCAAGATGATAAATCAGAGAGTGCGACAGTTCCTTGGCATTGTTGAGTGCTTTCCTATGGGAACTCTAGCTTTTTCTACCCGTAAATTTGTACAGCTTGATATGACCCAGACTATTAAAAATGTCACTGCACCCCAATAAATAAACAAACAAATAATGTCCCCTCATTCCTTTCATGTACAAATTAAGTGGACGAATGGAGAGTGATCCTTAGCAAAATGTGAGCAGTATAGTTAATCCCGTAGGTTCGCTTTACCAACCAAACGAACTGGCCAGATGTGTAAATGTGAACATAGGCGATGGCCTATTTGAGAACTAGACTGGTTCCAGGCCATAACAGCGTATCAATTTTCTCACAGAATTAAACTGGTGATATGAGAGCTTATATACCACGATAATTTGGTGATAGTCAATGCTGGACCCTGCGAAGCTTCGAAATTCGATTAAAAATCGGTCCGATCATTCGATTAATGTTAAGTTGGATTTGGCTGGATCGGAAATTTCGCGTTCTCAATATCCTGCAAAGTGTCTCATCTTAAACTCTTCTGTCATCAGGTCTACGGTACAGGGCCTGATGACAGATGAAGAATTCAAGAAGGTTTCGCCTCCGAAACTACTGTGATTTCGTTTTAGAATATTTCGCATTTTGATTGATTGTAAAAACAGATACAGTGTGCAAAATTTGACGAGAACGATTGTTTCGCTCGCGTGTTGGTTACACAAAGTCAAATCTACACGAACGGATGACTGGTTAGCCAAAAGTTGCATCTTGAACACTAAAGTCTGATTAACTTAACTGGTAGGGTACCAATATTAAGGGGAATTTTAAAATCTTCTGACGAATGTCGATTTTCTCCGACCAATATCTTTTGCTTTGCACATGCAATGAAATATTTTGCTCATAATGTTCAGTTTCTAAGTTCGAAACTGCTACACTCGTCATGATGAGCACATTCCCGAGTATGCAAGTCTGTTGTCTTTCCTTTTTGTAAGTTATTTGTGTTCGGTTTACTTCGACGAATTAGAACATAATTGAAAATGAGTACCATTTTCTACTTGTATGCCCACTCCTCCAATATCTTCGGCAAAAATACTTTAAGGCATACTATTGCTGCCAGCCAGTTGTTTATAAATTTGAATCATTATTGTCCTCAGGAACGCGTGTAATTTTCCACAAATCGTCGAAGAAATTTATACAGTACGTGGAGAGTGGATTGTAACTAAATCACACGCGGAGTGGAGTTATCACCCAAGCTATAACTTTCAAATTTTGTACATATCGACAAAAAACACAAGCAATGTTTCAGCCAATGGACCTCCGGGTTTAACCCGGAGGTCCATTTGCTGAAACTTTGCTGGTGTTGGTTGTGAGTTGCAACAAATTTGCAATTATTGCTCGGGTGGAATCTCCCCTCTGCGGGAGATTTAGTGATAATACACTCTCCGCGTGCTGTATACTTTGCAGATAAACAACTTACAATTAATTAATCGTGTACATATATATTAATTATAAAAAGGTGTACGTTTGATTTTATATTTAACAAATAAATATGCACTTCCCCCAAGAGGTGTTTTTGTTCGGAAACATAGCTTTGTGTAATGGGCTGAAACGGTTGGCTCATTTTCGTAACCGACTAACCGAGAGCTATAACCGGATAATATCCGGTTATCCGTGGCCATTATTTCACCGAATATGGAATCAAAACTATGTGAATTGGAAAGCAGTATTCTCAAACTCTTCCGTAGTGTGTACACAAACGAACGTTGTCGAGAACTCGACAACGTTCGTTTGTATACACACTACGGAATAGTTTGTGCGATCACTCATTACTCACCGGAAATTGTCGAGCATTAACGAAGTCTTGAACGCCAAAGTCGATTATTTCTCAATATATACAACCCGGCTGCGATGTGTAATCTATTACAAAGGAGAAGCGGCAGATTTACTACGTTTTAAACGTGAAATGACGATCCCTATCGATATTTCGGATAACCGGTTAACGTGTTTCTAATCGGTTAGGTAGCTAACTAGTTTCAAACCGATTGTCCGGTTAACCATTTCAGTACTAGACTATTGTATTCCTACCTTGTCAGTAAGGCACATGAGCCACCACTGATCACTAATGTATACAACTTATAATTAAATAATCATGTACATATACAGAGGATATTTCTCATGTAATATTTATGAAACGAGTCTAAGAATTTTCCGTTTGGGCGAGCCACTGGCGAGCCCAAATGGAAAATTCGGACGAGTTTCATAAATATTATATGAGAAAAACACTCATTTCATATTCTATTTATGACATGACACACACACGCACAAATTAGCCACTTGGTATGACTTTTTAACCGATCACCTAACTGAAGTTGCAGACGACACTTGGAAAAAACATCTTCGTATAACTAAAACTTTTCATTTTTTGCTTCCAAAACATAGGTTATGACCCCTCATTGGAACGAGCTAGTCGAGCTAATTCCAATGAGGGGTCATAACCTATGTGTTGGAAGCAAAAAGTGAAAATATAAAAAAAAATGAATGGCGTTTTTTTTGTAGGTAAAAGATTAATACAATATAACCCACCCTAAATAGGACAGATAACGTAACTTCTCCCTACTGAAATTATGCGAATGTCACCCAGTTGTATTTTGTTTAGCCAATCAAATTGTCCAGTTCTGAAATTGACCAATGAAAGCTCCCAACTCTAATTATGCAAATTATGAAAATGTGGCCCAGTTGTATTTTGTTCAGCCAATCAAATTGTCTAGTTTTGAAATTGACCAATGAAATTGACAGAAGGCTTTATTTATCACTGATTAATATGAAAACAAAATATCAAATGTTTTAAAGTGAACAAAACGGACGAGTCATATGATAAATATTAATAATAAAACGTCAGCAAATTCCTGCATATGTTGATGTCATTAGCGTCAGCTTTTCGAGCGAATTCGGGTGGCATCCACAACTGCATGGCTTTTCTGACGAGAATTGTACAGATTCGATGAGTTTTAAACGATTATAAACTTTCAATATCATACCACAGTTGTATGGTTTTGTCGACGATATCTTTACCGAACACAACATTCCAAGCGTTTGAATTTAATAAACATATCCGTAACATATTTGAGACCTTTTGCCAAATATACTAGGGGAAAAAAGAAAAAAAAGTTTTTCTCTGTGGTAAATATTTCAAATGTTTTATGGATGTTATTTCATTGTTTGGAGTTTGATGCTATTTCTTCATTACTGACTAAATGTTTACGAGTTTTTTTTGTCTTAACACAGACGGCGTTTTCATGGATAACGTTCAAACGTGGGCACCCTTCGCTATTTCTGATCAAATTCAAGAGAGGGTGTGCCCACCCCGGGTTTCAGTCGCTGCTCTAACTCTTACAATTGACCTCATCAAGTTGTTTATGATCCTTTGTGGAATGTTATTCCACTCCTGAAGAAGGGCCTGCGTGTGCTGAGCGACGTTGTTTGGGACGTTGACGCGCTTCCTGACGCTCCTGTCCAGCTTGTCCCACAAATCGGGGACAAATCTGGACTCTTGGGTGGCCAATCAGGAAGAGGGACATTCTTTTGGCTGAGGAAGTCACGACAAACCATAGCAACGTGCGCCCTTGCATTATCCAGCTATAACGTAAGGTTACGCGCATGGATAAGTGGAAGGACGTGAGGCACGAGGACCTAATCCCGATATCTTTCGGCTGTAAGATTGCCCTGGATGGCCACGAGAGGTGTTTTCACGCCATGTGAAATCCTCTCCCTCTCCCCAAACCATAACAGACTCTCCCCCGAATCAGTCGTTTTCCTTAACACACGCGTCAGAATAAATCGCTCGCCTGGACGTCGATAGCAACGTTGTCGTCCATTTGAGCCGTAAAGCGTGAACCGAGACTCGTCAGTTAATAACATACGTCTCCAGTGGGCCAAGTGAAACCGATTTGGTGCATATGCACGCAGCCATTGCAATCGACGTTGAAGTCGCCTGGGTGTAAGATGCAGACCAAAGCAGGGATGTCGTGGCCTTAAATTGAACTCCAGAAACCGATTCCTAACTGTTCCTGGACACTCTCAGTGACAATGAGTGTCTACCTGACCCACCCTCTCCGTCGACGTCTGAAATCGGTTACGGAGGTGTGAGGGACGTATGCCTCTATCTTGAAATGGACGCCCGCTCCTGGGACGGTCAGCTAATCTTTCTGTGGCTCTGAGACGCCCAACTAAACAAGCTATCGTTGACTCGTGGACCCCAACTCCTTGCTGAGCCATGAGAAGTTGTGATTGGCCCTGCATATAATTAGAGCAATAGCCCTACCCCTATCAACTTCGGCAGTTCACGACATTTTGCATTTCAATCGACTTGATAGAAAATGTTGTGTAATCGATGTATACTTTTCAAAACTTCGATTTGGTATGGTTTTCAAGCCCATAGCACGTGGGAGCGCCCCGGACACAAACTTTGTCGAAAAACCTATTGAAAGCATGCAGCGTCGCACTTGGTCCTGACTGACTGAATTTTAACCGAAGAATCTTTAGACAGTACACTGAGGTAGCTATGTATCAAATTTTACTACATTTGGTGTAAGGATAAAAACATTATATTACCAAAACTGAACTTGTATTGATTTATTTATTTATTGTTTTGAGGGTCACATATTTATGCACAATGGCTAATCATGACCGTGACAGTTTTACAGGCTGAGGAAGCCGGAGTACCCGGAGAGAACCACCGAGTATCTGTCAGCTCCTCAACATTCTAACTCTGTTCAAGGTCCGTTCAAGCAGGGTTACAGCGGTTGAAGACATGTGCACCATCGACGTGAAGTACGCCTTGGTACACGGCGCCATCGTGCCCATTGTAGGCAACCGGATAAAGTGCCTTGCCCAAGGACACAATGCGGGTCGTCTCGGACGGGGATCGAACTCGGGACCTCTAGCATAGAAGTACAACAGTCTACCAGTGAGACACCGCGCTCCCGAACTTGTATAGAAAACTCAATGCAATTCCTATTATTTGGGTCTCTCTTCGGAAAACAATGATGTTTTTCCCACTGTGACAATTTACATATGCATTACAAGCTCTAAACATTTGTATTATGTTTAATGCCGAAGAAGGAATATTGACTGATTGACATTAATTTGTGGAATAATATGTTCAGTAAATATTTGCTAAAGCCACGCACATGTTTATTTCGAAATGTGATGGCATTAGATTCCCACGTTATGTTTGTTCTGCACTCTAAACTCAGTTGGGTTAAAAATTGACTCAAATCAATTGGATTGAGTGAATATGAAACCAATCGGGTTCATATTCACTCAACCCAGTTGATGTGGATTGATTTTTAACCCAATTGAGTTTAGCGTGTGAAACTATGATTTTTTTCTGTTTTTCAGGTACTTTGTATCAAGTCAAGGAAGACACAACAAATTGAACCCATTTTGTATTGTAAATCTCAAACTTCAATCGGGCGTTTGGACATGGAGCACGTGCTACGAAAGAATAGTTACCCCAAAACTTCATTGAAAAACGTCAGCAAGACGATCAATAATAAAACAAGGAAAAAAAGAAAACCCAAGATATTTTTGACAGATTGCGAATATAAAGCATCCAAGCGAAATATCAGTGAACAATGCAAGTTTGAATCCTATTGTAAACGCCTAGAACAGGAAGAACAAATACAAGATCGCAACAATCAACAGACGATCACCATTTTGTGCAGCAAAGATGAAGGGAGGCGACGACAACTCGGAAGCTCTCATACAAAAACCAAACCTGAGCAGTGTACCATAAATGTAGAATGCTGTGAACGATCATTCAGAATGTCACGTGACAACTGTAATATATTGTCCAGTCCAACTTTGACGTGCTGTGGAATATGCAAGGGTACGCAAAATACGGTGCATAGATACGAGGCTCAAAGTTTACAGTTACAGAGTTTAAAGACTGGGAACCCAAAAAGTGAAGGGACAAGTATTTGTTTATTTTCTTCAGATAAAGATCTAGAAATGTTCATGGAGTTATTAGAACAGGAGATGGAGAAACTAAACCAATCAAGGAGAGATCTTGAAACTGGACGATTTCAGGATATTGACAATGAAGTAAGAGATGTTATGATAATAGAAGATGCCATCCATTATGAAAAGGACACCGAAATCCGTAATACTACCCCGAATCCTCAACTAGAAAACTATTCACCAAAGCATTCAAATCGCATTCCAGACATAAATGCTGATTCCACTAAACGACTGAGAAGAATTCGTCCGCAGTCTTCCCCGTTGAAATCTAATGCATCAGACAGAGCTGGCAGAATTGACCCCATCAAGAATGATTACCATTTGTTTTACCCAATGACTAAAGACTTTACGGCCGACAAGACAATACGATCGCCACATTCAATATTAACTACCGCGTTGAGCAGAAACGATGCTACAAATGACAAAAACATATCCATGATCAGAGAGGCCATGGAATGTCTGGAGTTGAATAAAAATGTCGGTGAATGCACGAAGATCATAAACAATCTCAGACAAAAGGGATACACGAACCTTGAACAATTGATATCAGATCCTAGCTATTGATACTATAACTATACTGACCTTTGTTTAGCGTGTTATGGTATGTAATATTAAAAAAACAAAAGCATCTCCCCCTCTCTCTCTTTCTCAACCCCCCTTTCTCCCTCTTCATCCCACCTGTCTCCATTTCCATCCCACCTCTCTCTCACCCCAAGCCTCCTCCCCAAGCAATTATGTAACTTTTCAAATCATCCCTGACGAATCAAGTGTCTCGAATATTGCATGATGAATAATAGTAAAAAAATGGAGAATATCTACACTTTTTGAGTGGATACTGGTATTTATTATATGCTAGCCTGTGAATCATCGCAAATTATCTAAAAGATATTTTCTGATACCCACCGACTTGATGCAGAACGAGGAATATCTCTCAGTAGATTCCTGAATAGCATCACGCTTCGGCGCATCATTTCGCATTCGGCTCTGTTATAAGCGATTGAGTGTCGGCTTTACTAGAGCTGAAACGGTTAAAGGGTTTTCTTGATCGATTAATCAGATGGGTTAACCTATTAATCACTTGCTCTAATAGGTAGCTGAATAGCTGCCGTACTGTTGATGATTTATATCATTAAATCTTTACTCAACGCAATAGACAAAACCGGCCAGCTCCATATACGAAAGTCTCCATTCAACTTTTATTATGTTTTCAATTTTTGTCTCAAAAACATAGCTTATGACCCCGCATTGGAACGAGCTCGTTCAAATGAAGGGTCATAAGCTATGTTTTTGAAACAAACATTGGAAATCTTTAGTAATTCAAGAATTTCTTATGCAAGTATCGTCTGCTACCCGCATTTTGGAAAAGGGTTGAGAATGACCATTTCCAGTTACTGATACAGAATAATGACCATGCGAGTGAACAAGTATGTCATCATGTAACTAGCATGCTTTACTCTGTCTCATATAATTGATGTGAGTCAGTGTGACAATGTTTGCCTGTTTTGGAACAAGTTTATTTCTTTGTTAACCCATATAATACCGTAGTTCAAAAGCAACAGCTAACCGATCAGTTACTTTTTTGATCGATCAACACGTTGATCATTGGTTAATCGATTAATAGGTTAACCGTTTCAGCTCTAGGCTTTACCAGCAGTACCAGACGTTCATGCTATTCCAAGCCGTTCTGGTGATTCTGACTGAAAAAGTAGATGAATAATAATAATAAAATAATAAAGTAAAATAAAGAGATGTATAGAAAGTGACTCCAAGAGTGAAATTGAACCCTGACTGGGTAACTTTTCCGAAAATCCTTGTTGATCGATTCACCCAGGAAGTTATTTTTGGGTGAGTCGGCGCACCCAATTCCAAATTCCTTGTTGTAAATTGATATTTAAAATGTTCTAAAAACTAACATTAATGAAAAACGTGAGAACATTCTCATTTGTGATATTATAATTATTAAATTTCATCTGTGAGCTGAACAATTAGTTGGTTAAATTACCGTGGGAGACTGGGACTATTTTTTATGTTTCAGTGATTTGGATAGAACAGACTTGAAAGAACGATCAGCTGATCTTTATTACTATTTTGAAACGTACGTGTTTGCAGTTGAATAATTGGGTTCTCACAGTTCAAAAGAATCTCACAGGTCGGAAAAGAAATAAATATAACATTGATTCTAAGATGCTATTTCCTTTTGTTTTTCTTTATTCGATTTTCTCAGTATTTTATGTATGAAATGTCAACCCAAGGGGTGTAAGTATGTGGCGACCCGATTGCGAACAAATCGAGAAAAATGCCATTTTTGTGATCAAACAACCGTAAGACAAAATATACTGCGTATAATATATTGTTTTCGTCTTTATGTCTTCAAGTAACGGCGAGTTATCTTTCTCGCATCCAAGCATATACAAATATTAAATATATATTGTAAACGCAACGGTTTTTGCACAGTTTTGAAATGAAACAATGGTTTCAGACAATCCAGTTAGCTTCTGAATCCTCTGGTGAAAGTAAGAGCCGTTCCATTTCCATATGATGCTGTGAATAAATCCTACCTAAAGACGAAGCGCCATCGTTATTCCATCAGAGGGATTTTTTCTCCTTCAGGTGTCCAGGAATCTCAAGCATCACCGTGTTTGGGTTCAAGCAGCATATTCTAGTGTGATTATTAAATTCCTATTTGCATATGACAGTACATATTCTCAATCTGACGTGCCTATTTAGTAAATCATCAATGTTATGACCAGGAAGGAGGCTATAGGATCTAATTCAGAGGGTGGTACCTCTCTAAATTTCCCACTGTACCAACCCGATTGCCGACCATCCATCCAACTTTTCGAGAAAATCATTTGCGACACTTCCACTCGCCCCCTTGAGTGAGAATATTTCCAGCTGCTTTTCCTGTGAATTTCCAACTGCTGGAGAAATCCGAATGCGCCATCTCTCTCTTACTATAGGCCCACATTTATTCATTTATTTATTGTGGTTTAACGACACTTTCGACAACCAGGGTCACCTCATGTCGGACAGTGGTGGAAGGCGGAGTACCCGGAGAGAACCACCGAGCAACGGAGATCAGCTGTCAGACTCCCCAACATACTAACTCCACACATGCTGAGTTAGCATTGGTTGAAGACAAGTGTACCATCGACGTGCAGTACGCCTTTGTACACAACGTCACCGTTCCCCCACGTGGGCAATCGGATTAGGTGATCTGCCCAAGGACACAACGCAGTTGCCCTGGCGGAGATTGAACCGTTGACCTTTCTGTTTGTAGTTCAATGCCGTAACCATTGAGCCACCGCGCTCCCTGTATGCCCAAATACCTCATACATTGGGTGTGTTCGGAGGGTGTGTTATATATGACCTTTGGGTACAAGAGTTGGAAATCGTCTCTTGAGTGCAACACGGCGCCATCGGCAATGCTTGTTGCACTCAAGTCGAAATGTTGGCTCCAGTTTGAAAATCGCATGGCATGTGGTTAAAAAATTCACTAAAGGTCTGTTAGAAACGGACACAACTACATAAAATAGGGCATGATATTTCCTCAACTGTTGGCAGTTAGAAACTTGCAATTGCCAACTACTGAACAGGCTTCCTGGGGTGGGTGGGGGGGGGGGCACCCCCAACCCTCCTCTCCTGTCACCACGTCCCTGGTTAAGATTTATTTTTCTAAATTGCACTCAATACGTTCGCTGAAGTTCATTAACACATGGAAACCTATATGAAAGTTAGTTTTGGAAAAGGACAATATGTTATCAATTTTGGTGCCTTGGTACAGTTTATAACAAAACATCAATAAAATAATTGCAATAAAAAGGTTTAAAAAGTAATGTGTATCCTTCGGTGATCTGACGACAACCACCGGGTAGTGTAGCCGGCGGTTCGTAAAATATAGTTTTGTTTGTTGAGGCCCAGGCTTTAACTACACAAAGGAGGTAGTACATATAGGTAGATGCGTACCCGTTTGGTAGCTGGGCGCCTGACCACTCTGTGTGAACGGCGTGGAAATTCTGTGAATGTTTTTTGCGACACTAAATGTGAAGTACACAGTGGTATAGCTTCGGGGGGGGGGGGGGGGCTGCGGAAGCGGCCTTGCCCCCCTAACATTTTCACTGGCCTCTCCAAAACATTGGCACACAATATAGGGCCCTAAAATGGTCTCCAATATAGGGGCCACACACGAAAAAATTGGTAGGGCACTCCCTATTATATATAGAATCCTGACTGCGGGCCTGGAAGTATGTCATGTATTTTCCACTTTCACAATGGATCATAGATTATGTATGAATGATAGAACTTTATAGAAAGGTTGTGACGGAATTTTATATTTAAACCAGTATGTCAGACGTATAAACTTATCTGGTGTTCTGAGCACGGAAAATGGATTACCAAATCGAAAGCTACGTCCTGGACCTTCAAAAATGAAACACAAAATGACAACCAAACGAATTGGTCGTCAGTGCAGTCACATAAATGACCGAATAGAACACACCATTAGTCAATGATGTGGTGGATTTGTGAAAATAACATTGGTTGGTCGTCAATGACCTTATGATATGCAGCAAAATTCGTAATTTAAATAATAGACTTGATAGTCCCAGAAGCAATGTCTTCCAAATTTGTCTTTGTCTAATTTGCCTTGTTGTCCTAATTTTGAACGTACAACCGAAATCGTCGGTTGTTGCTATTGTTTTGGTTGTTTGTGGAACTGAGAAATGCTGCTCCGATAGAACATGTATAGCAACTATCAGATGGTTGGGGTAGATGCAAATGTCACGATAGGCAGTCCTATAGGGAATCTAGCATTCTTATGCCAGTCGACGTTCCACATTCAAGTAAAGGCTTTGGGATTATGTGCCCAATATTCTTTTTGCGAAATACAGGGAGGGGATGGGATGGGGTTGGGGATTTTTTTTCTTTTTGGGGGGGGGGGGGCAGCAGGGTCCTGGCACACACAATTTCCAGTTTGAGCAACTGTTTACCTCATACATCAAAATTGCTCTATATTACCTGGAAAGAATCTTATTACGCTACAGAACACTCCAATAAGCACGATAGCGTTATTAAATATTATAGGGGACATATATGGTAACCTTTGTGGAGAAATGGGTCACGAAAGCACGTTTGAAAGGACGGGGTGTGTATACTTTTGGCAACGGAGAAAAAAAATTCCCATGGCACATTTTGAAAGAATTTTGATCACTCCAGACACACTTACGGAGAATGAAGAGAATGAATCTCTGTAGTGCCATGCCAGGAGGTTTACAGGCAGAAAAAACCTCTATGAGATATATCAAAGATAGCCAATGGCTTTTTTCATGGGTTACCAGAGTAGACTTCGTACATACAGGGCTTTATTATATACCAATCAATGATACGCCCCGTTTTCACCCATCGAATCCTGATCGACGGATCACACGAGTGGTTTTCCGATATCAGATGGTTGGTCTCAGATCGAGGATGGCACTGGAGAACGACAATCGAGTCCGCCCAGATTACCAACCGTTTCTATGTACGCTTCATTTGTGTAAATAAACACTATCGAATAACGTGAATTTCTAATATTGTTCTTAACCGATTTAAAATGTGCCAATCCCTATTAATCACAATAAAATATCTTTGTTTTCATATTTTATTGCTATTTTAATGCGTGAATCTGACACTAATGGAGAAGAATGAAATGCTCAATGCTGTCACCTTTGGAAAATTTGAAACGCTATTTTGAGAAGTCCCCATAATTTTACAATGTTGCTTGTTTGAAAATAAATGTAGTTCTAGCTACAATTGCACGTTATTGATTTCGTGTGTAAAAGATGAATTTCCATAACGGCATATAATAAACAGATCATTATGGCAGTAAAGTGATCTAGTTTGTCGATCTGACCTCGTCTACTCGACGGAATACGACAAACCAGATCACTTTACTGTCATAATAATCATCACATATACATTGATTCATGAATTATCATTTGAAATACAAGAGGATGAAATTCAGAAAGCTATAAATAAATTGTCAAACAACAAGAGCAGTGGTTTTGATTCTATATCAAATGAGATGCTCAAATGTAGTTCTTTTGTTATAAAACCTCTTTTAGAGAAAATGTTTAACCTAATTCTGACCTCTGGAAAATGTCCAGGCATATGGGGCTCATCAATAATGAAACCTATCTATAAAAGTGGTAATGTTCATGACCCAGCCAATTACAGGGGCATTTCTATTATTAGCTGTGTAGGAGAATTGTTTGGCGCTGTGCTTAATTACAGGCTAGTTAATTTTAGATCAGTTGCCAAGTGAATTAAGCAAATTGGATTTGGAAAGGGTCACCGACCTTCAGATCATGTATTTACTCTAAAATCTCCTATTAATAAGTATGTAATGACAAAGAAAAGTGTAAAGACTGATCCCATTTATGTGTGTTTTATTGATCTCAAAAAAGCGTTTGATAGTATTTGGTAGGGAAGGGGGGGGGGGTATGGCACAAAATGTATAAAAACAACATAAGTCAGAAATTCTTGCAGGCTGTAAAAAATGTGTATGCTTGTGCTAGGACAGCAATTAAATTAGAAAATGGTTTAACAGAGTGTATACACTGTGCAACAGGCGTCCGTCAAAGCTGCATTCTCAGTCCATCTTTGTTTAACCTATATGTTGATGATATTCCAGATATTTTCAATAATACACTTTCATTTGATTCACACACTCTCTTCGATAAACATATCAATTGTTTTTTTTTTATGCTGATGATATGGTTCTGATTTGTAAATCCTCTAAGGGACTTCAAAACTGTCTAGATTCATTTGAGAAATATTGTGCCCAATGGAAACTTTGAAAATCCAAATAAATCAAAGGTAATGAAAATTAGTAAAGGTGGCCAAGTGAGTTTTGAATCATTCATAATTAAAGGTTCAAAACTTGAATGTGTTCAGGAATATAATTATCTTGGTGTAGCCATTTCATCATGTGGAAATTTCTCCAAAGCAATAATAAACTTGAAAAATAAAGCAAATTGGGCAGTTTCTGTCTTGAAACAGTGTTTTTTTTAACAACAATTTGCCTATAAAAGTGAGTTTAGATTTATGTGAGAAGAGAAAATAGTTGTCCCCATTCTAACATATGGTTGTGAAGTTTGGGGTGCTTTCTGTAATAATATTGTTGATCGTCTAAATCCATCATCCCTTACCAATCATAATTACAAAGATATATTTGAGAAGACAGCTATAAAGTTTTATAAAGATATTCTTGGTGTTCACGCAAAAGCCAGCAATTTAGCTGTATGGGGTATTTTCAATAATACACATAAATTTGATTCACCCACTCTCTTCGATAAACGTATTAATTGCCTTCTTTATGCTGATGATATGGTTCTGATTAGTAAATCCTCAAGGGGACTTCAAAACTGTCTAGATTCATTTGAGAAATATTGTGCTCAATGGAAACTTTGTATAAATCCAAATAAATCAAAGGTAATGAAAATTAGTAAAAGTGGCCAAGTGAGTTCTGAATTTCATAATTAATGGTTCAAAACTTAAATGTGTTCAGGAATATAATTATCTTGGTGTAACCATTTCATCATGTGGAAATTTCTCCAAAGCAATAATAAACTTGAAAAATAAAGCAAATAGGGCAGTTTTTGTCTTGAAACAGTGTATTTTTAACAACAATTTACCTAAAAAAGTGAGTTTGGATTTATCTGAGAAAACAATTGTCCCCATTCTAACATATGGTTGTGAAGTTTGGGGTGCTTACTGTAATAATATTGTTGAGAAGACAGCTATAAAGTTTTATAAAAATATTCTTGGAGTTCACTCAAAAGTCAGCAAGTTATCTGTACGGGGTGAGCTGGGAAAATTTCCTCTTTCGTTCAGTATTTCCAAACAAATTACTCGCTTCCTTCTCAGGTTCATTACAATACCCCGTGAAAGTCTCCTCTACCAATCATATTTATCAAGCCATGCGAAAAGAGCAAACTAGCTGGCTCATTGCAATTAAACACATTTTAATCAGGTGTGGTCATGAAGAAACCTGATACAACCAACATTCCAACTGTCCCAAAAAGGTAAAAAATGATATTCTTAAATATTTTCAAGAATGCTTTACCAGCCAATGGAAATATCAAATTAAAAAGTGTCAAAAATTGGGAAGAACATATGCAGTGGTAAAAGATGCCTTTGAATTCGAAAACTACTTGTCACACATGGAATTTCAAAACAGACGAACTCTAACAAACTTCTGCGTCATTGCTCACTCTCTTCATATTGAAGCTTGCCTTCATAAAAGGCCGAAACCTACAGTTAAAGATAAACGGACTTGTGGTCATTGAACATCTGACACAGAAGACGAGGAACACCTAATATTACATTGTAGTAAATACTCAACACTCAGAAAAAAGCATGTTCAACTCACTAACTGAATTTATCACTTCTCTTGATTGCTTTTCCAATGATGACTTGATGAGAATTCTGTTATCATGCACAGATGCTGATATCTGTAGAGTGGTTGAAAGATTTTTGTCATCTATAAACCAATCCAAAGGGTTTATATGACTGAAATCTTTCAGCTTTCACACTCTTAAATAATATAACTCCACAATATCCTCAGTTAAATAAACCAATAATGAAAGGGTCTGATCACTTCTACCAAACTTCTTTACAGTTATACATTAATACAGATACAGTTTTTCTGAATCTGAAAAATTGTTCTATATTACATCACTATATCACCTTTTCATGATACACACACCATCACCAACTCATTTTTTTATCTCATTTTTCAGGAATATCATCTTTCATCACTTCATCATTCATAACTTCATCATTACCCTGGACAGCAATTTGTATACATGTACCTACTATGATGTAGCTGAAGGTAACCTAACAATTATTATTAACAGTTTTTAATTGAAAGCCTTTTTCACCCTTAACAACCTTTTTTCATCATATACCTAACAACTGTATATTTATAAATTACCTTTTTACCCAATTCAATCGATTTTCCCCCATTAGTGTTGGGTTTCCCAAAAGAGAAAAAATATAATACATGTATACTAATCTGCATACTGAATGCAGCAAAATGACCTCCCTAATAACCTCATTTATCTTCTAATGTGGACTTATTATCTGAAGTTCACCTACATGCCAACTAATTCTAATAATCACTCATCATCCATACAACCATCCATTTATTATCATCAAAGTTTTACCATCGTCATAATTACAATCAATTAAATTGTATATGTATTGTCACAGTTAAATGTACAGCAAAATGTAACTCTATTGTTCGTTACGAGCTGGAAATAAAAGTTCAAAATTCAGTAAGGCGCAACTGAAAATCAAACCATATAATCAAATTTGAAAAGACCTGGTTGACTATGTTTCGTAGATACAGTAACTACTATATGTATAGCAATACAATCACTCGTATTTCCTCTATACATCCATTAACCCTTTGAACGTGAGAGGCACCCTTTTCTGAGGAGGAACATGATACGTCATACCTCCATTAAGTAGGTGTTTGCTAAATGAATGTGTGTGTAGAACAAGCAGTATTTTCAATGTACAACCCCATGGCTGCACATTGAAAATATACTATTCAAAAAAGTAGGGGATATCCAAACTGATGTCGATATTTTCGGAAAATGATATTGGATACGCGTGATTGGACACTTCAATATGTTACCAAGTTTAGTGTGGATCGTGAATGTCACCGGCCTGTGAAAACTTCGTGTAGATTTTTCGCACGAGCGCAGCGGTAATATCTGTGGGGTACGTTTTGAAATTTTCATTTGTACTGGACGGGCTTTTTCGGAGGTCTCGTCGTTCTTTTCTTGGTATGAACTCGTTCATCAATAGTTTCTGGTCGAAATGTAACTTTTGAGGTATGCGAAGACTGACACTTGACGAACATTTACGTGTCGTGGACATGTTGGAAGCTGGTAACAGACAGACTGCAGCAGCTCAAATTGTCAAAGTTATTCAATCGGTAATTAGCAGGGTGTGGTCACGCTACCGTCAGACAGGCAATGTTGATGACAGACGTCGGTCAGGTCGTCCAAGGGCGACAACTGCTAACCAGGATCGTTCCATCCGAACCACAGCATTACGTAACCGCCACCAAAGTGCCCCAGAAATTGGACAGCAGCTGCACCGAGCGACAGATGTGCGAGTCAGTGGTCAGACTATCCGAAATCGCCAACACAGCTGAAATTTGTTAGCTCGACGACCTCGAATAATTCCACGTTTGACTGAACGTCACATCGCAGCAAGGCGTAATTGGTGTGGAGCACGATAGCGCTGGGACAGTCGTCGGTGGAGCAACATCATGTTTTCCGATGAATCGAGGTTCACTCTCGACTTCCGCGACAGGCGAAACAGAGTGTGGCGGCGGCGGCGGCGGCGGCGGCGGTGGCGGAACGAACAATACCATGACGTAACCGTTAGGCAGCACGATCGTTTTGGCGGTGGATTTGTTATGGTATGGGGAGGCATAACCATGACAAACAGAACAGCATTGCATGTCATCCAAGGGCATTCAACAGGGCAGTACTACCGTGACAACATGTTAGCAGCTCAAAGGGTGCCATTTGCGCGACGTTATGGCTCTCGATTCATTTTCCAAGATGACAATGCAAGAGCGCACAAGGCCGTGTCGCTACAGAGTTCTTCCAGGAGCAGAACATCATTACACTGCCTTGGCCAGCACTAAGTTCAGACCTTTCACCAATCGCGCACGTCTGGGATATGCTTGGCAAGCGCGTACGACAACGCTAACAGCCCCCAACCCATGTCCAGGAACACGCTGCTGCACTGCAGGAAGAATGGAATAACATCAGTCAAGCTGATGTTGGACGTTTGGTGAGGAGTTTGCCACGTCGGATCCGCGCTTGTCTCGCGAACCGAGGAGGATTTACAAGGTACTGATGCCTTGGACTGAATGTGGTAAATTCTCTGATTAACCGTCCATGTCTTCTACCGCTCAGTGCGTAGAGTGTGTACTTGTCAGGCACCCAACTATCGCTGAAATCATTCAACAGGTGTCACAGCGTAAAGCCTCAACTGTCTTTTTGATGAAAATATAAATATATATTTCTCCATGTATCTCACTTTTATCAAATATCCCCTACTTTTTTGAATAGTATATTAATTGGTCGACCCCCAAAAAATGAATCAGTACTCTTCCAATTGCCGCCATTGAACTGATATGGAATATATCACTAGGGTTCAAGGGGTTGAGATTCATTTCATGGTCTTCACTGGGTGCCTTATTGTAAACAATTATAAATTTGAGACTGTGTAAGAATGACTCAGGTTCGTATATATTTTAGTCTGCTGTTGTGCCGGACTTTCGATAAACATATGCACTTTAATTCATCGGGGGAGAAAAACAGAGCAAAATTTTCAATATTTCTCAATAGAATATTTATTGCATCAACTACAGGCTCATTTAATTCAATTTACTAATCACTGGTTCAAAGAATAATGTGAGTAGTTGCAGCTAACACTCTCTGTTATCTATTCTACAAGTATATCATATGTCTGCAAATAATACTTAACGAGTTTCAATACAATGATGAATATCTTGGTTCAATGTTTCTATGTGCTTTTGTGGGTGTACCTGATTGGGATTCCAGCTCACAATATTAGTACTTCTTCTTCTTTCACCCCGTATATGCATATTGGAAGCACCTCAAGCACACCTCAAGTACACCTCAACTTTATATCTTGCTGATTTTTTCAGGTTTTCGTTGGGTCGTGGAGTGAATTTTAAACTAGAGGTGAGACTGTCCCAGCTGGGCCTGTACATACCCCCCCCCCCCCCCCCCCACCCGCTGCCAATATTCTAAGACGAAAAGGGGCATAACTCTAGCGAAAAGTCTGATCGAAACTACAATCGCATGTGCACAGGTTGCCGTGGCAGTGAACACCCATACCAGGTTTCAAAGAAATCAAGACGTAAACATCTGAGAAAATCTCCGGACAAAATTCACGCATTCTATGACGAAAAGGGGCATAACTCTGGCACAATAGGTCCGATCGAAACTAAAACTGCAGGTGCACAGGTTCCTGTGGTAATAAATATCCGTACCAAGTTTCATAGGAATCAACCCATGAACTTCTGAGAACATCTCTGGACAAAATTTGTGCATTCTAAGAGGAAAAGGGGCAAAACTCTGGCAAAAAAGATCTGATCAAAACTATAATCGCAAGTGCACAGTTTCCCATGGTAGTAAACATCCATACCAAGTTTCAAAGGAACTGACCCATAAATATCTGAAAAAATCTCCTGACAAAATTTGCGCATTCTACGATGAAAAGGGGCATAACTCTGGCAAAAAAGGTCCGATCGAAACTATAATCGCAGGTGCACAGGTTCTCATAGTAATAAACCTCCAATCCAAGTTTCAAAGGAATCGACCATAAATAGCTGAGAAAATTTCCTGACAAAATTCCAGGCAATTCAGGCATTCTAAGACTAAAGGGGGCATAACTCTGTCAAAAAAGTCCGATCGAAACTATAATCGCAGGTGCACAGGATCCCATGGTAGTAAATAGCCATACCAAGTTTCAAAGAAATCGACCCAAGAACATCCAAGGAAATTTCTGGACAATATTCGCTATTTCTAAGATGAAAAGGGGCATAACTTTGGCAAGAAAGGTCCGATCAAAGCTACAATCGTAGGAGCACAGGTTCCCATGGTAATATGACAATACGCAAGGCGTAAGAAGGAACCCCAGAGTATCCAACATATTGAAATATTTCATTCCGCAACCATTTCTCCAAAAACATTTTGGTTTATTATATTTCTACAGCTTTTTCCTTTGTAAATAAAAACTATATCCTACTCCCCTGACCTCGAAAGTGTTATTCAACTCCCACGGCGATACCCTACTCCCAGTCATGACGGACTATTTTACTATCAATGACGTCAGCATGTTGGATTATTCCCCTTACGGCAAGTTACGCTGTTGCGAGTTTACGTTTGCTTTGTTTTCATACCGAGTGGTTCAGAAATGGCTGCATTTGCATCGAATGTGAAACTTCTAGATACGATAGATGACGAGTTTCTTTTGGAATTATTTCAACCTTATTCCACTGGGGAAGATGATGTTATTGGAGCAACCGGTACTGACATTATTTCTTCAACCGAGGGCGAGTCAGTGGAATTTGGTCGATTCGCATGGATGATGGACGATAGCGAACTGACTGATTTCATTGTTCAAAATCAAAACAAAAATACGATGAAGAAAACTCTTTTGGATATCCGATTGTTCCAGCATTTTCTTAAAGCAAAGTACAGTTACACCGGAGAAATAGCGGACATTGACCCCAGTGATTTGTGCGATTACATTTCTCACTTTCTCGTATCAGTTCGGCGCAAGGATGGCAGGGAGTATGAACCTTCCACACTTAGAGCTTTGTATTCAAGTATCAGTCGTCACTTGAAAAATGCCAATTACAGCAAATGTATTATTTCAGACTCAAAATTTGCAAAGGCCAGAGAAGCCCTTAAAATAAAGCAGAAGCAGTTGAAATCGTTGGGCAAGGGCAATAAACCAAATGCTGCCGAAGAAATAACTGATACTGAAATTGATATGCTTTATGAGAAGAAAGTTTTGGGGCCGTACTCACCGAAATCTATATTGAACTCATTGTGGCTAACATTTACTATGCATTGTGGTATGCGTGGAGGGAAGGAGCAGTATGATCTGGTATGGGGAGACGTTAGCGTTGGTCAAGACGAAACAGGGCGAAAATATCTAGTAGTGGACGAGAGACACACAAAAACCCGCAACGGCGAAAATCCTCAAAATACGCGAACGATAAAACCAAAAGCATATGAAACTTCAGTGCCGGAAAGAAATCCAGTACGTATTTATGAATTGTACAGGGAGAAACGTCCATCGGGAATGCGAGAGCCAGGCTCTCCATTCTACATTTCAATTATGGCTGAAACGCAGAAACAAATCGATGAAAATTCTTATTTTGAAATGGGACAAAAATGGTTCAAAAACCAACGCCTGGGCATAAACCAAATCTACAAGTTCATGTCTAATATGAAAACTGACGGTGGGTTGCCTTCTAAAAAGCGATTGACAAATCATAGTTCTCGTAAGCATCTTATTCAGAAATTGGGTGACGCAGATGTTCCTCCAAACCACATTGTCCAAATATCGGGACATAAAAATATCAACAGTATAAACAACTACTCAAGAATAAATACTCACCAGGAAAGAAACATTTCATCTATTCTCTCAAATGAATCAACTTCGTGCGAATCGAATTTACAGATTCAGCCACAAATTCCGATAACAACTGTATCGTGTTTGTCAACGACGTCAACTTCAAGCCGTTCCCAAAGTACAACTGCACAATCTTCTATGAATGCCATAACTTCCAACCAACTATCGAGCACCTCAAATTCTATGATCCAACAACATCTTGGGAATATATTCGGAACGAGCACAATAAACAATCCGACCATAAACATTGTGATCAACCATTGCAGATGTTCCGCCTCAAAATCCTGCGATAACACTCAATCCACTTCGACAAATATTGTGCTTGATATTCCAACTGACAGCGAACAATAACTATGTACAGATCCACACAAAGTTATAAGAAGTTGAACATGACTACTCATTCAGGGTGATTGATTGAATTATTTCTTTAAAATGTGTTGATTTCCTTCATAAGTTCATATCTCACGTCATTTGAACTTCCATTTGAAAACGAGCGTCATTGCATTCCTTTCTGATGACGTCATATTATCAGTTCATTCATTCATGTTTTTGTGTTCATGCGCCGATTTTTCTAACCGTCAAAACAAATTGAGCGACCTTGGGAGACTGCTCTTGGATGACGCAAGAGGGGTATTTGTGTTGCAGATATTATCAGGGAAATATAATAAACACAATAGTTCACTGCTTGGAGTAACGTACGGTGTTTATTCTCTCGTGGGATGCGGGGATTATTTTCACTCGGCTAGCGCCTCGTGAAAATAACCTTCCGCATCCCACTCGAGAATAAACACCGTACGTTACTCCAAGCAGTGAACTATTGTCTATTTATTCAATCGAATTCCTGCAATTGTTTAATACGTTTCACAGTACTAAATATTTTCCCATAGGCGACCATTATAACGTTCCGGCGAGAAAAAAAGTATGGTCGCATCATTTTAAATTTAGCATTCAAATATTTTTTGTCAAGTATAGCCCTTCAGACAACCTTTTTCTGATCTTTAAACAGAGGGTCATGCAACAAATAAAAGAAAAACTAACAGAAAGGGAAGTGCTGGTCACATGTTCCTATTTCTCAGGGAATTCCCAAACAAAACACACCAATAGTCAAACAAATTTTTAGGTTCTAAAAGTCCTCAAATCGTCCTCTTTATTCATCTGGAACATTCAATAGCAATGCAAAATGTCAGTAGACTTCTTCAAATGTTTATTGAAAAAATATATTTTCCTAAGACTGCTTAGTTTTGGGAATTACATAATTTCCGAGCGCTACTTTTCGAGGCGGGTAAATCTGATTAAAATATTTACAACAGTTATACCTATGAGTAAACCCAACCCTACCAAAGATGCATTTACCTCTTTAATGTGATGAAAGACTCATTTCTGCAATAGAATTCAACTTTTGGCTTCTGTCTAGTCCAAAGCATGGGAAATTTATTCTTTTGAAGAGACCTGTCCAATCTGTGTCAAATGAGCTTAAAAACTGGTATTGCATCCGACAGAATTTCTACTCTGTTACCTAATAAGTTGGGAGGGATAAGAATTCACAGCTTTCTTTGAAACTACCCACATTCCAAAATAAAACTAAAATCTGCATCAGCACACAAAATCTTTTCACAAAATCTTTTTAATTACTCAAACAGCAAGATAAATAGTGCCCCACCACCATGAAACAATGTGTCAATTTTGTTTCAAAATTGGGGTTGTGCAGGGCTTATTTATAGTTCCTCTAAATTTGGGAGAATCCATTTGGCTTCTTGCGGAAATCGTTCCGAGAATTCAGACCTGCTATGGGCCAGGATCCTATTAGGTCAGTATGATTGAACCCCTGTTGCATACTGATAATACACGTTAACCCTTTACCCAATACAGCTTTTTAATTTTTACAACACCAACTACTGATTTTTACCCCCCCCCCCCCTCCCAGGGGCCTTAATCGCTCACTTGACGAGGTGGATCAGAGAAGTATTTTGGGTCAGATTCAGTTAGTCAAGGTTCATGTACACTACATGGGAATAATGTTATGAAATTATCCATAATTCTAGTGTCCATGTCAGATGATTATTAGCATAGGTCTTCCTGACTGCTTCCAATTCTGACAGCTGTAGACATGTACTGCCAAACTTCCAAGGGTTGTTGTGTCACTGCAGCTTGAGAGGCAGGTTTTATGGAAAAGCTCTAAGGAATGGATTTGAACATTTATGAACAACCTCGAACCTAACCCACCCCTGCCCAAATATTAAGCCACGGACCCAAAATGAACAAACTCAAATCTGCCTCCCCCCCCTCCTGCGATACCAAATATGAAAGGGTTCTGACTGGCAGGAACCAAACTGGAACAAATTTACATCTGACCTCCCCAGAGATGTTGTACACCAAATATTAAAGCATTCTAACTAGTGGGTCTGAAGAAAAAGATTTTTAAAGAAATATTCTCATGTTGCTTTGAGTTAATTTGCAATCCCATAATGAGCCCAAATATTAACCCATAGATTTGGCTTGAACAAACATGAATCTGACCCCCTTAGAGATGCTGTAAGCCAAATATGAAAGGATTCTGACTGGTGGATCTGAAAAAATAGAGTTTTAAAGAAATGTCCTCATGCTGCACTAAGTTAAACTTTGGGCTTCAATAGATAGACCAAATATTAACCCAGAGACCCGATTCAAACAAACTTCAATCTACCCCTATCCCCCCCCCCCCCCCCCCACCCACTAGAGGTGTTGCATTCCATATATAAAGCATTCTGACTGGTGGATCTGAAGGAGGTTTTCAAAGAAATTTCCTCATGTTGCACTGTTGATATTTGGGTGTCCAAAGGGAGCCCAAATATTAATTCAGGGACTCGATTTGAACCAACCTGAATCTATCCCCCTTCCCCCACCCCTAGAGATGCTGTATACCAAGTATCAAAAGATTCTTATACATGGTTCTGGAGAAGATTTTTTTTCAATTTTGGAAAACAATTTATGGTGCTATCAGAGAAATGCTTGGGGCCCCCTGTGGGTTTGGCAACTTTATTTGAACAAACTGGAATTCTTGAATGATAAGGAACAAGAATATCAAATTTGGTTCAATTCGGCTCAGTTGTTTATGAGGAGAGGTTGATAATGTAAAGTTCACGCCGGACAGGAAGGACGGGTGGTCGACAGACAGAAAGTCATCATTTAAGCGCCCCCCCCCCTGACTTACAGTCAGGTGAGCTAAAAATAAACAATATTCATCAAGCATAATAATTATGGATGTTACTGGAACCGGCTGATGAGAGCTGGTTCCAATGACAGCCATATTTCTACAAATTTTATTGCCAGTGTCACAATATTTCAGGTCATGTTAGTGTTGTATTGGTTAATTTGCTGCCTTTGTGTTAGGTAAAGGCTTAAAGTGACTCAGTTCTATTCATGTGAATCCTAGCAGCAATGTTACAAGAAGCTACATGGTTTCTCACTGGTTTTGTTGCACGGATCTCTACGGGAATCAATTCTCAGATTCTTATAAGCCCTGGCTGAGGCTATTTAATTCACCAATATCGATAGAAAGTGCCATTTTATCTCAACAAATGATGTCAAATATTCTTTTACCAGGTGATGCGGTAAATTATAGCCCTGGATGTGCACCCCCCCCCCCCGACCTCCCAGTATGCAAACAAGAGGCCCCAGGGGGCCTGAGAGCGCCCAGCTGACATGGTAGCCTAAATATCAACCCAGAAAATTGATTTCAACAAGTTGCATCTACTCCTCCTAAGAAAAGCTTATACCAAATATCTAAAGATTCTGACAAGTGGATCTAAAAATGAAAGTGTCAATGACACTGTAGCTCAACTTGTCAAGACAAAGACATGTACATGTATAGTATGTGACACAGCAATGACAAACGTCTAGGTAATGACCTGATAACAAAGGTACATACATGTATAAAGTATTGTAACGGTCTGTACATAAATACTGACCCTTGCCTGTAACAAATGTATTGGTAAAGTATTGTAAAGGTAGGTGACAGTCAGATGGTAAACTAGACAAAAATCTTTGAGTCCCAGAAAAAAACTCCAAAATATTTGTTCTAATAGCACAGTGATAACAAAGGCACCCCAAAACACACTCGTTCCTGTCCCAAGGTGAAAACAAAGGTACCCAAAAAGTTTTGTGAAGATCAGTTCATAAATACGAGCTGTAAAGAACTCGTGACAAAAAACTGATTGGACCCAATTTTGGTACAAAATGGCCACTGGCAGCCATCTTGAATTTTGGACCACACCCAGAAACACTCATTCTCGTCCCAAGGTGATAACAAAGGTACCCAAGAAGTTTTGTGAAGATCGGTTCATAAATACAGCCTCTACCCTGAGTCGTATTGACATGTGTCCTTACATTATGTAAGTAGCACTGAATAAATCAAAGTTCATCTAATTTGCATAATTTCTGCACGAAAAAAACCCCTTATAATATGTGATGTATTCCATGTTACTAAACATTCATACAAAAATTTATTCAAATCAGAACTTTCATACAGAAGTTCTGTACAAAAGACTGATTGCACTAATTTTGGTACGAAATGGCTGCTGGTGGCCATCTTGAATTTCGGACCACACCCAAAAACACTCGCTCTCATCCCACGGTGATAACAAAGGTACCCAAGAAGTTTCGTAAATATTGGTTCATAAATATGGCCTCTAGTCTGAGCCGTATAGAAGTTGTGTACAAAAAACTGATTAGACCTAATTTCGGTTCTGCCACTGGCAGCCATCTTGGATTTTGGACTGCACTCAGAAACACTTGTTCTCATCCCAAGGTGATAACAAAGGTACCCAAGACATTTCGTGAAGATCAGTTCATAAATACAGACTCTAGCCCGAGCTGTATTGACATGTGTACTTACTGTAAGTTGCACTGAAAAAATCAAAGTTAATCTAATTTGCATAATTTCTGCACGAGAAAAAAAACCGTATTATATGTGATGTATCCCATGGTACTAAACATTCACACAAAAAATTATTCAAATCAGCGCTTTCATATGGAAGTTCTGTACAAAAAACAGATTTCTGCATCGTCTGTCCAAAATGGTGGCTGGCAGCCATCTTGAATTTTGGACCGCACCCCCAAACACTCGTTCTCGTCCCACGGTCATAACAAAGGTACCCAAAAAGTTTCGTAAAGATCGGTTCAGCCTCTAGCCCCGAGCCGTATCCAATTGTTGACGTACGGACAGACGGACGACCGACGACGGGCCATGACAAAAGCTCAAATTTGGCTTCGCCAAAGTTGAGCTAAAAATTATTTTTAAATAATATTCCTCATATTGAACTAAGTTATAATTCGGGCTCCCGCAGGGAGCTCATAGATGAACCCAGGGACTTGGCTTTAACAAACTTGAATCTCACCCCCATAAGGATGCCGCACACCAAATATCAAAACATTCCGACTGCTGGATCTGAAGAAGAAGATTTTCAAAGAAAATTCCTCACTTTGAACTAAATTACAATTCCAGCACCCACAGTGAGCCCAAACATGGACCTAGGGACATCGCTTGAACAAACTTGAATCTTGCCTCCTAAGGATGCTGCATAAAAAATATCAAAAGCATTCATCTGCTGGATCAGAAGAAGATTTTTTAAGGAAATTCCTCATTTCGAACTACGTTACAATTCAAGCTCCCACAGTGAGCCCAAATATGGACCTAGGGACATGGCTTGAACAAACTTGAATCTCACCCCCCCCCCCCTCCCCCCTAAGGATGCTGCATACCAAATATCCAAACAATCCGACTGCTGGATCTGAAGAAGATTTTTAAAGAAAATTCGTCATTTTGAACTAAGTTATAATTCGGGTTTCCACAGTGAGCCCAAATATGAACCCGGGGACTTGGCTTGAACAAACTTGAATCTCACCACCCTAAGCATGCTGCATACCCAATATCAAAAGATTCTGCTGCTGGATCTTGAGAAGATTTTCAAAGAAATTTGCCTGAAATGCACTAAGTTCAAATTTGGGCTCCTATACTGAGCCCAAATATGTACCCAGGGGGCCAATTTGAACAAACTTGAATCAGATCCACCCCATAATGTTGCATATCAAATATCAAAAGATTCTGCCTGCTGGATCTGGAGAAGAAGATTTTTTAAGAAATTTGCCTGAAATGCACTAAGTTCGAATTCGGGCTTCTATAGTGAGCCCAAATATGAAACTAGGGGGCCGATTTGAACAAACTTGAATCAGATCCACCCCACAATGTTGCATACCAAATATCAAAAGATTCTGCCTGCTGGATCTGGAGAAGAAGATTTTTAAAGAAATTTGCCTGAAATGCTTCTATAGTGAGCCCAAATATGAATCCAGGGGGCCGATTTGAACAAACTTGAATCAGATCCACCCCACAATGTTGCATACCAAACATCAAAAGATTCTGCGAGCTGAATCTGGTGAAGAAGATTTTTTAAGAAATTTGCCTGAAATGCACTAAGTTTGAATTCGGGCTCCTATACTGATCCCAAATATAAACCCAGGGGTCCGATTTGAACAAACTCAAATCAGATCCACCCTGCAATGTTGCATACCAAATATCTGTCTGCTGGATCTAGAGAAGAAGATTTTTTAATGTTTTTCCCATTGCCTGCAGTGTTTAAAAGTGTTTTCAAAGTCCCGAAACTGTACCCTATGATAAAACCGATGGCAATTTTTTTGCACCCATCCTTTCTGTTGGTCCTAAGGAAGCTTCACACCAAATAAAAATTCTCAGTGCCGTGCAGTTTTGGAGATATGGCATTTTACTTTTTTCTATTTTTAGCTCCTGCGGTTCCCACGGGGCTACAGAAAAAGAAAATTAGGCATAAATCGGGTACTTACAGTTAAAACTAGAAGTCCTGTCACGAATAGTGCGCTTATCTAGGCTTAATTGCGCGTTGGAATTGCGTGCAATTGCCATATCGAATGGCATCCAAAGTACGGCAGGTTCTCTTGGTTACTCATAGCAAACACATGCAATGTTTCTGCCAATGGACCTCCGGGTTACCCGGAGGTCCATTGGCTGAAACATTGCTTGTGCACAGGCCATATGTACAGAATTTGATAGCTTTACTTGGGCCATAACGCGTACATTAACGCGCATATCAACGTACTATTTTTGCGCATTTCATGACAGGACTTCTAGTTTTAACTGTATGACCCAATAAGCCCTCACATAAAATTTGGTTCAAATCAGCCTCTCGGTTCGGAAAATAGAAATTTTGGGCAGGGCCAAAAATTTTGCCCCTCCCATAACGACGCCAAATATAGTCCATCAAACCTCTCTTAAAGAAATCCAAGTCTACACCTTAAAAGGAAGCTGCATACCATATATCAAGTCTCTGCTACTGCTGGTTCATGAGAAGAAGATTTTGGTACCCCTTGGGGGCATGGCACCACCCAGGAGAAGGGGGCAACTTCATTTGAACAAATCTGAATTGACATTAGGTAATAAACATTTACCCAACATTTGAATAATGTACAGTTAACGCCGGACGGACGGCGGACAGAATGTGATCAGTAAAGCTCCCACTGAACTTTGCTCAGGTGAGCTAAAAAACTATATTAATTTATTAATAAATTGATGGTCACATGAATTTCCCATTGTTTTTTAATCACATTCTTGCTTCTGAACACATTTCACATTGTGTTTGATATTTTGTAATCTTTGTAAGAAAAAGCCTAAGTTTTCTCAGTTAAAGCACCTCGAGTCATAAAACAGTGATTTTTTCCAACAGAATGACCAGTACCTGCTACTGTGGTGTTTCATAACACTGTTAAAATTCCTAAAATCATCAAATTTTGATTCATTAGTGCTGTAAATATCCACAAGTGCACTTTCACTATTTTGGTTTTAATCCCCACAGGCACACATTCTGTCAAAAGGAGTGAAATTGTAGAAAATATGTTCACAAAGAGGACAAGTTACAGTACAGTCGCTGTGGACGGGTTGTAATACACGCGTGGGCAGTGATGTCCACTCATGCGTTTACCAGTCAATAAAAATCATCATCTACAAAATTTTAATTGATGAAGCACCGGGTTGAACCTGGTGCTTCATTACTTAAATTTTTGATGATTATACCTATAGTTAGTGTTTGGCATCAAATATTATTGTATCCGTGGAAATATTGCCCATCCATGGAAAGTGAGCAGTGCACAGCCACTGTACTGTATTTGTTTCAAGTATATAATATACTCTTTGATGTTTAATATATTTGTGATAGGCTGGGTCCAAAGTACTCAGTACTCATAGTACTCGAGTACCACTTTTTTGATAAACTACTCAATACTTGCCAGCCCATATTTTTGTGTGTGTGTGGGGGGGGGGGGGGGGGGGGGGAGGTTGGAGGGTGAAAGATAGCTGCAAATTATTTAAAATGTTGAGGCAGGCAAATGAAAAGCAAAGAAACTTTTCATCTGAAGGACAGACAGACAGACGTGCAGTAACAAATTTTGGAAGCCTACATAAGAGTAGTGACTAACTTACAATGAAAAATATAGATAGAAGAGCCAGGGCAATGTTGTCAAATGGAAAACAAACAAGAGCCCCCAGAGGGCCTGATGGCATTCACCTGAAATGGTAGCCTAAACATCAACCCAGAGAATTTATTTGAACATTTAGTTGCATCTGCCCCTCATAAGAAAAGCTTATACAAAATATCCAAAGATTCTGACCAGTGGATTTAAAAAAAAAGGATTTTTAAAGAATATTCCTCATATTGAACTAAGTTATAATTCAGGCTCCCACAGGGAGCCCAAATATGAACCCGGGGACTTGGCTTGAACAAACTTGAATCTCACCCCTCTAAGGATGCAGCATCCCAAATATCAAAATATTCTGAAGAGTGGATCATCAGAAGATTTTTAAAAAAATATTCCTCATATTGCACTAATCTAATCAGAGAGAGCATAAATATGGACCCAAGGATTTGATTTCAACAAACATGTGAATCAATTTTCCAAAGATGTTATATGCGAAATATGAAAGCCTTTGCAGCAGTGGAATGGGAGAAGAAGATTCATTAATGTTTTTCCCATTACTAAAATGATGACTCCGCATAAGTCTTGGAAAACTTCCCTATGATAAAACTGATGGCAATTTTTTTTGACCATTCTTTTCGGCTGTTCGTAAGGAAGCGGCACACAAAATAAAAATTCTCAGTGCCATGTAGTTTTAAAGATATGGGCGTTTTAAATTTTTTCTATATTTAGATCCTGCAGTTCCCACGGGGCAAAAGGAAAATGTTTTGGCATAAATTAGGTACTTACGACCCAATAAGCCCATCATATCAAATTTGCTTCAAATCAACCACTCAATTTGGAAAATAGAAATTTTGGTACAATTCGGCTCTTACAGGAAGCCCAAATATGAACCCAGGGACTTGGCTTTAACAAATTTATATCTCACCTCCCTAAGGATACTGTATATATCAAAACATTCTGACTGCTGAATTTGAAGAATTGTTTTGAAGAATATTCCTCATTTTGAACTAAGTTATAATTCAGGCTCCCACAGTGAGCCCAGATATGAACCCAGGGACTTGGCGTAAACAAACTTGAATCCCCCCACCCCTCCCCCTGTAAGGATGCTGCACACCAAACATCAAAACATTCCAACTGCTGGATCTGAAAAAGTCTTTTAAAGAAAATTCCTCATTTTGAACTAAGTTATAATTCAGGCTGCCAGTGAGCCAGGGTTTCACAAATATATTTTTTGTGGGATCCATTTCCAACATGTGTCTTTATCACATGAATTATGCTTATTTATCTTCAAATACGTAGATTATTAGATTGTTGAACCACCACATCAAAGGCTATTGCAGTAATCATGTTTATAGAAATTAATTAGATCTGATATGGTTAACCGATTAATCGACTAACCAATGATCAATATCTTGATTGATGAAAAAAAGTTACTTTTGAAGTACGGTACTATATGGCAGGGTATTTGATGGCTGGATTCACATCGCAAAATGCTGTACAAAAATGTCCAATTGCTAACCATTTTTCTTTCATATTGGGTAAGCGTATATTCACTATTTATCATCACTTTTTGAAACCAAGATGGAAACTTCTAATCAAATTTTTAAAAACAAAAAATACCCTGCTTGGGTTAACTATGGAACAAACTTGCTCCAAAACAGGCAAACATTGTCACACTGGCTCACATCAATTGCATGAGACAGAGAAATGCATGCCAGTTACGTGCCAAAATACTTGTTCACTTGCATGATCATTATACTGTATCAGCTAAAAACGGTCATTCTCAACCCTTCACCAAATGCAGGTAGCAGACGATACTTGCACAAGAAATTCTTAAATTACTAAAGATTTTCAATGTTTGTCTCAAAAACATAGCTTATGACCCCCCCCTGACCCCCCCCCCCCCATCCCATTGGAACAAGCTCAATGAGCTTGTTCCAATGAGGGGTCATAAGCTATGTTTTGAGACAAAAATTGAAAATATAATAAAATTTGAATGGACATGTTTGTATATGACGCTGCCCGGTTTTGTCCATTATGCTGAGTAAAGTTTTAAATATATAAATGGTCAACTGTACAGCAATTATTCAGCTACCTATTGGGGCAAGTGATTAATCGGTTAACCAAGGTTAACCCATGCGATTAATCAATCACGAAAACCCTCTAATCGTTTCAGCTCTAAAATTAATTTAATTTTATTAAATTTTATCTGATGAAAAAATGCTTATATTTTTGCGGGAATGGTAAATATGGATCTTCTTTACAAGCATTTGCAAGAACATCACAGGAATGAAATCACCGTTCTCGCAATTTGCGAAACCCTGGTGAGCCAAAATATAGGCTTGGCTTGAACAAATTTAAGTCTCACCCACCTAATGATGGTGCATAGCAAATATCAAAAGATTCTGACTGGTGGGTCTGAAGAAAAAGATTTTTAAAGAATATTCCTCATACTGCACTAATTTCAACATTTGGACTCCCATAGAGAGCCCAAATATGGACCCAGGGATTTGATTTCAAGAAACGTGTAAAAAAATCTTCCAAAGATGGTATATGTGAAATTTGAAAGGTTTTGAAGGAGTGAATTGAGTGAAGAGAAGTCTTCTCCATTACCCATAGTGTTACAGAACGCTGACTAAGCATTTTTTCAAAGTCCCGAAAAAGTACCTTATGATAGACCTGACAGAAATTTGTGTAGACCATTCCATTCTGTTGGTCCCAAGGAAGCTTCACACCAAATAAGAATTCTCAGGGCTATGTAGTTTTGGAGATATGTGCGTTTTGAATATTGTTCTATTTTTAGCTCCTGCGGTTCCCATGGGGGAACGGGAAAATATTTTGGGGCATAAATTAATTACTTATGACCAAATAAGCCCACAAATTAAATTTGGTTCAAATCAGCCTCTTGGTTCGAAAAACAGAAATTTTGGGCGGGGCGAAAATACTTGCCCTCCAACAATGAAGGCAAATAAAGACCCACAAACTTCTCTTGAACAAAACTGAGTCTACACCTCAAAAGGAAGCAGCACACCACATATCAAATCTCTGCTACTCCTGGTTCACAAGAAGATTTTTTAAGATTTAGGCAAAATTTTGGGGCATGGCCCTACTGAGGAGCAGGGCAACTTGATTTAAACAAAATCAAAATGCAATGTCATAACAAACAAGCATCTCAAATTTCCCTTAAATCGGTTCAGCAGTTTTGGAGGAGAAGATGCAAACACCATGTTCACGCACAACGGACGGCGAGTGATCACTACATGTACACCTCACCCTGACTGAAAGTCAGGTGAGCTAAAAACTCAGTGGACCATGGGTGCTGCAGTTGGGCGAGAAGCTTGGTTCAAGGAGAGAAGAAACTTGTAGCTGCTGGTTTTCGAAAGTGTTGTTAAAACTCAAGAAATGAATAAACAAGAGGCCCCACAGGGCCTGAAGTGCTCACCTTGAACAGAACACGATATAAACAGAGAACAGAACACGATATAAGAGTCCAAGAATGAATCTGCATTAAGCAATCCATCTCCATAGAATACACTGCAAACCTTTGAGCCCCTCAGGAGTGACAAAAACAGTCCAAGCATCATGCCTTTTCTTTAGTTGATCATGATGTAAAATGTGGAGCTCCCCTCTCAAGCCCCTTGATACAACCTATGTAGATTACTCTTCACCTCTAGAGGGTACTGAATAAAAAATGACTAATTCTTCAGTTACTTGGCCACTTCTGGCTCACATAGGGAGACCAAATATCAACCCAGGCACTCGATTTGAACAAGTTGAATCTGATCTCCTTAGAGATGCTGTATACCAAATATGAAAGCTAGAGCTGTAGGTTTTTAAATTTCTTGTTCGGTTTTGGTTTTGGTTTTTCGGGTGGAATAAAACCTCGGTTCGGTTTTCGGTTTGTTCATGAGGCCAAATAAAATTCAATAAAACTCATTCTTATGTCCGGAGTCATAACTGGATGGCAGTGAAATTGAGTGAAACTCAATGAATGCCCGAAATAAGCTATAATACATGAAGAATCAGGAAGGCCAATATAATAATTACCTAAGTATACAGAACTTTTATTGTGCTTGGCCATTTTTCGAGGTCTGACACCCACACGCAACTTGAGCAAAGCTACAAACACAACTAAACTGAAATGTCGGAAATTCACAGAATGTAGCCTTCCCAGAGTAGTAAGAGCACCCAGACACTGCTATTGGCAGTGTCTGGGTACTCTTACTACTTTGGGATGGCTACATTCTGCGAATTTCTGCAGCAAGAGAGTATTTAATAAAAAACGAAAAACCTTAGATTACGGGATGTCGACGGTTTCGTTTTCGGTTTTTAAAAAAAACTAAAAACCCTGGTTCGGTTTCGGTTAACCTACAGCTCTAATGAAAGCATTCTGACTGGTGAATCTGAAGAACAAAATTTTAAAGAAATTTCCTCACATTGCACTATGTTAAAATTTGGGCTACCACAGCGAGCTCAAACTTTAACCTACAGACCTGATTTGAACAAACTTGAATCTCCCCCCCCCCCCAAAAAAAAAAAAATTAAAGAAATTTCCTCACACATTGCACTAAGTTAAAATTTGGGCTACCATAGCGAGCTCAAACTTTAACCTACAGACCTGATTTGAACAAACTTGAATCTCCCCCCCCCCCAATGCCCCCCACCCCTTAAAGATGTTGTATACCAAATACGAAAGCATTCTGACTGGTGGATCTGAAGAAGAAGATTTTTTTTTTTAAAATTCCCCATATAGCCCTAAGTTAAAATTGGGCTACCAAAGGAAGCCCAAATATTAACATAGGGACTTTGTTTGAACAATCTTGAATCTGACCATCATAACAAGATTTTTAAAGAAAATTCCCCATAAAATTTGGGCTCCTGTATTGAGTCCAAATATGAATCAATGGGCTTCATTTTAACAAACTTGTATCTGACCCCTCTATGGATGCTGTATACCAAGTATCAAAAGATTCTGAACATTGGTTCTGGAGAAAAGATTTTCTAAAATGTTTGCAAAAATGCTGCGCCAACATTATTCTGATGCCCTCTGCAGAACTCCCTAACAACAACGGAGGGCATTTTTTTTACCATTCAATTCTACTGGTCAAAAGGATGCTTCATACCACATAACAGTTCTCTATTCCAAGTGGTTTGGGAAACATGGGAGTTTGAAAATATTTCTATTTTTTGCTCCTGGGGTTCCCAAGGGGATGCAGGGTTTTTTTGCATGAGGCAAGTACTTATGGCCCAATATTACCACATACTGAATTTCATTCAAATCAGACCATCGGTTCGGAAAATAGAAATTTTGGGTGGTACCAAAAATCTAATCTCTGCCATTACAAAGCCAAATATTGCTTCACAAAGTACGTTTGAACACACGTGATTCTACACCTCAAAAGGTAGTTCCATAACGAATATCAAGTCACTGTACCCACTGGTTCATAAGAGTTTAAAAATATTTTGGGAGCATTTTAACCCACCCCCTCCCTATGGGGCTGGGCATGTTGAGTTAAACAAAAATGTAATACCCCTTTGGTACCATTACTCACACAAACTTTAACTTGAATTGACCAAAACATGGTGTTGATGGATGACAGACGGATGGACAATGGACGGAGAGTGATTAGATAAGCCCTGCTTGACTTTGTCGAAGTGAGCTAAAAAAAAAAAATTAAATGGTTCATGTCCGATATTTTACCCATGTTATTAAAATTGATAGAGTGCAACAAGGCTTATGCTATAGCATTGCAAAGCCTTGTTGCACTCGAGCGATGGAATACACCACCAGCCATGCTATTCTGTAGATTATGAGGTCTAAAACAAACAACGAACATGAACTTATGCATGAATATTATTACAATGAATACACTGTTTTACACAAAGGAATACCACACAATCCAGTGTAGACTGATATAAAAAAGTCCTCCATAGTGGAAGGGCAATTTTAACAAACATACAGGCCCAAATAAGCTTCATACACAGTGTAAAAATTCCACAAAATTAATAAACATTCATATATGTTTAATAGGAATTAGGAGTATTGTAATTAAAAGTCAATTGTGTGGTTGTTTATAAACTTATATTACTTTGTTATCAGGTGTTAAAAAATATTAATATTTGTAAACACACCCACCCATTTAGATTAGTCCCTTCTCATAGCAGTGACACAGACATACAGTGCAGTTGCTGGTCAAAATCCAGCATGGGCAGTGCATGATGTCCATGCATGTTTTTTCCAGGTAATAGAAAATCATCATCAATAAAATTTTAATTAATGAAGCACCGAATTTTATCCTGTGGTTCATTAATTAAATTTTTGATGATTATTGCTGTAAACAATGTTTGAAAACTAATATCATTGCATCCGCAGAAATATTGCCCACCCATGGAAAGTGACCAGTCCACGGCGGCCACACTGTAGGCTAAGTGGGGGCTGGAGGGGGCACATGCCCTCCCCAATTTCATTCATGCCCCCACCCCTTTCTCCTGTTAACCCATATAATGAACATCCAAAAAGACATTTTAATATCTAGATATTTATGCTTGGGTGGCCATAATGAATTTCGAACTGCACCCAAAAACACCTGATCTCGACCCACGGTGATAACAAAGGTATCCAAGACATTTCATAAAGATCGGTTCATAAATACGGCCTCCAGCCTGAGCCGTATAGAAGTTGTGTACAAAAAACTGATTGGACCTAATTTGGGTACAAAATGGCCACTGGCAGCCATCTTGAATTTTGGATCGCACCCCAAAACACTTGTTCTTGTCCCTAGGTGATAACAAAGGTACCCATGAAGCTTGGTGAAGATCGGTTCATAAATACAGCCCCTAGCCCGAGCCGTATTGACATGTGCACTTACTGTGTATAAGTAGCACTGAATAAATCAAAGTTCATCTAATTTACATAATTTCTGTACGAGAAAAAAACCTGTATTATATGTGATGTATTCCATGTTACTAAACAATCATACAAAAATTTATTCAAATGAGAACTTTCATACAGAAGTTCTGTACAAATGAAAGTGTCAATGACACTGTAGCTCAACTTGTCAAGACATGTACATGTATAGTATGTGATACAGCAGTGACAAACATCTAGGTACTGACCTGATAACAAATGTACATATAAAGTATTGTAACGGTCTGTACATAAATACTGGCCGTAGCCTGTAACAAATGTATAGGTAAAGTATTGTAAAGGTGGGTGACAGTCAGATGCTAAGTAGAAAAAAAATCTTTGAGTCCCAGAGTGGGTCTGACTGAACCCCAAAATATTTGTTCTCATAGCACAGTGATAACAAAGGCACCCCAAAACACACTCATTCCTGTCCCAAGGTGAAAACAAAGGTACCCAAGAAGTTTCGTGAAGATCAGTTCAAAATACCAGCTGTATAGAAGTTGTGACAAAAAACTGATTGGACCTAATTTGGGTACAAAAAGGCCACTGGCAGCCATCTTGAATTTTGGATCGCACCCCAAAACACTTGTTCTTGTCCCTAGGTGATAACAAAGGTACCCATGAAGCTTGGTGAAGATCGGTTGATAAATACAGCCTCTAGCCCGAGCCGTATTGACATGTGCACTTACAGTATATAAGTAGCACTAAATAAATCAAAATTCATCTAATTTGCATAATTTCTGCAAAAGAAAAAAACCCGTACTATATATGATGTATTCCATTTTGCTAAACATTCATACAAAAATTTATTCAAATCAGAACTTTCATACAGAAGTTCTGTATAAAAGACTGATTGCACTAATTTTGGTACACAATGGTTGCTGGTGGCCATCTTGAATTTTGGACCACACCCAAAAACACTTGTTCTCGCCCCACGGTGATAACGAAGGTACCCAAGACATTTCGTAAAGATTGGTTCATAAATACGGCCTCTAGCCTGAGCCGTATAGAAGTTGTGTACAAAAAACTGATTAGACCTAATTTTGGTTCTGCCACTGGCAGCCATCTTGGATTTTGGACTGCACTCAGAAACACTTGTTCTCATCCCAAGGTGATAACAGAGGTGCCCAAGAAGTTTCGTGAAGATCGGTTGATAAATTATACAGCCTCTAGCCCGAGTCGTATTGACATGTGCACTTACAGTATATAAGAAGCACTGAAAAAATCAAAGTTCATCTAATTTGCATAATTTCCGCTCGAGAAAAAAACCCGTATTATATGTGATGTATCCCATGGTACTAAACATTTACACAAAAAAATTATTCAAGTCAGCACTTTCATATGGAAGTTCTGTGCAAAAATCTGATTGCACCTAATTTTGTACAAAATGGCTGCCATCGGCCATCTTGAATTTTGGACCGCACCCAAAAACACTTGTTCTCGTCCCACGGTGATACCAAAGGTACCCAAGAAGTTTCGTAAAGATCGGTTTATAAATACGGCCTCTAGCCCGAGCCGTATTAGCATTTGCACTTACAGTGCTGAAAGTAACACTAAATACATCAAAGTTAGTCTAATTTGCATAATTTACAACGAGAAAAAAACCCGTATTATATGTGATGTATCCCATGGTACTAAACATTCATACAAAAAATTTTTCAAATCAGCGCTTTCATATGGAAGTTCTGTACAAAAACAGATTTCTGCATCGTCGGTACAAAATGGCGGCTGGCGGCCAACTTGAATTTCGGATCGGACCCAAAAACACTCGTTCTCGCCCCACAATCATAACAAAGGTACCCAAGAAGTTTCGTAAAGATCGGTTCATAAATACGGCCTCTAGCCCGAGCCGTATTGAATTGTTGATGGACAGATGGACAGACGGCCCGACAGACGACGGAAAACTGGCCGTGGCATAAGCTCAAATTTGGCTTCGCCAAAGTTGAGCTAAAAACTGATTGCAGTAATTTCAGTACAAAATAGCTGCCGGCGGCCATCTAGAATTTTGGACTCCCCCCAAAAACACTCATTCTCACCCCTGGTGATAACAAAGGTACCCAAGAAATTTCGTAAAGATCGGTTCATAAATACGGCCTCTAGCCCAAGCTGTATAGAAGTTCTGTACAAAAAAACTTATTGTACCTAATTTCGGTACAAAATGGCCACTGGTAGCCATCTTGAATTTTGGACCGCACCCAAAAACACTCATTCTCATCCCAAGGTGATAACAAAGGTACCCAAGAAGTTTCATGAAGATCAGTTCATAAATACAGCCTAGCCCGAGCCGTATTGACATGTGCATTTACTCGGTATACATGTAAGTAGCACTGAATAAATTAAAGTTCATCTAATTTGCATAATTTCAGCACTAGAAAAAAACCTGTATTATATGTGATGTACTCCATGTTACTAAACATTCAAACAAAAATTTATTCAAATCAGAACTTTCATACAGAAGTTTTGTACAAAAAAACTGATTGTACTAATTTCTGTACAAAATGGCTGCTTGAGGCCGCACCCAAAAACACTCGTTCTCATCCCACGGTGACAACAAAGGTACCCAAGAAGTTTCGTAAAGATCGGTTCATAAATACAGCCTCTAGCCCGAGCCGTATTGAATTTTTGTTCCCAAACAGACGGACAACAGGCTATGACATAACCTTAAAAATGACTGTTTCAAAGTTGAGCTAAAAATGGGGAGTATCCAGAGTATCACAAAACAAAAACCTATTTGTAAAGGATCCCCCTTTCAAGGACAATCTGACAGCATTGGCCTTCACCACCATGCTGCCTTGAGGCTGCATTTTGAATTCCTGTGTTTGTTGTTCTTATGAAATATTATTTTATTATTATCAGTTATGGTACAAATATGGTACCGATAGCACACTTTCAGGATCCGCTGATGTCTGATAGCGACTGTGTGTCAGTGCGTGAAGTGCACACATACTTTGGGGGTTCTATACACCACATTCTTCATTTTGCTATATAATTTGTGTAAATTTATTTGGAATTTATAGAATTTCAGACTTGGAAATTTCATAGTATTGTTTTTGCCTTAGTTATGGTGCTTTTTAAGTAATGTGCAATTTAGTGTGAAAAAAGGGGTTCCTGAAGAAGGTTCAGTCACAGGAAGATTCAGCCCTCATACTTTTTCTGAGAATATTCGGTCTCAGTCGTGGTCGAATGTCATAACCTCTGAGGTCAAATTCTCACAGAAATTTTTTTTTTTAAATATTCTATGCATTTTTTCTATTGTTTTTTTAAGGATTTATGATTACTAATTATGACAAAATTACAAGTGCGATATGATACAAACCTTAATGAAGCTGGAACAAAAAAAACCTTCCCAAAACAAGCTGAGAGGTTCTCAGCTCGAATCCCAATTGCAGCAACTGAAATAAGGCGTACTGCACATTGATGATGCACTTGTCTTCACCCACTGCTAACCCTGCTTGCTTGGAGGTACAATGTTGGGAAGCCTGACAGTTGCTTGTCATTGTTGCTCGGTGGTTCTCTCCGGGTGCTCTGGGTTCCTCCCCCAGTAAAACTGTTGGGTGGCCCTGGCTGTAAAAATTGTTGCTAAACCCCAATAAATAAAGAAATCAGATTTGCTGAATCCAAGACCTTTGAATGATGGCTTTGACTGGGGTGGGGAGGGGGGGGAAGTTATACAGTGGTGCCCACTTAATTGGATATATCTTAATTGTATATCCCTGTTAAGAGAATATAATTTTCCAACACAAAACCATTTACCATGCCTCCAGTACAAATTTGACCTGGTAATTGAATATAGGTTATAGAGTAATCTCCTGTTAATTGAATAACAAATCTTGTAACATCTTGAGAAATTACCCTGACTCTTCCCAGTTTTCCTTTGGTAATAGATCAATTTGGCCTCAGTACATTCAATACAGGCATTTAATCTATTACATCTTGTTTGACCGAGTTCATGGAGCTCTGTCAAACAAAATATAATAGAATAAATGCTAAGTTTATCTCTGGAATACAGGAAAGTGACACAATCCCTGTTAATTGAATACTCCTGCTAATTGAATAATTTAATTGGCAAAGTGGCTCTTCAATTAACAGGTTTCCACTGTACAGCAAAAACAAATATCACAAACTAATAATGAAACTATGTACTTGTGAAATTTTCATGTGGTCATCCTACAACATGTTTTAGCTGGTACTATACAGTTTTGAAGGTTAAAGGGCTCAGTAGTTAGAGGTGTAGGCTGCAAGCCAAAGGGTCCTCTATCAAATCCCACCTGCAGCAACCACTTTGTTTCCTTGGGCAATTCACTTCATTCCCATTGCCCACGTAGTGCCATTGCGTACCAAGGCATACTGCATGTCAATCGTACACTTGTCTTCAACCAATGCTAACCCACCTTGTGTGCTGTTTGTACATTAGATGTTTGTAATTGCTTGGTGGTTCTCTCTGGCTTTTCCCACCTGTAAAACTGTCCGACATGAAGTGACTCTGGCTATCAAAGTGTCATTAAACCCCAATAAATAAATCAATAAGAATCATGTGCCCCTATTCTGGAGAACAGTTTGGGGCAAATTGCCAAAGGATGGTTTGGGTTAGATTAGTATCCAATTTGGGTCAAATTGTTGGAGGACAGTTTGGATGCAATTCTCACGAATTCCAGTCACTTTTGCCCCAAGTCATTTCGGCCCCAGTCATTACGGCGTCCGCTCAATTCAGCTCCAATATACCAGGTCATTTTGGCCGCTATAAATATTTTCAAATATTGTTTGAATTTTAACATTTTTCGATTTAATTTTTTTTCAACGTTTATATCTCAATTAGATATTCAGGTATACATATGATATATGTCTAGTAGATTTTCTTTCATGATGAATAAATAAAAGAAGTTTCAGCACGTCGAAGGTGCACATGGACTATGTGGGATTTGAAATCCCTTGCGACCTGAATAATTTTATTTGCTTATGAATCTACGAGAGCCAGAAGCGAGGGTCAGTAATGTTATTTGGATTGAGTGTATGCCTTGGAAGTGGGGTACTGAAGTCAGACCCCCGTGGACATCGAACTGGAAGGGGACTAGGAATTGCGCAGAACTACAAGGATTCTGCTCTGTGTTTTAGAAAATGTGGACATATTTATGGTAGTATCGAAATCGCAGTTTGGTGGTTGTTTCAGAAAAAAAAAAGAAAAGAAAAAGAAACCCTGTGAACCTCAAACTGGAAGGTGACTAGGAATTGTGCATAACAATATGAATGAATGACTGCATATACTTTGCAAAATTTCAAAGTAAAATAATTTATCTTACTAAAAAAGATAGCATCTTAAATGTATGGAAAATTGAACACATGGATAATTTTTAATGTCATGTATAACTTTTCTGTACACTGTGTAAATACAAACAACTGAACATTACTTAATAAAGGTAATTACCCATTACTTCTGAACATGAACTATGCACTGATATTTATAGATCTCTACACTCAAAATGGTGCCGAAATGACCAAGGGACCGAAGTGACTAGGGCAGAGATGACTTTGAGGTCGAAGTGACCAGAGGACGAAATGACTTGGAGCCTAAGTGATTGGATACCATTCTAACAGATGAGAGACGTTAATTATTACAGAACACATCGAATGTGAATTTACTGCATAGATAATTGCTTGACGATATACATTATATAAATATTTTTTCAATAAATATCGAACAATCTATTAATATTTTTTTAAGAATTATTTTCAGGAGTTAAAACGAATATCGTAGCGTATCTACAGTTAAAACTAGAAGTCCTGTCACGAATAGTGCGCTTATCTAGGCTTAATTGCGCGTTGGAATTGCGCGCAATTGCCATATCGAATGGCACCCAAAGCACGGCAGGTTCTCCTGGTTACTCATAGCAAACACATGCAATGTTTCTGCCAATGGACCTCCGGGTTACCCGGAGGTCCATTGGCTGAAACACTGTGCACAGGCAATATGTACAGAATTTGATAGCTTTACTATGGCCACAACGTGTACATTAACGCGCAGATCAACATGCTATTTGTGCGCATTTCATGACAGGTCTTCTAGTTTTAACTGAAAAATATCCTAACAGATGTGTACTGCTTTTCTTTTGGATGATTCTTCCCTGGGCCTAGTTCTCCCCATGCCGAAGGTTCCCCCAGGTCTCGAAAAAGATGACATGCCATTTTCAATGGCTGTAAATATCCAAAAGGGTTATTATTTTCCATTTTTTAGTGTTTGAAATTACAAAGCACTGTTCAGAAATACAGATGGCACCAAAAAGTAACACATTATTACTTTGTTTTGGTTTCTAACGGGACTGAAAGCAACCTGTCAGTATCACTTTTACGAATTACACCCATTTCGTCTGCTAACCAAATCGTCTGCTGCAATTTTACCCAAGTCGTCCTCTACAACTTTACCCAACACGTGCAAAACTCGTTCGCTGGGGGAAAGTATTCAAGTATTGTATTTTGAATCATTTCTTACTTATTTATATAATAATTTTATTGTATACTTTATTGTATATTACCTATTGTAATATATCTTAATGTACTTCCTTGCATTAAATTTCATGTACGTGTACGAAATTCTGAAAACAGAAATGTCAGAACAAAATAAACTACCCAACCATCTAATAAATTTTAATTACTGTTTATTCAATGGTTTACCTATAATAATTATATTATTACAATAAAAGTTCTTAAAGTATGTGTATGTTATATTAAGTTCTACAACATAATTTTATAATTTTGCAATTTTTCATTGAAGACCTCCACCGGCACCTTACAGTGAATAATTGCAAAACTATTACCAGAAGTATTATAAGAATTAATTATATTAAGAAATGCAACAAAATTTGTTATATTAAGTTCTGCAACATAATCTTATAATTTTGCAATTATTCATCGAGGCGCACCGTCGCTTTACAATGAATAATAGCAAAATTATTAGCAAATGTATTAAGAATTAATTATATTAAGAAATGCATCAAAATTTATGGTTTATTAAATTCTGCAACATAATCTAATAATTTTGCAATTATTCTTGGAAGAGCATCACCGGCGCTTTACAATGAATAATCACAAAATTATTAGCAAATGTATTATAGGAATTAATAATATTAAGAAACGCATCAAAAATGTTATAATTATATTAAGAAATGCATCAAAACTTGTTATATTAAGTTCTGTAACATAATCTTATAATTTTGCAATTATTCCCGGGGAGGGGGGGGGGGGGGCACCAAAAATTTGTAAGACGTGATGTGGGGGTGGGTGGGTCTCTTGAGTGCACCAAAAATGTGCATTTCCAACTTGTGCATTTTTTGAATTTTTTAAAAACATATCAATATATCAGACAATATATGACATCATTTGTGTTTCAAACCTTAAAGATGATGCTGTACATCACACTCTTGACATAAATACAACATCAGGAGGCTTTATATGTGAGAATATTGGGCTTAATCTGGGAAAATGTCACACGTTAGTAGGGGGTGGGTGTCTTGTTCGAAATGTAGAAAATGTGCAGACAATATTTTCCTTGACAAGCGGACGACTCGGCTTGCGGACGAAACGTCCGTATACCCTTTTTCAAGCAAACTTTTCCTGACTTTTACAACACCTTAACATTCGGATAATTCAAAAACTGTGTTTCTGTTCGTCTTGATATTTCACGCGATACGTGTCAATGCATGTCTGTATACAATCGCACCAATATAACAACAATTATTACCACTTCACAGGGCGTTCTCTAGTGTTTTAAAGTAATTTTACCTTTACGTTAAAAAACGATAATGCACGGTACGAAAATGTCAAACCATATGTTAACTGGATAACGGCCCGCTAGTTTTTATGAAAATGTCAAACCATATGTTAACTGGATAACGGCCCGCTAGTTTTTTTTCCCATTATAATGGGAGTGGTAATAATAGTAATAACAAGATTTTCTCGGGCTTTTATGGGATTTTAACGGCCCTCGAGAAATGTTTAACAGCCCTCGGGCTGATAAAGGCCCTCGACTTCGTCTCGGGCCTCTATAGAGCCCTTGGGCTGTTAAACATTTCTCTCAGGGCCGTTAAAAACCCATAAAGCCCTCGAAAATCATGTTATTGTTATATTATCAGTTATATGTACGTTTTTTTCGATTGAGGTTATCACTTGCAGGCAAGCAGCGACGAAATCAGGACTGAGAGTTCGATCTGAAATGACGAGATCATCAGCTGAGCATATTGACAAACCTCCAGAAGGACAGAACTCGAGTAATAATAATAACACTTTGGTCGGCCGCTGATTTGTCGCGGTTCTCGGATGAGAATGCCTGGTTACCCTTGAAGTGTAGATATGTGGGCCAATGTATCACGCAAAGCTTTGAGGCGAATTAGATTGCAACACAATACATTTGATTCCCAGAGGGGGACAGGCCAATTGCAATTGCATGGGCAATTCGACACCGGAAGTTACGTGTTTTTTTCACTGAAATTTACTGTCCACTTCAAAAATCACATTGACGGCTATAGAGAATTCTGTTCTGGAACACATTTATCTGACGGGGTATGTGGAACCCTTTGCGGGCCTACGGCCCACTTGGGGTTCCTAATAAACATCCATACCAAGTTTAAAAGGAATCGACTCTTAAATATCTGACAAAATCTCCATACAAAACTATAGGCCTACTATTTCAAATAGAAAAGGGGCATAATTCTGAAAAAAATAATCCGACTGGAACCATAATCACAGGCGGCAGGTTCCCATGGTATTGAACATTCATGCCATGTTTCGAGCAGATTGGTCCATGGACGTCCAAGAAAATCTCCGGAAAAAATTATGTCAATGGAGGGATGGACTGAGAGATGGGTGGACGGACGGGTGGACGGATGGACAGAGACTGACAATTCCAAACAAATCAAAGTTCTTCCACCTGTAAACAACAAAATAAGAAATATGCCCTATGGAATATGAACTATAGACTCAGAGAGAGAGAGAGAGAGAGAGAGAGAGAGAGAGAGAGAGAGAGAGAGAGAGAGAGAGAGAGAGAGAGAGAGAGAGAGAGAGAGAGTTAAAACAAAGACAGTTGGAATCAATCACAGTGAGAGATAGGGTTAAGAGGATGATCTGTCGCGAAATTGATTTCTTTACATGATGTAACCAGTAAATTCTGTATTTATTTACAAATGTTGATTGGCTAAAGGCTTGTCTAGTTTAATAGTTATGCTTCAACAGTGGCATAGATCTGACCTTACTGAAGTAGAGGAAGCGGGTGGCTTCAGAAGTTCCGATATACATAGATATGTTGCGTTGAGAGTCCGCTAGAGCGACTCAGCAAATATAACTTATGCATAATCTATAGTAATAGAGGGAGAAGATGGCCTACATCATGTTCTTATGAGAGTAGATTTGATAACTGGACTTATGCCACAAACATAGTCGGTTATACAAAAGGGGGTCTGCACTATCCGATTTGGGTTGCATACCTGACTTCTATCATCATGAAAATTGACTTTCGATAATCTTATATCCCTTGGAATTATTAGATGAGCGAGGGGGGGGGGGGGGCACAGTGGCTCAGTGGGTAGAGGTGCAGGCTGCAAGCCGAGAGGTGCTCGGTTCGAATCCCACCTGCGTCAACTGCATTGTGTTCTTTTCAAGACACTTCACTAGTAGTGTATGTTGACACTCTGGGGACAAGCATTTAGCACTGAATTTAGCAAACAAAAATAAATCTGAAATGAACAACTTGAAACAAAAAAGTAGCTAAAACATTTTTTTGTTTCAAGAAAAAAAAATATTTCAGTTGCACACATTTTTTGTTTTTGCTTTCAGGAAAAAATAATTTTGTTTTGCCAAAAAATGTGTTCATTAAAAAGTATAAAATGGTGGAGCCAGCTGAGGGTGTCTCACGCTTGCTTTTGAGTTATTAAGACCAGAAGAGGTGATTTCCAGAGTGAAAAGATGAAAAGATCATTAGTGCATTACAGTGATTCAGACGGTAGTGATACAGAAGATGTTGTAACCACCACCACCACCACCACCACCAAGAAACAGAGATTGACTGAATATGCTAAGAATACAAATTCTGTACATTCTGAAAATAGTGTACATAATTTGTATTCTATTCATCCTCAGTTATTGCGTGCTTCTAGAACATTTCACTTAGAATCACATGTCTGTGAGGTGACTTTGAGCCAATTGGATGCCAACAATCCATTTGAAATTCTAACAAAAATGTTTGATTCAATGATGGAAGATATAAAGTAGAAATGTGGCATACAACACATCGACCCAATGAGAGTGTCAGTCACTCATCCAGGATTTGATGTAGGTATTTTTATTCCTTTCACCAAATCTTCATCGGTCAATGGCAGAACAGTATTAGATGAAACTGATAAAGTAAAGCAGTCAAATGATAAGTTTACTATCCACGATAGCAAATTATCTTTAGAAATAACACACACTTCGCTATCACAAGGGTCTAGGCGAAATGCACCCATTTCATTTAGTGCTGTTGGTTAAATGGTTAAAAGTAAACAGAGTATTAACGAAATAAAAAATGTCAATGATTCTGTGTGTTTTGCACGAGCCGTTGTGGTGGGAAAATGTCACGTTGATAAAGATAATTCCGAACTTTGGCAAAAGAAATGGGACAAAATGAAAAGATCTAATAGACCAACACAAGAGCAGAAAGCAAAGGCATTGGTAGACAAAGCAGGCCTTGATTACAATATTCCTTGTGGGTATGAGGAATATTATAAAATTCAAGACCTGCTCTCCCAAACTAAGTGATTAAAATACACCCACAATTTGCCAGAGAAAAGTTCTTGTTTGAACCACCACAAACTACAAAAGATAGTAAAGTTATTCATATCTTCCACCATGACCATCATTTCGACACCATCACTAAAATTACAGGGTTTTTAGGATGTCATTACTATTGTGAATATTGCAAAGTAGGGTATAATAACAGAGAATGCCATAGATGCCCCAAAGGATGTGTTTGCTATACCATGTACACCTGAACATTCTGTTCATTGCTACACTTGTAATATGGAATTTGTAAGTTCATCTTGTTATAAAAATCACACAACCCAAACACAGAACCAAGAAAAAAACAATCTGTCAGTTAGTCAAAACATGTCTATCATGTAAAATGCAAATATATTCAGGGAACGGAGAACACATTTGTGATGGATTTAAAAAAGTAAATATTGCCATCAATTAGTCAAAACTGAACATTATTGTTTCATTCCAAAATACAAATCACCCAAGAATGACAAAATGCCAAAAGTGCCATTTGTGTTTTATGATTTTGAAACAACTCAAAATTCAGGAGTTCACACCCCAAATTAGTGTGTTGCATACAGTGCATGTGGGGAATGTATTTGTACATCTATTGATGAAACGTGCCCATGGTGAGACAAAGTTGGAAAAAGGGAATATATTTTTATAGGGGAATCTACTTTGAGTGATTTTTGAAATTGGCTTTTCTGTAAGGAACATTTAGATACAACAGCAATTGCTCATAATTCACGAGGGTTTGATGCACAATATATCTTGAGACATCTCATTGAAACTGCTACAACAAAGCCCGATGCCATCATGAATAGAAACAAAATTATTTCTCTGAAAGCTTGTAGTGTTAGCTCATTGATTCGTTGAGTTTTCTTTCTATGAGATTGGCACAATTCCCTAAAACATTTGGTTTAAGTGAACTAGCAAAATGTTGTTTTTCTCATTTGGCAAACACAAAATCATATCAAAACTACACTGGACCTTATTTAGATGCAAAATTGTACATGCCTGATCCTATGCCTCTCGTAGTCAGAGAAAATTTTATTAAATGGTACAATCAAAATTTTTCTAGTAATGCTACTTTCAATATTGCCAAAGAAATGGACATGGACTGTAAGTTCGATGTGCATATTTTACGTAGAGGGTGTTGGGAGGTTCAGAAAACAATTTCTTGAATCCGATGGGGTAGATCCTTTCAGGGAAGCAGTGACTTTAGCTGATGCCTGCAATAAAGTTTGGCACAAATATTCAATGCCAGAAAACAAAATTGGCCTCATCTCAGACACAGGGTACCCTACTGCTGTTAGATATTCCATGAAAGCCATTAGATTCTTGCAGCTACTAGCACAAGAAGAAGGCATGCACATACAACATGCACTAAATGGTGGAGAAAATAAAATTGGAAATTATTATGTAGATGGTTTTCACAAAGAGACAAATACAATCTATGAATTTTATGGATGTATGTGACATGGATGGGAAACTTGCTATCCTAACAGATTTGAGAAAAATCTAGTCAATCCACAATTCTATCAATCTCTGTACAACAAGACTCAAACCCACATAAAACATTTCAAATCATTGAGATATAACATACATGTGGAATGGGAACACGATTTTGATCATCTTTGCAAAACATATCCTGATGTTCAAACCTATCGAGATACATTTTTCCCACACATGGATCCAATTAAACCACGTGAAGCATTATTTGGCGGGAGAACAAATGCCATTAAATTACACTACAAAACTGATGAAAACACAGACACAGAAATCAAATACATAGACACATGTTCACTCTACCCATATGTAAACAAACACAGGGAATATCCAGTGGGTCATCCAAATATACTCACTCAAGAAAACATAGACAGCAGCAAAATAAGCCAGTACAGAGGTATCATTAAATGTAAGGTTTTACCACCTCAAAATCTTTTTTTGCCAGTTTTACCCATTCATTGTAATAAGAAAATGACATTTACACTTTGTAAAATGTGTGCAGAACACGAATCAGATCACTGTGATACATCACACAATTCAGCCAATATTGTTGTTGCTTCATTTGTCACTGCGTATGCACGTATGGAATTATACAAAGTTTTAGAACATTTAGGAACAGGAGTTTTATATTTTTACACAGACAGTTGTATTTACATACACAAACCAACACTCTGGAATCCAGTAATTGTAAATAGTAGATTAGGTCAATTGAGAGATGAACATCCAGGAGAAAAGATCATAGAGTTTGTTGGTTTAGGTCCAAAAAATTATGGATACAAATATATTAAAGATGGAGAAAAACACACCACATGTAAAGTTAAGGGTATCACATTAGATTACATGACATCACAAAAAGTTAATTTTGTAACCATTATTGAGTGTGCACAAGGCAGAGAGAATTACAAATTAAACATTGAATATAGACATTAAATTAAATGTAACAAAGATAGACAAGTCACAACTGAAGCACAAAGTAAAGCATTCAGATCTGTTTACACAAAACGTTTTGTTGTCAACAAATACGACACACTACCCTATTGGTTTAAGGTATAAATACTACTCAGATTCCATACACCCATTTCAACTTTGATCACTGAACAGGAAAGATATCTCTATCACTTGATCCCACATTCCCTAAGTATTTATCAGAATTAAGATAAATTGCAAGTTTTAATATGACCTCCTACCCAGTCTTACAATCCAAAAACGTAGAATTAGCTAAAGCTGGGTTTTTCTGTGTTGGGAATGGTAAAGTAAAATATTTTGTATGTGGAAAAGGATTACAGAATTGGGAAGAAAAAGATATTCCTTTACAAGAACATTTTAAGTTTTCTCCAAATTGTCCTTACCTTAAACTTATTAGAGGTTATCAATTATACAAACCACCAACATGTATGCAAATACCCCCTGATAAATATTAGCAGTGATGGACAATGGATTCACTTTAAAACAAATATTTTCAACAATGAAAGAATATGATAAAACTCTAGATGATTTTCCAGATGCTAATTCTTTATTTGCACTCATGGTAATAGATGATCAAAGTACATCATCATTTAGTACCATGATTGCCAATAGTTCTGCAAGACAATTCAGAAATAAGTTGGGGGGGGGGGGGGGTTATTTACTGATGCTCCAGCATATGATGTTCATGACTGTCCTGATGTACAAACTACATGGTGTAATGTAGTACCTGATGCACAAAGTACATCAGAACAGACAGAAGAATGATCACTTTGATTTCAAACATGGAGGACACAAGACGTATTTTAGACAACAAAATTACACGTAGAGAATTATTGTATGCATCTCAATTGATTACTCCTAGTTATTTCTCCATAGCGAAAGATTTTAATCAAAATTAGATAGAAAAAAGATGAAATGTATGAGTTCTATAATGCATTACAAAACATGAATGTTTTTTCAAAGATAATGTACAAAATATTTGGACGAGAGTTATGTGGGGTAATATCTTTTATGATGAAGAAATCATTAATTACTTGTATAGACAATGTGTACCACAAATAGACAGGAGGATAAGAAGTGTGGAAACCTTATTTGAATTAAGATTACTCTTAAAAAGAAAACCTACTTACAGATTTGAAGAAGATATGGAGACCATAAGTCAGTGTTTTGACAACACTTTTTTCACATTTTGTCAAAAAATCATGGCAGTGAGTGAATGCTTATTCTTTCAGCATCATCTTTATTTCGGGACCTAGTGGTTCAGGAAAAACAGAATTTGTCAAAAAGCTTATTGATATGAAGCATGACCTATTTCAAATTCCCCCACAAAAAATCCTTTGCAGCTATAAAGAATGGCAAAATACATATACTTTACTAAAAGAAAGTGAAGATATCAAATTCATAGAAGGCATCCCTGATGATGAATATGAAATTGTTAGTGATGTCACTATTTCACATCTTGTAGTTTTTGATGATATGTCAGGAGATAAAGATAACAAAAAATTAAATTATGGTTCACACGAAAAGGGCATCATAGAAATGCAAGTGTCGTTTACATCACAAAAATATGTTTCAATAATCTAAATCTAGTCATACCATAAGTTTAAATGCACATTATATGATTTTATTTCAAAATACTAGAGATAAAGGACAAATTAAAGTATTGGCAAATCAAGTTCAGTTACCACATTTAAATGCATCTTAACAAGAGGCAACAAGTACTGATCATGGTTATTTATTAATTGATTTTCATTCTGAAACTCCTGATTCTTTGAGATTAAGAAGTGATATTTTTCATCCTTGGGTGACACAAAATGAACGTAGACCCATCATTTACACAAAACTATAAACAAAACAGTGCTCTAATGACTTTGTGTCAGTTGTTAAAAGTTTTTTCTATAAGTACACATCATAATGGTATATTTCATCTGATCATTAGAACAATTGAGTCAGCAGACAAATCCATTTGCAAAAGAAAAATTACTTAAGAAGGTTTCAAGAAACTTTTAAAATGGTTAATGTTAGCAAGTAGAATTATACTTAATAAGAAAATTAAATTGCCAAAACAAAGTTTAAAGTATATGGATAAGCATAGAGATGATCTAGAACAACTTGCAAATCTAAGAGTAGATCTTGCAACCAAGCGAAACATTATTTTAAAACCAGGTGGTGGTGGATTTTTTGGCAGTGTTATTATTCGTAATTTAATTCGATGGGATGGTCATAAAACAAGTCAAAATTTTTATTCACCATTCAAAGAAACAAAAAGTAAGAAACGAAAATCACCTAAAAAGAAACGAAATTTGTCTAAAAAGAAAATAAATCAAAGAAATGTTGGTAAAAATTACATGTATGCAAATTTTTTAGTCACTCCTCAAAAAGAGTCAAAAACGAAATCAGCTTTAGTGAGTAACCTTTGAAAACCAAAAAAGTACCACCACTGAAGTTAAAACGTGTATCAAATATGGGGAATAGAGTAGCACATGATCCTATGGGTTCTAGACAAAATGTGTGACATATACCACTAAAAGAAACTATTCCAGCATCAGCATGTTTCACGGGTTTGAATGCACCTAAACTTGTTAAGGGGATAAGGTCTTATTTTTGTTGAATAAAATGAATTACATATTTGTCTATCCTATCATGTTATGAATGCACTTTGTGAGAGCAAGATGGTAAACAAAATAGGAAACAATGTTGTAAAATTCCTCCAGTTAAAAAATATGGTGGAATGTCATTGGCACTTAGTCAAACCCCTCCAGCATTTCAAAAACAAAGTATGAAAAAAGCACCTAAAGAATTAATTAATTGTGTGCCAGAGTGTTGTCATAATCTTTTAAAAGGAAAATATATCTATCACCCGCTCAGAAACGAAAATTACAACTGAAGCATGAACAACTAAGATCTATTGCTAGTAAATTGGTATCTCTTAAAAAGAAAAAACAAATTTTAAATCAAAAAGGTGGTTGTTTTCCCCTTACTTGGACTACTTGGACCCGCTATTGGAGTTGCAACAAATCTTGTAAATGAATTAGTGAGTAAAATATGAAGAAATGGCTATTGTACCTTATCAAAAGGTGGAAGAAATGCAATGTTATAGAAGTGAAAAATCTCAATGCCCAAGATTACCACCTGATCCTCAAATTACTAATACAGCACAGTTGCAGAATGAATTATCATCTATGTTATAAAATTCAAAGTTATCAGAAAGTCAGAAAAAACGAAAGTATGGTGAAAATTTACAAAAATTTCAATTGTCTTATAAGAAGGCATTACAACCAACACTGGTCATGCCTGTGTCAGACCGAAAATCAATGTTTTTATGAGATCGTATTATGGGAAGTGTCCCTCTTACAATGAGACGTAAAGCAACTTCGTTATTATCTGCTTTATCTTCTCACCCACACATGAGTTCAGATGATCAGGGTATTTTAAGTTATGATGGAGAACCCATAAAAGGTTCAAATATCATTGATTTAGTCAATGATGTTCTTACACATCAAAAAGGTTTTAAACCAAGAGGTTGGGAAATGTTCAATCGTGGTTTAAAAGATATAAATATCCCCCAAGATTTTGTTGGAAATCATGAACGTTGGTTGTGGATAAATAGAGATCAGGTATCAAAACCCAGTGAATATCAAAGTTCTCCAGAAGCTAGTTGGTTAGAAAGTTCTCTATTAATATCTCCAAAACATAAATTAGCCTGAAGAAAGAAAACACAGCGAGTTGGAGAAACACCAAAATCAAAATAGATTGGCAAGACGTATAATTTCTAACAAATGGGACGCTTATTATTGAATGATTTATTGACTGAAATATTTTACAATACAAAACATCCTGCTGGTTATGGTGGTATACAAAAATTATAAAAAGCAGCTCATAGTAAAGATAAATCCATTACAGTTGACCAAGTGAAAAAAATGGTTGAAAGGAGAAAGAACTTTCACTTTACATAAACCCATTCATAAAAAATTTGCAAGACATAAGACTATAGTGGGTGGAATTGATCATTGATGGCAAATTGATTTAGTGGATTTACAAAGTTTACAGTCTTACAATGACCAATTTCATTATTTAGTTTGGGTTGTCGATGTATTTTCAAAATATGCATGGGTTTTACCCATTACCCAATCACAATAAATTAGGACAGACACTAACAAAATCTTTTCAAAATATTTTGAAAACTTCTGGATGTAAACCATTATCATTAAAATCTGATTAAGGTTCTGAATTTAAAATAAAGATGTGCCAAATTTTTTAAAGAAACAAAAAATTCATTTTTTCACAACAGAAAATCCTGAAACAAAAGCTAGTATTGTAGAACGTTTTCAACGCACAGTGAAAACACGAATGTTGAAATATTTTATGCACAAAAGTACATTAAGATATATTGATGTGTTACAAAATTTAGTTGATGAATACAATCACAGTTTCCATCGTAGTATTCAGAGAACTCCTGCACCTGTATCTGTAGAAAATGAAACAGAAGTAAGTCAAAACTTATATGGTAAAAAATCTAAAGGGAATAAAATAAAAATTAAAGTTAGCGATATAGTACGTATTAACAAAACCAAGCATACGTTTGAAAAAGGGTATTTACAAAAGAATCATTTAAAATCACCCATGTAAAACATACATCACAACCCACTTATAAACCTGAAGATATGGGTGGTGAAAATATACAGGGAACATTTTATCCACAAGAAATTCAAAGTATAAAAGATGATAAAATATATATCATTGATTCGGTTCTTGCACAATGTTCAAGACGTGTGGGTAAGAAACTCATCAAGGAACTTCAAAGTACAATGGGAAGGTTATCCCGCGAAATTTGATAGTTGGATAGCAGAAACAGATTTAGTATAAAAAGAATATGTTACTGAATGAAAAAGCATTGAGTGGTGAAAGTGCGAATGTTGAAGTACAAAGTCAACAACCACAATTTAATTTTTGTGGGAGTCTTGTTGCAAAAAATCAAGTGATTTATTTCACACAAATAATTGTCATTTATGCAATTGTAATTACTGCTATCGTTCATCTTAGTTTACAATCCCCCAACAAAGAATTATGGTTAGTGTTATTGAGTAGTTGTTTAGGGTATATTCTTCCAAGTCCAGGTTTAAAATATTTGAAACCACATGATACGAAAAATGACTTCATTTTTACGTAAACTACTGAGTGATAGTTCTATGGATATGTTTCCAAATAACACACAATGTTGTTTTCAAACAAAATTATCTAAACTGATTCATATTAATAAAGAACATTGGGAGTTGGGTGTAGTTGAAGTAATTTTACCTTCTGAGGCAAAAATTATAACAGATGATGAACCAAAAATATCATCACGCATTAATGATATTAACAAATCGTTTTTCAAACATACGATACGAAAGGGTATTGCTGCTGTTGAGCTAAGTATTTTACCGGGGATATATGCAAATGGTGGACATGTTGCAGAAGCAATAGAATCTGAAATTCAAGAAAAACTTGGGGGTATTTTAAAAGAATTTGGTGTGACATTTCATCTTGGTTATTCATCTCGACAATCACGTGTAAAACTTTCGGGGAACAATGCTGGAACAGTTTGACTTGAATTATCACAAACATTTGGGTGTAAAGATATTTTTCCAGTAATTTTTCCTAACACAGCAAAAGATGCATTTAAATATAACGTGGGCTTAAATGTGGATTTTAATCAACTCTTTATTTATTCCTACGTTGTAGATTATACATTTCTTGGTGATATAGAAGCACCTATTTTGTGTGTAATATGGTTTATGGTAAAACATTCAGCTTTCAAGTGGTAAGAGTGTTGTCAAGTTGCATTTTAGACAGAGGCATCAATTACATTTACAAAAAATGATGCCAATATATCGAGGTGTACCACAGCAATATGTATATGGATTAGGGTCTATTTTTCGCTCAGCAATAAGATCAGCTGTACCATTAATAAAACCAATTGCAAAAAATGCATTTCGAACTTTAAAGAGAGAAGGATTAAAAAAGAAGGTATTGAAATAGCAAAGAACTGATGAGAAATCAAAAACCACCTAAAGAAGTAATGCTCTCTCATGCAAAATATCTTATGGTATCAGTGGGTAAACCTACAGTGGGAATAAAAAGACAGAAACGAGAACCGAAACATCAGTCTGTGGTTCGTTCACGAAGAGGCAAGGCACGTAAAAGACAATCTCATCCAAAACGAAATTCAAGATGACTTGACATATTTGATTAAATCATGATGTTACATAGATCTTGCGAGCATTTTTGTAGTGGTTTTGATCCAGATAATGTATCGGAGTGGTGCAGAAAATATTGGTGAAATTGAGTAATTTCCTATTGCATCTTTAAACAATTCTTCACCAATAGAACTTTTAATTCCAAGACAAACAACCAAGTGGTTAGATCTTGCATCATCTACACTTGAGGTTCAATTCAAAATTACAAAACAAGATGGGGTGTATTGGGTGGAGATACGAATATTACTCCTATCAATAATTTTTTTCACAGCATGTTCAGAAAATTGATGTTACACTGAACGGTAGTCTGATATCCACCAATACAGACATGTATCCTCATCGAGGATTTTTTGAAAATCTGTTAAGCTATTCTAAAGATGTGAAAAAAACACTGCTGGCTGCTAGTGAGATGTGGTATGTAGATACCCCTGGCCAGCATACAGCAATAGCAAAAGATTCGGATAACAAAGGTTTGGTTGAGCATAACAAATTAATTGCACACAGTAAATCTGGACAACTAAGAGGAAAGTTACATTTAGATCTATTTGTGCAAGACAAATATTTACCAAACGGTGTGGAAATGAGAATAAAAATTCATTGTTCTCCAACTAAATTTTGTCTGGTTGATGAAAATGGAAAAATAGAAATTCAAAGAGCCATATTCAGAATACCGGCATTATATTTAATTCCTAAATTTGCAAATGATCTTAATGCACAAATAGATCAAACAAATTATAAAACGCCCATAAGACGTACTAAAATTAAAACTTTTACCATTGGAAGTGGTCTTCGATCAAAAAGAGAAGACCATCTGTTTCATAAACAGATGCCAAAACGAATAATTCTTGGTTTGGTTTTGAATACAGATATAAATGGAGATATTGGCACAATTCCATTTAATTTTCAACATTTCAATTTGAACAAGTTGGAAATCACAATAGATGGACATTCCATTAAATCACACACCTTCGAACCGAATTTCGAGGGAAGACTTTATCTAAATTCATATTTATCATTATTTGAAGCAATGAATTATTTTGGACAAAATCAAACATTTAATATATCTATGCAGGATAATGCAAAAGGATATACCCTTTGGGGAATTGATTTGACACCTGATCAGTCAAGCAGTGGACCATTAGCTCATCCTATAAAGTCTGGCAACCTTCGAATAGATCTTCATTTTGCTCAAGCTCTTCCTGAAGTGATCAACTTTGTTGTCTATGCAGAATTTGATAGTGAGATAGAAATCAACAAATTCAGAGAAGTGATATTTGACTATTAACAATGAGTAAATGTGAACATTGTAAGATGTATAGGCAAATTAATAAAAGAATAGGAATATAGAAGAAACAGAAGAATATTAATGAAAGAGTGTTTATTAGATTATTTAAACGAATGTTGTGAGTGAAGTGACACCTTTGATAAAAGAAGAAATGAAAAAACTGTGTGAAGCATGTCTAGGAACACCTGGACAAAAACACGACTTTTGTATAAAAAAAGATGCAAGACTATGGATCGAATTGTATCTGAAAGACTGTATGGAAAAGTGTGTCCATCAAGTGTACTATATAAACTGCACACAAAAGCAAAGAGACTGAATATTGAAGAATGTTTTGCAAATATAAAAGTGAGCTTTGAAACTAACACCTATGAAGACCTTCAGAAGTGGACAGACTTAGTAGATAAAGAGTGGGGATATTGTACACCATTTGTTAAAGAAAAAGTTGATTAACAGTACAACTTCTTAACAGCCCTTTTCAGGGCTAAGAAGAGATGGAAACCTCACATCTACAATATATTCTTGATAATTCTCCAAGGTTATCATCACTGAATGGAAAAGTGTGTTCAAGAAGACTTATTACCAAAACAAAATCGTAAACACAGAAAAGCTTATATTGTGAACACAGATTCATCAAGAGAACCGGAAGAACATTGGGTGGTGATATATTTCAGAGACAATCATTCAGCCATCTACTTTGATTCATATGGATTACCACCATTAGATAAAGACATTTACAATTTCATAGTGAAAAACACAGATTCATGGACTATTAGCACAATGAGACTACAAAGTGCTCGTACTGTGGTATGTGGTATGTACTGTATATTTGCTTTAGAGCATCTTGCAAGAGGATATGAATTAGGGACAGTTCTGACTATCAAATTCGATCCAAGAAATTTCCAAGAGAATGACAGATAGGTTCGTCGGTGGTTTGAGCAAACCTATGGATATTATTTTATGTAATCAAACATCAGATGTCAAAACAACCCACAGAGGAATTTTTCATTTTTGTCTTTTTACAATTGATTAAAATTTTTACCAGACACTATTATGTATCAGAGATAGGATTTTGCATAGTTTTTTTTCTTAGTTTGTTTTTCAAAAAACGCTCAAGTGATACCGCTTTATTTAAAATAAACAAACTCCTGACTCTCGATATTTTCTAAAAAATCTTGAAATAAAACGGTATCACTAAAAAATCTCGATGTGCAATGTTTTATTTAGATAGGCAAACTCAGATCTCGGTGTATATATGCTTTTTCTCACTTCATATATTAACCCTTTACCCAAGGAATCGCCCGCATCCGCCCGCGTAATATGCAAATTCAGCAGCTGAAAAAATATTATTTTTCAAAAAATTTCGACAAAACCATATCATGTGACCCCTCTTTGGAACGAGCTCGTCGAGCTCGTTCCAAAGAGGGGTCACATGATATGGTTTTGTTGAAATGTTTTGAAAAAATTAAAAAAAATATATTTAAAATAATAAATTTTGAAATCGTCTGCGTTGGGTAAAGGGTTAAAATATTGGTACCTAAAATAATCTTGTTTCTGTTTATAAGTAGTAGTGCCCACCATTCCCCTAACAGTAAGAAAGAGTTAAGAGATACTTTTCTTTTTTCACTGTGTGGGTATTTTAGCCTTTAATAATGTATGTTTACTAAGCAACCACCCCATAGTGTGAAGTGTTATACCATTTACAACATGGTGAGAATGATTAATAAACATTTTGTCAGTGTAAAGCACAATCAGTGTTTCAGGAAGATTCTCTACCCAATGTTGATACTCTGGGGACAAGCATTTAGCACTGAATCTCCCTACCCCAATGTTGACACTTGAGGGACAAAATTAACATAGGATTCTCCATAGGGGCTTGTTCCTCAAGTATCAACATTGGATCCAGGAAAAATATTTTAAAATCTTTTCCCTGTCTCCAGTGTTGACACTCTGGGGACAAAAAGTGATACTTGAGAGATAAGTCCCTATGGAGAATCCTATGTTAATTTTGTCCCTCAAGTGTCAACATTGGGGTATGGGGAATTCATTGCTAAATGCTTGTCCCCAGAGTGTCAACATACACTACTTTCACCCCCACCGCCTACGAGGGAGCACAGTGCATTGTGTACTGAGGCGTACTGCGCGTCAATGGTGCACTTGTCTTCAACCAATGCTAACCCTGCTTGTGTGGAGTTAGTATGTTGGGGAGTCTGTCAGTTGCTCACCGTTGCTCGGTGGTTCTCTATAGGTACTCCGGCTACCTCCTCCCGTAAAACTATCCGACACGAGGTGACCCTGGCTGTCGAAAGTGTCGTTAAACCCCCATATGTAATAAATAAATAAATAAATAAATAAATAAATAAATAAATAAATAAATAAATAAGTAAATAAATAAATAAATAAATAAATAAATAAAAAGATGAGCGAGGAAGATCCAATTAAGAAGCAAGTAACTGTTGAGGAAACTGATCAGTAGAAAATAAAGCCAAGTTTACTTTTGTTATTTTTCGTTTGTGCGGTTTGTTGTTTTCGTTTATTAAAAGTAACAAAAAGAATTTGGCTTTTTATGGGAAGCCAATTAGAAGCAAATAGTTCACAGATAATCCGCCAGTAAGAATATCGATTATCAGTACCACACCTATCAACACGTCTCTTTGTTTAGCGAATGTGTTTTCACAGTTATTTCCAGTTTTTATAAAAATAAAATTAGCGCATCTCACCTCATACACTTTTATATTAATATTAACGGGAAGGACAATGTCTGTATAAAATGCCACGATGCGCATACTATTGTTATAACGAACAGAAAAAAAGTTACAGAATATCAAACGATTGTGAAAAGGCTGTTTTTATTTTTAGCTGGGTTTTAACAGAGAATAATTAATAGTCAAACCTTCAAACTGATTTTCGAGTCGCCGCTAACAATATGTGTGGATTTCCGCAAGTTAAATTGTGCATATTTGAACTCAAACATATTTTAAGTTCATTTGTTTTATTGATTCAAAAGGGTGATTTGCACTAAAGCATCTAAAAATAAGACTAAACCTGTACGTTAACTGGACAACAAAATATTCTGGTAATTTCAGTCTCTTTTGGGTGTGGCACCAAGGGTGGCTGGGGAGGCTAACCTCGAGAGGATTGGGCCCCAACCTCCACCCGGTCGGGAAATCAGCCAAATTCGTCGGGAAAATAAAATTATACGAACACCATAATGATAGAAGTAATACTCACGAAGACTCAATACGTGAACACAATAGAATAACCCGATGGGCATATACTTACTTTGGCATAGGCACAGTTAATTACATTGAGATTGTTCTATTTTAGTCCGATACCAGAAATTTTCAACACAATCACTGGTCGACACAAACCTAGTCTCTGTTTTGAGTTACATCGCGCTTATTAAAGTTGTGACTTTTGGAACTAGGTATCAAAAAAGGTGTCATGTTCCACAAACCACATCTTTTTGTTTGTTTTTTGGTTGTTTTTTGGCGCTTTCTTTTGACTCGGAGCCTCTTGAGTCACGGGTATTGCGACTTTTTCCTATTAAAACAAACCTGTATCCCACCTGACCGGACCATGGTCGGCTCGGTGGGTCGGGGGACTCTCTATTCCCACTGTCGAGGATCATAGTCCCCGCATCGGGGGAATCCTCGAGCAACCCTTGGTCTGTTGTACCGGTAAACAGTCAAGACAGTTACTCCCGTGGCTGTATTTGTCTCTAGTTCCTACACATATACATGTCAATGAATGTTAAAGGTAAAAAAAAATAAATGAAAAAGGTGTTCTTGGATAACCCAAACATAAACACAAACGTTTGGGTTATCCAAGAACACCTTTTTCATTTAGTTCATGAAGACTTCCTCGTGGCCACACAACCTCTCAATTCTAAAGACAAATTACACGTGCATGGCAAATGCCACACAGAGTACTAAAGGGTCAACTTCAACATAAAACAACGATTTGATATTTCTTTACATGTTCAATTCATTTTTAATTCTACATTTTTGAAAATATCGCTTTTGATTTGATGCAACCGACATGAAGTTGATCCAAGAACCCCCCTCCCCTCCACCGCGCTCAATCTAAAAAAAAAAACACAAAACAAAACAACTGAAAACAAACAAATCATTTTTTTCGCAGTGTTCTTGTCACGGACGTGACAAACCGTCACTTATTCCCAGTTCGTTATCAACAGATTTAAGGAACTGGGAATAAGTCTCGGTTGTCACACCCCCGTTCTTTTCATGTTCAGAAAGATGTTTCAGTTACCAGTCTTTTTTTTTTTTTGTTTTCTTTTGACCTTTATATTCCCGTACAGTTAGAAACCGCCCCTTTTATATGTCTCTGAAAGAGTTGTTCCAAGTGTATTCTTCCTTGACAACTTTACACCGGTAGATGCATTTATCTTGACAGTGTTTTTACATTATTGTTGGCTGCCCGTACAGGCAGCCAACAATAATGCAAAAACACTGTTAGGTTATCTATTTATTTATTTCTTGTGGTTTAATGTCACTTTCAACAGCCAGGATCACATCGTGTCGGACAGTTTTACGGATGGAGAAAGCCGGCGTACCCCGGGAGAACCACCGAGCAGCGACGAGTAATGTCACACAACTCAATGTACTAACTCCGCACAGGCAGGGGTAGCATTGTTTGAAGGCAAATGCACCATTTAGTGTACATTCAGTACACAGTGCCACCATGCCCCCACGAGGGCAATTGGGATTAAGTGCCTTGCCCAAGGACACAGCGCAGTTGCGCCTGGCGGGGATCGAACCGTGTACCTCTCGGTTTGAAGTGCAATGCCCTAATCACCGAGCCACCGCGCTCCCTATGTTATCTGTACCTATGTAAATTTTATACGGTAGTCATTAATGTCAAATTAATCTAAAGCCCTGAAATTTCTCTTCGTATTATTCTCAGTGTGAGTTTTTAGCATGGAGAGAAGTACTTTTTCTTACGTTTTTACATCGCTCAAGAGATTTTCTTTATGATTATAAACTGGTCGTGTGACTCTTAGCATTATACTGAAGTCCGCATCCGGAAATAAAAAAAAAGAACTTAGATCAGTTTTCGGCGTCGACTGATAGAAATAATATGAGTTGATTACGGGTGTGGTTCACTACAGAGAATTTACGAGGATTTTCAAAAATGAGAGCACCCTCTATCCGTCAACGGGTTAAAATACACGAGTTCCCGACAATGCGTAGAGAGACTGGAACAGGCAATCCAGCAAATGTATATACGACTATAAGACAAGGACAGCAATCTCTTCACCCTCTTTGGAAGCTTCCCAACCTAACCATCTCTCGGGAAAAATAGCTTTCCACAACATCAAAGAACCAGACGGTGCGTTTTCACTACTAATGTGTATATATTCTACAAATGTTTGGAACACCTTTGGAGAAAACGAATACATTTTATCCATCTACGTCATACTATACGTTTAGTAAAGCTATCACCACACACGCATTCTCACCTTTGAATTCAAAGTGTGAAGACCTCTTGACTGCTCAGCATGGATAATTTGGAAATTCAAAATTAAACAGAAGAAAGCTTTATCAGCTCTGGGCGTCTCTTGTCCTCTCAACTGGACTCTCCAGATGAAAGGCAAAAGCGTCCACCTGACGTTGGAGTTCGACTCAGGGGAGAATACCACCATACCACCGTCTGGGAGAAATAGCACCTTTGGTGAGAGGACTTCCTCTCACACTGGTCCTCATCCGGTGGCTGGTTCAGAGAAGAGAAATAAGAAGGGGAGTCCAGCAACCAAGCGCATCGACGCCCGGTGCTAAATTGGAGGCCTGGCTTGATAGGAGAAAGGCATAGACGAAGAAACAAGAAACGGAGAGGGAGACAAGCGTCGAATCACTTCCACCATCCCCTCCCACGCCAACCTCCACTTTACCGGAGATGTCGGTAGGTAGGGAGACGGAGGCGGAGGAGGAGATGGAAGTCCCCCAATCCCAACCTGGGTCTCCTTCCAGCCTGGACCTATCTAGCCACGGCTCGGAGGTAGAGGAAGAAGACCACTCGGTCATCCCAACAGCTGAGTTCATAGAATCCATCGACCAGATCGCCATCCAACTCTTCGACAGCTTGAAAATCGACTTCATCGGCTCAAAAAACCGACACATAAAGTACGCAAATAATCACTACAATGAAATAGAACTAAGAGCACAACTAGAAGAATACACTGACCAGCAATTCGAAGCATGTAAGATCAGCGACCAAGGTTTCCATCGTCACATGAAACAAATTATTTCTCCTCCACAGAAAAGAAACAGAAAAAGAACAAACGCCACTAACCTGGCCCCGACCGCTTTCCTACTTTAACGCCCTCAGATATGTCGCAGAAAATGTATCACCATACAGTTACGGAGGGTCAAAAGGGACTTCCTCCAAACGGTTCCTGCACGCCGTCGGCGCTCGAAACCATTCATTCATTAGTAAAGCTACTTGAATTCTAAATATAATGCGTTGAAATGTCGTATGTATGTATACTCGCCCAAAAAAGAAAGTGTGCGTTGCAGAAATTGATCAAACTCCAAAAAAATAATTTCGTAGGTGTAAAGAGTGTTAACCTGTTCATGAATAAGTTATATTGAACACAAAAACAGCTTTCTCCGTTAAAATTGCATTAACGTTAAATGACGTGCTGCACGTTTGTAAAAAGGCATGTTTTGCACGTGGAGAGTCTGAAAATCCATGCAGCAGTGTGAATCCTTGGGTATTTAAACACTAAAGTAAGGCCTTCCTATCGTTCACATTCAAACTTGCGCTGCTGTTAAAACGACTCCACATTAGCATGCCAAGATTGACAATGAATCAACGTCTCCTTGCCCTGGGTATGATTAGAGCTGGCAGAACACACAGAGAGGTTGCCCAGCATTTGAACGGCCACCGTAACACTGTAGATAGGCTAGTCCATCGACATGCACAACATGATGACGTTCGAGACCGACCCCGCTCCGGGAGACCCCGAGTTACCACCCCTGCACATGATCGGTATATCCGTGTCGTCCATCTCCGAAACCGGCAACAAACGGCAACGACGACAGCCAGGAACATCCCTAACCTGAGACGGATACATCCTCAAACAGTAATCAACCGGGAGAATACGGCTTACGTCCTCGAAGACCTGCAATTCGTCCGATTTTGGCGTTCCGTCATCGTCGTGCTCGACTGCAGTGGTGTAGACAACATCTCAAGCATCCCTTACACTGGTGGCGACGTGTTTTATTCACAGATGGATGTCGTTTCCATCTTTCATCATCGGATGGCCGCCAGAGAGTGTACAGACGTCGAAACGAACGCTACGCTGATCCATGTGTCGTGGAGCGAAACGGTTATGGGTGGGGGGGGGGGGGTCTCTCATGGCGTTGGGTGGCATCACTGCCCGTAACAGAACTGAGCTGGTCATTATTGATGGCAATCTCAATGCAGCCAGATATCGTGATGAAGTGCTTACACCTGTTGTTGTCCCATTTCTGCAACGTCACGGCCCCGGCGTCATTCTACAGCAGGACAACGCCCGACCCCACGCAGCTCGTGTTGTTCAACAGTATCTGCAGCTACAACAAGTGGATGTTCTTCCCTGGCCCGCAAATTCGCCAGATATCTCACCCATTGAGCATGTATGGGACGAAATGAAACGTCAGATACGCCGGCTTCCCCATGCACCGTCAACGCTTGTGGAACTCCAAAGACAGCTTATCAGAATATGGAACAACATCCCACAACACTTCCATGCTTCCATGCTATAACTTATTCATGAACAGGTTGTTCGCTTCCATGAGGCGTAGATGCACAGCAGTAGTCGATGCAGACGGAGGTCATACCAGATATTGAGTGTGTGACTTTTGTGTTTGACCCTTAGTGTCTTTGACTCTCCATGGCACCTAGAGTATTCGTCGTAGCGTAATGAAATTTCTCGTGTTGATCACAAATTTACGGTGGCTGATTTAGGACACTCAAATATTTATTTTTATCTCGTTATAACGAGATACTATCTCGTTATAACGAGATACTATCTCGTTATAACGAGAAAACATCTCGTTATAACGAGAAAGTATCTCATTATATCAAGAAAACATCTCGTTATAACGAGAAAACATCTCGTTATAACGAGAAAAGATCTCGTTATAACGAGAAAGTATCTCGTTATTACGAGAAAAGATCTCGTTATAACGAGAAAATATCTCGTTATAACGAGAACACATCTTGTTATCTCGAGATAAAATCACGTGACTCTGATGACATGAAACATATAGCCCCCACCACCAAAACAGTTTATATATCTCGCGGGTGTTTTCAATATTCTGGATGTAATACATGGGAAAACACCTACCCACCCCACCCCCAAGCATCCCAACCATGTCCGTGAAATACCGCTCCTCTCCCTCGCACATGTTGTCAACGATAATTACGATAAGCGCATATAACTCTCATACCAATAAGCACAGAAAATGAGATGGAATTCACACAAACAAATGAAACAACTATAGCGTAATAAACTCGCTGCCCCCCCCCCCCCCCTGCCCCTTCGCCACATCGTATGTGGAACACTTTTTCGACACACGGCACCCAAAACACGACTATAGCCTCAGCCCCAAAACAGTGTACATATCTTACGCGTGTGTTTAATACTGTGGATGTAATACACGGGAAACACTCCTACCCCTATCCTTCCCAAAGCATCCCACCAATGCCCGCGAAATACCTCCCCTCCCCCTCGCACATGTTGCAAAAGATAATTACGACAAGTGTATTTAACGCTCATACTAATAGAACAAGGACAGGGACGTGAGAAGGTAAAAATATTGGGAGAGGGGTATCAAGGCGGAGATCCATGCAAAAGGGGCACCCATTGTGCTGACAGTAGCATGATTCGAGTCGCGCAGTGGCGAAGTGGGGGAGAGCACCAGATGTGGTATCCTCTTCTCGTTGGCGGGGTCCGGAGGCCCTTCCCTGGGAAAATTGTGAAAAATATGAGGGCCAAAACTCGCGTTCTTGGTGATTCTGAGGCCGCTGTGACACTACCAATTCGAATTCTCTGCTTGTTTCGTAAGTAGGCAAGCTTCTGAATTTGTCCGTTTGGTCAACCTCTTCGTTTGTGTTTTGTTTTGGACTGACTTCAAACATCTCCACGAGTTTAATCGGGACCATGAGTTAATAATTTTTTGATTTTTTTTTTTTTTTTTGGGGGGGGGGGGGGTGGTGGTAAATATCCCCCTTACCCCCCCCCCCCCCCCCGGGTTTAACGCCACTGAGAAAGGATGGAAAACAGAAAAAATGAGATGGAATTCACACAGACAAATTAAACAACAAAAGCGTAATAAACTTACTGCCACCCCTCCCCACACTATTCCCTCCACACACAAGGAGCGATCTATTTATTTATCTATTTGTTCATTTATTTATTGATTGGAATTTGACGACTCTTTCGGCAGCCAGGGTCATGTCGTGTAATGTAGTTCTACGGGTGGAGGAAGAACCGAAGAATCGAAGAGAACCACTGAGCAGCGGCGAGCAACCGTCGAACTCTCCAACATACTAACCCGGCAGAATTTGAGTTACATATAGAGTTCTAACGCAAGTTGAAGACGACAGTATATAGCTTCACAAAAGTGACTTTAAACACCAATAAATAATTAAATAATTTCCCTATACCAGTGATGACTATAGTCGTCATGCTTCATATTCCATGTTCAGCTCAATCTGTCAGTGAACAAAATGAGAAGTTTATTGAAAAACTTACTGCTGAAGCGGCATGGGGGGGGGGGGGGGGGGACACCCCATCCAATAACATTGACCCCCACCCCACCCCCACAAAAATCAAACTGCCACTTATAATTCCCAAACCTTCCTTCTCTCAACATGCCCGGAATGGGCCCCAGAGCTTTATAATTTGAAAAAAATCACCCCCCCCGAACCCCACCAATGGGAGGGCGTACCTCCCAAACTCTCCGTCCCCTGCCTCAAACCTCGAGACATGCCCGTGGTATGTCGTTCTCGACCCTCGCGATATTACTGCCCCCCCCCCCCCCCCCAACACACACACAATTTGGGATCCTAGCTCTACACAGTAAAAAACAATTTTCTAGGGCTTCAGTATTCATGCATTGCATTATCGTTATATTATTCACACCATTTAATTCTATTTCTAAGAAGTGCACAAGTTATCGGTATACCATATATATTGGCCTAATCATGATAACCCTTTTACCCACCGCAGCGACACAAACCGTCCGTGTAATATACAAAATTCGCCACTCAAAATTTATGTTCATAATTATTTTCTCCCAAACCATAGTTTATGATATCGCATCGAAAAGAGCTCGACGAGCTCGTTCAAATGAGTGTCATAAGCCGTTTAGTTTGGAAGAAAAAAATGAATTTCATTTATTTTTTTGTGCAAAAATAATTGTGGGACTACTGTTGTCTTCAACTTGCGTTTGGTAAAAGGTTAATGACGCCATAATGTGTTCCCACGACAAACATGTACAGCTACCTACTATTTAATTATGAGAGCGCGGTAGCTCATTTGTTAGAGTATCGAGCTTGAAACATAGAGATCGACGGTTCGATTCTGACCCTCGTTGTGTCTTTAGGCAAGACACTTAATCCCAATTGTCCACGTGGCCTGACGTGGGGTCACGGTGGCATTATGTGCTAGGGTGTACTGCACGTCGATGGTGCACGTGCCTTCAACCGCTCTAACTTAAATTCTGTCGGGTTAGTATGTTGGAGAACTTGACGGTTGCTCGCCGCTGCTCAGTGGTTGTCTCCGGTTCTTCCTCCACCAAGGGAACTACCCTACATGACATGCCCCTGGCTGTTGAAAGCGTCAATAATAAATAAATCTCTCCTTGTGTGTGGTGGTGGTGGGGGGGGGGGGGGGGGGGTGGCAGTAAGTTTATAAGGCTACACTCTAAATCGGTTGGGTTAAAAATCAACCCAAATCGACTGGGTTGAGTGAATATGAACCCAATTTGGGTTCATATTCACTCAACCCAGTCGATTTGGGTTGATTTTTAACCCAACCGATTTTAGAGTGTATAGTTGTTTAATTTGTCTACGAAAATTCCATCTTATTTTCTGTTTTTCATCCTTTCTCAGTGGTGTTAAAACCGGGTAAGGGGGCGGTAGGGGGTATTTACCACCCCCACCCCCACCTCTTCAATAAAAAAAATTATTAACCGATGGTTCCGATTAAACTCGTGGAGATGTTTGAAGTCAGTCCAAAACAAAACACAAACTAAGAAAGTTAACCAAGCGGATAAATTCAGAAGCGCGCCTAATTAAGAAACGAGCAGAGAATTCGAATTCGTAGTGTCACAGCGGTCTCAGAATCACTGAGAACGCGAGTTTTGGCCCTCATATTTTTCAAAATTTTCCCAGGGAAGGGCCTCCGGACCCCGCCAACGAGAAGGGGAGAGGCCTACCACATCTGGTGTTCTCCCCCGCTTCGCCACTGCGCGACTCGAATCATGCTACTGTCAGCACAATGGGCGCCCCTTTTGCATGGATCTCCGCCTTGATACCCCTCTCCCAATATTTTTACCTTCTCACGTCCCTGTCCTTGTTCTATTGTCGTAATTATCTTTTACAACATGTGCGAGGGGGAGGGGAGGTATTTCGCGGGCATTGGTGGGCTGCTTTGGGAAGGAGAGGGGTAGGAGTGTTTCCCGTGTATTACATCCACAGTATTAAACACACGCGTAAGATATGTACACTGTTTTGGGGCTGAGGCTATAGTCGTGTTTTGAGTGCCGTGTGTCGAAAAAGTGTTCCACATACGATGTGAGGGAGGGGCGGGGGGGGGGGGCAGCGAGTTTATTACGCTATAGTTGTTTCATTTGTATGTGCGAGGGAGAGGAGCGGTATTTCACGGGCATGGTTGGGATGCTTGGGGGTGGGGGTGGGTAGGTGTTTTTCCCATGTATTACATCCAGAATATTGAAAACACCCGCGAGATATATAAAATGTTTTGGTGGTGGGGGCTATATGTTTCATGTCATCAGAGTCACGTGATTTTATCTCGAGATAACGAGATGTTTTCTCGTTATAACGAGATCTTTTCTCGTTATAGCGAGATACTTTCTCGTTATAACGAGATCTTTTCTCGTTATAACGAGATACTTTCTCGTTATAACGAGATGTTTTCTCGTTATAACGAGATGTTTTCTCGTTATAACGAGATAGTATCTCGTTATAACGAGATGTGTTCTCGTTATAACGAGATAGTATCTCGTTATAACGAGATGTTTTCTCGTTATAACGAGATCGTATCTCGTTATAACGAGATCGTATCTCGTTATAACGAGATAAAAATAAATATTTGAGTGTCCTAAATCAGCCACCGTACAAATTGATTCATCTGTGATTGAATAAAATTTCCATGAATGAAAATGATATATATCTTTTTTTAGTGTTATTTTTTAGCATGCACACTTTCTTTTTTGGGAGAGTATATGTATATTTTAGAGGCAAAGTCATGTCGACTGGCTATCAGGCGCCCATCACCTAAACCACTGGCTGAAATTGTCAGAATTCGCTGCAGATAACTCAATGAATGTCGTGCGTTACTTTGGTTCAAATTTCTTATCACAGCTGTCCACAAAACACTTGTAAGTTAAATTTGGAACTTCTAAAATAAGGACGTAACTCAGCCCAATTACCCGAGGTAACGAATGTAATTGAGCACCACTGCTAACAAAAAATGCCATTCACTTTTTTTTAAATTTTTGCCTCAAAAACATAGCTCAAGAGCTCTTACTGAAACGAGGTCGTCCGAATTCATCTATAAGGCTCTTTGATTATTCAAATTTCGGATCGATTCTCGAATAGTCCTCCAGATTCAATTCGATTCGTTATCGAATCGAGGACATGCGATCAAATGGAATCGAAGAGGATAAACAACGATCGCATGGCTGTCAATTTTCGTTACTGGAAGAGATTTATAGGAAATTTCCCCTTAATTTCCCAAAGCTGTCAGTAAATTTGACAATAAGGGTATGGAAGTTTCATTAAAAATTTAAATTTCGCAATGTTAGCGAATTTGTATCATCGATGTACGCATCATTTCACAAACTTTTAGCACTTCTTGGTAGAGTTGTATAAAAACATAGAAGCTGGGTTTTTATAATTTTTTTCCCCAATTTATTTATTTATTTATTTATTTGTTTATTTATTTATTGTGGTTTAACGACAGTTTCGACAGCCAGGGCCACCTCGTGTTGGACAGTTTTATGGGCGGAGGAAACCGGAGTACACAGAGAGAACCACCGAGCAACGGCGAACAACTGGCAGACCCCCATCGTACTAACTCCGGACAAGTAGGATAAGCATTTGTTGAAAACAGGTTCATCATCGGCGTGCAGTACGCCTTTATACACAGCGCCACCCCGCCCCCACGTGGTCAATCAAGATTAAATGCCTTGCTCAAGGACACAACCTCGAACCTTTCGGATTGAAGTCCAATGCCGTAACCACTGAGCCACCGAGTTTCCTCTTTTTTCCAATCAGGCCTGAAAATAAGCCGCCCGACATCTGCAGAATGAGGTCCCCAGAGGGGGAATTTGATCATGCTATCCCATACAATGGGCCAATTTATCCTCAGGATACGTCTTTCTGTTTAGTATTGAGACCCTGATACAGATTGAGGTTCACAGAGGGTAAATTTAGTGATGCTACCCTGCTGTGTAGGGTAGCATCACTAAATTCACCCTCCGTGGACCTCATTTTGCAGATGTTAGTCTGTTTATTTTCTGGCTTGTTTCCAATCAATATGACCATTTGACTTCTATTCTCTGTTGAAACCTATTTGCTTTTCTGTGTCTAACCGATAGTGATAAATTTAAATGATGATTCCAACTGCCCAATCAAGATTGTTGTTGTATGTCAATATTTCGTCGCCTGCTACCGATGACAACTATGATTTCTTTAGTTGGACGGAGGACTGGACAAATTTCATTTCCGGGTGCAAGTGGTGCGGGTTAGGTTACCACAAATCTCCGACGTTTTAGGCATTCTGTCAGCATGCAATCGGTGTGAGCGCAACCTAATGCCACTCTTGAAATACCTCAGTGAACCTTTGTTGCAAGAAACTCATATTCATTGGAACACAGCGTAGGAGAACACTGTATTTTATCTTCTTAATTTGAGAAGTGATCATATCAACCGATAATCTCTATAGAGTTCTCGCGAGGATACATGTTCGATTAGAGGGTCACATCATAGGGGTTTTCACGTGTTATGTGTCATTTGTTTCCATCTGCTGCTGGGGACAACATCGATTTCTGTGGCCGGACGAGAAACTGCGAAATCTCAATTTGAGGGAGGAGTTTACTTTTTGACATGTTAAACATATCATACCATGAAATTGAAGTAGGTGCAAACTGTTATAACTCCAGAAGTTTTTTAACACTTTACCTAACAAAACCATATCACGTGGCCCCCCTCATTGAACGAGCTTGTCGTATTCGTTCCAATGAAGGGTCACGTGGTATGGGTTTGTTGAATTTTGGGGGAAATTTTTTTAAAAAATATTTAAAATTATAAAATTTATTAAAATTTATAACCGTCTGCTTTGGGTAAACAGTTAATGTGAACCTGACCAATATGTATTGAAGACACGACTTCGCGAAATCCGCAACTCGAGTCGACAAATCACCGCATTTAAATAGAATTTCCAATCATTTCTCTAGTATATCTGTTACATTTTCATATACATGTATTGTGGATTTTAAGAATAAACATCACTCACTTTACCGTCATGAAACTCGACTTTCGAGAAAGTTATCTCCCTTGCAATTATTAGACAGACGAGGAGGGTCCAGTTAGAAAAATATAATTGTTGATAACACCCCTATGACATCAGTAGAAAATAAAGTCACGCTCCCTTTCGTTACTTTTAACCCATTACCTAACATGAAAAGCAGACGACACTTGCAAAACAAATTCTTGAATAACTAATTTTTTTCATTTTTTGTCTCAAAAACATAGGGTATGACCCCTCGTTGGAACGAGCTCGACGAGCTCGTTCCAACGAGGGGTCATAACCTATGTTTTTGAGACAAAAAATGAAAATATTTTGAAAATTAATTGGCGATTTTTGAGAATAGCGCTGGCCGGTTTTGGCCGTTACGTTGGGTAAAGGGTTAATAAATGAAAAACAGCCTGCTCGCAGAGCAGTGTGTTGTTTTCGTGTATTAAAAGTAACAAAAGGAAAACTTTGCTTTTTATGGGAAGCTCATTAGAAGCAACTGGTTTACAGATAATCTGTTATTAAGAATATATGTCAGTGTTTCGACCACAAACACTAGACTGTCCACATTAGCTCATTGTTTAGCGAATGTTTTTATGGTAATTTACAAGTTTTTATTCATTGTGAATATTCGCATTCACATTGCGAATATTCGCATTCACATTGCGAATATTCGCATTCAACATTGCGAATATTCGCATTCAATTGCGAATATTCGCAATGCATTGCGAATATTGTCAATGCATTGCGAATATTCGCATTCAACATTACGAATATTGTCAATACATTGCGAATATTCGCATTCAACATTGTTCGCAATGTTGTGAATGGAGAGTTTGAAACTGTGAATGGAGAGTTTGAACCGCCAACAACGATTAAATTGTTAATCCGAGATATTACCTTTTAGGATTTATCAGATAAATAAGGCTTCTAAACGAAATTCGGGGTTAGGGAGAGGATGGGGGTCTGGGTAAGTAACCCCGGGGCTCGGAACTTGGGGGGGGGGGGGGGCTTAGCGAATGGGTCTGGAATTCTTGGGTCAGGTCTGGGCCCCCAAAGTTCTGAGGCCAGTGCCAAGCCCGAGCCCACCCTCAGACCCCGAGCGAGAATCAGCAAGATAGTTTGTCCGTTGTATTGGAATTCAAATTGCCACTAGTTTTAAATAGGAGTACCCCGTGGAGCTGCTCAATCTGTTAATAGACTTTTATCTATTTTTATGTACATATGCACCAGACTCGGTGTTATTTCTTCAAGAATTGTGCAGTCAAAAGCTATAACTCAAGGTCACTGCATACTCACCGAAAAACTTGCAAATCTGAAACGTGCTGCGAAAAAACGCCCTAAAGATAACGCCACCATTTAATAAATGATTTCAAAATTTTCTTGCGGGGGGATCACCCCTCCCTTGGCTCCTTATCATCGCTCGTGCATTCGGCATTCGCTGCAGATGCCTCCGGCATCTGCTTCAGTATTCTGACACTTTCGAAGGGGGGGGGGGGAGGGGCGTTAACGCAGGGCACGAATTTCCTCTCCACGGCCCTTAGAAAATTTAATACCGCCTAGCATAGAGGACGCTGAGGTGTCAGTAACAGTGTGCGATTCACTTCTAGAGATTGGAAAGAAGAAGGAGTAGTCCGGAATAAAGCAGGCCCGAGACAACACATCGATAAGCACAAGGATATCGGCGTGTTTCTCCAACCCCCCTTGAATGTTACGGCTCGATCCAAAAACAAAAACCTAATGTGGCACTAGGAAGTTGTAAAGAAGCTTTTTCAAGAATGCAAAATTTGATTCGAATTGAAAAAAACAGAGAATTCGAACAAAAACAAGACGAAGTGAAACACAATTTGAAAACTGCGAAAAGTTACTGTATAAACCAAGTGTACATAGAGTGTTTGATAGCCTACGATTGACATAAATATGTTCTATTATTCAGAGGCGGCGCACTCGGAGGGGGGGGGGGGCATAGGGGACACCTGTCCCTCCATTGTTTTCGAAGACATGTGTCTTGGTTACAAAGTTACACAATGAGTCAAAATGAGCCCATCCAAACGTATCGATATATACAGGCATTCCTGTAATATATTATTTTGGTAGAAATCAGAAGAGTCCATATTCATTATTTGGGGTAGACGAAATAATATTTTCAACGTGCCGCCCCGAGACAGCACGTTGAAAATATTGACTGGTCTACCCCACGCATTTACTGAACAGCCATCCTATTTAATCACGTTATGGCGTATCATGTTCCTGGCCGGAAAGGCGGCTGCTCGATTTCAAAGTGTTAAGGTCACATATTTCTGCACATTGGCTAATCGTGACAGCGAAGGTCCAGTTAAGAAGAATGTAATTGTTGAGAAAACTCCTATGACATCAGTAGAAAATAAAGCCAAATTCTTTTTGTTACTTTTAACCCTTTACCTAACATGAAAAGCAGACGACACCTGCAAACAAAATTCTTAAATAACTATTTTTTTCATTTTTTGTCTCAAAAACATAGGTTATGACCCCTCTTTGGAACGAGCTCGACGAGCTCGTTCAAAAGAGGGGTCATAACCTATGTTTTTGAGACAAAAAATGCAAAAAATAATGAAAATTAATTGGCGATTTTTGAGAATAGCGCTGGCCGGTTTTGGCCGTTACGTTGGGTAAAGGGTTAATAAACGAAACCAAGAGACAGCTCCCGGAGTTACAAAAGGAAGCTTGACTTTGTATGGCAGGCTAATTAGAAGCAACTAAGTAGTCGAGCACTTTGGCTCTTTGTTCAGCAAATGTGTTTTTACAGTAATTTGCAAGTTTTTATTCTTCCCAGGAAGGAAATTTGCCACTCTTACCTCCAAGACTATTAGATTTTAATGGAAATGATTATATCTCTACTATATGTCACGATGCACACACGGTTGATATAATGAACAGAAAAAAAGTTACAGAACATGAAAAGATTTTTTTTCTGATTTTAAATGGGTTCAAACAGAGAATAATAATCAAATGTCTAAAGTGTTCTAAAACACATTAAAAAGCCATCTTAGGTATCTTTAATACCAATCTACAGGACAACGCCTGAAGTTTGTGAAGTGATGCGCACATCGAAGATACATCATCGCTTATATTTCGAAATTTCAATTTTTTATATGAAATTTCTACACCCTCAGTTTTAATTTTACTAGCAACTTTAGAAAATTATGGGGAGTTACCTTTCCTGAAAATCTCTTCCAATGACGAAAATTGTCAGCCACAGCCCGAGGCATTTACATATCAAACGCAACACAGCACCTATTACTGCAGTGGCAAGTTTATTTTCTTCTGCGCAAAACATTGTGCACATCGATTTGAAATAGAATTTATCGACAAACATCTCATGGAGATAACCATCTCCTTCGTCTCCTTCTTCATCGTCATCGCTATCACCACCACGGCCCAGGCATGTCAAACTACTGCCGGTACCAACATAACCGGCACGGGGACGAGACAGAGCCTGTCCAACCGGTACCAGTATACTGGTCCCGGGACAAATCAAGAATTGGGTGACATATCACAATCAGATGGGAGAAATTCGTATTTAAACCGACCCAGTCCCCAAGATCATTCTTAGGGGTTCTACACGATTAGTTGCTAAGCCTGCTGAGAAACAAAACACATAAATTAGGCCTAAAAAGTTGACAATCTGTTTCGCAGGTCCTCCCGCATGGTCCTTTGGCTACCGCATGCTCTCTTTTTATTACCAATGCAAACTTCAAAAAATAAAGATTAAATGGTTCAGGTCTGATATTTTACCCAAGTTAATAAATTTGATAAATTTGTCCCTTGAGTTCAACAAGGCTTCGCAATGCTTTAGCATTGCAAAGCCTTTTTGCACTCAAGGGACGAAATACACCACCAAACATGCTGTTCTGGACTGTAGATTATGAGGTCAAAGACATAAAACAACCAAGAGTATGAACTTTTGGTGGCAAAGAAATAATTACAAAAAATAAAAAAATAAAATAAAAACCGACCGTCCGCCAGCATGAAATTTTACAAAAAATGGCCCGAGAAACAGAAAATCTGCTTTATGAGGCCTAAAAGGGTAACAACTAACAAATGAATAAAAGTTTATCTAATCGATAATGTGCTCTCATTGTGAAATTCCCCCCTTATTGTCTCGCCCCGTGGCGAGTCAATAGGGGAGAAAATGTGACAACGAGAACACGTCGTATTCGCCCCTTTCCCGGATAGACTAAGTGACGAGAGCCCATATGGGTCACTAGTCCAATTCGCTCCCATTAACCCTTTACTTAACCTGAAAAGCAGACGACACTTGCAAAAATAATTCTTGAATAACTAATTTTTTTCATTTTTTGTCTCAAAAACATAGGTTATGACCCCTCGTTGGAACGAGCTCGACGAGCTCGTTCCAACGAGGGATCATAACCTATGTTTTTGAAACAAAACATGAAAAAAATAATGAAAATTAATTGGCGATTTTTGAGAATAGCGCTGGCCGGTTTTGACCGTTACGTTGGGTAAAGGGTTAAGGTAATTTGACCAGTTTATGCACAAACACAGTAACCCGTTTGATCGGCTTGTGGTGGATCTTCGGTTTTCCGGTTTGCCGCAAAAACCGGAACCGATCCGGAAAAAAACACCCAGAGTAGTATAGTGTGAGCTGAGATTTCATTGTTTCATGCGCGATGTTCCATGATGTCAGAGCGTACTGATGCGGGGGATATCGGCGATTATGGCTTACGCGGCAGCGAAAGTGTCATGATGAGGTGATTATGATGCAAATGAGATTGAGTGTTGAGATGGAAAAATTTGCATGACCGAAGTGGCGAGATGAATAAATTTGCAATCTGCATCAGAAAGGAAGCTATATGTATATATCATATGTATAACACTTAACCGTCGGTATTCGGGCAAGCGCAACAGTGAGACACACTTAATAATAGCATTGAAAGTGTAAGCGTCAGAGGAAGACATAGAATGGAGAAGTCAATGGGTACTGAATGTAAAGAAAACTCCAGAACGACGAGCGTGGAAAGCGTGCGTACGGAGGGACCAATAATATAAAAAACACACGAACGCAATAAAAGCTCTGGGACTCGTGGTGATTATTTCACCCATGTCCACAACATTAGGTGTAACTACCAACATCTGCAGATGCGTGACCAACAAGCCTATAAATTCGTGGAGTGATAGAAATTCATCAAACGTTGAAATGGGGACTGTACGTGATTTTACATCAAACTTTTTCCTGCCTGAAGATTATAGAGTCGCTGTGTGCGAATATCAAAACCATATAGGCGTCGAGATACGAAAATGTCGGCACCAAGCACCTACACAACAAGGCGTCTATCTTATCACCAGGCAGTGGGATTATCTTTCCCATATTTCGGGGTACATCGACCGAGCCGTAGAAAAAGCGAGACGAGAAAAATGCTTTAATACCAGGTCACGCGACAAATAACGCATTTAACTGTCTTCATTTAACAGCCTTCCTTGACACTTCACCCCCATTGTCCACGTGGGAGCACGGATGCGTTGTGTACCAAGTTGTACTGCACGTCAATTGCGCACTAAGTTTTGTCTTCAACCAATGCTAAACCTGCTTGTGTGGAGTTTGTATGTTGGTGAGCTAACAGTTGCTAGCTGTTGCTCGGTAGTTCTTTCCGGGTACTCAGGCTTCCTCCACCTATATAACTGTCGTGGTCATGATTAGCCATTGTGCAGAAATATGTAACCGTAAACACCAATCAATAAATACATAATATTCAACAGCCTGTTTGCAAATCGCAGTTTCAATTTATAGCCCATAACAATCATGGAAAGAATGAATAAAAATCTGGGCGACAACACATTTGTCAAGGTCACTGAATGGAAGAAAGAACCTAGAGTCGATATTCGGGAATGAATTGGTGTTGGAAGGCCGACGAAGAAGGGTGTCAGCTTACCCTTACATAGATGGGAAATTTTGGGCGAAAATGCCGAAGAAGTTTGTGAAACTTTGAGCCAAAAAGTAAGCGGAAAGGACACAGAGGTCTCGGTACATTTGGGACATAATGTGTAGATCAATGTTGACTGAAATTGCCAGACAGTTGATATTAGACAGTTCTTTTAACCCGACGGATGTGCGGACATTTGTGCTACGAAATACAGAATTACTCTGAGTTTTCGACAGTGGAAATCTCTCTGTGATGCCATTCCTGACATTGGTGCTCCTGTCTACCAGAGTTAGATGCTGGGATTCCTTGTTATGCCTCCACTGACCAAATTAACCAGTTGGGTGCATTGAGATGTATAGAATGTCACCCGAACATCCATCATCTGTATTGATTTTTATTTTCAACATTAAAATACGTACATGCCAAAACCCTATTGCCAACGTGCTAATTATGCAGATAGCGATCGGATTACGGAGATGAATCACTATTTAGATTTTAAAACGGAGATATGAATAAATTCCCATAACATCAAGGATTGGGCAGTATCGCAAAGATATTCTCGAACAGTTTGAGAACAAAGCAAACTATTAAGATACCGAAAGCCTCTCAGAAATCGAATCAGAAAAAGTCTCGCGAAATGGATCCTCTAGCGAATCAGTAGATGAAAATGAAATTAAGATTGATTATGAAGGATCGGAAATTACAGCAACCAAAGGGAGAAGTGAAATCATTTCTACCCCAAACGCGTAAGGGAATTCAGATGATGGCATTCACAAGAAAAACGCGCCTTTTTCCATCTCATAACCCAATCATTCTATATTTGTAATTCAGTCTTTCTAGCTCATTTGAATAAACGCTAATAGCAAATCGATTTGAGAAGAAGAAATGTCTTCAAGGATTTCCTATCATTTCTGTGAGAAAAAGTTCTTATGCGTTTTCAACAAGGTTCGCCAGGAAGCCACCTTGCATTTGGGAGGTAACCCTCACACCTGTGGGATTTTGTAGGTTCTGTGATGAGAAGTATACGACGAATTTCAATAGAAACCGTCACGTGTTCGCTAGACACCCCATCAATGGAAGAGAACCGACAAAACACTTTGCCGATGAGAAATGTTTCAAGAAGTATGGTCGACTTCCTCATACTCTCATAAGACGGAAAAGGTATTTTAACCGTATGAGGGAAATGAGAAAATCACGCATTGAGGGATTTCCTCAAAGGCTCATGGCCGTCCCAAAACAGTGAGGTAGAGTGAGAAGCCCTTCCCAAAACAGCGAGGATCACAAACAATAAGGAGACACTCACAAACAGTGAGAAGTCCCTCACAAACACAGATGGATCCCTCACAAACAATGAGGAGCCCCTCACATACAGTGAGAGTAGTAGATCATGTACCCGACCGTCCCAATTCAGCCGGACCTACCCCCGGACCTAGGAAGTGGCGTCATAGTCACGTGACCCAGTGGCGCCATGTTGTGTTGTCATGGTAACCCGCGTGAACGGCCATCCTGTGACGCCATTACCACAGTGATGCGTATTGTTAGTGCGCATGCGTAGCGCGTGTTGTTAGGGTGATGCGTGTTTCCGTCGTTCATTTTGTATACTGGAGGCCGCATCTTGGTTTCTATGGTAGCACGTGTATGCTATGTTACCCATCGAGCAAATGAGCTATAGAGCAATTGCTCGTTCGAGGTACGCCATAGGTATCCTCAAATACCGAAATGAGTCGAAGAGCAGTATGTGCGAGTCACTTGAACGAGCAATTGCTCTATAGCTCATTTGCTTGCTGGGATTCGAGTCGTTCGAGCAGTATGTGGAGTCACTCGATCGAGCAATTGCTCTAAAGCTTATTTTCCCGATGGGCTTCGAGTCATTCGAACAATGACTTTTCTGTAACTGCTCGATAGCTTATAAGGGGAATTTGGAATAGGTATGTCCTGGGGTGGTATAGAAGGCTGAGCCAAATAGGTAATAGTATCCTTAGATAAGTATCCTATAAAAAGTACCCTTGACAGGTATCCTCAAATAATACAATGCCAGGCCATGGTTATCCTCAAATACCGAAATAAGTCGAAGAGCAGTATGTGCGAGTCACTCGAACGAGCAACTGCTCTATAGCTCATTTGCTCGATGGGATTTGAGTCGTTCGAGCAATGACTTTTCAGTAACTGCTCGATAGATTCTTGGCTTTAGGAATCATACAGGCTTTCGTTGTACACAAGAGAGATAACTCTGCATGCGGGGTTATGGGAAACCAAGCACTGGTGATTATGAGACTTGGACTAGGGAACTGGAGACAGCTGGGAATAGATAGACTCTTAGTGTTAGAGTAGCATCTGTTCTAGGCATAAAAATGAGATTGTAGGAAACCGTACTCCTATTAAATAGAACATACCCCCAGGAGATATCTTTGTACTATAGCACTACCTGCTACTATTATATGCCCAAACTGGCGTTCCATATCAAATAAAAGTGCATTTTGGTGGTTTGGAGGGATTATCTGATTGTTTGCGGGTATTATATATGCTCACATTGAATCGAAAATTCCTGTTACTGGGGGAAAAGCCCTAAATGGGGTTTCATATCAAATAAAAGTTGTTTTTGGTGATTTGGAGGGATTGTCGGGTCTATTTGGGTAATTGTATGTACTCTAGTTCAATCGAACTCACCCGGGTGCCCCTCGGTACTATTGCACTACGTGCTAAGCCGATAAAATGGGGAATCCGTATCAAATAAAGTCATTTTTGGTGATTTGGAGAGATTGTCGGGTCTATTTGGGTAATTCTCCGAATGGGAAAATTACTCTTCTACAATGAAACATACCCTCCGAACATACCCTTGTCCTATTAGAAGCATTTGAGTAACATAGCAACCACGTGCTACCATAGAAACCAGGATGGCGGCCACCAGTATACATAATGAACGACGGAAACACGCATCACCCTAACAACACACGCTGCGCATGCGCACTAACACCACGTATGGTAATGACGTCACAAGATGGCCACTCGCGCGGGTTACCATGACAACACAACATGGCGCCACTGGGTCACGCGACTATGACGTCACTTCCTAGGTCCTGGGGTTGGTCCCGCTGAATTGGACGGTCGGCTACATGATCTACTACTAGTGAGAAGCCCCTCAAAACAGCGAGAAGTCCCTCCCAAACAGCGAGAGACAGTGAGGGTTCCCTCCCAAATGATTCCTCCCATCCACATTCAAGAAAATCCGATACTTCAAACATAGTGTACTTTTTGGACTGACGTGAGGGGTGAGGTAAACTAGCCTCTCGCTCATAGCTATCCCATAATTCATCACTTCCTCACAACGCTTTTTCGAATTAGAATTTTTTTTCTATCCAACAATGTCTGTGACAATGACCCATGCTTTGCGTAGCCTTTTTTGAATAAAGTATATGCCCTTGTTACGAAATTGATATCTCTTCCAGTGCGTGTTCAATCCTCCAGTATGGAGATTAAGCCAAAACAAAATATTTTCAACAATATGTATTTTATTTCAGCTAAAAGAACCCAAACATCACATCATTCACATGGTTTTTTGACATTTTATTTCGGTTACAGATATATTATTTTTCTTTTCACAATACTACACAAATATCTTCTGGGGCTTTCTCAAATTGTCATCGGATTCTATCGACATATCTTTAAACTGAACATTTTCTTAATAAAGGATCAAAAATGTATTTTCGTTTCTCAATTGCGAATTGTTCCGCTCCGTTCATTCCGTAACTCTCATCGTTCTGGTGTCGCTGAGCAGTTTCTTTGATTTTTCTGTAGACCAGATGTCGTCTGAACAACAGTGCTCGATTCTTCCCCCTGAAAAAAAGCTCTTACAGAGAGAATCTCCCATACTGTCTTCAAGAGATGCCCTTCCCGCTTCGCTGGCCTCGTCTTCGGGCTTGCCACTGTCTATATCCGACTCTTTCAACTCCTGAAATTTTGCCGCATTGTCCCCATACGCTCTTCGGATTAAATCGTACACAGGGCTGTTTTCGCCGGCTTCATTTTCTGAGAATTCACTTTCAGTAGTTGTATCGGTATCTTCTGACCCTGAACATGAGCTCTCCTGAGAATCCGACAAGATGCCACCTTCTTTCGACTCATGGCCTTCGCCTCCCATTATTATTTGGGAACTGCACGGCCTACGATGTCTCAATAAGTTGTCTGATCAAGAAAAGAACATTCCACAAGACTCGCACACTGGCATATGTCAACAGCGAACATGTATGTAAATTGACAACTGATGCAAGCCCATCGACATCTTTTGTATTTAAAAGTGTTATAGGGAATGATGATTTATGGGATAGAGCTATAAGAAAGAGGCTAGTTTACCTCATCCCCACACCAGTCTATAAAATACACTAGGATTGAAATGTCGGATTTTCTTGAATGATGATGGGAGGAATCGTTTGGAAGGAACCCCCCACTGTCCCTCACTGCTTGTGAGTGACTACTCACTGTTTTTGAGGGTCTCCTCGCTGTTTGTGAGGGGATCCTCATTGTTTGTGAGGGACTCCTCACTGTTTGCGATGGACAGTGAAGGTTTCCTCCCAAATGTTTCCCCCCATCATCATTCAAGAAAATCCGATATTTCAAACGAAGTGTATTTTATAGACTGATGTGGGGATGAGGTAAACTAGGATGGAAGGAATCATTAGGGGAGAACCCTCCCTGACCGTCACTGGTTGTGAGTGACTACTCACTGTTTTTGAGGGACTCCTCGCTGTTTGTGAGGGGGTCCTCATTTCTATGAGAAACTGCTCGCTGTTTGCGAGGAAGAGTGATGGTTTCCTCCCAAACGATTCCTCCCATCATCATTCACATCAGTCTATAAAATACACTATGTTTGAAATATCGGATTTTCTTGAACGATGCTGGGAAGAATGCTTATGTTCCGGAGGTCTGCTCTGGCAAGGGAGAATTCAGAGGGCGCGCACTCCTATTTTTGAATTTCAATTTTTTTTACAAGCACCGATACCCAAGGACATGACATTATCGGCAATATAACATGGGCATACAATAGCCTACCTTCGTAGTAGTTGTCCGTTTTTATCGTCGATAATACCGTACCCCATGAACAGAGCTATAGGATTAGCTCCTACGCGGATCATGTGTGAGGCGATATAAATTGGCTTTTTATCTTTACAATTTGAATGATGGAATATATTGGTTGGAAATCATTGCGGTCATGTGCAAACAAGCCAGGGGAGGGTCACACTGACCTTCCATGTACCAACGTTTTCCCACGACCCCCCACCCCACCCCCGACTCCACTGACGAGATTGGGATACTCCATCTCTATGGACCTTCCAATCCAGCCAGGATATTTCTTCCTACAGTGTGCAAAATTTCGAATACTCGAATTGTAGTACGATTTCGTTGACCTATATGTAGATCGTCTGGACCACGGATATCTTGAAATGGATACGGACTCCGCATACTTTGCTATCTCGGACCACTGTCTTACGGATGTCATCAAACCGGAAATGAGAAAGTCTTAAAAAACATCGCTGCTTTGTGCACGGATCATGAAATAGAAACAGATTCTCAACATCGCTGGTTTCCACGCACTTTCTGTCCAAAACACGACACCTATGATAATCGAATATCCGCGCTATTTAAATTGTAGTTTACAGGACACGAAATGGTAGGCTTTTGTTCCAACATGTATGCTACTCAAAGTTTACTAAGCGCCACATATTTGATACATCATTGTGAAATTTTCTTGTGACATATTTGCGATATTTTTGGTGGATATGATTGAGGAATGCATTGAGATGGTCCCCAATGTTTACATTAGCTCTCTTGACAGGCAGACTTTTCGTGACAGTCATGGAAACCATGTACCCCTTGATTTTCATGACGTTTTAGTGTTCTGTCGACATGTATATGGGATGTGTAGGGTATTCAGTCTTCAGTTCAACACAAACCCTTGTGATTTAATGATTGAATATGGCGAATGCAAATATAAGAAGACATTTGTCTGAAACAGAAATGTGTCGGGCTGTAGGGATTGGGGAACAAAGGGCTACCCATCGTCAGGCTGGTGAAGCACCATACGGTGATCACCAGAGCCTGGGCCAGAGCCTCGGCACACCAGTCAGACAACATGGTGGTGGCAGAGACAGGGCAACCTCTGCAGCTGAAGACCATGTATTCGAATTCAGCTGTCCCAGAACCACCAGCAGGCACGATATGAATGGGCCATGGATCACGTTGGATGGACCAGAGAAGATTGGCGACCTGTCCTTTTTACAGATGAGTAAAGGTACTACCTAGACAACACAGATAGGCGATCTAGGGTATGGAGAAGACCAGGGGAGCGATTCCGTGCGGCCAGCATTGCTGCGCTTGACCGATATGGTAGAGGGTCAATAATGGTCTGAGGCGGCATCAGCTGGGATGGACGTACAGAGCTCTGTGTCCTGTGTCCTTGACCGTGGCACATTGACTGTACAGCGGTATATTGATGAGATCCTGGATGCCCTCGTCAGATTGTATGCAGGTGCAGTGGGTAATAGATTCATTCTGATGGACGATAATGCCCGTCGTCATGTTGCCCATGCTGTCTGGGAGTACCGACAGAGGAAGGGGATTGAGCGTATGGACTGGCCAGCAAGATCCCCTGACCTCAATCCAATCGAACATGTTTGGAATGAGTTGCAGCTTACAATTTCAGTCCGCCCAGTCCAACCAATAAGTGTCCAGGGGCTTGGTGCCATGCTGGTCCAAGAATGGAACAACATACCACAAAGGACCACCAGGAAACTGATTGGGAGCATGAGAAGGCGTTGTCAAGCTGTAATTAACAATAATGGGTCTCATACTCGATATTGAACCCATATCAGTTCGCTCCCTCAACTTTTTGGCAAATTTGAAAAATTTCCTCTTTTACCAATAATATCCATTTTCCATGGTTATCGTATTCAAAAGCTAAAAAATAATGTCAAACACAAACAAAATCTTAATTTCTGTGCTTAAATCGTTAAAGATGTAATTAAATAAAAAATATATACACTTTTTATAACAATATTTCAACTAAAACGTAAAACAGGTAGTTGGATATACTTGGTAGTATATATTCTACTCAAGTCTGGAACAGTCAGGTCATCAGTCACACAAATTAATGAGAAGGGCAAAAGGACTGTTGTCGAAAAAAATACAGCCGAAAGAACAAAAAAAAAAAAAAAAAAAAAAACAACTACAAATTCAGTTCAAAGGGAGCTAACAAGAGAAGAATCAGAGCTCCAATGAACACATTTTGTTGTGCACAAGAACTATTTCTACTGTAAACGGAGAGCGTTGAATGATGGGATACATACATGATTTATCGATGGACGTCACGTTATGTCCACTTTCAGACGATTAACCGCTCACGACAGACCAATGATTTATTAGAAAAGATGAAGCTATGCCGGTCCTGGACAGAAAAAAGGGAGATTCCAGACATCCAAATCAGTTCACCACCTCCACTCCGCCCACCCTTGAATCGCACTCTTACAGTGACGTGATTCGGGGCTTTCTCCATTAACCCTTTACTGAAAACACATCCATAAAACAATGGTTAGGGTTAAATATAGGGATAACGGAAACCAAACGAAGTGCAAAAATGTACCAAGTCTCGGAAAAAAGCTGAGGTCATATTTAATAGAATTTACATTCTTATGAATTCCTATCAACGCACTCCTTTTGGGTGATTAAAAAATCTCCATTCAATTTTCATTATTTTTTCATTTTGTTATCAAAAACATAGCTTATGACCCCTCATTGGAACGAGCTCAACGAGCTCGTTCTAATGAGGAGTCATAAGCTATGTTTTTGATGCAAAAAATGAAACTATTTTGTTATTCAAGAATTTTGTTTGCAAGTGTCGTCTGTTTTCCATGTTAGGGAAAGGGTTAAGTTTCGTATGAGTTGCTATCAACGCACTCCTTTTGGGTGATTAAGTTTCTTTCTAGGAAGATAAAATGGGACTGCAGTTTATTGACCGACTCATTTCAACCATGTATCCCTTCTGTGAATGTACGTCTACATCGGTTTCCGGGGCAACTTGTAGCGGTAAAACCAGTTGGGTCTTCCGACTACTCGCCAACAATGACAAGATGTTTCTGCGTCCACCTCAAAAAATTGTGCACTGCTATTCAATTTTTTTTTCAGCCAATGTACGAAAATATGGAGAGAAATCTAGAATATGCAACATTTCATCGAGGCTTACTCACTGAATTAGACTTGGAAGAATTGTCTAGCGATACTCACTGCAATCTGGCAGTGTTCGACGTTCTTGTGGATGCAGTGACGTCACCATCGGAAATGGAACACCTGTTTGTGAAAGGCATGCACCACCGCAATCGGAGTTTAATTTCTTTGAATCAGACCTCTACTGCAAATGGAAACACGCAAGTACCATTAATCTAAACACGCACATACTTGTACTTATGAAACACCCGCGAGATGTTTCACAGATACAGTGCCTTGCGCGCCAAGCATTCCTGGGTGAACGTCCATTTCTGATGGAAGCGTTCAAAGACGCTACCAGCAAACCATATGATTATCTCGGGCTAGATTTATCTCCCGCGGCGGAAGAGGGTTATCGCATGAGAACTGACACCTTTCCGGCGAGGAAACTATCATTTGTGAAGCTTATAAATTTAGATTGTGTTCGCCATATCTTCATTCAGCCCAATATTCGGGTGGTGCACACAAGACTTAGTGTCGATCATGCAGAAAATGGTTGACCTACGACAGATATCAACGAATACTGGGAATCCTTCAAGTCAGGGACCTACAGTTGCGAGCTTAACAGATAAATCAGAAAACGCTGATCTAGTAACAGAAGCAACAGAAACAGAATCGACTCAATCATTTGGTATCAAAGATTCCTAAAAGACATTACTGGAAAACATACCCTCACATCTGCATAAAAAAGTTGAATGTCTTTTGAATTATTTGAACTTAACAGATAAACTAGAGGCCACTCAAACCAAAGCGACTGATTTATCCGACGCGCTACTGGAAAGCGTACCCTCAAATCTCAATAAAAGAACCAGAGGCCCTGGGACTTACACAATAGAACAAAGAGGCGGGGGGGGGGGGGGGGGGTGGACCAATAAACCCATCTCCACCTGGCATCCACATGAAAAGGAAAGATACCAAATCCGTTCCAACGAAGATCAAGTGGTTCAAACTATGAAGTACGAAGATTATTTGAGGAGCGTCTATTACGACCCCAACTACGCCAGGGCTTTTGTGGGAGCGGATAAATTATTCAGGGCAATGTGGAAAGAAGGGCGCTTTTTCTTGAGTAAAGCCAAGATACGGAAATGACCGTCAAAGCAAGAGGATTGCGTAGTACATTGACAACAAAAGAGGAAGTTCAGAGGCAGAAGAGTTATTGCTCCGCATATGGACTATCAATGGTCCATTTTACGCGAAGGACAACTATGGCTATAAATAATTTCTGCTGGTCATCAACATCATGCAAGTACATATTGACCATAGCTTTACGCACAAAAAGAGGTAAAGAAATGATCTCTGTCTCTATTATATGACTATCTAATTTAACCGCCAAGAATCACTTCTGTTTGACGATCTTCCTGGTCCCCGGAAAGTGTAAACAAAAATAGTTCCTTTTAACTTCAATCCAATTTACCAAAAAAGGATAGGGGAATTGTTAATGCTAGCGTTGGCATGCGATGTTGAACTATAAGTCATATAATAACCCTTTTATCGCTACAGTGAAGTGATCTGGGTCATCACATCATGTCTCGTTGAGGAGGTCAGATCACCGGATCAAACCAGCTGTCTGCGGTAGCTCGTTTCATCCGGCGATCTGTTCTCCTTAACTCGACGTGATACTACTACCCAGTTCATTTCACTGTAGCGATAATATGTATTTACTTAAATATTCAAAACAGGGAAGAAAACAGACTCGAATAAATTCGGACAAAAGTACAGAGTTCACAAATAAGTATGTGCAAGAGTAACGACAACGAGAAAACGTTGAGGTTTTCTTAACTCAGAATATAATGAGGGATTAAAACGACCAAAACATGAATAAACACGGTACATGACACATAAACAAGTGCATCGCTGGGTAGATATTTTACCTCAAGTTACAGACAGCTACAACAGGACCTATCATCGCCCCATTAAAAGGGCTCCAGCTAGTGTTAAACGTGCTGATTCCGTGTACCTGTGGAAAACGCTCTACGATAATAAGGACAATGGACATCTAAAACTCGTCCAGAAGAGACAAACTAGGATCTATAAGTTCAAAGTAGGCGATATAGTGAAATTTCTTTTCTCTGTCGTCAGTTTCAAAGAGAGTATGATGAACGCTGGACGAAGGAGGTATTTGTCATCACCGAGCGCTTTGTGAAGGAAAATACACCGCGGTATAAACTGAATGATTATTCTGGAGAAATTGTTGAAGGCACCTTCTATCAGAGCCAGCTAAATAGAGCGTACGAGCCAGACGTTTATTTGATAGAAAAGATAACCAAATCGCGTAAAAGGGGAAACAGAAACAGTATTTAGTGAAATGGAAAGGATGGGGTCCTAAATATTCGACGTGGATTGTTATAACCGATATCCAAAATTTCAATAAAAGGGGGACGCCAATACCATCTCGACCATAATCATTCTCATCTGCGACTGAGCTGGCAAAAAAACATGAGAGTTGAGAAATCACATTCCACTCTTTCAGCTACTTATTAAAACTTCAGACAGTCAGAGAACCGCCATACTGAAAACCTTATCCGGCGAACAAATGCAAATACTCGCCGAGGCTATTTACAACATTTTAATGGGCGTGTTTCTCCAAGGTCGGAAAAATAAAAAGGTACTATGTGACTACAAAGATGGCATTCGCCGCTTCGTTTCAAAACATTCAACTCAGAGACAGAGAAGAAATGTTGGTCGACATCAACGCCTGTTACCGCAACCGTTGCAACCGACTGTGAAAGCTGTTTAGTATGCAAACAGATCAGTACATCACCGTTAGGAGTGACGACAGTACGAAATATTGGACTGATAACACGCAACATCATTTTCGGATTCATCTAAATTCCCCAATGCAGTTACCGGGATTTTGGAAGGTCGAGCTTACCGATGCAACATCTACTAGAAATCAACAGTCTCATTTGTACTTGATGAGCGACATCTGCAGAGAATGCACGGAGACAGACATTTCTGCTTAGAAGAATGTTCCCCAGTAGCAGAAGAGAATGGGTCCATGAATTCGCAATGCCTTTCCGTCTGAACGTGAAGCTTCGAGAAGTTTGTGACATAGAATTCCATATTAATGACCACAAAAATGCACCGGCCGCATTTCTTATAAACCAGTGTCGTTCACATTTCACTTGAAGAAGTATCCATTTTGCATCTAGCATGGATAAGACTTAAGTGCCAAATCCCCAGACTTGGATGGAATTTTACAAAAATATTGTCGAAACACAACCTGTATTTTGATCACTACAAGGCCGGTTTGCAACGGGTGAGGGGTGCCACATCCTTTATGATACCCATTGACAGGTATTCAGGATTCCCCGACAAAGCCAGATGTAAAGGTCACATTGGTGTCGCCTGCTTAAAAATTGGTCGAAAGAGCGAAAATCGAATTAGTCAGAGAAAGTGGCGTGAGCAAGAAAGCTATAAGAAGGAAGACAAATGACGCTTTACGCATTAGGAAGTAAATGACTCGTCGAGTGAAGATGTCGAGGGACATTGTTGATTCTCAAAACACCTCTATGCTAAACAAAGAGACCTTTCAGGAGCTCAGCCATCCGAGGTATCGTTATGCGAATTACCTTCAACACAGACTGCGGTAAAGCAAATAAAATATGAACAGAGCAGACACACAACACAGATGTTTGGTTTATCCCTAATAGAATTCAACATTTCTGGAACTGCATGCAATTTATAGATCTACAAAAGTCCAGGCTACATCTCAAAGTCAACGTAAAGAATGCAGATGGAACAATTTTGGTGGAGATCGTCAAATCTGGGCCCGTCAACCTGTTTATCCACTCGTTATTCAACCAAGTCGACGTATATTTATATGGGAAACTGTTGTCATCCCACAAAACCTATTATAAGGCCATTATTGTGAGCCGACGGCAGTGTAGAAGCGACGCAGTGAACACGCGACTCTCTGCCCAGATGTTTGAAAAAGATACGTCGGGGCGATGGATTCGAAGGAGGCAAAGGGAAGGAACGTGGGGCTTTACAAAAAACACAAATATATCCACAAAAGCAAGACTGTTGATCTGTGTAGACCTCTGTTACTCGGCCTTTTCTCATTTGATCGTTATCTGTTGAATCAAGTGGATGTACAATTGCGTTCCTACAGAACACAGCCAAGTTTCTGTCTGATGCCTGCCGAGGAATCGCCAGATTATGACGTCGTAATCGAGTTATAGATCTGGAAATTTGCAAAATAAAGGTTAACCCAGCAGTTATCTACCTGCAAGCGCAGAGAAGATTATGAGAAGAGTTATTCGTTATTTTGCTACGACCTTCAACCTCATGTTGGCAACCGGATCTCATTTCTCCACCCGTTGAAACAAGGAAATCTCCGTCTGGAAGCGCAATTCGGGACACCCCTTGCCGAAAATGTCACGTACGTCGTATAGAACGAAACGCTGACGCTTTTCCAAATTAAACTCGAACATGACCTGATAACGGAATGAAGAGAGATCTGTTGTCTTGCTGTATCCGGTGTTGGGGGGAAACGGTTATAGGCGTGTTTCCTTCAGACGATATTTATTTATTGGTGTTTAAAGTCACATCCTTTTGCACAATGGCTAATCATGACCACAACATGGAGATAAAGTCAGGCCAGTCAATCGTTTATATCCCATGTTGCCTATTTTAGAGGACTCGCACCCCAAGCATTAGTGACTGGGTCCTATTTTACCAGTGAAAAAGAGCTCGTTTGCCACAGTAAACAACCACTGCTTCATTTCCCGGGGTTCCCACGGGGATTCAGACGATATACCACGGCTCGGGTTTAATACGGGTGACCGTGAACACCGACCACTATTACTTGATGGGGATAGGTTGGCTGTCTGTATATTTTGGCGATGAAAGGCAATGGAAATGCTTCGATTCTAACGGCCTACATCCATTAATTTACAATTTCGCACTGTCAACTTATTTAAAAAAAACCTCGGTTGTGGCTATAAATGTAATTATCAACGGCTTCAAAATCTGGGTAGTGACGTCTGCTGGTAGTACTGTTTTTTATTATCTGTATCACAGATGTTGGGGGTTATGCCATGACGGACATTGTTAATATCTTCACTAATGATACACGAAATAACGATATGTTTGTGAACGATTTTGTGGGGAGCACTTATCCGCTGTGTTTGTCCTCATAAACAGGGAAGAACGATACTAAACCAATATGACTGTAATGTAATTTACTACTCTTCCTCCAGATCACACTGGTGTGGCGAGGTTTCCGCAGTTTACTGTGTCTGGGTATAATTTTCGCATGAATAATGTAGACGTTTTTATATGTGAATATTTGTTCTGTTTTATCACTGATTAATTGATTGTGAATACAACAATTAGCATATGTCTTCTTCTTCTTGTCAACCAAGACTCTGGGGGCAAAAAGTAGGTTACACACAAGTTCCCCGAGTGAACCGAAATACGGACTCCAAGGCAGTATTTACATGTCCGGTGTCTGTACAGACACCCAACATGAGTGGAGCTATTTGATAAATTCTTCATCCCCAGCTTATTGTCCCATGTAATATAATGTCGGAAAGAACAGAGTTAATGTTATACAACCACATTTTTTCACTACTCGTGGGTATGAGGTTTAATCCCTCCATAATGATATCACACAACTGCTGCCTGTAAAGGAAAGGGGTTACGATTTAAAATTTGGAATAAATTACCAACAGGCCGCAGATTTCAAATTTTAAAGTGCTCTTCAATTCAAATTGTTATCTACTTTTAATATTCATGTTCAATTGTCAGGTGGGAGATGGGAGTCTTCCAGTCCAATTAATTATTAATTTATTGGGAATTGAAAAGTCAATTCATTTAATTATGCTTAAACTGTTCTCATGATAAGCGATCCTTTCAAAGGAAACAGAATTAGCGGGTCTGTTATCTGAATATTTTATTTAAATCACAGGCCCTGAAGTGTTGGATTTCTTCAATGTTTTAGATATATTCATCTTAAAATATTCATGTTCAATTGTCAAGTGAAATATAAAAGATTTCCAGTTCAACCCTTTACCCAACGTGACGGCCAAAACCGGCCAGCGCTATTCTCAAAAATCGCCTATTAATTTTAATTATTTTTTCATTTTTTGTCTAAAAAACATAGGTTATGACCCCTCATTGGAACGAGCTCGTCGAGCTCGTTCCAATGAGGGGTCATAACCTATGTTTTTGAGAAAAAAATGAAAAAAAATAGTTATTCAAGATTTTTTTTTGCAAGTGTCGTCTGCTTTTCATGTTAGGTAAAGGGTTAATTAATAATTTATTCGGTATTGAAAAGAAAATTCATTTAATTGGCTTGAACACTCACCTTTTTGCCAAACGTTTCACACACTTGTTCCCTCCGGACTAAAAGAATCCTTTGAGAAAGAGAAAAACAGGTATGTCTAGAGTTTCTCTTTTGGGAGATTTTACCTTTTAGTCGTGTATAAGATGCAGAAATAACAATCAATGAATGTATTTAAACAAACATTTGGAGAGAGTGGAAGGCAATATTTCCAAGAAAAGGCGAAGAGAGAGGACGATAAATGAGGGTTGGAGGAGATGCCCAAAAAGAAATGAAGCTCTGGGAGAAAGAGTTCTTTGCTGATGAGGGAATGTGTGTGGCCAAAAAAAGAAGCATAAAACCGCACCAGTTGTGATCGGAATTTTGCAATGTTTCAATGCAAAAATTATGAAAATATATTTTGAAGAAAAAATGTTATATTTAATTTAATAATTTTTTTTAGAAAAGCTGTGTTAGGTAAGAGGTTAATCCCCGCTTCTAACTCGGGCTAAGGTGAATCGCGCGTTGATGCTAATCATGTTTCTGTAGGGCCAGAAAATTAATCTACCACAGCCTAAAAATATCTTCAGCATATCTCAAGAAGACCTTACAGATATGGATATCTTCAGAACCGACTTATCGAGTCGGTTCTAATGATATATCTATATCTTAAAAAACAAAGTATATTTAATTTATTTATTTTTTAAGAAAAATTGTGTTAGGTAAGAGGTTGTTCTACGGCTCTGTCGATGTACCCTGAAATATGGGAAATATAACCCCACTGACTGGTGGTGAGACAGACACCTTGGTGTGAGGTCCCTGGTGCCCAAATTTTCGTATCTCACCGCCTATATGGCTTTGGTATTAGCACCCAGCAACTCTATAATCTTCTGGCAGTAAAACGTTTGATGTAAAATCACATACAGTCCCGTTTTCAACGTTTGATGAATTTCTTCCACTCCACGAATATTTTGGCTTGTTGGTCACGCATCTATAGGTCCAACAATAAAGTTTGGAGGCCTCCAGTGAAAAGAAAGAAACTCTTGATTAATTCGATAGTAGCATTGTGGATGATGATTTTTACATGTCCATGCCATAATAGATTCGTGAAAATATGTGGCCATAGTTAGATAATACAAAGGCATGGTAAGAGTAGAAATTTTAACATAAAATGTAATAACTTTGAGGTATTCTACGTTTCAGAACGTATATTCCTCACTGCAATCCTCAGGTGGTGGACTCCCATCAGAGTCAGGAAGTCACCAGGTGCTTCTGGCGCAACACTGTATGTGGGCCCCCTGAGTCCAAGGACGTGCATGGCCGACCATGGTTCGACCCTAAGTGAGAAAAGTTTGAAGATCATTGTCAAAAGAAGCAAACTCCTTGACTCTATAGTTGTACATTAAATACATCTATTACTCTACAAATTTTCACGTATTTTGTTTGATGTGCCCATTCTCACAAACAAAATACGTGAAAATTTGCAGAGTAATAGATGTATTTATTGTATATCTAGAGTCATGGAGTTTGCTTCTTTTGACATTGATTTTGAAACTTTTCTCATGCAGGGTCGAACCATGGTCGGCAATGCGCACTCTTGGATTCAGGGGGGGGGGGGGGGGGGATGGTTGCATACAGTGTTGGGCTGGTGGTCTCCTCCACCGTTGGGAGTTCATCTGGTGAGGAATATTATGTTCTGAAACGTGCTGGCCCCAGGCCGAATTCTTAAAAGTTATTACATTTTATGTTAAAATTCCTACCATTAGCATGCCTATGTATTATCTTACTATGGCCACATATTCTCACGAATCTATTATGGGATGGACATGTAAAAATCATCATCCACAATTCCACTATCGAATTATTCTAGAATTTCTTCCTTTTCATTGGGGGCCTCTAAACTTTATTGTTGGACCTGTTTTGGTGTTGGTAGCTACACCTAATGTTGCGCATATGTATAGGTTACAGCATAGAAAACGAGTGATATTGAATATACAATCGCGAGAGTTAGTTAACGAGGACTTGTCCGAGTAACTAGCTCGAGCGATTGTATGTTCAATATAACGAGTTTTTGTGCTGTAACCGATTTGTCACATTGATGTTTGCACAAACAATCAAAACACGAACAATCAAACACTCCACTGAACCCTTGTCTGACACGTGTCCATTCCCGTTTAATTAGTTAATTTCTTAAGCCAAACTTGCAAGACACAAGAAGATTGATGGAAAGCAAGTGATATTACTTCATTTTTTTCCGTTTCGTCATTGCGCTCAAAAGGTTGAGCGAGAAATTAAACGTTCCATTTATCATTTACACCCGGGTGTGGATTTCTTTCTTTAACTCTTTCAATAAAATCAAAAGTCAGGTAAATTCTCGTTTCTCTGTTCAAAACATTTTAGCACAGGTGCCCTTAATCTTTCCTCTCGGCTGTGTTTGTATTAGAACTGACAGGTTACACAATCACTGTCTCTTGTTCCTTGATTGGTAAAAGTGTGGCGATATATGTTGAATATTACACATGCTCTAACCAACTCTTCGAAATATATCACACACTTTTAACAAAGGCGTGACGTCATAACTATGTGACAAGTATAGGTTACAGCATAGAAAACGAATGATATTGAATATACAATCGCGAGAGTTAGTTAACGAGGACTTGTCCGAGTAACTAGCTCGAGCGATTGTATGTTCAATGTCACGAGTTTTTGTGCTGTAACCGACTTGTCACATTGATGTTTGCACAAACAATCAAAACACGAACAATCAAACACTCCACTGAACCCTTGTCTGACACGTGTCCATTCCCGTTTAATTAGTTAATTTCTTAAGCCAAACTTGCAAGACACATGAAGATTGATGGAAAGCAAGTGATATTACTTCATTTTTTCCGTTTCGTCATTGCGCTCAAAAGGTTGAGCGAGAAATTAAACGTTCCATTTATCATTTACACCCGGGTGTGGATTTCTTTCTTTTACTCTTTCAATAAAATCAAAAGTCAGGTAAATTCTCGTTTCTCTGTTCAAAACATTTTAGCACAGGTGCCCTTAATCTTTCCTCTCGGCTGTGTTTGTATTAGAACTGACAGGTTTCACAATCACTGTCTATTGTTCCTTGATTGGTAAAAGTGTGGCGATATATGGCGATATACCAACTCTTCGAAATATATCACACACTTTTAACAAAGGCGTGACGGCATAACTATGTGACAAGAGTGAAATAATCCCTGCGCTTGTATTGTGGGTTCTATGTACGCATGCTTTCCACGCCCGTTATTCTGGCGTTTTCTTGAATTCCAATATCCATTGACTGCTCCATTCCAAGTCTTCCTCTAACACTAAAATTTTCACTGATATTACTGAGTGTGTCTCTCCGTTAAACTTGCGTGGATTCCGACGGTCAAGTGTCACATATATATATATTTAAATTTAATTTTAAATTTTTTTTTCTGTGCTGTTTGAGCTTTATTTAGACGAATATCTTTCGCTTTAGGCTCTTGCATTTCTCAGATCCAGAACACTTTAAACAGATTTGTTTTACCAGAATATAGACCTTTAGAAACTTTTTAATCCAGTCACACTCGTATGATGGTACATAATCTCCAAAATAAACATTGGTCTGCTTTCGAGAGTTGTGTCTATAAATAAGATTTTCATAATTAGGAGTTCCTACCTCTTAGAAACCCAGGAGGTATCAAATTATTAAATCAGTAATTGTAAAGTGGGAATTGCTTGTATAAACAAGGCACCCCCCCCCCCCCCCCACACACACACACACACATACATACATACACATACATGCTTGGGTTGACCTCCCAAACGAATGGATTTTAGTTTTGGTTAGTTGCGTTTACGCGTAGGTGAGACTGAACCGGCGGAACAAGACAAGTCGCAATTTGTCATGCGAAAGACTGAAGTTTAGCCTTCAAAACAAAGAAATTCTAATTTAGATTGGTCGCGTTATGGGGCTGTATTGGTTTTGATTATTTGATCGTTTACGGGCGTAGCGCGAATAAATTCCAATTTGGGTTAGTCGCGTTTACGCGAAAATAGACTGAACCGTTACAAGACAAGTCGCAATTTGTCCTGCGAAAGGCTACAGTTCAGCCTCCGAAACAAATGAATTCTAATTTAGATTAGTCGCGTTATGGGGCAATATTGGTTTTGTTTATTTGATCGATTACGGGCAAAGCGCGATGCAGGCGCGATACCGCCCAGTTCCACCGTAGATAGAGATTATTATGCATCAGGGCCACAGGCGGGCCTGAATTCGGTCCGGTTCATGGTCTGTGTGGACGTGGGTATTTTTGTAGGTGACAGATCAATTCCTTTCAGCTCATTCCCAACAATTCGTCCGATGCTGAATGCGCATGCGTAACTTTCGGGGAAAAACTGAGTCTAAATTTGAACACTGTGGCTTATGGAGAAAATATTTAAAACATTTATTACACAAAGAACAGGTTGAGTGACAATACTTTACGTGTTATGTCTATTTAGTTCAATATTTATAGTTTTATGTGCTATGCTTAAGTTAGTTATTGAGTCATTTTTTTGCTTCCTTTATGGATTGAAAATTGGCCCTAAAAATCGTGTATAACGTTAGTAAATTTTACGAAAATATTCGCCCCAGGTGTGTTTAAGTCCATTTTCTGGCCTTTTTGAATATCTGTCGAAATGTTTACGTGTTTTTATAGTAATCTGCAATGGAGACTGAAGACAATAATCTAAAAATAATAAGTATGCACTAATGGTTTTTTGCTTCCTTTTATCGCTAAAAAGAGCATTTTGAGGGATTCTTCTAACTGAACACCAGTGTCCCTGTGAACTGAGTATCGTTGTCCAACAGGTAGAAGTATTCTCCTTACTTTGAATGGAGATGGAAAATTAATGCGTTAGGTACTTTTCTTTCACGATTTTACATCAAGGTGATTATAATTTTTAATATGACAATACGCAAGGCGTAAGAAGGAACCCCAAACTATCCAACATATTGAAATATTTCATTCCGCAACCATTACTCCAAAAACATTTTATGCAATCGAATTCCTGCAATTGTTTAATTTCAGCCAAAATTGAATACGTATCATAGTACTAAATCTTTTCCCATACGCGACCATTATAACGTTCAGGCGAAAAAAATATGGTCGCATCATTTTAAATTCGGCATTCAAATATCTTTTGTCAAGTATAGCCCTTCAGACAACCTTTTTTCTGATTCTTAAACAGGGAGTCATGCAACAAATAAGAGAGAAAAACTAACAGAAAGGGAAGTGCTGGTCACATGTACATATTTCTCAGGGACTTCCCAACCAAAACACACCAACAGACAAACGAATGTTTAGGTTCTAAAAGTCCTCAAATCACCCTCTTTATTCATCTGGAACATGCAACAGTAATGCAAGATGTCAGTAGAATTCTTCAAATGTTTATTGAAACAATATATTTTCCCAAGACTGCTTAGTTTTGGGGATTACATAATTTCCGAGTGCAACTTTTCAAGGTAGATAAATCTAATTAAAATATTTACAACAGTTATACATATGAGCAAATCCCAACCCTACCAAAGATACATTTACCTATTTCATGTGATGAAAGACTCATTTCTGCAATAGAATTCAACTTTTCGCTTCTGCCTAGTCAAAAGCATGGGAAGTTTGTTCTTTTGAAGAGAACTGTCCAATCTGTGTCAAATGGGCTTAAAAACTGGTATTGCATCCGACAGAATCCCTGCTCTGTTACCTAATGAGTAAGATGGGAGGGATAAGAATTCACAGCTTTCTTTAAAAACTACCCAAATTCCAAACTAAAACTAAAATCTGCATCAGTACACAAAACCTTTTGACAAAATCTGTTTTAATTAACCATAAAGCATGATAAATAGTGCCCCACCCACATGAAACAATATGTCAATTTTGTTTCAAAATTGGGGTTGTACAGGTCTTATAATTCCTCTAAATTTGGGAGAATCCATTTGGATTCTTGCAAAAATCGTTGCGAGAATTCAGACCTGCTATGGGCCATGATCCCATGAGGCAAGTATGGTTGAACCCCTGTTGCATACTGATAATACACGTTAACCCTTTATCCAATACAACCTTTTAATTTTTAAAACACCGACTATTGATTTTTAAAAAAAAAAAACAAAAGCCACCCCCAGGGGCCTTAATCGCTCACATGACAAAGTGGTTCAGAGAATTATTTTGGGTCACATTCAGTTAGTCATGGTTCATGAACAATGTTATGAAATTATTCATAACTCTAGGGTCCATGTCAGATGATTATTAGCATAGGTTTTCCTGATTGTTTCCAATTCTGTCAGCTGTAGACAAGTACTGCTAAACATCCAAGGGTTGTTGTGTCACTGCAGCTTGAAAGGCAAATTTTATGAAAAAACTCTAAGGAATGGATTTGAACATTAATGAATAACATTGAATCTAACCCACCCTACCCAAATATTAAGCCAGGGACTCGAAATGAACAAACTCTGACACCCCCCATCCCCCCTGCGATACCAAATATGAAAGGATTCTGACTGGTAGGAGCCAAACTGGAACAAATTTAAAATCTGACCTCCCCAGAGATGGTGTACACCAGATATTAAAGCATTCTAACCAGTGGGTCTGAAGAAAAAGATTTTAAAGAAATTTTCTCATGGTGCACTGAGTTAATTTGAGCTCCCATAACGAGCCCAAATATTAACCCATAGACTTGGCTTGAACAAACATGAATCTGACCCCCTTAGAGATGCTGTATGTCAAATATGAAAGGATTCTGACTGGTGGATCTGAAGAAATAGATTGTTTAATGAAATTTCCTCATACTGCACTAAGTTAAACTTTGGGCTTCAATAGATAGACCAAATATTAACCCAGAGACCCGATTCAAACAAACTTAAATTTACCCCCACCCCCCACCCACCCACCCCCCCCCCCCTCACACACACACACTAGAGATGTTGTATTCCAAATGTGAAAGCATTCTGACTTGTGGATCTGAAGGAGGTTTTCAAAGAAATTTTCTCATATTGCACTGTTGATATTTGGGTGTCCACAGGGAGACCAAATATTAACTCAGGGACTCGATTTGAACAAACTTGAATATGAACCCCCACCCCCCCCCCCCCCCATCCCCACCCCCTCCTCTCCCCTAGAGATGCTGTATACCAAGTATCAAAAGATTCTTATATATGGTTCTGGAGAAGATTTTTTTTTAATTTTGGAAAACAATTTATGGATTCTGTCAGAGAAATGCCCCTTTTGGGGATCCCTGTGGGGGTGGCAACCATATTTGAACAAACTGGAATTCATATATGATAAAGAACATGAATATCAAATTTGGTTCAATTCGGCCCAGTTGTTTATGAGGAGAGGTTGATAAAGTAAAGTTCAGGCCGGACAGATGGACGGATGGTCGACAGACAGAAAGTCATCACTTAAGAGCCCCCGACTTACAGTCAGGCGAGCTAAAAATAAACAAGATTCATCAAGCTTAATAATTATGTATGTTACTGGAACCGGGTGTTGAGAGCCGTTTCCAATGACAGCCATATTTGTACAAATTCTATTGCCAGTGTCACAATATTTCAGGTCATGTTAGGGTTGTATTGGTTAATTTGCTGCCTTTGTGTTAGGTAAAGGGTTAAACTGACTCAGTTCTTTTCACATGAATCCTAGCATCGGCGTTACGAGAATTTACATGGTTTCTCACTGGGTTTGTTGCACGGATCTCCAGGTGAATCGATTCTCAGATTCTCGTCGAAATATAAGCCCTGGCTGAGGCTATATAATTCACCAATATCAATAGAAAGTGCCATTTTATCTCAACAAATGATGTCAAATATTCTTTTACCTAGTGATGGTGTAAAATATAGCCCTGGTTGTGCCCCCCCCCCACCACCCCTCAGTATGCCCTTTTCCATAAAAAAACTATATTAATTTATAAATTAATTGATGGTGACACATGCTGAATTTCCCATTGTTATTTAATCACATTCTGGCTTCTGAAGACATGTAACATTGTGTTTGATGAATATTTTGCAATCATTGTAAGAAAAAACCTCAGTTTTCTCAGTTAAGGCACCTCGAGTCATAAAACAGTGATTTTTTCCAACAGAATAACCAGTACCTGCTACTGTGGTGTCTCATGACACTGTCAAAATTCCTAAAATCATCAAATATTGATTCTGTAGTGTTGTGCTTGTGCTGCAAATATCCACAAGTGCACTTTCACTACTTTGGTTTTAATCCCCACAGGCACACATTCTGTCAAAAGGAGTGAAATTGTAGGAAACATGTTCCCGAAGAGGACAAATCAGTTACAGTACACTCGCCGTGGACGGGTTGTAATACACGCGTGGGCAGTGATGCCCACTCATGTGTTTACCAGGCAATAAAAATCATCATCCACAACATTTTAATTAATGAAGCACCGGGTTGTACCTGGTGCTTCATTATTTAAAATTTTGAAGATTATTCCTATAGTTAGTGTTTGGCATCAAATAATATTGTATCCGTGGAAACATTGCCCATCCGTCGAAAGTGAGCAGTACACAACAGCTGTACTGTATTTATTTCAAGTATATAATACTCTGTGATTTTTAATATATTTGTGACGGGCTGGGTCCAGAGTACTCAGTACTCGTAGTACTCGAATATCACTTTTTTGACAAAGTACTCAATACTCGCCCCAGCTCTGTTTGTGTATGTGTATGGGGGAGGTTGGATGATGAAAGATAGCTGCAAATTATTTAAAATGTCGAGCCAGGCAAATGAAAAGCAAAGAAACATTTCATCTGAAGGACAGACAGACAGACATGCAGTAACACATTTTGGAAGCCTACATAAAAATAGTGACTAAATTACAATGAAAAATATAGAGAGAAGAGCCTAGGCAATGTTATCAAACAGAAAACAAGAGGGGGAGGCTGCGGGCATTTACCTGACAGTAGCCTAAATAATATCAACCCAGAGAATTTATTTGAACAGGTTGCATCTGCCCCTCATAAGAAAAGCTTATACAAAATATCTAAAGATTCTGACTGGTGGATCTCAAAAAAAAAAAAATTTTTAAAGAATATTCCTCATATTGAACTAAGTTATAATTCGGGCTCCCACAGGGAGCCCAAATATGAACCCAGGGACTTGGCTTGAACAAACTTGAATCTCACCTCCCTAAGGATGCTGTAAACCAATATCAAAAAATTCTGACTATTGGATTTTAAAGAATATTCCTCGTATTGAACTAAGTTATAATTCAGGCTCCCACAGGGAGCCCAAATATGAACCCGAGGAAGTGGCTTGAACAAACTTGAATCTCACCCCTCGAAGGATGCTGCATCCCAAATATCAAAAGATTCTGAAGGGTGGATCGGAAGAACATGTGCACTAGTTGTGTATAAGTAAGTAGTGCTGAATAAATCAAGTTCATCTAATTTGCATAATTTCTGCACGAGAAAACAACTGTATTATATGTAATGTATTCAATGTTACTAAACATTCATGCACAAATTTATTCAAATCAGAACTTTCATACAGAAGTTCTGTACAAAAAACTGATTGCACTAATTTCTGTACAAAATACATGCAGCTGCCGGTGGCCATCTTGAATTTCGGACTACACCCAAAACACTCGTTCTCGCCCCACGGTGATAACAAAAGCGCTCATCTTGAACAGAATACGATATACACAGAGTTCAAGAATGAATCCACATTAAGCAATCCATCTCCATAGCGCCCCCTTGGGAACCCCGAGAAGTGAAGCAGTGCTTGTTTACTGTGGTAAACAAGCTCTGTTTCACTGGTAAAATAGGACCCAGTCACTAATGCTTGGGGTGCAAGTCCTCTAAAATAGGCAACATGGGGTATAAACGATCGACTGACATTGACTTTATCTCCATGCTGTGGTCATGATTAGCCATTGTGCAGAAGTATGTGACCTTAAACAACACTAAATAAATATAAATAATCTCCATAGCGAGTCCAAATATTAACCTACGGACCACAGCGAGCCCAAATATTAACTAACGGATCGGATTTTAAAAAATTTTGGAAATATGCTGACTAAGCATTTTTTGATGCCCACTACAGAACACCCTAACATAACCAATGGCTATTTTCTTAACCATTCAATTCTACTGGTCTTAAGGATACTTCGTGCAAAATAACAGCTCTCTGTTCCGTGTGGTTTGGGAAATATGAGTGTTTGAGAATATTTCTATTTTAAGCTCCCAGGGTTCCCAGGGATCCCATGGGGATGTGAGAATTTTTTTTCATGAGTCAAGTACTTTTGACCCAATAATACCACATACCAAATTTGGTTCAAACCGAACGGTCGGTTCAGAAAATTGAAATTTCGGGCGGGACCGAAAATCTTACCCCTCCCGTTACAAAGCCAAATATTGCTTCACGAACTTCGTTTGAACAAACTTGATTCTAGACCTCAAAAGAAAGCTCCATAACACATTTTAAGTCTTTGTACACACTGGTTCATGAGGAGAAGATTTTTAAAATATTTCGGAGCATTCCCACCCCCACGCCCTTCCTTTAGGGCTGGGCTTGTTGAGTTGAATAAAAATGCAATGCCCCTTTGGGATCATCACTCACACAAACTTTCACTTGAATTGGCCCTGTGGTTTTGGAGGAGAAGACCAGAACATGGTGTTGACGGACGGACGGACGGACGGACGGACGGACGGACGGACGGACGGACGGACGGACGGACGGACGGACGGACGGGCGGAAGACGTACCGAGAGCAATGAGACTTTGTCAAGATGAGCTAAAAACTGATTGTACCTAATTTCGGTACAAAATGGCCACCGGCAGACATCTTGAATTTTGGACCACACCCCAAAACACTCGCTCTCATCCCAAGGTGATAACAAAGATACCCAAGAAGTTTCGTGAAGATCAGTTCATAAATGCAGCCCCTAGTCCGAGCCATATTGACTTGTGCACTTACTGTGTACAAGTAGCACTGAATAAATCAAAGTTCATCTAATTTGCATAATTTCAGCACGAGAAAAAAACTTGTATTATATGTGATGTATTCCATGTTACTAAACATTTATTCAAATCAGAACTTGGTTGCTGGCGGCCATCTTGAATTTTGGACCGCACCCAAAAACACTCGTTATCGTCCCATGGTGATAACAATGGTATCCAAAAAGTTTCGTAAAGATCGGTTCATAAATACAGCCTCTTGCTCGGGCCGTATTGAATTGTTGACGCCGGACAGACATCCTGACGGACGACAGGCCATGGCATAACCTCAAATTTGACTATTTCAAAGTTGAGCTAAAAATGGGAAGTATCCAGAGTATCAAATGACAAAAAAACTATTCGTGAAGGACTCCCCTTTCAAGGACAATGGGACAGCGTTGGCATTCACCACCATGCAGCCTTGGGGCTGCATTTGGAATTCCTGTGTTTGTTGTTCTTGTGAAATATTATTTTATTATTATCAGTTATGGTATAAATATGGTACCGATAGCACACTTTCAGGAACCGCTAATGTCTGCTGACAAATGTGTGTCAGTGCGTGAGGTGCACACATACGTTTGGGGTTCTGTATACCACATCCTTCATTTTGCCATATAATTTATGTAAATTTATTTGGAGTTTATAGAATTTCAGACTTAGGAATTATATAGTATTGTTTTTGCCTTAGTTATGGTGCTTTATAAGTAATGGGCAATTTAGTTTGAAAAAAGGGGTTCATGAAGATTCAGCCCTCATACTTTTTCTGAGAATATTCGTTCTCAGTCGTGGTCGAATCTTATCACCTCAGAGGTCATTTTTTTTTCTTTAAATGTTCTATGCACTTTATCTATAGTGTTTTTAAAGGATTTATGATTACTAATCAGGACAAAATTGTGCAATATGAAACAAACCTTAATGAAGCTGGAACCAAAAAAACCTTCCCGAAACAAGCTGAGACGTTCTCAGTTGGAATCCCACCTGTGGCAACCGTACTAAGGCATACTGCACATCGATGTTGCACTTGTCTTCAACCAACGCTAACCCTGTTTGTTTGGTGTTACTATGTTGAGGAGCCTAATAGTTGCTTGCCATTGCTCAGTGATTCTCTCCGGGTACTCTGGGTTCCTCCCCTGTAAAACTATCCAATATGAGGTGACCCTGGCTGTAAAATGTGTTGTTAAACCCCATTAAATAAAGAAATCAAATTTGCTGAACCGAAGAGTTTTGAATGGTGGTTTTGATTGGGGTGATGGGGGGGGGGGGGGGGTGGCTATACAGTGGGGCCCACTTAATTGGATATCTCTTAATTGTATATCCTTGTTAATTGAATATAATTTACCAACACGAAACCATTTACCATGCTTCCAGTACAAATTTGACATGTTAATTGAATATAGGTTATAGAGTAATCTCCTGTTAATTGAATAAAAATCTTGTAACATGTCGAGAAATTAATTACCCTGACTCTTCCCAGTTTTCCTTTGGTTATAGATCAATTTGGCCTCAGTACATTCCATACAGGCATTTAATCTATTATATCTTGTTTGACAGAGTCCATGGGGCTCTGTCAAACAAAATATAATAGAATAAATGCTAAGTTTATCTCTGGAATACAGTAAAGTGACACAGTCCCTGTTAATTGAATAGTCCTGCTAATTGAATAATTTTCATTGGCAAAGTGGCTCTTCAATTAACAGGGTTCCACTGTACAGGAAAAACAAATATCATAAACTAATAATGAAACTATGTACTTGAGAAATTTTCAAGTGGTCATTCTACAACATGTTTTAGCTGGTACTATACAGAGTTGAAGGTTAAAATGCCATTGTTATTGATCGAAGGTCTAAAAGCACAAAGAATATACTATGTCTGTGTTCCAATAATCTGCAACAATTAATTGACAGTTCTGGGGGTGTGGTAGCTCAGTTAGTAGGGGTGCAAGCTGCAAACCGAGAGGTTCTCACCTGCGTCAACCATGTTGTATCCTTGGGCAAGACACTTCACCCCATTGCCCACATAGGGCCATGGTGGCGTTTTGTACCAAGGCATACTGCACGGCAATGGTGCAATTGTCTTCAACCAATGTTAACCCTGCATGTGTGGAGTAGGTATGTTGGGGAGCTGACAGTTGTTCGCCATAGTTCGCCATTGCTCGGTGGTTCTCTCCAGGTACTCCGGCTTCCTCCACCCTGTCGTGGTCATGATTAGCCATTATGCAGAAACATGTGATCTAAAACCCCAATAAATAAATATTGACAGTTCTGGTCTTCCTGTTTGTCTTTAATAAATTGCACCTTATATTTGAAGACTTTTATCATTGCTTACAAAATAGACATTATGGAAGACCCCCTCTGCTTCTGGCCGAGTTCCCCTTTTGGCATAAAATTCGTCAGCATGAGAACTCAACTATTTTCGGGCTTGGGACCGAACAGACACGTCTGTGTCTGGCAGCATTAGATCAATAAATAATATTTACAGAATGTACAAAAATCAATAAATAATATTTACAGAATGTACAAATCAATCAACATGGATTAAGTTACATTGACTATTATCAACGCTGTATACAGAAATGACATGACCTATATACATATTATTCATCGAACTCAAAATTTCCGACAGGACAGTGTTTCTGTGGTTGTTACAAGAATCCGAACTGCAATTACACAAACCTGAGCAAGAGAGTCCTGCCTTCTTACACCCACACCTTTTTGTACAAGCACTCTTGCAACCACAACTGATCAGATTCACTAGGTTATCGGGGCACATGGCTGCTTTGTGGCTGCAGTCGGTACAAGAAGTCCATTGTCTAGCGACCACCCCCAATCCGTCGGAGGAAGCGAAGTGCCCAGCCATTGTTGGACCTGGAGATAACATCTGTAGACATGTTGTTGTGCAGCATCGCTGCTTGGTGGGAGTGAGGCTAGGTCGATGGGTTTATTCAGTTTAGATTTTGCTACATAACGCTTGTAAGTGACATATCTATATTGGTCGAGAGAGGAAACAGTTTTACTCCCGTATAAGATCAGGAGAAGTTGTTCCCCGGCAGCGGCTACTGCACTTGGTGTACTGTCATCCGCCAAAATTGTGTTGACATACTGTTGTGAGTCGCTAGTAACATCGGAGACAATTGTACTGAATACTTTCTTCTTACCAACTCGAAAGAGTGCAGAAGTAGTGTCACAACCACTTATAGAATGTGCTACAAGGAGGTTGCTTCTATGGTCACCCATTTTGGTTGCTATTTCACTAACTGAAACTAGTAAGTTTGGGGTAATGGAATACATCATGTGAATATTACATCCCGGTTGAACTCGAGAGGTAAGAATGACTAACAAGTCTGTGTCTGTTCCCACAATGACAACATTGTTGTCATCTTGAGCGATGTCAAGTGCAGTTTCGGCTATCAGTACATCAGCATCAGCCTCGGCCTGCTTGGACTGAATATTGATAGCAGATAGCTCCTGCATTAGAAGATCGATCAGTTGGGTTTTGTTCTTGGCATTTGCAAGGAAATCGGATTGGGGTGTGGTGGCTGGTAACTCGGGTGAGATATTGATATCAATGGAATACCTGTCTTTAGATCTACGGGCTTGTTCCATGCCCTTTGTCGACATTGTACAAGCATAACCATCAAAAACAACCACGACGTTCGCCCCAAAATGTCTCACTAGATAATTGGAATATGATGTACATATGTCCTTATATGACGACTGTTTAGGCCATACAACTGCCCTCAATAAAAATCCACCATCTACAACAAACAGAGAATGTTCTGGGATTTTAGTTTGCTCGGAACCGTATGTTTTGAGGATCTTACCGAGCGTGCTTTTCTGTGTCTTCCTCATTCCAGCAGAATCAAACAATGCTGGTGGTTTCGGGGCGAGTTCATATTTGAGATACTCTTCCATCTCTGCTTGTGACTGAATAACACATGTGATGCGGTTGAACAGAATTGTGGGGTCAATCACTACCTTACTTCCACGGACTTTGATGCTATTTGCCATCGATGCGAAAGACTTCACAGTGTAAACACGTCGTAGTTTGATGCTGTTGAACGTTTTGCTTACAACATTCGATACGCAACATTCACCAATTTTGCGAACTTGGTCACAGTTCACAGTTTCGTCGGCCACAAGCCCGGTCGCTATAGAGACTAATTGTAGTGGATCTCTATTCTGAAAGGGGGAATGCACTCTGAGCCAGTTCAATAATTTGGTGATATCATTGGCATCAGTCAATTGTGAACTTTGACGGAGATCCCGATGTTGTTCGCCATGACCAGTGTGAACATGAACAAAATTTTCGAGAGCATTACATATCGGAAGGCAAAGAGGTAGTCCATGTACCCATTTCGCAACAGTGCTATCGGTTATTCCCCTGCCATGTGTAAGACCACCAGGGAGCTTGAACATTTTCATTAAACACTGCTCTATGGTCTGATCAGAATATATCCCGTCCCAGAATTTATCTGAGCGCCTTATGGTAAAGTAACCTTTCTCAGTGAACAACTTCAAATCATCCTGTTGCATTATTTCTGTTAGCTCATTCATCTGCTGCAAATAGAGATGAGAACTTTTTGCGTATGCAAAATGACCACCTGCGTGAAATACTGGAATCATATTGCGAACACAATATGTGTGGAGTTCCCAGTCGCTGTGCGCTCTGCTCTCAAGAACAACTGGAGAAGACCTATTTGCTCGTAGTATTGTACCCAAAGCTTTCCTGTGCGTCCTACGGACGCATTCTGGAGCAGTTCGTGTAATTTTGACAGTATATGGTTGACACTTTCTTGATTGACAGCGTCAGCTGTTGTACAGTCACCTCTGGCAAGTCCACAGAATATTTCATTGACTTCTGTGCAGTCTATGTTATCTAGTGTTCGGCTTTCTTCAAACACAAGTTTTGTAATGGCAATTTGTGTTAGCAAATGGGCACGAACTGCTCTTGAATATGCATGACCACTGATCAAATGATGGATTGACCCACCAGCATAAACAGTCCCCCAAAGTTCATCCAAGCCGCTACCAGCCATGATCGATCCAATTGCCCCTAAATATGACATAATCATATGGAAGCCGCCGAGTCTAACGAAAACTTTTGTCAACTTATCTGACGAAGACACAATCTCCACTGCTTTGATATGATTTATGTGATTTAATCGAACATGGAAATTGAAACAATGATGCTATAATACGGTATTTGAATGAGAAAAGTCGATGCCGTTTGAATTTGAGTTTGGGGGTATGGTTAATATTTCACACGTTTCACCAGTTCATTATGGAATAAATGACTATTGTTATATATCATTATAAAGCCACTGCTTTTCTGCAATTTTTGATATATAATTTAACTCCCAAAGTAGTCGTAGATTTGATTTAATGGACGTTGTGTACCGTTGTGTGTATGAAAACAATAAATTTTTTTTCGTAATTTTGTACATTTTCGTGAATATTTCACCATTGAGTGTGAGGATTGGTACAAAGTTGGCATTTTCTGTTGGGGATATGTATTCTCAATATAATTCAGCATGATATTTATGATTCTCACCCTACTAAGGCGAATAAGAATGAGAAATATGGAGCTGGGTCGAATTTTTTAAAAAAAATTTTTTTCATCAAAAAAAACGCTATAACTAAAAAAGCTCAACTCGGATTCGCGGGGACTTTTCACACTTTATCCGCAATGTGTGTCCCGGAAACATATAAAAAAATCAGCTTTCTCCGATTTTTTTCCTTACTTTCTCATTTTTATGTCTAATGTGCCTGGACTATTAACAATTAAATGGAGTTTGTCACCGAATAAATACACCCAAAGCGTACTATGCAATTTGACCCAAACCGGCCGCTATATTTTGGCCTGAACCAACTGTTATTGCACGCAAACTGTCCTACAGTGGAAATTATTTTTTTATAAACTTGCACAATAGTAGTTACCAAAACATGTTGAATAACTTTTGGATCAATTTCTAACATTTTTTGTTTACTTTTGAGTGCTTTTTTTTTCTTTCCCATGTAGATGTTATTTTCTTGATTGATGATTGAGTAAACATAAATTGAGTATAATTAAATAGATGTCAAATTGTCAATCATTTTTTGCTGCTCTGTGTTTATTAGTTTCATTATTACCCATTATTGTAATTAGGGACCTTGTCCATTAGGATAAGACCCTTATTGTAATTAACTGATAATAAATTGTATGGTTGTTCATAAATTTATATTATTTTGATACCAGGTGTTAAAATATATTAATATTTGTGAATGCACTCACCCATTTACAACAAGTCCATTATCATAGTAAGCCAACAGCTTCAAATTGTGTGCTTACATCCAGTAGCTAACATTGGGACAGTATAATGTGCTTTTTTAGAAACTTGATCAAGTATGGATGTCAAGCAACAATTTTCATAACTGGTAATAAAATAATATTTTCAAACATCACCCCTGCGTTTTTTTCAGTTATGAACTAACCAGGGTATTTTTTCTTTGTTTCTAAAAATTTGATTAGCAATTTCCATCTTGGTTTCAAAAAGTGATGATAAATAGTTAATATAAGGCCAATATGAAAGAAAAATAGTTAGCATTTGGACATTTTTGTATAGCATTTTGCGATGTGATTCCAGTCATCAAATACCCCGCTAACATAATATTCTGTGCTTCTTCATGAAAATTATTTTATTACTACCTGGTAAAAATTTCTTCCAGTACATTATAAAAAATATTTCTAAAAATAATAACATATGATACGCAATTATTTCAAATTTTATTGTTACTTCTTAGACCCTGATAGTAGTATGTCATGTACCCGGACGGGCCTAGTTTGGATGACCCCGGTGGATGACCCCGGAAGTTACGTCATGTCACGTGATCCAGTGGTGCCATGTTGTGTTGTCATGGTAACCCGCGTGAGCGGCCATGTTGTGACGTCACCTTCATAGTGATACTTGGTGTTAGTGCGCATGCACAGCGCGTGTTGTTAGGGTGACACGTGTTTCCGTCGTCTATTTTGTATACTGGAGGCCGCCATCTTGGTTTCTATGGTAGCACGTGGTTGCTATGTGACCCAATTTTTCTGCATTGGGACGGGGTATGTTCGGAGGGTATGTTCGATTGTAGAAGAGTAAATCTAATTACCACAAACAACCCGACAATACCTCCAAATCACCAAAATCTATCCCAAATCACCGAAATGGACTTTATTTACTACGGCTTAGCACGTAGTGCTATAGTACTGAGAGGGTACCGGGGGTGTGTTCGTTTGAACTAGAGTAAATCTAATTACCACAAACAACCCAACAAGTTGTACTATTTCGAATTCTTTCGGAATCCTATTTAGGATCGCGAAACGTTTGGCTTATAATAGTAGCACACAGTGCTATAGATTTTAAAAGGTCGTGTTCGATCGAAGTGGAGTAATATTCCAATTTTCCCATAATCCCTTTTTTGGATCCCATGACGTTTTATCCCCCAATAACAGTAGCAAGTAGTGCTATAGGACAAATTTACCCAGAATCCTCTACTTCTACTTGAAACTATATTTTTTATAAATTCCTACGCTCTATTTTTAGTAACATCCTTAACTGACCCCCTAACTAATTGTTATGGTCTATATTTAGCAATTTCTTTAAATGACCCCCCCCCCCACAACTACATGATTTTAAATAATAAAATTAAGAAGGATCAAGATGTTTCTACACTAACCAATCAGAGCGAAGTTAATCCACCAATCAGATTAGTATATTCCTATTGTGTTTCTTTCTCATTGACTTCTATACTAATTTTCTAAATTTTCCAACTTTAACCTATAATCCTATAGGAAACAAACACAAACCCCAACCAAGAATAAAAAAATCGAACAAAATTTGTTGAACTGGGGTGATGTTTTCAATCACGTCCGTCAGGTAGATATAAATTCCGGAGAAGAGTAACGTCGCGTCATTCTGTTTCGATCCTTCGAGCTGAACACATCGCTAGAGAGTTTTCTATAGCAATTTTGCATTCGCAAAAATTTTATGAAGATGGAGGCTGTTGCTGCTACTGACGTTACCGGGACTGATGTTTATGCCTGTGAAGAGTGTGGGAAGACCTTTACGGACCGTCGGAACCGGAACCGCCATGTGCGCACCCAGCACGATGGAGAGAAGAAGACTTACGACAGCACCAACTGCAACAAGAGTTATCCTTCCAAGTAAAAGCTGGATCAACACCTGAAGAAATGTTTGGAGACCATCACATGCATGGAATGCAGCCAGGAGTTTAACCAACTACTCCATTTTAACCGACACAAGAGCGTTGCCCACCGACCAGTTCCTGTACCATCTAAAGGAAAGACCGATGAACGAAGAGAGGACCAACCAAACGACCACGGACCACGACGACCACCCGTTATGATGCTGACACAATTGATTTTGACAAGAATATGATGTCCGAAGATGAGACCGATGAGATGTTGACCATATACGAAGATAACTGGAGTTCTATTAGAACTCGCCATTTGATGAACAGAAGAGTGCAGGACCAGTATAACTACCAGATCAACGATGTGAACTTGAAAATGATGATTGATGAATTGATGACTACTGTATTTCTGCCACAAACACTTAAGATTTAAAATTAATGTGAGTTTTGGTTTTATCCTGCGATTCTGCGACACAATGAAACGAATGAACTGAAGTATTACCATCCATCACAAAACAACGCTCGGGTACTTGATGTTCCACAACTCGTATGCTGCCAAGACTTTGAAGAATTCCTAGATGATGTCATGGAAGAAGATATCCTGGAATGGGCTAAGTTAAAACGACCCAACACCAAATGGCTTGTGGAGAGAGTTACGAACGTCACCTTTTATGTGAATAAGCTGAAAGCCCACCCAATTGGAATGGTAGAAGATCTTCCCGATTATATTCTCCAGAACAAAGCAGTAAATGCCTTGGTGAAAGATAGAAATCGCTATTTTACCTACGAAGACAGCCTGTGTATTTTCCGCTGTTTAGCTTTATAGAGTGGTTCCACAGCACACAATTTGAATAATACAACAGATGCCATGTACAGCAAATATACAAAGAAGCCAAAGAATGAATTCCGTGGAGTAACTTTAGCCGAATTACCCGACTTGGAGAAATGTTTTGAAGTAAACATTCAAGTATATGAACTTGTCAAGAATGATGATGACCAAATTGTTGCCAAATTAGTACAGAGATCTCACAGAAAGTTTGAGAATACCATGTATGTGAACGTCTGCAAGAACCATATTAGCTGCATCATCGATATAGACCAATACTGCAAATCCTTTGAATGCCGCAAATGCGGCAAATTATGGCACACTGTGAAGAAATTAAATCGTCACGATAAAACATGCACAGATGAAGTAAATTACCAGTATGTTGGAGGTGTATACCATCCATCCCAGTCCGTATTTGATCTGTTAGAAGATGAATGTATAGAAGTACCTGAAGAGAAGAAATTTTATCCATACCGTGCAACGTTTGATTTTGAAAGTTACTTTGTCAAATCCAGTCTACCTGCCGACAGTGATGAACTGATATGGGAAGCAGAACACCGACCATTGAGTGTGAGCATATGTAGTAATGTTCCAGAATACCAAGAACCGAAATGTTTTATACAAATGGAAATTCTCAAGAACTTGTTGAAGAAATGATGACATACCTCACAGATATTTCATCTAATTGCCACCAACTGATGCAGACCTATCATCCTTGGACCTTATTTAAACTCAGGCAGAAAATTGATGAAACGCTGGAAGCGGAAGCCAGAGCTACTGGAGAAGATACATCCAAGATGCACCCTTTACAAAAATTGGAGAAGAAATTTCAAGACTACCTGCAAGAGATGCCCGTAATCGGATTCAACTCTGGAAAATATGATATGAATGTAGTCAAGCGTGAACTGATGACATACCTGAAGAGACATAATCCACTCAAATTTGCAGTGAAGGAATCAAATAACTACATGTGCGTCTCGACAGAATCGACAGAGAAGTTTTTGAAAGCATTTGGCTGCTCCGTGACGAAGGGATTTGTACCATATGAATGGATCGACAGCTTGGACAAATTGGATCAAGACCACCTACCAGACCATGAAGCCTTCTACAGTTCTCTCAAGAAAGAAAATATATCTAATGAAGAATACCAGTACTCACAGCATGTATGGAACGACCTGGAGATGACAACTTTCCGTGATATTCTGAACTGGTATAATAACCGAGATGTAAGACAATTCCTTGAAGTAGTTGATAAGCAGTTTACTTTCTACCAAGAACGCCACATCGACATGTTTAAAGATGGTATCAGTGTTCCGGGCCTTACGTTGAAATACCTGTTCCAGACCATGAATGATGACACTTACTTCACACTATTTAACGAGAAAAACAAAGACCTGCATCACTTAGTGAAAGATAATATCGTTGGTGGACCTTCAATTATCTACAACCGATACCACGAGAAAGATGTTACCCGAATCAGAGAAATAAAATATGGCAACGAAGCAAAACCATGTGGAAGTATTATAGGCTTTGATGCGAATGCATTATATCTTTGGTGCCTAATGCAAGAGATGCCAACGGGTTGGAATATTAGACGTCGTGAAGAAAAACAAAGACCTGCATCACTTAGTGAAAGATAATATCGTTGGTGGACCTTCAATTATCTTCAACCGATACCACGAGAGAGATGTCACCCGAATCAGAGAAATAAAATATGGCAAAGAATCAAAACCATGTGGAAGTATTATAGGCTTTGATGCGAATGCATTATATCTTTGGTGCCTAATGTAAGAGATGCCAACGGGTCGGAATATTAGACGTCGTGAAGAAAACCAGCTTAAACCAGAACATCCAATGAAGTACGGTAAAATGGCTGAACAATGGTTAGAGTTTTTATCGATGAGAGATGACATCCACATCAGACATCAGTTTAACGGAGCCGAAAAAATTATTGGTCGAAGACAGTTGCCTGTTGATGGTTGGTGCAAAGAGACACAGACTGTATACCAATTTCATGGCTGCTTCTGGCACGGACATACCTGCATGAAAGATAAAAATGGCCTTCATATCATCCATAATGAAGTTAGAGATAAACCCATGAGAGAACTGCTACAAGACACCCGTACCAATGCAAAGTACATCACCAATTTGGGCTATAAACTTGTTGAAATCTGGGAGTGTGAGTGGAGAGAGATGAAGAAGACCGATGCCACACTCAAAGCCTTCCTGAAAGAGAACTTTTCAGACAAAATAGATGGTGTGATGACAGATGAAGAAATACTGAACAAAGTGAAGTCCGGTGAACTGTTTGGTTTGGTAGAATGTGATATACATGAACCAGATCACTTGAAAGATTACTTTGAAGAGATGACACCTATCTTCAAGAATACAGATATTTCCATAGATGATATTGGTGAACACATGAAGTCCTTTGCTGAGAAGAATCGAATGATGAAGAAACCCCGTAGAAGTTTGATTGGAAGCTATGTAGCAGAAAAAATGTTGTTCGCAGCCCCTTTACTGCAGTGGTACCTCCAGCATGGTACTGAAGTTGACCACGTCTATCTAGTTATCCAATATAAACCAAGAAGATGTTTTGAAAAATTTGGAGATGAAGTATCTGAAGCAAGAAGACAAGGAGATGTTGACCCTGACAAGTCGATCGTTGCCGACACCATGAAGCTGTTGAGAAATTCTGGATATGGCAAAACCGTCACCAACAAAGAGAAGCATCGACGTGTGTTCTATTGTGACGACGAAGAAGTTACCAAAGCTGTAAATGACATGTCCTTTAGAGCCTTGAATCCATTAGATGAAACTTTATATGAAGTCGAACTGAACAAGAAGACCATCAAGTTGGATCTGCCACTCCACATCGGATTCTTTGTTTATCAGTATGCGAAACTCCGGATGCTTCAGTTCTATTATGATGTCATCGATACTTTTATCAGCCGCCAAGATTTCGAATATGCTGAAATGGACACAGATTCTGCATATCTATGTACCTCATCACCATCCGTAGATGAATTAGTGAAACCAGAAAAGAGAATAGAATTTTACAAAGAGAATCACAAGTGGTTTCCATCTGAGTGTTGTGATTTCCACAGATATGATTATGTGAAAACCAATTTAGAAGGCAAAGAATGGCTGTCACCCTCATGCATGTTGCCAGGAAAGAAAGCGTTTTGACAGGAGAACTCCAGGCTTGTTCAAGGTAGAATGGCAAGGAACCGGCATTGTTGGACTGACATATTATTGTTTCGGTGTCACCAATAAATATAGTTGTAAAGGAATCAGCAAACCGAACAGAGTGGATTGGTTGGAGATTCGAATTCCCAAAGGAAGTTACGACATAGACGATTTGAACAATTACATTCAGACGTGATTGAAGATGGATGGAAAGGGAAGGAACAAGATCAGACTCGCTCCCAACTCTAATGCCCTACAGACGATGTTGGATTTGGAAGATAATTTCAAAGTGGATTTCAACACGGACGATTCTATAGGCAAGATGCTAGGATTCGATCGAAAGATGTATCGAGGCCACGCGGCATCTGAAAATACGGTTGACATTCTCACAGTCAATAACATTCTGGTGAACGTGGACGTGATTGCATGGAAGAATGTTAGCACTCAACCGACGATCTATTCCTTCTTTCCAAATGTGTCGCCGGGTTATAAAATCGTGGAACGACCTCGAAATTTACTTTATCTACCAGTGATTTTAGACACGTTGTATAGTCTCAAAACCATGTTGACGGATCAAAATGGTGAACTGTTAGATCTTCGTGGAGAGAGGATGATGATACGATTTCACATAAGAGAAATATAAAAAAGCCCCAAAAAAAAAAAATATTGCGTATAAATATTAATTTTACAAAAATTATTTAATATATATAATTATCATTAAAACAAAAAAACAATTGAACAAAATGTATTTTAAAAAAAAGAAATATGACTGAATACGTGGTTTGAAAACGTGAACATATCCAAAGAACAGAGGAAGAAACTTGAGAGAGTGTTAACTCGAGGCGAGCCGGTGAGATTCAAATTCACTCATGAAGATCTGACGAGTGGTGGTGACGATCGAATCGCCTGGACCAGAACTCAAAGCAAAACGATGGAGAAAGAGATTGGTGATGGAAGAGGGTTGAAGGTGAGATTGTGTCCCGCTCAATTGAAATACAATTTGAAAATGAAAGGCAGTTTCCTACCACTATTGGCAGGAATCGCCGCAAAAGCATTGCCCTTTGCTGCAAAAGCTTTACCCTTTCTAGGGCAGACTCTCGCCGTGGAAGCTCTCTCGGGACTCACGAGTTCGGCAGTTGAGATATTAATGGGTGACAGTGGACTGTTTTTGAAGAAGGCAGGAGCCGTGTGTCGCGTCCACATAGACGACAACAGTGAAGGATTGTATCTAGAACCCGTTAGAGGTGGCTACTCTTTCAGTGGAAACAGTCTCTATCTGAAGAGTGGTCAGAACGTTGAGCGACTCGGTAAGGGTTTGCTTTTTGGTGAGAATTCACTGTTTAAGAATATACCGATTTTGAGTATGTTATTATAATGTAAAAAAAAATTATATTATTATATAAAATATAAAAATATAAATCATAGAAAGTATAAAAAAAATAATATAAAATGGATAAAAAGGGTGGAAAGACAATTAGACGATAATGAAGAATATCAAGGGATAGAGTGGGGAAAAGATGTGGAAAACCAATTAGACAATAATGATGAATATCATGGGACAGATGCGAAAAAGATGTGGAAAAACAATTAGACACTAATGATGAATAATGCAGGATAGTGTGGGAAAAAGATGTAGAAAAACAATTAGATGCTAATGATGGATATCTTAGGAAAGAACTGAAAAAAGAGTTTAAAAAAGATTGGGATAGCTGGTTGAAATTTAAAAAAAAGAGATGTTTTCCACCACCACCACTACCTTCTGAAGAGAATGGTAATTATGTGAGTGTTACCAAGAGATCCACCACATTCGTTCATAATTATGATACAGATAAACAAATGTGTTCTTATAAAAAACGTAATATATCACAAAAAAAGAAAAGAAGAATCAACGCCGAAATTTTTAGAAAAAAGGAAACGTTACTATAATATATAGTGAAGAAGAGGAAGAAGAAGAAGAAGGAAAACAAAAAAAAACCAAAAAAAAAGTAATGAGATCTGGAGATGTTCAACCTCTCTAAATCTCATTACTTTTTTCCCCTTCTTCTTCACTAAAAAATCAGTCTCTCTATTGTTTTATATTTCCAAGTCCGTTATTGGATGGTCGTGTCTTCTCCTTTTTTGAAAATGCATTGAATGTTCATCTTTACTTTTGCAAGTTTTTTTACATCGGTGAACGTGCTCTCACCACCCAATTTGTTCACAAGTTCGAGAGAGATTTTTGGATACATGCAACTTCCGTAGGGCAACGACCAATTGACCTTGTCGAATTCTCTGTCTTCGGTGAAGACGATGTTCTGTAGATCACTTTGTTACTTGTAAAACAAATTGAGTGTGGCTTCATCCAATTTCAAAGGTATACTATATTTGTCGTATTTGTGCTCTAAGCACTTCGTCTCAACCTCGTTCAATTCGATGGCGTTGTGTCATTGTAATCTATAGACTTTACAACCGAATTTCTACACGTTTTGACTCGTTTCAATTTTAATTCGCATCTTTTAGGTGTAGTTGTCATGATCGATTATTTGTTTTTTTTGTTTTATGAATTATATTTTTTAATTTTGTGTTCAAATGATAATTTGTTAAAATTTTTTTTTTTCTTTTACTCTCTATATATATAAAAAAAAGTTTTTAATTTTTAATTTTCTTTAATGTGAAATTTTTTTTTTTTTTTGTAAAAGTGTTTTTTTCTCTTTATATAAATAAAAAGTTTAAATTTTAATGTCCTTTTTTCTCGTATTAATTCAATTTTTCTCACGTTAAGGAACATAAAAAATTGATTAATTTCAATAAAAAAATGTTTTCAGGGAATTAAAACATATATATAAAGACTATTTTAAAACTTTTTAGCAAATTATTATTTAAATACAAAATTAAAAAAAAAAAATATATTCTTACAAATGAAGCAAACAAATAAAAAAAATGGAAAATGAAAAATGAGAAAACCGTACCCCAGTTAAACGAGATTTGTAAAGAATTAAACATTCCAAATTTCAGAAATCACAGAACCAAATAAAAAAAAAATGAAGTCATACAGGAGTATCGTTTGTGAGGCGACGGAAAGAAAAAAATCGAAAGATCGAAAGTGGACAAACTTAAACAGACTCGAATTGCAAAAAAAAATAAGCCGATGGCACTAACATCTGACAATAGAAAACGAAACGTGGAGCATGATGAAATTAGAAAAATCATGCATGAGAAGTTACGTAGTTTGATAGATGAAAAGGCAAACAAAATGTTGATAGCAACAACATCAAAAAATGCTTTGGTTGTGAAAAATGAGAAGAAAAAGGTAGTAAAGGGAATCGAAATGCTGATGTTGAAAAGAAAAAAAAACGTTTCGGTTGAAAAAATAAGAAGACGACTAAACGAAAAGCCATTGAAGAACTTCAAGTTTCAAAAGAAAAAAAAAGCTAAAATGAAAACGAGTGATGCAGTTCAGAATTTAGAAAAACAAGATATATTGAACGAAATTCGACAAGCAATCATTGAAGGGAAAGGAGAAGAATATGTAGCATGAGTTATCATGGAAGCATTCAAATCGAATCCCATAGAATGGGAGGGTGTGATCAAAGGCGTTGTTAAAACTTTCAACATGGTTCTCTCATTCAAGAAAGTCGATCCGAAATTGTTCATGGAACAGGTGAAGAAAAAAGTATTGGATTTGTTTCATGAACACATGAATGTGGGACAATAAATTAAGATGATACTCCATTGCGTGATGAATAAAATTGACATGAATTCCGGTGAGAGCATCATAAAAAATGCATATTTCAGATCTAATGTCGAACCCGTATTTCGAGGTTCAGATTTATCAGACGTTTTCGAAATGATGAAAGACAAGATGTTGACGTCTCTCGCGAATTATCAACATGAAGGTAGTAATTGGACGTTCGATGAGGTGTTGAAACTCGAAGTTCATATAACTAAAAACGATTCATTGAAAGCGTCTTCTTATGTGAAATTACCGTATTTCTTGGCTAAAAAAAAGCTGTGATCAACGTGAGAAATAAAGATGATCAGTGTTTTAAATGGGCAGTCACCTCTTATATCAAAATACACTCCGATAGAGTTTCTCGTTACGAGGTGACTTCTAAAAATCTCGATTGGACCGGAGTGGCTTTTCCAATGCAGTTAAAACACATCAAACGTTTCGAGGTTCAAAATCCCACTGTAGCGGTGAACGTCTTGGGATACGACGATGAAAAACGAACGATCTATCCTCTCAGACAGACTTCATATCTCGAAAGAGAAAAGATGATTATTTTATTATTGATTGCGAATGGTGACAATTGTCATTATTGTTGGGTTAAAGATTCGAGCCAATTACTGTTTATGTTGCAACTGCATGAACGTGTTTCGCAGCGAAAAATCATTAGCAAAACATCAGGAATATTGCAACAAAAATCAAGGTGTCATCATCGAAATGCCTAAACCCAACACCATCATGAACTTTCAAAATCACAATAGAAGGTTAAAAGTACCATTCGTCATGTACGCCAATTTCGAATGCTTCACCGTGAAAATGAGTTCCTGCCAATCCGACGCTCTTCGAAGTTACGTCGAAAGATATCAGAAACACAAATGCACTTTCGACGCACAACATGATATGGGTCCCTTCACTTACACGAAATGGTGCAAAGACGACGGCGTGGCTCAAAGGTTCGTGGAAGAGTTAGAGTCGAAAATTCGAATTTTATATGACAAATTCAAAACTCTGGCGAAATGATCAACACGTGAGAGCAGCAGGATAAAAAAAACAGAGCCATTGATTGTCACATATGCAGACAATTGTTCGACGAGAATTCGGGGGAAAATAAGAAGGTCAGAGACCACGATCATTACACAGGTCTGTATCGTGGTCCGGCTCACAGTAAGTGTAATTTAAAATATTGAGATGTCGTTTTTTATCCAGTGATATTTCACGATCTCTCGGGCTACGACAGTCATCTGTTCATGAAAAATCTCAGCACCACCCACGAAGAATTAAACTGCATCACGAACAATGAAGAAAGATACATTTCCTTCACAAAATGGAAGCTCGTGGAGAAGAAAAGAGTAATCAACAGAGAGACGTTAGAAGAAAAAACGAAATCCATTCATAGAGACATACGTTTCATTGACAGTTTTAAATTCATGTCAACTGCTCTGGAAAAATTAGTCGATAACATGAGCAAGGATAAATTTAAAATCATGAGTGAACACTTCGGAGAATGAGTAGATGTGATGTTGAGGAAAGGAGTCTATCCTTATGATTACATGAACGATCTAAAGAGATTCAATGACACCACACTACCTTCAAAAGAAGATTTTTATTCAAAATTATACGAATCCGGCATTACGAACATTCCAAAAACGTGTGGAAATCATTTGATAAGAAAACCATGAGAGATTATCACAATCTCTATCTAAAGACCGACATTCTGCTCCTGACAGACGTGTTCGAAAAGTTTTGAAACATCTGTCGTCGAAATTACGATCTGGATCCGGCTTGGTATTTCACCGCACCCAGTCTGGCATGGGACGCTCTGTTTAAGACTACCCAAATCCAATTGGAATTATTATCCGATGTGGACATGTTGCTCATGTTCGAAAAGGCTGCAAGAGGTGTTGTCTCGATGATCTCTCACAGATATTCTGAAGCCAACAATCCCTACATGAAAGAGGTTTCGATTCGGAGCGATCGAATAAATGCATACAGTATTATATGCTAATAATCTGCACGGTTGGGCCATGAGTCGTCCTTTACTGATTGGAAATTTGAAATGGGTGACGGAACCGGAAGAGATGCAAAAATGGAGAGACTATCCTTGCATTTTAGAAGTCGATTTGAACTATCCGGAAGAATTACACACGAATTACAAAGATATACACAATGATTATCCGCTAGCTCCCAAACGAATGGAACTGATTGAAGGAGACGAGGAAAAACTCATTCCCAATTTATTTAGCAAATGTAAGTACATCATCTACAGCGAGATTTTGAAACAATACGTCGATTATGGAATGAAATTAGTCAACATACATTGCGTCATTCGATTCGACAAAGAGCCTTGGATGAAAAATACAGCGATCTCAACACGAATCTCAGAATTCAAGCCGAGAACGATTTTGAAAAAGATTCCTTCGCACTCATGAACAACTGCGTATATGGTAAATCGATGGAAAACATCAAGAAGAGAACCCGACATTCGACTCATCACGTCTGAGAAAAGAGCTAAAAAATTAGTGGCGAAACCCAATTACAGACACCAAACCATATTCAACGAAAATCAAGTGGCCATTCACATGCAAAAGACGCACCTGAAGTTCAACAAACCCTATTATCTCGGGCCGATCATCTTAGATATCAGCAAGCGATTGATGTACGAGTTTCACTATGATTACGTCAAACGGAAATTTGGTGAGAAAGCTAAACTACTTACTGTTCAACGACATGGGCAGTTTAGTTTCTGAGATAGAGATGAAAGACATCTACTGAGATATATCTCTGGACGTGGCTGCATGGTTCGACACGAGCAATTATCCCATCGATCACCCATCCAACATTCAATTGAATGACAACAAGAAGGTGTTGGGTAGTAAATTTAAGGACGACAGCGGCGGTAAACAAATCGCCGAATTCGTAGGTTTGAGACCTAAACTGTATGCTTATCATCTAGAAGGTGAAGAGATCAAGAAGTGCAAAGGGGTTAAAACGTGTGTGGTGAAGAAAAACATCTCTTTTCGAGAGTATAAAGATTGTCTGTTATGAAGTGGTCCAGTGTATAAGACTATGAAATCGATTCGAAGCGACAGTCACGACTTGTATACCGAAATAACCAACAAGATTTTGCTGATGGCTGACGACGATAAGAGATTCCTGTTAGACAATAAAATAAGCACTTCAGCACTCGGACATTGGACTTTGGATATGATTATGAACGATAAGATTCCAGATAGGATTTCAGATATGATTAAGGATGATATGATTCTAGAAAATCAGGAGGAATTAGATGGATTCAAGATTATGGAAGTCGATAGAGACATCGAGAGAGTTAGTTTAAAAAAGAAAAAGAAAAAAATATAAAAAAATAACGTCATTTTAGTGAATTATAATAAAATAGATAAATAAAAAAAAAATATATACATTTATGAATAAGAAAATAGAGATATCCGTAGAAGGTGCTGTCTTACCTAATGAACCCCTATCCAACATCGATCTGTCGAATGTGGTGAAGGATTTGTAAATCAAAGATTTTCTAGGCGTGTTTTCCAGAGATGCCTTGCCGAAGAGAAGACCTCAACAATCGGAATGTGGAATTTTAAATCTGGACGATTTATCGGGTGAAGGCACTCACTAGGTGGCGTGGTTCAAGAACGGGAAAAAGAAGAATTATTATTTTGACAGCTATGGAATCTCACTGCCGAAAGAAATAAAGAACTATTTCAAAGAATCAATGGTTCGTTACAACACAGAACGAGTGCAATCGCCAGATCAAGTGTTTTGCAGTCACCTGTGTCTCTAAGTTCTCTACATTCTCAAGATATGGTCGTAAGGAGATCGCTTTCAAGACATTCTCAATGATTTACATTAGAGAGAGATTTTTTTTATAGTATATATAAAGGTAAAAAAATTATTTAAAAAACGTTTGAAATATATTTTTTAAAACAAAAAAAAACCCCTCAAAACAACATGCCAGTCGATAAATTTGGTAGAAGTGATGATGAAAATCGACCCAAAAAGAAGAGGAAGACGCTCGAAGTTGGTGATGGTTACGACTTTGCCAACTTGGACAAACGTTACATTCAGAGATACAAACCTCGAGAGGAACCTTTGAACATGAACGATAAGAAGGTCTACAATCTTCCCGAGCCAATAGATCTCGCAGATGCGGCGACTAAAAAATACGTTGACAGGTGAAACGCGGATTTCGAATGAATCATGCTAGATAATTATGTGGATAAAGCCATGACCGCCGATCTCGATCTAAAATCCAAACGTTTGGTGAACGTTGCGAATCCCATAGATTCCACCAAGAAATATGCGGACGACTCTCACGCGCAATTCAGCGAACATCTGAGAAATAGATATATTCAGAAAACGATGCAATCGGAATTGAATGCCAATTCTAACAAGATAACAAACCTGGCCACTCCCACGATCTGGAACATAGAAAGTCTGACAGATGAGAAATGAAATCAGATCTGAATGCAGGATTTAACAAGATATTGAATTTTTGTGGAAGGTCGATGATGCGGATGCGGACTCCACCACGGCCAACAAGGGCTATGTGGATTCTGCCATGATATGATCTCAAGAATATGTAGAATCGCAAGTGGATGATCTCTACCTGAACAAACAATCTGACAGAACCATGAAGGGTGGCATCAATATGAATGGTCAGAATTTATTCGGTCTTGATCACGATGCTGAATTCGATTCCAGCATGGTCAGCAGGAAGTATGTGGACAACAACTCAGTCTGGAGAAAGGGCGACATCATGGAAGGTAAACCAGACATGGGCGGACACGCGCTCATGGATGTTCCGGATCCAGTGAACATGACGGACACCTGCACCCTGATTTCGGTGGTGGAGAAAATCAAATACACTAGACAATTGATCACCGTGTGGGCTGAGGAGACTGGCACGTTAGAGGAGGGAAAAGCCGAGTGGTCTTTCGGAAATGGAGGTAGCGGATTGCAACATGGTCAGGTGGGATATCCCATGCCATTGGGAGGTGAAATCATTCGAATGAGTCTGGCTTCCACGGATTTGAATAACAGAGTGGTCGTCAATCTCACGGTGAATGGAGTAGAGAGTGATAAGAGATACAGTGCCAAAAAGTCTGAGAATCAACACTCGAATGTTAGCACGTTTGGCACGCCTCTCAAAGTGAATGCCGGAGACAGGATTAATTTCATTACGAAAACCAATAATCCTGAAGCCGCCACTTCCGTGGTGAGCATACTGATCGAACTAGATCCTCTGAACAAACAGTGAACGCGTGGAAATAATTAATTAAAAATAATGAGTGATTATTAAAAACAAAAAAAAAACAAAAAAAAGTAATGAGATTTAGAAAGATGTTCAATCTCTCTTGATCTCATTACTTTTTATTTTTGTTTTGTTTTGTTTTAATACGTTATTTCTCATATGTTTCATCTCGTGAAATTGGATCACCTATCTCAAAACACGTGTTGACATCTATTTTAGCATTTCGAAGAGCTTTTATAAATTCTCGAAATGCAGTCGGTCCTCTATACGTCAACGTGTCTAAAAGTTTTCTGGTCTTATCTTCTATCAAGATTTTACTTTCGATTTTGCTTCTCATATAATAGGTCAATATCAAAGGTTCTGTTTCGACTAAAGTGTCTAGAATTATTGCTAGCGAATCTTGCAAAATATTTTTAATCAAAGCACGTCTGTTTCTTCTCAAGTATTCTCTTTCTTTATCATTGAGTTTTATAATTATTTTTTTAATTTTTATTTATATATTTTTTTTTTCTTTCTTTCTTTTTTTTCTTCACACACACATCTCTCATCGAATGATCGACATCTTATTTTCATCCATTTCAAATTTTGATTCTCTATCCGACAGGACCAGGGTGAAGGTTTCGGTTTTTCTCAGCACATTCCTATCGAATTGCGTCTTGATCTGAATGTCTAAGACACTACTCTTGAGTCGTTTACTCTGTATACTAACATCGAAAACGAACATGGGATACATCGACTTGTATTTGCCTAGAGATATATTAGGGTTGCTCATCAATTCGTCTAGACCATGATACTTCTAAAATCTGTGGCGTCGCCTTACAGTCTGCAGTCTGCAGGAATCGTTCTTGTCGAATTTACAATTCGATTTCACTTTAACCTCACCTGTATCATGACTACTGATGACCTAATAATAACCTAGGTGTTACAGTGTTACTTCCCTTGAACCTATGAATGATAGAGTTACTCTCTCAAACCTACGGATGAGTTGTTACAGAGTTACTTCCCTTGAACCTAATCATTTGACAGGTGAGTTGAGAGTTACTCCCCCCGAATCTACGGATGATACGGTATTACTTCCCTTAAACCCCACCTGTATCATGACTCCTGATGACCTAATAATAAACCTTGGTGTTATAGTGTTACTTCCTTGAACCTATGGATGACAGAGTTACCTCCCTTGAACCTAACCCGTATCATGACCCCTGATGACCTCATAATAAACATCAGATGAGTTGTTACACAGAGTTACTTCCCTCGAACCTGACCATTTGAACGTATGAGTTGTTACAGAGTTACTTCCTTGAACATAACCTAAAACCTGGAGGTTTTTTCAAGCACTTCTTGATATGGTGAATCGAATTTTAATTTTTGTTTGAACGGATGAGTTGTTAGAGTTACTTCCCTCGAACCTAACCTAAAAAAATGGGTTTTTTTTCAAGCACTTCTTAGTATGGTGCATCGAATTTTAATTTTTTTTGGATGAATGAGTTGTTACATAGTTACTTCCCTCGAACCTAATCATTTGATGAACCTAACCTGTATCATGACTCCTGAGGACCTCATAATAAACCTCTACCTATGGACGAGGTGTTACAGAGTTACTTCCCTCGAACATAACCATTTGACGGATGAATTGTTATGAAGTTACTTCCCTTGAACCTAACCTGTATCATCACCTCTGATATACTTATAATAAACCTTTACTTTGGGATGAGTTGTTCCGGGTTACTTCCCTTGAACCTAACCTGTATCACGACCCTTGATGATCTCATAATAAATCTCTACCTACGGATGACCGGAGTTACTTCCATGAACCTAACCTGTATTATGACCTCTGATGACCTCATAATAAACCTCTACCTACGGATGACAGAGTTACTTCCTTTGAACCTAACCATTTGGTGGATGAGTTGTTGCAGAGTTACTTCCCTTGAACCTAACCATTTGCCAAGGTTTTTTTTTTTTTTAAACTGAACCCTGAATGCAATCTGTAAAAAATCAGAAATACTGCACAAGCGAATGCAATTTTCAGAGAACAATTCACATGATTTTCTATACTAATTTCTATTATCGACCATTGTTATGAAATGTTAGGGAAAATTTATCGATCAGAGATCGTAAGATCAGACTATAAACATTGTGATAACTGGAAGTTCTGTGAGGTCTCACCAGCTCTGGCATTTTGTGTTTCCTTACCAAACGATATCAGGCTCATTGAATAAACATGAGTCCACTGAATCCTCAAAGTAAAACCTCAAGAGCTCGAGCTCTTACCCGAGCTTGCGAGCTTAATTAACCCCTATAGGCTCACTTCACAACACCATTCAGATGACGAGTTCAAGTTTATCTAGCAAGGGGATGATGACGATGTCAAATTCGATGCGGTATAGTATAAGTGTGGTGATGCGGGAAGGAATTTACGATTTGTGTTGAAGACAATACAAATCATAAATTTGTAATATTCAAGAGGTAGTGCAGTTCCAATATCTTAATGTATGATTAGAGTGGTGACGTTTAGAATATGGCGATAATCGTAGTTAGAAAATGAGTCATTTTCGTTCGATATATTTGATCAATTGTTTTGAACGACCCTCCAATCAACATTCTGCCAACAACTGTGTCTGATAAAAAAGGGGGTCGTTACCGAGATGTATTTTACCCGTTTTAGCATTAAAAGAGAATTGTTTTGGACAAGTGGTATGTGGTCGTAAAAAGGTTAATGTCTTGGCTGCTGTTGGATGACATAAATATCGTGACTATTGACGTAATGCTTTGCTAGCAGGTGGTTAAAAAAGAGCTTTTTTCTCATTTTCATTCAGTCATACACTGACACATTGTAAACACTGTTTTTTGTTGTTGCTGTATTTCTATAACGCCACCGATCTTAAAATATTTTAACTCCTGTTGTAAAAAACAAAACAAAACAACTTTTCCACACGTGCATTTAGACTGTTTACAAATCTTTTCTAACACGTGACAAATGGGTTTATTTGACTTTAGTCAAGGTTATACTCATTTAGTTATGTAATGTCTTCTCGACGTGGGCATTTTTTCCTAAAATAAATAGTATGGATTGACACTTTTTCGGACACGGTGAAAAAGACTATCCTCAATATGTAGAAACGTTAGAAGATCAACTTATAATTTTTTATTGACAAATTTATGGTTCAGTAAACAGAGTTATTATTGAAGCAAACATCTTAAGGCGTGACTTGTTAACAAGCGAGTGCATCTCTAATTAGCATAACAATCATATATATTGAAAACATACTTCACGTTTTAACACAGATATCAAAAATGAATGATGCATCAGTTTCAACTTGTTGTTTTTTCAATTTAATATGTTCCATAACTACCTTTTCTTAATACTTTTGATTTCAAGATGGTCTCAATTCCACCGTTATAAGAATGGAAAAATTATGATTTTCATAATATCCTTGTCGATAGCTTTAATTTGATAGGTCACACTACTATCTTCTCGAAACTTTTGATTTTCTGATCGGTGTTAACCCCATCCCCACGGCAAGGGTGGAAAATGTCATTTTTGTAATGTATTCGTCAAGCCCTTCATATCAGTAGCTCACATGCTTGGATTTGTTTAAAGGAAGATGTTTTTCGGCTCTGGCCGTGACCCCACCCCCACATAAAATGAAAAATGTAATTTTCGTAATGTATTCATCGAGCCTTCATATCAGTACCTCAAATGCCTGGCTTTGTATAAAGAATGACGTTTTTCGGCTCTGGTCGTGATCCCACCCCACAACGAGGGTTAAAATTACGATCTTCTTAATCCACTTGTCGAGACCTTCAATTTGATAGGTCACGTGACCACCTTCTCGAAATTATCGATTTTCTGATGGGCGTGACCCCCACCCCACATAAAATAAAAAACATAATTTTTGTAATGTATTCATCGAACCCTTCATATTTATACCTCACATGCCTGGATTTGTAAAAAGGAAGACGTTTTTCGACTCTGGTCGTGACCCCACCCCACAACGAGGGTTAAGATTATGATCTTCTTAATCCACTCATAGAGACCTTCAATTTGATAGGTCACGTGTCTACCTTCTCGAAACATTCGATTTTTCACCCCCACATAAAATGAAAAACGTCATTTCTGTAATGTATTCATCGAGCCCTTCATATTAATACCTCACATGCCTGGATTTATAAAAAGGAAGACGTTTTTCGGCTCTGGTCGTGACCCCACCCCACGACGAGGTTTAAAATTATGATCTTCTTAATCCACTCATAGAGACCTTCAATTTGATAGGTCACATGACCACCTTCTCGAAACTTTCGATTTTCTGATGGGTGTGACCCCCACCCCCATGACGAGGGGAGATAACTTTGTATGATTAAGTTTAGGTTATGAGAATCAAGCAATCTGATTGGTTAATTAGCGTTAGGAACATGAAGTGATTGGGTGATTACTTATTTCAAGCTCTTCAAGCTTTTGGTTTTTGGTATACATTGCTCTAGCCATTATATCCACGTTATTAAACGATCAGGTGGCAACGAATGTCACGATACCCTCACGATTTTTCATTTGTTTTTGTTCCCATCCCAGAAATCCGCACTAGTTTAACTACACTTTACACCCACTTCGCGCCGTTGGCGAACGTAGAGAAAACGTTTGAGATCTTTCCTGCTCTAGAATCGGTATATCAGTTTCGCCTATCGGATTGCACCCTATACCGTTTGAAACGCGATCGCAAATGTGGTGGTCCATAACCCGTAAACCACATTTTTCGATGTACCGGAAGCCCAAATCGGTTTTAAAAGAAATTTTTAAAAAATTCTCGATGAGTAACTACACTTTACACTCACTTTTCACCATTGGCCAACGTCAAGAAAAGGTTTTTGAGGTCGAGTTTCCTGGTCTAGAATCTGCAAATCATTTTCTCCAATCGGATCGCACCCTCGACCGTTCAAACAGCCGGTGGTGAACATAGGTGGTCCAGAATCCGCAAATCGCTTTTTTGATGCTGGTCTGGAATCTGCAAAATGTTTTTTGCTTGCATTCACCAATGATAGATCGAAGACTGATCCACGATGGAAACGTCAACAAAAATTTTTAAATTTACATTTTCTTCAAATTTCGTACATTTTTTCACTTTTGAGCGGTGTGTCGAATGTACACGTTCACTAACGGATGTATGAACGGATAAAAGTGCGATCTGTGAGTCTCAAAACAGTTGCGGATTCTGGACCACCATAAAAAATGACATTTTTGCCATTTTTTTGCACTCTGTACATGATTTAACACTGAATCCCTATGGCGGTACACGTACATGTACGTGTACAGTTTTTTGAAAAGTGGTCTGGAATCCGCATATATTACCTACTACTAACAGTCATTAATTAAAATTAATTAAGCAACAGTTATTAAAGTGATTAAAAAAATATTCATTAAGTGACGTCATGTTAATTACCTTATGTAACTTTTTAATTAAGATGACGTCATCACCCCGGCCACATCCCGGCAACACCCAGGATACCGGCAGAACAGGCCTATTCTCCATATTTCATACTACTTACGAGTTGTCCAGAGGCGGGGTACGAGTTGTCCAGAGGCGGGGTACGAGTTGTCCAGAGCGGAGTACGAGTTGTCCAAAGAAAGGAAAGAATTGTTCAGGGTACGAGTCGTCCAGGGTACGAGTTGACCTGATACCAATCTTCCCCTGTTCCCGAAGAAAAAGACATGTTATTTTCGATGGCGGTAAATATCCAAAAAGGTTATTATTTTCATTTTTTAGTGTTCGAAACTACGAAGCACTGTTCTGAAATACAGATGGCACCAAACAGTAACACATTATTACTTTGTTTTGATTTCTGACGGTACCGAAAGCAACCTGTCAAGATCACCTTTTTCAAGCAAACTTTTCCTTACTTTTACAACACCTTAACATTCGGATGATTCAAAAACTGCGTTTCTGTTCGTTTTGATACTTCACAAGATACGTGCCAATGCATATCTGTATACAATCGCACCACTATAACAACAATTATCAGTTCTATTATCAGTTATAAGTGCGGGTTTTCGATTGAGGTTATCACTGGCAGACAAGTTGCAACGAAATCAGGAGAGTTCGATCTGAAGTAACGAGATCATCAGCTGAGCATATTTACAAACCTCCAGAAGAACAGAATTCGAGTGAAGTGTAGATATGTAAATATCACACAAAGCTTAGAGGCGAATTTGGTTGCAACAGAAAACGAACGAATTTGACATTTTGTTTGATTGCTGGTCTCAGCCAAAACATTCCCAGAGGGGGATAGGCCAATTGCAATTGAATGGGCAATTCGACCCCGGCTGGAAGTTACGTGATTTTTTCACTGAAATTTACTATCCAATTCAAAAAATTACTTAGACGGCATTGAGAGTTCTGTTCTTGAACACATTTGTCTGACTGGGTATGTGCAACCCCTGTGCGGGCCTGCGGCCCGCTTGAGGTTCCTATTATGTGTTATAAGGAAACAATTTTTATGTGATAAGTTTTGGTGTCACACATAATCCAACAAATGTGTTGACAGTATTATCCAGAAAAAACTTTAATTTTCGTGAATTTTGCTGCATTCTGTACTCATTTTTTTCTGCCGTTAAATCCAAATCCAAACAACTTGATTTCCTCTGAAATGGCTATTAAAGTAACTAACTGTTTGCTGGAAAATGTTTTGCACGTTTAGAGAAACGTTGCTGTTCACGTCTTAGTCTCACATTTAACCCCTGCCCCCGTGGGAACCCCGGGAAGTGAAGCAGTGCTTGTTTAATGTGGTCAACAAGCTCTGTTTCACTGGTAAAATAGGACCCAGTCACTAATGCTTGGGGTGCAAGTCCTCTAAAATAGGCAGCATGGGGTATAAACGATTGACTGACCTTGACTTTATCTCCATGTTGTGGTCATGATTAGCCATTGTGCAGAAGTATGTGACCTTAAACAACAATAAATCAATCATTTAACCCCTCGGAACCCTGATTGCTTTGAAAAGAGTATCATTGGAAAATGGTAAAAATCAGCCTACTTTGTTTGTTCCTTTCTATCAATTTGGAAAGGGTTAATTTCAAACAGTGTGCTTTGCTGCGATCAGAGATGCTCACTGAACAAATCTTCTGTTGTAAGTTTTTCTCTGCAGCTTATCTTAACATAATTTGCCTTTGGCCACTTAAAGAGTATTACAGTTTGAAATATTCTGATTTTCAGTGAATTTTGCAGTTTTCTGTACTCATTTTTTCCCAAACCAAAAATACATAGCTCAATGTGCTTTCTATAACTGTATTGAGCTGGTATAGGATAACACATTTTATTTTATATGTTTTGGTGTTCCACTTCTACCAATATCTGTTTTGGCTGCATAAAAAGTAGAAGCTGTCACAGAAACTTTGATTTTCATTGACTTTTGCAGTTTTCTGTACTTAGTTTTTTCTAAAACAGAAAAGACATGGCTTGTTTTGCTTCCCATAATTATATTCAACGATTATTTAGGAACAAATTATGTTTTGGTGTCCCGCTTTATCCAATATCTTTTTGGCTGGATAAAAAACTAGTAGCATCACAAAAACTTTGATTTTCAGATAATTTTGCTGTTTTCGGTACTAATTTTTCCAAAAGAGACTGGCAACTCAAAGGTTCCATAAAGTTAGAGCAAAATACAATACACTAAAATTACCACACAAATATTTTAATGTTAACTCTCACGGCCACAAATGATGTGAATGCAGTGATTTTTGGTAAAACTGAATGCCTTCCAAATGCCATTTACCGTTATCGTGGGAATCATGTAACAAATATTTACGTTTGAATAGGTGCAACAATGAATGGCAGTAGACAAACGATACCACTAACATTTCTTCTATTTAAGTCCCCCCGCCCCCGTAGCCTAATCACTAGAATGAGTACAGTTTAATTTGTATTGCATGCATTTTACCTTATCTGAAACCGATATATTGGAAAAATTGTTTAATCGTCGGAGTGGGAAGCTTATACTCTTTTGTTGACATGTCCTACACATTCACAAACAGACAGAATGGTAGAGAATCAATTAATTATTGGTATTTAAGGTCACTTTCAGCTATATCATTACCATAACGAAGTTATCTATTCAAGTTCAGCTATTTGTTGATTCCTGCAGCACACCCTGTTTTGTTGGTGTATCCCACACATTCACAAACCGACAGAACGGGGGAATAAATTAATGGTTGGTATTTAAGGTCACTATATCATAACCATAACATAGCTATGTTTATTCAAGTTTAGCTAATCGCTGACACCTGAGCCGCATACTTTTGTCTACTTCCTCCCCAGACGTTGGTTGGTGGGTCCTGTTTTACCACAATACAATAAAGGAGAAAAAATTCAGTTTCACGTTGATTTGAAATTGGCTTCCAATCGATTTATCGCTTCTTTGCTCTCTCCAATTATTTGCTGGATATCTGTTTCTATTGTCCGCCTATAGCCTTTGATTCAAGATTCTCCCTGCCAAGCTCCGAGGGAGCTGCTTCCTTAACAAAGCTCTTGTTACCAGGTATAAAGATAATCAAAATGATTGATAGTTTCGTGTTCAATACAGTCTGCCTTTTTGCTGTAAAAAAGTTAGGAAAGCCCGTAATTTGTCCAACAAATTACAATTCTCTAGTAGTTATTTGTATTTGTGCAAAGCTGCACAGGCTTTTTTGTAAATTATATTAATCTGAGTTTAACCCTTTACCCAACGAATCGCCCGCATCCGACCGCGTAATATGCAAATTCAGCAGCTGAAAAAATAATATTTTTCAAAACATTTCAACAGAACCATATCATGTGACCCCTCGTTGGAACGAGCTCCTCGAGCTCGTTCCATCAAGGGTTCACATGATATGGTTTTGTTGAAATTGTTTGAAAAATTTGAAAAAATGATATTTAAAATAATAAATTTTGATATCGTCTGCGTTGGGTAAAGGGTTAAATACGATTCAATCTGATTCACCCCAGGTTTACTCGAGCCCTAGCACTTTACAGGTTCTTGACCTTTCATATTTTTTAATCAACACTAAATGCTGAATTACGTCCTTTAGAGTGAATTTTAGGATGAAACTAAACGATTTACAAGAGGGTGTAAAAAATTGCGTCCGGTCTTCTCCGGTACCCACTCACGCCGGCATACCCTCCTGCATTTTACCGCCCCTTCCCCCACCCCCACCCTGCATTAGCTCAAATTTACGAGTTTTGTTGATCGACTCATCCGCGTGTGTTGATGTCGATGGCACTGGTGTTAACAGTAACTGAGCACCAATTCATGTTATTTCTGTCGCCAAGTAATGACTTGTGTCTTGAACTGACCTTCAGCTACCCCCTCCCCCCCCCACCCTCACCACCACCCCAGAGACATTTATGTGTCATTTGTATAGTGAAGCAAATATATCTTGAGATAATGTAGCACGATACATCCTGTTTCAACGACATTATATCCCAAAAGAACCAGTCTCAGCCTTTGAGGGAACTAATTGCAGCAACCGTCCGTCGTGTTGGTCTGTCTGTATTGTTACAAAAAGATAACGTGCAAAGCTAGTTGCGTCGATGTGGAAAAATGCGATAACATCTCATTAGTACATTTGGGACCGGAGGAAAATGGATGGATCCTTAAGATGATCTACAAGTGATCTGAAAGCCAATAAGTCTAAGATGACTATGTTAACAGCCGTGTGGCCAGGATTTTTGTTTGTGCTACTTGGTCATCAACCACCACTAGCTCCGCACGATCTAGTTTGTTTCTTTCAGGTTGATTGACACGCTGGAATTGCAGATATAACACAAGTAGAAGATGAAGAGATAAGGGAATACATTCGCAATCTGATGAGTGATCTGACAGTGATCATCAGACAGTATCTTGAATAGACAGTGCCATTTGAAGATCAGCAAAGTGGAATATGAATTATTTATTTTCTGCCCCGAACCATCCGCAGGTAATATCAGTAAAGGGCAATACAGTCGAATGGTATATGAATATATGCTAGAAATTGTATGTGAACAAAATAAAATCAATAAAAATCCTTAACCCTTTACCTAACATGAAAAGCAGACGACACTTGCAATAAAAATTCTTGAATAACTAATTTTTTCATTTTTTGTCTCAAAAACATAGGTTATGACCCCTCGTTGGAACGAGCTCGACGAGCTCGTTCCAACGAGGGGTCATAACCTATGTTTTTGAGACAAAAAATGAAAAAATAATGAAAATTAATTGGCGAATTTTGAGAATAGCGCTGGCCGGTTTTGGCCGTTACGTTGGGTAAAGGGTTAAACAGCGAGTATGAATAACTTAGGAACGATTGAATGAGTTTTCGCATTTTCAGATATTAGGGTGACTGCTAGCATAACAAAGTAATGAATTATTTATTTATTTATTTATTTATTTAGTTATTTAATAAGTTCACATATTTCTGCACAGTGGCTAATCGTGACCGCAACATAGAGGTAAAGTAAAGTCCAGCCAATCGTTTATACCTAATGTTGCCCATTTTAAAGGACTTCCACGAGAAGCACTGGTGACTGGGTTCTATTTTATCAGTAAAATGGAGCTTCTTCACCACAGTAAACAAGCACTACTTCACTTCACGTGATTCCGAGGGAAACAAAATAATAAAACACATATCGGTAGTCGGTACACAGTTTTGGTAACTTTCAGGAGAAATAACATGAAAATAATTATTGCAAATTATTGGAACAAATAGCAAAGGTTTATGCTAAAACAATATAAAGTGAATGGACTTTTTCTGGGAAATACTCTTCTACTGAATATATCTGAGTCTTTAGGGATGAAAAAGGTCAAAATCTGTTTCTCAGGCTCTCCGTTTGGCCATTTCAGCTTCGCGTGCTCTCGTTTTATAAACATACAGAATTGTAAGTACTGAGCAAACATTTTGGTGTTGTCCCCCGTACCCTCTTTTTTCACGCGTGACTACACACGCTACAGGAGCCGAAGTGTGCCGAAATCGCACAAAGTTAAAAATCACTATTTTTTTTCAAGTAAAATGGACATATTAAACTAACCCATATCCATATTTTTTTTCAAACCATCAAATAATTTGAAGATTGCTTTCTTCGGAATGTTGAAAGCATAAATCATGCTATAAGAACTTAATATCTTTTTAAAGATTAAAGCCACTCCAAAACGCTCTACCTCAGTCAATTATCTGGGGATTTCCATGAAATTTTCAGTCCTCGTTCACGAATAGTTACTGCATCCATTCTCAGCTTTCCACTTCAGCCGACTGGTTCAAGTGAACGATTATCTCCCCTTATCGACTGTCCCTTGTCGATTATGAGAACCAATCAGCTAATTGTTTCACAGATAAGGGTGTTAAAAGTAAACAGATTATTTCGAATTTTGAACAATAAAGGAACAAAAGTCAAGACTTGTATCTAATAGATATTTTTACCAGGCATCAGATACGAGATCATGTTTTCTGTATGAATGCGCTTCCCAGTTATCTGTCAAACCAAAAAGCGTACACAGATGGACAAAAGTCACTGGAAACACTGTTTTTAAGCATTTTTAGCATGATTGCATTGGAGAAAACAGTACATTTTATAAGTGACGGGGGAAAAACTCAGATGCTAAACTGGCGACATTCAATAATCACTATAAAGAGAATATATTGAACTTTCCGACGCCATGGACACCCATAATATAACTTTTAAATATTGTAAAACCTTCCCTTCTCCGTAATGCTAATTTCCAATTCCCGAAACGACACTTTCGGGGGAGCTAACCAGGCCGTTTTCCCACTAATTTGAAGTTAAAAAGCTGGACATGATAGAATAACGTCTGGAATATTGGATGCCACGACGATCAGGGCATGCTAGTGACACGTCCGTTTGCATATCTCACCGGGTGTTTGGGGAAGGAAATATCACAGTGATGCTGTATGTAATTCCTGACTCTATTTGCTGGAATCACAGTGTGCCACAACATCATCAGCATGGACAACAGAACACTTCTGAAGGTACAATCTACTTCCTTCAAATCTTCATTCATGTTGCATATAGCAATATCTAAGAGGCGTGGTTACCCCTCCCCCTTTTCAACCCCGGCTACAAAGTTTCGAACAACATGGATATGGATGAGAGCACGTCTGAAGGTACAATCTCCTACCTTCAGATCTTCATTCATGTCACATATAACATTATTTAAGATGCGTGCCCCCTCCCCCAGCCCACAAAGTTTCGAACAGCATGGATGAAACCACTTCCGAAGATACAGTCTTCTTCCTTCAAATCTCGATTCATTTCACATTCAATACAGCTTAATACACGTGACTACGCCCTCACCCACCACCGGCCCGGCCCTGTTACACCAACCAATAATGTATCATCAACGCATAATGTTATAACATAATGTAGTAAACAACCGATAATGTTGCAAACGCCGCATAATGTTATAACTTCAGTCAACGCGTTTTGTAGCAAAAATCAACGCATAATGTTATAACTCGAGTCGGCGTTTACAACCGATAATGTTACACCAACCAATAACGTATCATCAACGGTCCACCAGTCTGAAGGTAGGGTTCATTGCCCCGAGGGTTCATAGCTCCGAGGGTAGGGTTCACTGCTCCGAGGGTTCATTACTCCGAGGGTTCATAGCTCCGAGGGTCCATTGCTCCGAGGGTTCATTACTCCGAGGGTTCATTGCTCCGAGGGGTCATTACCTCGAGGGTTCATACTCCGAGGCTTCATTACTCCGACAGGGTATGTGTGTGTGTGTGTGGGGGGGGGGGGGGGGTGGGGGGGCGGTGACGATTATTGTTGGGCCGGATGTATGTGTGTGCGTGTGTGGGCGGACACACACACACATACACACTTTGGGCCCAACCATAATCGTCACCGCCGTGAGGTTCATTGTTCCGAGGGTCCATTGCTCCCAGGGTTCATGGCTCCTAGGATTCATTACTCCGATGGTTCATTGTAGCAAGGGTCCATTACTCCAAGGGTTCACTGTTCCGAGGGGTCATTACCCCGAGGGTTCATACTCCGAGGCTTCATTACTCCAACGGGATAGTATAACATGTATGACTTGTCCCACATTCGGGGGACCTCGGTGGGGGACCTCGCCTATTGCGCATGCGCGAGGCTCTTGTTTACAACACTGTAACATTTATATTAGAAGTAGTATAGCATGTACCTTTCGCCCCTCTTTCCAGGACCCAGGAAGAAGGTTCTCATTTGCAAGACTCTCATCACGTGACTATATCATTGGGTAGCCATGGTAACTCGTCATACTGTGACGTCATCACCATGTTGCCACGCCACGTCTCCTGTGCGTGCGCGCATGTGCAAATATGGTGTTATATTTAGATTGGGGAATGTTACCTCCCCTCTACACACCCCATGTATCCATCGCTCCGAGGGTCCGCAATACCCATCGGGAGGTTCCGGTCATTACCCGATGATTCCGATGATTTCTGACCATTGTCGAGTCGATTTCGGCCATTCGATATCACGAAAATAGGAAATAGCGATTTTCCCGCAAAAACAAGTAAACATACCTCGTCTTGTTGGACGAGCTTTGGAAAACAAGATGGCCACCCACCAATGGCCACCATCCCCACTCAATATATTCATCGTAACATCAATGGGAAATTCCCCAATCTAAATATAAGACCCTATGTCTTGAGTGCATGCGCAGGAGAGGGGACGTGGCAACATGGTGATGACGCCACAAGATGGCGGGTTACCATGGCTACCCAATGATATAGTCACGTGATGAGAACCATCAAATGATAACCTTCTTCCAAGGTTCCCCAGCGGGTTCCCCTGAAAGAGGGGTCTAAGGTACAAGCTACGCTACTAATAGAATTTCAAATTAATATCCTAATGCTCTCAATCTCCCTCTCTCGCTCTATATCTCCATGCACCTTCCCTCTCTTCCCCTCTCCTCTCTCTTTCTCGTTCTGTATCTCTCGCTCACTTTCCCCCTTTCACTCCCTCCCATCTCTGTCTGTCTGTCTGTCCGTCTGTCTGTCCGTCCGTCCGTCCGTCCGTCCGTCCGTCCGTCCGTCCGTCCAGCCGTCTAGCCGTCCGTCCGTCCGTCCGTCTGTCTGTCTCACACACACCCTCTCCTTATCTCTCTCCTCTCCTTCGCTCTCCCACCCTTCTCTCTCTCTCTACCCCCACTAATCCTCTATCTCTACCCCCTCTCCACCACCCCCATCTTCCACTCGATTCCTCCCCTCTCTCCCTCCCCTCTCTCTACTTTTCTTTCTCTACATGTATCCCCTTTTTCTCCCCGCTTCCAATTTCTTCCCCCACCCTCTCTCCTCTCTCTCCGTCCCCACTCCTCTCTCCCCTCCCTGCCACCCCCCACCTCTCTCTCTCACACACACACATACACTCTCATTGCCTATGTTTTAAATTTGCTAAGGGTTAATTTGTTATTAACTTTGTCCGTCATTGTGATTGTGTTTCAAGCACAGACTTCGGAAATTGTTTTCAGGTACCGGCAGTTCGTATAAGAAATTTACATAGCTCTGTATTTCAAATAAATGACATCCGTATTGCTGCGTATTAGGATGTTGATTTCAAAGGTCTCTGAGGACACGGAATCCTCTACCAATGGCTTTCATTTCGCAAAGGGCTTTTTGTTTTGTTTTCCTTTGATATTAGCATGCTGGGTATCGTATCGGCATAGGCATGCCACAAAATTTAGTTTTCAGTGGTCAGTCAAACAGCCATGAAGCTCTACGTCTTACTGGTTTTGTGTATATTGGTATGGGTTTCACTCATAAGATACTCAATAAGTTATGGCACTCGCCCTATGGATGACGACGTATATGACATTATTGTGAGATGCATGACGGGCAATTTTGTTGTGCCTGTCAAACGGCGCACAAGAGTGCAGAAGGCAGCACTTGTCCGTTTCTACAGAAACAGAAATGCATACAGTATTGCCGAAGGTGGCCATTTGCTTTACAACGGCAAAAAGGTGTTACGAACAGGAGACATTGCAAACCAAGTAAAGGCGGCACTGAAGAAAAGCAAAGGGTCAGGCGCTAGAAAACTCAAGCACAGGCTTGGTAGCCAGTTTTGCGGCATCAGTGAACGCTCTGTGTACCGATATTTGGATAAATCCACATCTTACCACCTACTGAAAGCTAAGTTTTCTAATCGCTGTGCGCTCAAGCCAATACGAGCATCATCTGTGCAACAACGACATCAAGTTGATATAATGGACATGCTGAATTGTAAGGTGACATATAATCGGAAGACATACAGATATGTTCTGTCCCTGATGGATATCTTTAGTCGATATGTGTGGCTACGGCCAATGTCGACTAAAAGCAGCAAAGAAGTCGCACGCTTCTTAGAAGATATATACATAGAACACGGTCCACCCAGAGTTTTACAGCACGATAGAGGAGGTGAGTTCCTAGGTGCGGTGAAACGACTTATGCAAAAAATGGACGTACGAATAATATCGAGCTCCCCCTATCACCCACAGAGTCAGGGGAAAATTGAGAGGTCCCACAGAGTCCTTAGAAAAAAAATTATGTATGATCTGGTAAGCCTTAAAAAACGTGGTGTGAACTGGGTGAATCGCCTTCCCCAGTACGCTTCAATCTTGAACGACGACGTACGTGAAGAACTGAACTGGAAAACACCGTTTGAGATTTATTTCGGTCGGCAAAACCATCGACTAACATTTGCTAAATTTTCAGACGACAGTGTTACAATCGAAAATGTATCAGCTAAAAGACAGAATGAGCTACAGCCATTACCCAAAGATTTGCTCAATTTTGATACAAATAGAGGTAAAGTCCGTGCCGCAGCAGCTGCAGCTACTTCACGCTGCATGAGGAGAATGATAAGACGTGAGCTTGGCAAAAATCCGTCATCACTCTATAATGTGAAACAAAATGTTCTTGTTCGCATAAGAAACGCTAAGCACCACGAACCCCGTCGACTTTATGTTCTTCGCGGCACCATTCTGGAGAGAGATATAAAATTTCATCGTTATCGAGTGAGGTATCTTTCGCCCAAAGACAATACTGCAGTAGTCAGGTGGTTCTCCGTAAATGATATAACCAGCGTGACAGCCGAGGCTGAGAAGAAGAGGCGAAGTCGTTCCCACAAAGCTATACACCGTAGTAAATATTATATTGTGCTCACCCACAAAGAGAAACTTGAAGGAACAGGTTTTGCTGTCCAATTAGACCCACCCGGTGATGGTAATTGCCAATTTGCCGCTCTTGCAGATCAGCTAGCCCATATTGGTATCTATAGATCACAAGAGACCTTGCGATCCGAAATTGTGTCCGACCTTCAGAGGAATCCTTATAACAGTCTTGGTGATTATATGGGTGATTACGTGGAAAACGGTGATTTTGGACGGTACATTACAAACATGGGGCGTGATGGGACATATGGTGACCATATCACTTTACAGAGAGTAAGTGAAATTTACCACGTTCAGATCTCTGTCTCCTCTTCGCTTGGTGCGGGCGGAACACGCCTTCTGTCTCCCAATGGACAAATCAACGGTAACTTGCCCACATTATATTTAGGACACATGGCCGAAGGCCATGGTGACCACTATGTTAGCATATGTCCATCAAGCATGAATCGATCGAAAATATTGAACAACATACAGACCTCGACTTGCAATGTCCGTCAGAATCAAATACCTGCATCTGATTCGTCTGATATTTGTGATCGGGCGAACCAGATAGGTAGTGACTCTGATGACAATGCTAGTGGAAGACATGATACATTGGAACGGGACCTTGTCTCCCCGAATCAGTCACCTATACCTGATTCGTGTGATACTCGTGATCTGGCGAATCAGATGGGTGGTGACTCGGAAGACAATGTACCCGGCAGACAAGATGCAAGAGAACATGGGGTTTTACCTGTTTTGCCAGTAGAAATTCTGCAAATAATTATTTCAAAAGCACTCTTTAGAGATATGACGATGCTAGGCGCTTTTAACAGGGTGTCGCAGCAGTTCAAAGAAATAACATCTAGATTTTACCCATTTCTACACATTTCCAACAATTTAGCCACATCAATTGGTATTCGTGAAAGCGGCAACAGCATTATTAGTGTCAGGCGCCTCTATTGTGCATCTGGGAAAGGGAGTGGTATAGCCCATCGTATTCGGGAACTATTTGGTGGTACTGCAAACTGGTTCAATGCTTGGTTGCTGTTGACTGCTTCTCAGTTTTCCAGATATATCGTTAGCGATATATTCTGGAAATAGGTTGCTACAGAAAGTTTGCAAAAGCATACAATGCCGCTGGAAATAAGTTGTCACATTACCGCATAATTTTACAATACGTACCTTTCATTTTAGGCACAAGTCTTTGGCACAACTTCTAGGGAAGCTCTTAGAAAGAAAGATTCTCTAGAAATTCTACCAAGAGCTGTTGCTTTCAATGAATCGGTACTGCTTATAAGATTAGTTAGCGTTAATATGGCAACTTATTTCCATCGGTGCAGTAATTATTCCTAATTTACTTTAATTTTTACTGGACGATAACTTTGAATTTTTCACATTTATAGCACTGATCACGGATCACGTGATAAAGCAGCGGTGACAGCTGGATCTTTTTTATTTTATATATACGCTACAGGTAAACCAGGCTAGCTCATAAACAAGGCCAATCCTTAAAGTGACATTCTAACATTTAACATTTTTTGAACAATTTCTAAAGACGATTTATAAATTTCTGACTGTCTGATATATACGGTATGTCTATATTTGCTGTGATGACGTAAATATACTGCCTATGTGACTACGCGAATCGTCGCTTCAACATAGAATTTAAATGCATTTTGGATCCAAAATGAAATTAGATTCTATGTTGAAGCGACAATTTATGTAGGTACAAAACCACTATATTTAAGTAATAGCAGCGAATATAGACATGCCGCATATATCGGACACTTTATTTTGGGACATTGATCATTTCTAATTAGTCTTTAAAATTGTTCAAAAAATATTCAGTGTTAGAATGTCTCTTTAAGCGGGTGTCCGTAATTACTAACTAGGCAAACACCGACCGGGTGACCACCACCACCCCCCCCCCCCCTCCATTCAACTATCCAACAGCCACGTATACTGTAAAAAATGCAATTGTAGGGAACAACCAGGCGACGTATCAACAATATATTTGTGTATAGGTCACTGGGTATATCCCGGTGATCCATACACAAAAATATTATTGCCAGTTACTATTTTGGAAATGACAAAATGAAAGTTAATATGTCAAATTCCCCATGGTTAGTGAAATCAGTCGAAATTACTCCTTTAACATTGGGTTTCGTTGCCTTTTATTTTATGTACTAGGTAGTGCCATGTATTACGGTCACCAATTTCTAACGCACTCCTGTTTAGACAATAAATATCTTTCGTACAACGTACGACGACGATTACAAAACACGGATAGGGGTCTCACTAGTTACTGGGTGTAACTGAATGCAACTATCTGTAACCTACTTCGCAGACATATCGAATCAAAATTAATTTTGTCTCAGAAACATATCTTATGGCCCCTCATTGGAACGAGCGCGATGCGCTTGTTCCAATGGGGGGGGGGGGGGGGGGGGGTGCATAAGAAATGTTTTTGAGACGACAAAAATGAAGGTATTTAGTTATTGTAGAATGTGCTTCGCAAATTAATGTCGTCTGCTTCCCATGTTGGGTAAAGGGATGATTTATATTTCCGGTAAACATCTTACAGGGGAGCTTGGTGGCCCAGTCGGTAGGGCATTGGACTCGTGATCCGAAGGTTCTGACAATTGCGGGTTCAGTTCCAGGTCTGTGCGACCGAGTTGTTTCCTTGGGCATGATACTTCATATCCATGGCGAACAAGTGCTAAGGCGTATTGCACGCTTGTGGTACACAATCCTTCAGCCAATGCTAACTCTGTTGAGTTGGTATGTTGGAATGTCTCGCAGTGACTCGCCGCTGCTCGGTAGTCCTCTCGGGTATTCCGGCTTCCTCCACCCGTGACACTGTCCGACACGATATGACCTGATGTTAAAGTGTCGTAAAACACCAAATAAATAAATAAATAAACATCTTACAGAAAGTTTATTAGGATTAAATGTTAAATAATAAATATATTTTAATATTCAGTTACATCCAGTAAGTAGTGAAACCCCTATCCGTATTTGTAATCGTCGCCGAACGTTTTATGAAAGGTATCTAATGATGAAATAAATGGTATCAGATGCAAAACTGTAAGGCAGACAGACTGACAGGCAGACAGGCATACAGACACGCACACAGAAGGGAGAGACAGTCAGAGAGAGCAGAGTGAGTGAGAGAGAGACATATAGAAACACACAGACTGATGGAGAGACAGACATACCGACAGTCATCAGTTAGAGAGAGAGAGAGAGAGAGAGAGAGAGAGAGAGAGAGAGAGAGAGATGGTCAAAAGTACTGCCGCATATAGATACAACACTGACAACTTGTCATGTTTACTGATGACTTCGCTATACGAAAAAAATTATTCATTCCATTCTTGGCTCCATATACTTGGCATACAATCAAATAATTTTACAATATTTTTTCTATTAGGCCTACTATCTGGATTGTTCTGTTTATACGATGCGACATGAAACAGCTCTGTTATTTTTGGCTTTCTATAATGCCCGACGAATTTTATTTTTCCCGATCTGATTTGTGTCAGAATGGTACATGGCGTGATTTGGAATTTTACAATTGGAATCTACGCAGTCCGCAAAATCTTGAATGACGTCATGTACTATTTTAACACAGATCAGATGGCCACTCAGCAAAATTAGGACAGATTCGCATTAAGCTATTGAAATTTTCATGTACGGTCAACAATCTAGCCTGGATACACGCAGATTTCTGCCAAAATGTTTTAATTACACACGTGAAGTATATAATGCTGTAAGATTGTCATATTGCGGGGATCCTAGGGACTAAATATCACGATGACATCATCACCAAGTATGTGACGTTATCACCAAATAGTGATGTCATCATCAGAACAGTTACGTCATCTCCAGGATAGGGGCGACATCACCATGGTTTCAGGAGCGCATCTATGATGTCACACGTTTTCGCAGGGACGGTTGTCAGAGAAATGACGTCACAAGATGGCGTCCATGGACCAACAACGTTTTCACTGAATGGAGTGATCTCCACTGCCCTAGGCGACATCGAATTACCGAACTCGAGTCGAAAATGATCGGAAATCTTGAGAAACGATTTCCGTGGCCACCGGAACCTCTTAAACGCATCCCGGAGCATCGAAGCGATGAAGTGAATGAGTTGGGAGTGATCTCACCTTTCCTGTACGTCGTTGAATCACCAAACGCGCCACGACAATGGCTTTTCTCCCGATGTTTCCATAGTATCAACACAATCGACCCAGTGAGAGTACCAGGTATGTGTTCATGTTCTTTTGTGTACCAGCACCTTGTGGTTTGGCACATGGACACAATGTCATGTGTCTTGGGATAACACCAACGATGACGGGAGAAAAGCCATTGTCGTGACGCGTTCGGTGATTCGACGTCCCATAGGAATGGCAATATCACTCCACACTCATTGACTTCACCGCTTTGATTCGTCTGGGATACGTTCGGAAGGTTCCGGCGGCAACCGGAATCCGTTTCCGAAGATGCTCGATCATTTTCGGGTCGGTTTCGGTAATTCGATGGCACCCAGAGCAGGCGAGATCACTCCGTTCAGCGAAAACGTTGCTGGTCCAAGGGCACCTCCATCTTCTGACAACGTTTATACGACAACCGCACCCTGCATCCGGCAGAAGCATGTGACGCCTTAGGTACGTACATGGGCACTTGATACCACTACGATGACGTGATTATCCCGGTGATAACGTAGCTATTCTGATGATGGATGTCATACCCTTGGTTATGACGTCACAATTTGGTGATGATGTCACGGGATGAAGTATGACCTCTGGATCTCCCGAATATGGAAAGCTTTAACTGGTAGAGTGCTGAAAGCCCAAAATTGGGCTCTACTTCGATATTTTTCACTGCTACATACTGGATCAGTAGTTTTAGGATCGGCTTCTGACAGGGTTAAGATTAAAACTGTCCAATCTACCAAAATTTGCCTTGTTGGAATATAAGGGAGAGTGCCTATAGGCACTCTCCCTTATACCCCAACAAGGCAAATTTAGGCTAACCTATTCAGAAAGCCCAATATAATTCAGCACTCTACCAGTTAAGAACGATATACAACTCACACATGTCGCTTTGTGTGCTTTAGCTTTGATACACAAACGCGAGCACAAGAGACTAATCGTGTTTTTTTTGTTGGGGAGGGTGGTAGTGGGGGTGGGTAATCACAATACCAATAGGTTATTGAAGGAACCCAAATGACTAATGATTTCTAAGGAGTGTGGACACGTAGGATATCACCCACCTAATTTTGAAATGCTTGGAAATATTGTGCTGACATTTTGGCAAAGAAATGCCTAACATTGTTAAATTAATTGCGAAACCGGAGTGAGGGCGTGTTTGAGAGAGAGAGAGAGAGAGAGAGAGAGAGAGAGAGAGAGAGGAGAGAGAGAGAGAGAGAGAGAGAGAGAGAGAGAACAGTCTTATGTTTTTATTATATTAAAATTTTGCAATGAACATGATAATCATTTCTGAAATAAAAAAAGTTATGAAAGTCTTTTTATTATTTACTAAACTTCTAATTGTAGGTTTCAATGGTTCAAGCCATGCATGAATCCGCACATGTAGTTTCCGAGACCTGGCAATTAACGGTGGAGATGAATAAGTAGTTTAAAATATGAACACTGCTTCATCTAAGCAGCAGTGTTCAGATTTCAAACTGCTCATCTTTTTGCACCTGTGATTGCCATAATTTATATAATAATTTGGTATTAAGTGAGATGTTTGAGGCATGGTGACTATACTTGCCATTCATAGGGTAGATAAAGCGAATACATCTGGTCTGACCACAAGATATTTAATTATTAGTTTCTTTGGTGCTTTAGTTGTAAGACTTTAACATCTGAGGTCATACCGTGCCAGACAATGTCACGGGTGGAGGAAAACGGAGTGCCCTGGGAGAACAACCGAGTAGCGGCGAGTCAATCTCAGACACTCCGACGTACTATCTCAGTAAATTTAGCATTGGTTAAAGGACGCATACCGCCAGTGTGCGATACACTTTAGCACATTTTCGTCACCATGCCCCATACATGCAATGGAAGTGTAGTGTCTAGCCCTAGAATACAATTCGGTTTAACCGTCTGGAAACTGAATCGTATCCTCGGGAAACTTTGACACACGAGTACAGTCCCCTTACCAACAAGGGAACGGTCTCGCTTTATTTTTTTCGAAACACTTCTTCAACTCATCATCATGCTATGCCATCCCTATACATCAGTACATCACCAACTATCAATCACTTCTATTGAACATAAAGTCCGCTGGGCTTGTGAACGGATGGGGTCCGCACCCCCACGACGCTGACGATTATCGTTGCGCCCTGTCTGTGCGTGTGTTTGTGTGTGTGTGCGTGTGTTTATGTGTGAGCGTGTGTGTCTGTGTGCGTGTGTGTCTCTCTCTCTCACACACGTACACTATTTTAATGACCTGTACCGTATAATGCCCGGATTGGACCCATTGACGCCTCCCTCCCTCTGGAATCGTGAACGGATACGGCCCAGATGTGCGCTACCTCACCCACGGCGGTGACGATTATGGTTGGGCCCGATGTGTGTATGTGTGTGTGTCCCCCCACACACGCACACACATACATCGGGCCCAACCATAATCGTCACCGCCAGCCCCCCCCCCCCCCCCCCCCACACACACCGTCGGAGTAATGAAGCCTCGGAGTATGAACCCTCGGGGTAATGACCCCTCGGAACAGTGAACCCTTGGAGTAATGGACCCTTGCTACAATGAACCATCGGAGTAATGAATCCTAGGAGCCATGAACCCTGGGATCAATGGACCCTCGGAACGATGAACCTCATGGCGGTGACGATTATGGTTGGGCCCGATGTGTGTATGTGTCCCCCACACACACGCACACACACATACATCGGGCCCAACCATAATCGTCACCGCCGCCCCCCCCCCCCCCCCCCCCCCACCCACACCATCACACCAATGAAGCCTCGGAGTATGAACCCTCGGGGTAATGACCCCTCGGAGCAATGAACCCTCGGAGTAATGAACCATCGGAGCAATGAACCCTCGGAGCTATGAACCCTCGGAGTAATGAACCCTCGGAGCAGTGATACCCCAACCTCGGAACTATGAACCCTCGGAGCAATGAACCCTACCTTCAGACTGGTGGACCGTTGATGATACGTTATTGGTTGGTGTAACATTATCGGTTGTAAACGCCGACTCGAGTTATAACATTATGCGTTGATTTTTGCTACAAAACGCGTTGACTAAAGTTATAACATTATGCGGCGTTTACAACATTATCGGTTGTTTACTACATTATGTTATAACATTATGCGTTGATGATACATTATTGGTTGGTGTAACATTATCGGTTGTAACAGGCCCGGCCACAAATGTTTGAACAACCCATCCATGAGTGCGCTAAACAAATACCCGAAACACAGCTATGTTTCATGCCGAATCGTGTTTCTAAGCGATCTATTTCTTACATAAAAATATTAATGTACCAGTGGCCAACGATCTGTGCATCCTTGTTTTGAACTGACCGAGTAGTCTGTTTAAGAGGCTCTAAGATCAGAGGTGGACTGACTGGTCAATATGGTTTACCGAGAATATTCCCGGTGCACCACATTGCCCATGTGGGCCCCCTACCAACCCCAACCCCCGCCCGGCCTCAAAATTGATGCAGCCCGACACGTGTTGATGCATGAAATTTGTGAAAATGACCAAAATGCGAAATGGATCTGATAGCTTAGACTGCCGGTATACCGAATTGCTCTCATGTGGACTGCCATTGGTAGTCCTCATAGAAGCATATCGATATACCAGCAGACTAATCTGCATTTGATCTTTCGGATGCATAAAAATAGCGTTCTGTCAGCTTGAAAAAACAAACTATGGCCTGCTCGATGGGTCCGAGAGTACCCCCCCCCCCCCCCCACCCCGCCCTTCCCTGATAGTCTGACACTGCCATACTGAACAATAAGTATGGAGCAAACATTTTGATGTTGTCCCCCCAACCCTATTTTTCACGTGTGACTGCGCACGCTACAGGGACCGAGGTGTATCGAAATCGCACAAAGTTAAAAATGACTATTTTTCAACGAAAATGGAAATATTAAAACTAACCCATAGCCAAAATTGTTTTAAACCATCAAATAATTTGAAGATTGCTTTCTTCGGAATGCTGAAAGCTTAAACCAAGCTGAAGAAGTTAATATCTTTTTTTTCTAACATTGAAGCTACCCAAGTCAGCCCTTTTCCACTAATTTATAAGGAAATACACACAGGTAAAATTAGAAACTTTAAACAAAAATGGAAATATGAGGAACTTTCTCTACCAATAAGAATTTAACATTATTTTAAAGAATATATCCTAGCCTATTTGACCATATGAACGCACCTTTGATTAAAAACAATTTTGGGTGAAAAATGAAGTTTTGTGTCTTTCTCCCATTGACAGCTATAGTAAATTGGAAACAGAAAATAACTTTGTTCTTCGCGCATATGCATTCAGGTGGATAGAAATAGTCGAACATGCAATGCAAACTTAAAAAAAATAAAAATTAATTTTTTATGTCTGATATTTTACCTAAGTTAATAAAATTGATAAATTTGTCCCATGATGCAAAGAGGCTTTGCAATAAGCCTATTGCCCATTCGCCATGTTTAACGTTAATGATATTCAAGACCAGAGGTCACTTCGGGTAAACTCTTCGATCACCCTGTCTGTCAAGACTGTCATCCATGCGATAGCAGCAAACAAAAAGCTTCGTTTAAAACGAGAAAATGCACGTTTTCGATTTAATACTAATAAAGATAGAAAAGCTGACATACTTTTAACCGACTGAACAAAATAGGACTGATTTTTTCGTCAAATGAATACCGCAATTAACCCCTTCCCATAAGCGAAGATAAACACGGTATCATGTTTTTGTTTTTGTTTTTTTTCTGTTGACGAGTGAGAAAACGGCAGAAAAATCACTAAAACGTTACGAAGATGGCTGCGTGAGTAAAAATTCAAACCCTGAGTATTCAAACAACCAATCAATACAAATATTTCTAAGCATAACACACAGATGTTCCAGCTGGAAGAGTTTGGGGAGGGGCGTCGTCCCTAAAAGGTAAAAATCGTCTGCTAGTAACAGTGCCGCGTGTCTAATAATATTTTGTCCATATACAGTACAAGTCAGAATGATTTGAAGAATAACCACTACCTGTGTAAACTATAGATGTAATGTTTCCTATACGAATAACACAAGAATCAGACATCCTTTTTGTGAAACTGTAAAAGATAGCTTCCCAGAAAATGATGTAAGATTCCTGTATCAGTGTACAAGCAGAAGCAACAGGATCCTCAATTTAATGTAGTTATGTTACAACTTATTTTGCCTGTTAATGTACATATATTCTGTTGCTTTTTTACATGTTTGGGTTTTATACACAGCATTTAAAAAAGATAATTTGCATTGAAATTACCATTGCTGTCAATTTTTCAATGCACTGGAATTCAAAATGTAATTTATAATGTCAATGAAAGGATTATACTTCAGGAAAACCAATTGTTTGGTTGAAGTATCTTTGATGCCAAAAGAAACCCCACCCATGAGTGGTGGTAATTTACCCTTTTGGCACTGTTGTTTGGGTTTTTCAGCCATTGGAAAATAGATTGATAAGAATCTCCATAATTCACACACCCCACTGCCTAACCCTTCACCTAACAAATTGACTGCACCAACGAACGAAATTAGTGAATTTAGCAGGTAAAAATGTTTTTTAAAACGTTCTATACAGACCACATCATATGATCTATCATTGGAACAAGATCCCCCACCCTCCGAGGGCCACATGATGTGGTTTGCTTGAAGCTTTTTGTGCAAGTTTGAAAACTTTAAATTGGAATTTCCAGTTTTAATGTTGTCTGTGGGTAAAGGTTTAAGTAGTAAAGTACAATTGTACTGTTCCACCGATTTTGTGATTATTTCAGCAAGTCAAAACCTGTTACATTAAATTTGTTTCATCATCAAGAAATATTGAAATGTAGCTATGGGTACATTCCATTAATTTTTAATAAAACTAATCTGTAATATTTAATAGCGAAATATGGAATGTCTATAAAAAAGACTTCATATGAGTATAAAAGCATGGTTCAAGGTAGAAGCATATGTTGGAGTTTACAAATACAGTATGGATCAAAATAAGTTGTAGCATAACCGCAATAAGCTACGTATCTCGCTGCCTCTACACCAATAACACAAGAACCTGACATCATTTGAATGATGTCAGGTTATTGTGTTATTGGTGTAGTTGAAGATTCATAGTTTTTTGTGGTTATTCTACAACTTATTTCAGCTCATACTGTAAGTAAAGTGATTTCTGGACTCCACTCGGGGTTTCACTGGATAAAATTTTGCTTATGCTATATAATGGACATGGACATCAACCACTGTCTTTTCCTGGCAGCTAGTTAACACTTGTGACTCAACAAGAAAATCAGCAGTTTAAGGACCACTGAGTAGTTAGTTATCTGGTGGTTCATAAACTGCAGATTAGTTTATTGAGTCCCCAACTTTCTACAAGACTGGCAAGAATATGTTGGATATATAGAGGACATGGAATGAGTGCTTTTCTCATATAATATTTATGAAACGAGTCAAAAAAAATTCGAAAGAGTTTCATAAATATTATATGAGAAAAACACTCATTTCATATTCTGTTTATCATATGACACACACGCGCACAAATTAGCCACTTAGTATGACTTTTTAACCCATCACCTAACTTGAATTGCAGACGGCACTTGGAAAAAACATCCTCGTATAACTAAAAATTTCCATTTTTTGCTTCCAAAACATAGGTTATGACCCCTCATTGGAACGAGCGCGATACGCTAGTTCCAACGAGGGATCATAACCTATGTTTTGGAAGCAAAAAGTGAAAAGAAAATATAAAAAAAATGAATGGCGTTTTTCTTGTATTGCGCAAGACGGTTTTTGTCGTTACGTTAGGTAAAAGATTAATACAATATAACCCACCCTACATAGGACAGATAACATAAATTCTTCCTACTGAAATTATGCAAATGTAACCCAGTTGTATTTTGTTTAGCCAATCAAATTGTCCAGTTTTGAAATTGACCAATGAAAGCCCCCAACTCTAATTATGCAAATTATGAAAATGTGACCCAGTTGTATTTTGTTCAGCCAATCAAATTGTCTAGTTTTGTAATTGACCAATCAAATTGACGGAAGGCTTTATTTATCATTGATTAATATGAAAACAAAATATCAAATGTTTTAAAGTGAACAAAACGGACGAGTCATATGATAAATAAACAATAAACATATAGTGTGTTTTTATATCTGTGTTATACAACGAGTTGAAATATGGTTTATTTTTTCGAGGCTTCGCCGAGAAAAAATAAACCATATTTCAACGAGTTGTATAACACAGATATAAAAACACACTATATGTTTATTGTTTTTATCTGATAACAAACAGACACCCGTCTCGTGCGTCTACCCGACTTATATATGCTTCCCACGGGCCTCCAAAGAAAACCAGTCTACGAGACAAAAGAAATAGGACAAGACGCATAGAGTTGTGTCCCTTACATTACAAAATCGATGACGGCGATTGTAAAGTGCGATTGCACTTCTTGCATCATGTAACTGCGCTGGAACAAAATAAATTTCAACTATTTTATTAACAGTAACAAAACGGTGTTTCAGTAGAGTTATTCTTTTTTTGACATAGTTCCAGTTTTCTTCCGTGTTTTATGCTGTAGTCCCAACATAACAAATAATTTTGCGTTTGTTTACAATTTTTACGAAGTGTTTTTTTTTTCAGGTAGAGCAGACGAACTTTTAATTAGCGCAGTTCCGCGAGTACTTTTGATCGAGGCCGTGACTATAAATAGTTCGCAGTCGCCGCATACTAATTACTATTAACATTCAAGTAATTTCTACAATGTTTTGAAGCAAAATTTTAGGTTGCCTTTATTGAAGCAAAATAAATAAGAAATGACACCATCAGAGGATTTTGACAAAGTGCAATAAGCGTACAATTAAAACCTGCCCTGTGATATAACGATGTTTCATGAATGAATGAATGAAAATGGAATTGAAAGAGGTCAGAGGTCGTTCGCATAAATTATAATTATATACAACACCCGTTGTATATACTTCATATATATACAACGGTTGTTATACTCTATGGTTATCAGATAAATATATATATGTATCTATACAAATTCAAATCTGGCAAGATTTAACATTCAACTTGTTCATATACCAAGTGGATTTTGTGCTGGTATGGACTCCAACTGGGATCTATATTGCTATGATTCAAATCTTGCCATATTTGAATTGGATTTTTTATACAAATTATTGGCATGCTATAAGTTTGTTCCAAATGCGCAAAAGGAGTTTCTGGAGATGACTCAATAATGTCCTGAATGGGGCGGGGGCGGTTAAAACTCCACCAGAATTTTCAGGCTGATCAGAATTTTTTTCCAGTCTCAGTTTTTTCGCTGGAGAAGGTTCGGTGTGAATTGTATCCTGAGGCAATTCTTGAGCATTAGTGTTCTGTTTCTTTAGTTTACATTTTTTCTTCTGTTGTGATTTTTACCCGAAAAGAATGAGTCTTGTTCTTTTTAAACATTCATCCAAGTGGCCCATTTGCAGAGTGGGATATGAATTTTGTTGAGTTGGTTTCCCATTTTTGAGCGCACTACCAGGGGCGTGGCTAGAGGTTTCCGATTGGGGGGGGGGGGGGGGGTAGGATAGTGAATTTCCAACTAGGGGAGGGACCGGGAGGGGGGTCCCCCTCCCGGGCCCTCCCCCTAGTTGGAAATTCACTACCGAGAAACATTTTGAAAATGAAGCCATGAAAGGGGGTATAAAATTGATTTTAGTAACTGAAATGCCAACACATTTATAATAGAATTATCAGGTTGTTATTATTATTCGGTATTATCCTGGGAACTGAATATGTGCTAAACAAATGCTCAAGCTTAGAACTTCGAGCAATTCACACTGTCCTAGCATTAAATGAGATCTTATACAGGAATGATCAATTTTCAATGTTTCATTATTTGTGAATGATGGAATTAACTCAGGACAACGATTTTATATGATGTGATTTTCTTATTACGATAAGTAAACATATTATAAAAATCTAATACCGATTGACATCATCCATACTTATGAAGCTGGATATTGCGTACATTGTAGTTGTAAATAGTAACAGTTGGAATTTTTGCCGATTTGAAACCGAGTTGGAATTTTGGGAAGTAAAGGAAAAATCCAGACAGATGGAATTTCCAACTACTCATGACTTGCCCTATGAAGTTCCAACTATAGAACATTTTTGCCAGGATTAGGGGTGACACCCCCAACCCCCATCCCCTGTCGCCACGTCCCTGTACACTACTTAGCGTTTGGCGGGTCTTCAGTTTTTGCCTGTTTTTTTAATCAATTCATTTAATATTTTTAACCCACTGATCCAAGTTTTCTTGATCTTTTGGAAATGTATGTAAAACCAGGGGGGGGGGGGGGGGGTAACAAAAACACTGATCCGTCTTGTTCACACATTTATGGAGGTAACAACACTTGTACTTTCATGCATGGAAAGGAAATGGACTATTGTGGCACCCAACAACACAACAGTGGTCTTTGACCATTTTCACTTGAAACTAAAGGGTCGGTACAACTTGCAAACTGGTCACATATTTCTTGATTCCATTTCCCCACCATGATATATAGAATTTATTACATCTTGATTAACATAACAAATTAATGTACAGTTTAATTCCATACATGCGGACCAATGGCGCAACTGCGACGATGGATGGAATAGCCGAAAAGTATTATTAGACTCGCGACATTGCTACTTGCAGACGATTTTCACTTTTTGGAACCACACCCCCTTCCTCCCCCAACCTCTTCCAGGTGGAACATCTGTGTGTTATACTTGAAAAGATTTGTATTGTTTGGTTGTTTGGATACCCAGGGTTTAAATTTTCACTCACACAGTCATCTTTGTGATGTTTGAGTGATAGATCTTCCGTTTTATCACTCGGTAACAACAAAAAACATGATGCTGAGTCTACCTTAGTTTATGGGAAGGAGTTCGTTGCGGTATTCATTTGACGAAAAATTCAATATTATTTTGTACTGTCGGTTAAATGAGGTGTTGAAACTATGTCTTTTTCTATCTTTATTAGTATTAAATTGAAAGCTCAGTAGGTAGAGGTGCAGGCTGCAATCGCGTTGTGTCCTTGGGCAAGACACTTCACCCCCCATTGCCCACGTGGGGGCACGATGACGCTGTGTACTAAGGCGTACTGCACGTCGATGGTGCACCTGTCTTCAACCAATGCTAACCCTGCTGGTGTGGAGTTAGTATGTTGGGGAGCTGACAGTTGCCCGCCTTTGCTGGGTGGTTCTCTCCGGGTACTCCGGCTTCCTCCACCAGTAAAACTGTCGTGGTCATGATTAGCCATTGTGCAGAAATATGTGACCTTAAACACCAATAAATATAATAATAATAAATTAAATTGAAAACGCACATTTTCTCGTTTCAAATGAAACATTTTGTTTGTTGCTATCGCATGTATGACAGTCTTGACAGAGAGGCTGATCGAAGTGTTATCCCGAAGAGACGTCTGACCTTTCATATCATTAACATTAAACATGGCGAAGGAGCAATATACTTTAGGATTGCAAAGCCTCAAGTCTGGAAATCAAAGGACGAAATACACCACCACTCTTATGCTATTCTGGAGATTATGAGGCCGAAAACATAAAACAAACCAAGAGCATAAACTTTTGATGCCAAAGAAATAATTACAAAAATAAAAAATAAATAAAAACGCTCGCTCACACGCAATTGTTCAAAAAAAATCGCCGAGAAATAGAAGATCCACTTTATGGGGCCTTTAATGGTAACTATATATGTACGTTGTATTCGCCTCCTGTTTACCTTTACTTTGATATCTTGCTGGTTTGAGTAAACCTGGGGGGGGGGGGGGGGCGCATTCCGGCTTCCTCCACCCGGAAAACTGTCGCGGTCATGATCAGCCATTGTGCAGAAATATGTGACCTTAAACATCAGTAAATAAAAAAATAATTGAGTAAATCCTTATCCAATGAATATTCGAAATGAAAACAATTTTCTGCACTTCTAAAAATTGAATGCAAAACAAGCAGATGGTGTGGCAATTAAGAAACAGATTTTCAGAATCAGCATAAAATTCTACGGTTGAGTATAAGGAACATAATAAAAAATATTTCCCAGACCCAGAAAGTCAAAATTTATTTCTACTTTTTGTATCGAAATTTCGACCTTTATCTCGAAATTTAGACTTAAAATCTCGAAATTTTGGCTTTTTATCTCGAAATTTCGTCTTAAAATCTTAAAATTTCGACTTAAAATCTCGAAATTTCGACTTTTTATCTCGAATTTCAACTTTTTATCTCGAAATTTCGATTAAAATCTCGAAATTTCGACATTTTATCTAGAAATTTCTCTTGATTTAACGGTATTTGTCAATAACGTGTGTTGTTAGGTATTTTAGTAGAATGTTTATTGGACATGACTGTGTGTGTGTGTGGGGGGGGGGGGGGGGGGGAGGGGGATTTCACGTGGATCGTCATTTGTCAAGTTGCGACTTTTATATATACGGTTTCTAGACCCGGAAAGTCGAAATTTCGACTTAAAATCTCGAAATTTAGAATTTTCATCTCGAAATTTCAACTTTTTATCTCGCCCCTTTTTACAGTCCTCTGTTCATAAGCAGAGTGCGATAGATTCCGATACCCCAGGTTCAGATTTCTGATAAATTCATGTTTAGTCAATCATTTATACCCATTTTAGAGACCTTATCAGCTGCGACGGTGTTGCGTATTTACTGTTTATGAACACAATGCTGCTTCATCACTTTGCTTTGTGGGATGTGTTCCATTTTGAGCTTCATCTATTATGGGTGTTAGTGCGCCGGGTTTCGAAATGGAGAAACGCTGGGTGGGGTGGAAGTTGAATTATGGGTCGAAGGCCATTATTTGAACGTTTTTTTTATTTTCGGCCGTAATTCTGGGGCAATGCACTGGGTGAAAGTCGCATATCTTCGTTAGGGTGAACCACTCTAGAGATATTTACCGGGCACCACTTTTCTAGAGGTGTGTGTGTGGGGGAGGGAGAGGCAACTTCCGCAGCATTGCTCATTGGCGGGTGGAAGAAAATGCATGCACTGATATCATTTGGGTGTATCGTTCTTTTTGTCGTTTATAATGGCGGGATGGGGAAGGCACCCGAAGTTGTGAGACGTCTTCGCGGAGCCTCATGTATATTATAGAAGCTCTCTTTGGACTTTTATTGCAACGTGATTTAACGGTACTTGTCAATAATGTGTGATGTTAGGTATTTTAGTAGAATGTTTATAGGACATGACTGTGTGTGGGGGTGGAGGGGTAGGGGGGTGGTAAATGTCACGTGCGTCCTTTGTATATACGGTTCCCAAACCCAGAAAGTCGAAATTTCGACTTAACATCTTGAATTTTTTACTTTTTATCTCGAAATTTCGACTTTTTATCTCGCTTGATATGCACGTGGTCGTTTCTTCATATCAGTTTGCGATAGGTTTCGATACACCAGGTTCTGATTTCTAACAAATTCTCACCCAACAGACAGGACACGAATGCTGCCCTCCCCACCCCGGACCCTAAAATCCAATACTTGAGGTTCATTGAAGACTTCCCAAATGCATGTATTTATTTATTTATTGGTGTTTAAGGTCACATATTTCTGCACAATGGGTAATCGTGAGCGCAACATTGAGATAAAGCCAAGTTTAGTCAATCGTTTATACCCATTTTAGAGAACTTCCACCCCAAGCATTGATGAATGGCTCCTATAATGTAACAGTAAAACCAGGCTTGTTCACAACAGTAAACGGGCACTGAGCACTAATTCACTTCCCGGGGTATCCACGGTGAATCACGGGAGTAGTCTACCCTTACGAAGTACACTGCCGAAATATAACAGAAGAAAACAAAAACAAAAACGAGAATCAAATACCACCCAAACTAAATGGAGCGTCATTGTGTGGATGAACGGCAAATACGCCCAACCCCCGACCGCGTGCAGGGCCATGATTTTTTTATTTTTTACTGGGGTTTAACGATACTTCTAACAGACAGAGGAGGGTGATGAATGGTTGAAAAAGAGGCAATGACCGCCCCAAACCAAGTTAGAAATCTCAAGGAAGGGGTGGAGTGGCATTCGTGTCCGTTTGAGAGGGTGAGAAACTGTTAGAAACGAGAAAGTCGGTGTATCATTATATACACAATGCATATAGAGGGGGATTATTCTCCTCGTCTTAGCGTTACCAACACATTGTGGTGGTGGCTGCGCGCCGCGTGTGGGGGTAAGGGGAGCGCATACGTATTGATTTCTGCATGAGACAGGTATAGAGAAGGTATGTAGCCAAAAAAACTACATACTTGGAAGGGTTTACGTATGCAGATATTTGTAAGCAAAATTATGAGTCTTTCCCTCAGGGTGCGGACTTAGCCGGTTGGATATCGATGTTTGTTTTTGAGAGAAAATTGTTAGTTTCTATTTAACCACATTTTCAATAGCCAGTGTGACACCGTGTTGAGTTAACCGCGGTTGAAAGCAAGTGAATCATTGACGTGCTGTACGCCTTTGTACACGACGTATCCGTGCCCCATTAAGTGTCTTTACCCAGCGCAGTTACCGCTGATCAGGATGGAACTGTCGATCCTTCGATTCAAAGTCCAATGCTCTAAACACTTCGCTCTCCCCATCGGAGGAGGGGTGGCGTCAGGATGACGTGTTATATTACACGTTGTAAGGGGTTAGGATAATGGATTTTTTAACTTTTCGAAATTTAGCATACACTAATATGAATCTCGGCAAATGGAATTTTACTCGTATCGAGTGAAAATAACTTTATGTCTGGGTTTAATGTGGATGGTGGGAGAGAGAGGGGGTTAAAGTTGATGGCAATGTGTTACGTGAACAAGTGTTCTTTTTAAACATTTCGATGGCCCTGATAAGGGCCGTCTTATGGATGATCCGAGTGGTTAATTCAAGCTTGCCAGTGGTGGAAGCTTTGAACTTCAAACCGAGAGATTCATGGTTTGATCATGACTGGTGGTAACGGAATTGTGCCCTTGGATAAGACACTTAATCCCGATTGCCCACGTGGTGGCATGGTGTCGCTGGGTACTAATGCACACCGTTCGCCATGGCGCACTTGCCTTCAACCAAAGCCGATTCTATGCAGAGTTAGTACGCTGGAGAGTCTGACAGTTCCTCGCCTGTGCTCGGTGGTTTTCTCCGGCTTCCATCACCCTAAAACTGTCTGACACGAGGTGACCCTGGCTGACCGTAAATGACGTTAAATCGCATTAAAAAATGTAGCTTTCAATTACTGACACGCCAAAATCAGGCACAGAGAAAGGATCTCAAAATTTCGCGACGTGGTGGGTCGAGAGGAAAATATTCCTATAGTGTTCCCGGATTGTTGGCCGTCGGTACGAACTTGAATCCTAACTCAATATACTTTCTATACAATAATAGGGAACTGGACAACTCGCCCTCTTGGACAACTCGCCCCCAACATTTTTGGACAACTCGCCCCCAAGGACATCTCGCCCCCCATATATTAAAAATATTATAAACCTAAACTAAAAAGAATTTAGTTGAAAAACTCATTATTTAAAATATGTAGTAAATAAAAATAAAAGACTAAATTACAATATAATGATGTTTCCGAGACAAACGCAAACAACTGTACAGTGTAAATTGTTGTTCAGTGAGATGAAATCAGTGAGAATCAATCTCTTTTTCAAATTTCCTGCTAAAGGTACAGAATACAGAATTCGGCTCTTCTGTTATGCATTTTTTTAGGATGAAAGACTCTGACGCTGACGCTCTATATATATATATATATATATATATATATATATATATATATATTATATATATATAGGATGAAAGACTCTGACGCCGATGGGGATCGAACCACTGCCTTGATGAGAGTACACTTCTGCGGCACCAATCGCCTAGCGAAACTGGACCAGCGCCATAGACCACTCGACTACCGACAAGCCCCACAAGGCGATTGGTGCTAGGCGATTGGTGCCGCAAAAGTGTACTCTCATCAAGGCAGTGGTTCGATCCCCATCGGCGTCAGAGTCTTTCATCCTAAAAAATGCATAACAGAAGTGCCGAATTCTGTATTCTGTACCGTAAGCAGGAAATTTGGAAAAGAGATTGATTCTCACTGATTTCATCTGCATTACATGGTATAATTCATTATATATATATATATATATATATATATATATATATATATATATATATATATATATATATATATATATATATATAGAGAGAGAGAGAGAGAGAGAGAGAGAGAGAGAGAGAGAGATCGTAACAAATGAAGAAAATCTATCAAAGACTCTCTCTCTCTCTCTCTCTCTCTCTCTCTCTCCCTCTCTCTCTCTCTAGAGAGAGAGAGTCTTTGATAGATTTTCTTCATTTGTTACGATAAAAAACAACCAAACATTGTTTAAAAGAAAAAGTAACACAAGCAAAAAACAAAATTATAAGTAGTGACATCAAACCGCGGTAGAACAGAAAATAGCTATTTTCTTGCTCGCAGTTGCGGGAATCTTATTCTGTATGGCTTTTGTAAACAAAGAAAGGACAAGACCAGAAAGAAAAATAGGAAGAAAAAACATTTTAAACACTTAACTGGACACCACAGCCCAGCATCACGAACGACGCGGGAAGCATTTCAAAATACCCGGCAAGCTGGAATTCAAAAGGGCCAAAAGTGGAATGAACTACTACGGCTCTTGTTCAGACCACGAAGTGAGTGAAGTAGCGACACAGTCGAAGTCTCGCTCACTTCAAAGCGATCAAGAGCTGCATCGTACATGCAGATCAGCTATTAGGCCAGTTAAATCACAACGATTCTGAAATATAGCGCTGTACCGCAGACAAAATAATCTCGCTGTCTCTTCTTGTGAGGCTGCCTTCACCATATAAAATCTGCTGTTCGCTTGTGATATTGAATTTTTGTCAATTGTCTGCTTTAGGTAGATAAACCACTTTCCACGTACTGTATTCACAGTGCCAAGAATTTTTCATACTCAATCAGTCAGGTTTCAACTCCGCCTCCAAAATTCTTATTCGCGGAATTCAAAATTATCAGGGAGGAGCGTAAATGTGTCTTTGTCAGCATTTAGTTTTAACAACGCGTCAGCTGATCACGTGCTAAAACATTTAAAACTGTGGTGCTCGCAATTTCTGTTCACAATTTGCATCCTGTCTCCGAGTTTGTTGAAGGTAGAAGAGAGTTACTACATCATGAAGCATTTTGTCTTGACCTGTTTGGTTGTTCTTGTGGTAAGTATTTTTGAAACAAAGTTTAGAAAGCATCTAGTTAGCGTGAGAATAGAGGGCAAGAATTTTACTGTGTGTTAATGGGATGGTATTGAGTCCCGACTCGGTCGCAATTTTATTGAGGTCTTGTGTCAAATTTGAAATGTCTTTTCCGGCCACACTAATTTCTGTATGTGTTGTACCTCTGTTTGAGCTGACGAAATGCCGTCAAGTTAAAATTGTTGGAAGGGACACGGCAGCCATTTTCTTGCAGTATGACGGAGAGAGTAATTCACCCAGTGAGAAAAACATATCTTATTTTTGCGCTACGCAACCTCTGATTCCTGTTTCTTTTCTATGATATTTTTGAGTGTCAGGACTGACTTTCAGAACCGAGAATTCTCGTTCGGAGTATTGAATCCTAGCTCCAACGGCGAAGCTGGTCTCAACTGTGGTGTTTATTGATATTCGGTGTAATCGCAAAAATTAATACGCAATCTTTGATTCCTGGTTTTGGTCCATGGATTTTCCAAGTATTGAGACTTCCAGAATGGGGAGTCGTCAATTCCTTTTCCCAGAATTAACCCTAACCAGTTGGATTTCCTGCTCCGCGGGCCCTGAGGCACAGTCGACTATTTTTTCGTATATGGAAAGATCCATCTCTCTTTCTCCCTTTGTGATTGTTGACGCTTCAAATCTTTTCAAATGTCGATAAATAAAGGATAACATGCAGTTTGGATCAATTTACTCTGCACAGATGTAAGAAAATACGTGTAGTATCGAATGCAATGGGGATAAGGGCGAAAGCGAAAGCTTGATATATATTCTTATTTTTGAGTTTTGAGTTCCCATCAAAACTTGATGGGGAATTTTACCACAGATTTGAATAGGAGGAATCTGAACGTAGACGGGCAGTCACTGCGTTCAGATCGCTGAACTATTTCTTCCTAAGACTCGAGTTTGTCCAGCCGAACGCACATTCACCATGGGAAATCATTTCTTCTCGGCCGACTGAAAATTAGAATGCTCAAACTTATCAACATTACTTCTTTCGATAAAAAACATCTTCTGCGTCCGAAGATACCCTTTGCAACTCCTGACAATTGCGGCCCCTTAGCGATTACATACTCCACCTTTATACAGCGAACACCACTTCCGGAATATAAATGTGGACTGTGTGTCCGCTCAGTGCGTCCAGTCCTGCTCGAAATTCAAGTTTTGCAATTTTATGCTATAAAACTCAACCGTGCCTCGGCCGATCGGCATACAATTTGGCACCTCGAGGTAATTTGACCAGGGAAAAGGCAAAGGGTGGGTATCGACCGTGTCCGACGTCGCATTTAACTTTTCAACCAGTGCAACGGCAAGTGAAGTTCGCCTTATTGCGACTGTATTTGGTGCCTACAGGAAATTTGACCAGGAAAGGGAAGTGGGATGGGCCTCGATCGACCCTGACGTTGCGTAATCCCTTCAACCAGTGAAACGCCAGGTATAGTTCGTATCTGACGTACCTCGGCCGATCCAAACAAAATTTGGCACCTAGAGATAATTTGTCTAGGAAAGGGACGTGCTGGGTTCCGCTCACATCCGACGTTGCATTTTGACGTTGACCCTCTACACTGTGCAACAAATGGTATATTTCGTTTACACCATGCCATACGTCGACCGATCGGGGGAAAATTGGCACCTTTGTGTAATTTGCCTGGGAAACGGGCACCGGGTGGTTCCCGATTGCGTCCATCGTCGCACTTTAACGCTTACTCTTTAATCTATGAATCGGGGTATACTGCGTTTCTTTGTAGGCTACAGACACCGTCACATGCGCCATGTCTCGACCGATCGAAACGAAATTTGACACCTAGGGGTAATTTGAATAAGAAAGGTACATTAAATGGGTTCCAGTCGCGTTCGACATAAGGTATCTCTTCAACAACAGTAACAATGGGATGCAATCCGACATTTTCAGAGATCAAGGCAGGGGATCTCCTACATTTTTAGATGTATCCAGCAGAAATTATCACCCGTGAGATGTTCTGTCGGATGTAATCTGGTAAATTTTACGTGCGACGTCTTGTTAACCCTTCAACCAATTACCCTTGAAAAGAGCAAAAAGGGGATGTACTACTACATTTTCAAAGATATCGAGTTGAGATGTGGATATTAGATGGATTTATTTATTTATTGGTGTTTAAAGTCACATATTTATGCACTATGGCTAACCAGGACCGTGGCAGTTTTACGGGTGGGGGAAGCTGGAGTACCCGGTGAGAACCACCGAGCAACGGCGAGCAACTGTCAGCTCCCCAACATACCAACTCCACACAAGCAGGGTTAGCATTGGTTGAAGACAGGTGCACCATCGCCGTGCAGTACGCCTTAGTACACAACGTCACCGTGCCCCCACGTGGGCAGTGGGGTGAAGTGTCTTGCCCAAGGACACAATGCGGTTGCCGCAGGTGGGATTCGAACCGAGGACCTGTCGGCTTGCAGCCTGCACCTCTACCAACTGAGCCATCGCGTCCCCCTATTAGATGGATTCTGATCGCGTCCGACATCACATTAACTCCATTAAACCATTCACCTTTCAATCAGAGCATCACATTAACTCCATTAAAACAATAACCCTCCAATCTGAGAAACGCGGGTTGCATTCCTGAAATTTCAGAGTCATCGAGGTGAAATTTTGTTCCTGGGGGTAATATGATCAGCAAAGGGACATACATGGGATGGGCCCGGAATGCGACCGACCTCACATTATCCCTTCCATCAAAGCAACTCGGGATGCATTACAACATTTTAAGAGATACAGTACGGCCGCTGTGGAGCGGTCACTTTCCACGGGTGGGCAACATTTCCACGGAGCAATAATATTAGATTCTATACACTAATTATAGGAATAATCATCAAAACTTTAATTAATGAAGCACCGGGTACCCGGTGCTTCATTAATTGAAATTGTGCTGCTAATGATTTTTTAGTTGTGATTTTTATAGAATGTTGCTGTGACCTGCAGTTATCATTTCTGCATTTTTAAAAATTTATTTATTTATTTTTTCTATAAATGGAGCATTGATTTGCGGATAGGAGAACTTACGCTGTAACCACTTTACGGCCTTTTATTTATTCAGCATCACATTTCCACAAATCGCCACAAATTTCTCTTTATGTGCGAACTCTTATAAAACATAGTCATTAACCAATCAATTAAGAATTGAATCATGACTATTCGAAATCCACGAGGCGATTAAACAAATTTATCACGTGAAAATTCCGGTTCATGGGGAAGTTGCGCGTGATCATTTGTTTCGTCACTTCGTGGATTGCGAATAGTCATGATTCAACTCTTATGTTTCTTCCCTTGATAAAAACAGAATTACTTTATTCCCGGATAGGATAAATAGTGAGTCCATTCGTTGGTACCCATCCACTCCCACCCCCACCCCCACCCCACCTCCACTTCCTGTAATTTATCCACCTGAGGCTCATGGTTGTCACAAATCAAGACGTGTCGGAAAAATGCCAGTCGCGCCCCATGTGGCAACGTCCCTGTTTGGTGTACTCTACCAATGCTGATGAAATGGGTGCACATGTTCATTGAGTACCTTCCAAGTAGTATGTCAGGTACATTTGAGGCAACATTTGGATGACCTCGGTGGATGACCTCGGAAGTGACGTCATGTCACGTGACGTAGTGGCGCCATGTTGTGTTGTCTTGGTAACCCGCGTGAGCGGCCATCTTGTGACGTCATCTCCATAGTGATACGTGGTGTGAGTGCGCATGTGCAGCGCGTGTTGTTAGGGTGATACGTGTTTCCGTCGCCCATTTTGTATACTGGAGGCCGCCATCTTGGTTTCTATGGTAGCACGTGATTGCTATGTTACCCAATTTTTCTGCAATAAGACGGGGTATGTTCGGAGGGTATGTTCGATTGAATCGGAGTAAATCTAATTACCACAAACAACCCGACAATCTCTCCAAATCACCAAAATCCACCCAACTTTTTACTATTTCGAATTCTTTCAGAATTCTCTGCTTCTATCTATATATGTAATAGTTTACGTCTACCTAGGCATGTTCCTTTGTTCTGGAGTATACTCCAGAAGCGTAGAAGAGCCTATTAGTTGGAACAGTTTACCTTATTATTACTATAATTAGCTATTCTGGTCTATTTCTTGTTAGTTCTGACCCTATTCCAAGTACTCTTGTTGTTTCATTTATCTAGATTATAACTAACCAATAAGATTGCTTGATCCCATAACCTGTATGCAGAGTTATCTCCCTTCTGCATAATAAAAGCCTATATCCAATGGCAATGTCCCCCCCCCCCCTCCCCAGGCATCCCAATTTTAGCACCCCTTTTTTGAAAACACCTGTGGCTATGGAATCCCTTTTTTGTCATATGTGCTTATGTGAAAAAGCACAATGTGACGCAATGTGCCCTAGCACAAATGCACATGCTTTATGTGCCGATATGTGCTTATGTGAAAAGGCACAATGTGACACAATGTGCCCTATCACATAGGCACATACGGGCATTTGAGGATACCTTTGGCCTGGTATTGTATTATTTGAGGATACCTATCGAGGATACCTACTGGAGAATCCGTTTTTGTCATATGTGCTAATGTGAAAAGGCACAATGTGACACAATATGCCCTATCACATAGGAACATGCTTTATGTGCCGATATGTTCTTATGTGAAAAGGCACAATGTGACACAATATGCCCTATCACATAGGAACATACAGATATTTGAGGATACCTATGGCCTGATATTGTATTATTTGAGGATACATATCGAGGATACCTACTGGAGAATCCCTTTTTGTCATATGTGCTTATGTGAAAAGGCACAATGTGACACAATATGCCCTATCACATAGGCACATACGGGTATTTGAGGATACCTATGGCCTCGTATTGTATTATTTGAGGATACCTATTGAGGATACCTATCGAGGATACCTTTTGGAGAATCCCCTTTTTGTCGCATTAGGCTATGTAAAAGCCCTCAGTGGGTCTAATGTAGTCTTACGAACCGCTTTCATCTTGTCGCCAAACCTCCAAGGCCATTACAGGTCTATGGCTTATCTGTCCTATCATTAGCTTCTACAACAGTCTTGTTCCATTGCGGCCTTGTACCAGTACTATTGGCTTCTGTTATTCTGCCCCATATCTCATCCATTACTTCCTAGCTATACCTATCTCAGTCTCGACTATAACATTGATCAAGGTTGAATCAGATTCCCCATGTATACATATAAGGCATTCCGTTATTGAGATTTCCTAGACGAGTCCGTAAAATTTGGATTCCGTGTTTTGACATCGTCCACTCGAGGGTATGGAAAGGGGTTGATAACAACCAATTCAACAATGACTACAAGACTCTGAACAGATACAACCAGTCTCTACTAAACAACGAAGTAAACATAACAAATTGAAAGAATGTCAAACTAGTCAGATTGATCGAACTAGTTGGACAGACTGAACAGAACAAAGTGAAGAACGACCCAACACAACCAAGATCGAAGTGAACAGAACTGATTTATGAACAGATACAAGACAACTGTTCGAATGAAGTGAACGAAGATCCAACAGAACCAAGATCGAAGTTAATTGACTATAACAAAGTTTTCACCTGAATGAACTATAATCCCTAAATATAATCCAATTTTAACCCCCTTGTATTGAACAAACCTGAATGAACCCTTTGAACTCAACAAAGTTTTCAAATGAATGAACTTTATGTAATTAAAACCCCTTTGAACTGAATGAGCTATATATAATATAAATAAATATTAACACCTTTTTGAACTGATTGAATTTTTAAACTTAATGAAAATATAACGAAAGGTGATCTGAATTTTTGAACTATAATCCCGATGAAGGTATTATCACCCAGTGAACTGAATTCTTCTAATAGGGAAGGGAAATACCCTCGAGTGGACGATGTCAAAACACGGAATCCAAATTTTACGGACTCGTCTAGGAAATCTCAATAACGGAATGCCTTATATGTATACAGGTGAAATCTGAATCAACCTTGATCAATGTTATAGTCGAGACTGAGATAGGTGTAGCTAGGAAGTAATTGATGAGATATGGGGCAGAATAACAGAAGCCAATAGTACTGGTACAAGGCCGCAATGGAACAAGATTGTTGTAGAAGCTAATGATAGGACAGATAGGCCATAGACCTGTAATAGCCTTGGAGCTTTGGCGACAAGATGGAAGCGGTTGGTAAGACTACATTAGACCCATTGAGGGCTTTTACATAGCCAAATGCGACAAAAAAGGGATTCTCCAAAAGGTATCCTCGATAGGTATTCTCAATAGGTATCCTCAAATAATACAATACCAGGCCATAGGTATCCTCAAATACCCGTATGTGCCTATGTGATAGGGCATATTGTGTCACATTGTGCCTTTTCACATAAGCACATATGACAAAAAGGGATTCTCCAGTAGGTATCCTCGATAGGTATCCTCAAATACTACAATACCAGGCCATAGGTATCCTCAAATACCCGTATGTGCCTATGTGATAGGGCATATTGTGTCACATTCTGCCTTTTCACATAAGCACATATCGGCACATAAAGCATGTTCCTATGTGAAAGGGCATATTGTGTCACATTGTGTCTTTTCACATAAGCACATATGACAAAAAGGGATTCCCCAGTAGGTATCCTCGATAGGTATCCTCAAACAATACAATACCAGGCCAAAGGTATCCTCAAATGCCCGTATGTGCCTATGTGATAGGGCACATTGTGTCACATTGTGCCTTTTCACATAAGCACATATCGGCACATAAAGCATGTGCCTATGTGCTAGGGCACATTGTGTCACATTGTGCTTTTTCACATTAGCACATATGACAAAAAGGGATTCCATAGCCACAGGTGTTTTCAAACAAGGGGTGCTAAAATTGGGGTGCCTGGGGATATTGCCATTGGATATAGGCTTTTATTATGCAGAAGAGAGATAACTCTGCATACAGGTTACGGGAAAATCAAGCAATCTGATTGATTAGTTATAATCTAGATAAATGAAACAACAAGAGTACTTGGAATAGGGTCAGAACTAACAAGAAATCGACCAGAATAGCTAATTATAGTAATAATAAGGTAAACTGTTCCAACTAATAGGCTCTTCTACGCTACTGGAGTATACTCCAGAACAAAGGAACATGCCTAGGTAGACGTAAACTATTACATATATAGATAGAAGCAGAGAATTCTGAAAGAATTCGAAATAGAAAAAAGTTGGGTGGATTTTGGTGATTTGGAGAGATTGTCGGGTTGTTTGTGGTAATTAGATTTACTCCGATTCAATCGAACATACCCTCCGAACATACCCCGTCTTATTGCAGAAAAATTGGGTAACATAGCAATCACGTGCTACCATAGAAACCAAGATGGCGGCCTCCAGTATACAAAATGGACGACGGAAACACGTATCATCCCAACAACACGCGCTGCGCATGCGCACTCACACCACGTATCACTATGGAGATGACGTCACAAGATGGCCGCTCATGCGGGTTACCATGACAACACAACATGGCGCCACTACGTCACGTGACATGACGTCACTTCCGAGGTCATCCACCGAGGTCATCCAAATGTTTCCTCAAATGTACCTGACATACTACTCTTCCAATAAAGTGGCATATGGGGTCATGCGAATCTCATATTTTGGCTCGAATCGAATCGAATCATACGGAACATTTCGAATCGAAAGGAATTCCGACAACGGCAATCAGAAAGAGATTTTGTGGACGCGTACGCTATAAAAAGACTCGCGTGGAGACAAACTTCATATTTGGCTTTCTAAAAAAGCTAATTTCGACGAATATGGATAATATCATTGCCTCGGGATTTTCCGTAAGTGGACAAACCAGTGGATTGAAAAACTATGGCAGCATTTTATAAATATCCGATAAATATCCGATAAATACTCGCCAAGAAGTTAATTTATTTAATCGAATCCGACGCTTTCATGAATAGGAATGAAATATAAAACCTGGAGGTATTTTTGCAAAATGGACATTGTGGTTTTCTTAAATCGTCGCCTGAATGCTAGAATGTTCTATGTCCCATAGGGGACATAGAACATTCTGGCACTCAGGCGACGAAATGCTCAACTTATTTTTTTTTTTTTTTTCAAAATCTAGGATTATTGTCCCTTTAAATCATTTGTCAACAAGGTCGATTATCTCCTTATCGTTAAATATTACTGCTGTGGCAACTCGTCAACTGGCACATCTACTTGCCTAATCGAGACAACCCTAGAAGAAACATTGGGTGTATTCCGTTGAAAGGGGGGGGGGGGGGCGGTAGCGCTGCGGTAACCGGTTCTCGCCAGATCACCGAAGTTAAGCAACGTCGAGCCCGGTTAGTCCTTGGATGGGTGACGGACTCCCGCGTTGTGTCCTTGGGCAAGGCGCGTAGCCCCGATTGTCCACATGGGGGCAAGATGACGCCGTGTACTAAGGCGTACTGTACGTCGATGGCGCGCATGTCTTCAACCAATCTAACCCTGCCTGTAATGCAGTGCGGAGTTACAATGTTGGGGAGCTGACAGCAGCTCGTCGTTGCTCAGTGGTTCTCTACGGGTTCTCAGGCTTCCTCCACCCCATAAAACTGTCACCGACATGGTATGACCTTGGCTGTTAAAGTGTCGTCAAACCTTAATAAATAAATAATTTAATTCCGTTGAAAATATTTTGTGTACCTCTCAATTTCTATTTCAGGTCATAAGTATTTGCTCTCCGCCTGTAGCCTGTTCCGTAAGTACTTTATTGACCCCCTTACTCTGCAAACTGCTACAATATTCGCGTATTTTTCTATGCTGTTCTGCACGTTCTGGCAGGCTTAGCAGAGGTACATTGTGGGGTTTACAATTTAGGATCAGTGGTAGTTGTTGGTTTGGGTTAGTACAGTGACCACTTGTGGGGTTATTTTTTTATTTTTTTTTTTGCACCGCGGGGTTAATTGTTTGACCTTGTGGGGCTAGGGTTTAATATGGGAAAAACCCCACCAGTAAGAACGTGTAAGAACATCCATGCGCGGAATAACCATGCCTGACAATTTTCGTCATTGAAAATGACTTAGGGGGAAGTTAGTAGAGCTGTGCGTTTTGGCGTCTTTTTGTGGAGGGCTGCGGGAGGTGGGGGGGGGGGGGGCGGTTTGGTTCCAGTTTATGCGGCAAGCTGGAAAGGCGGCAAAAACCAGCTAACCCTTTACCCATCGAATCGGCCGCATCCGCCCGCGTAATATGCTAATTCAACAGTTGAAAAAATATTATTTTTCAAAACATTTCAACAAAACCATATCATGTGACCCCTCGTTGGAACGAGCTCGTTCCAACGAGGGGTCACATGATATGGTTTTGTTGAAATTTTTTGAAACATTTGAAAAAATGATATTTAAAATAAAAAATTTTGATATCGTCTGCGTTGGGTAAAGGGCTAAACGGTTTTACTGTGTTTGTGCATAAACTGATCAAGCTATCTTATCGGGAGGAAAGTAGCCTAATGGCCACTATGGACTCTTGCCACCTAGCCTATCCAGCAAACAGGCAAACACGTCGTATTCTCGTTAACATTTTCTTACTTGACGATTCAATAAGGGAGAAAATGAGAGAATGAGAACACAACAAAGATTTGATGAACTTTCTTCATCATCTGTTACCCTGTTTTCTTCTGACTCAATAGGCTTAGTAAGTTAACTGATTCTATAGAACCCCCTAAGAATGACCAAAAGTTAAGCTGAACCAAACTGAGATACTTATAGACAGGGTTTTTTTGTGGTGACTGGTATCGTACAAATCATTGCTGATATGTTCCAAGTCATAAAGCCTGAAGTATTATTTACTATATGCTCTTAACCCTTTACCCAACGCAGACGATATCAAAATTTATTATTTTAAATACCATTTTTTTTAAATTTTCGAAAGATTTCAACAAAACCATATCATGTGACCCCTCGTTGGAACGAGCTCGCCTCGTCGAGCGCGTTCCAACGTGGGGTCACATGATATGGATCTGAATTTGCATATTACGTTTCGTTGGGTAAAGGGTTAACATACAGAAAAAAACGAACCGTTTGAAGCCGAGGTTTTTTTCTGAAACCGAATCTGAAAAATCGAAACATCCCAGCTCTAAAATTTAGCTTCCCTTAATTTCCTAAAGGTGTCCGTAAATTCAACACTATGGGTATTTCATATAAAAATTGAAATTTGAAATGCTAGGGAGTTTGAATCGTCGATTTGCGCGCTGGGACGGTGTGGGGAGAACTAACCCCTTACGACCCCTTTAGCAGTACAATGGTACTCCTCCGCACCCAGGAGCCACACGTGGGAACGAAGCAAAGGAGCCAGAAAATCCGCTAAGACCCTGTCCGTTGCTCCACTGGTTGACTGTAGCAGGTGATTCTTTAGACGTTCTCTGTTCCTCGGGCAAGTAAAATCAGCCACTTACGTAATATAGCAAGTTGAGAAGGTTCACTCCCCTCATTGACAAGTTTAGTAGCCTGTCATCGGAAGTTAAAATGGTGATGATTCTGGAAGCAGGTATTTTGTTCTTCTGGCAAATGTAGTCTGCCCCATGTAGTTGTGCCCCCGATCTAGCCTCCGCATACATGTATGGTCGGTCCCCGGGTCGATCGGACCAGTCGCGTCCGAAGCACACACCCAGAGGGTCATATGTGCCAAATTTTTGATGCTCGCTAAACCGGTCGATGTTCCAAGGTGACTTGGAGCTTCTGTTGGTAAAGACCGAACAATAGAGGGGAATTTTGACTCCGCCAGGACAAGATAAGCAAAATGGGGGAGCCTGGTCGGTCTGGAGAGAAGAAGAAACCCCAGCAGCAACGCCAGCCAGGGAGTGGCTTCGGCATAATTGTCCATAAATGTTACAAAATTGGATTGGAGAAAACCCCTATAGTATTTTTGAAGGCCGGAACCATCCACCAACCCTTCAGCTAGGTTGAGATGCCGTGTTACGTCTGGTGATGTCTGTTCATATAGGAAGGGTAGCGCGAATGACTCACGGCAGTTGCGTGTTTAAAAAGACATGGTTCATTATTGTTTTCGATTAACACACGAGTGCTAAAACATCTAATTTATCATGTAATCTGGAGACCGATGACTTGACGTATACCTATTTCGATCACATAGCACCGGGGTACGCTGTGTTGCTCTGATAAGGTAGGATGGAATTTTGACTCGGGATTTTCCGTACCGAATTGATATTGATATGCTGTGAGTTGGACCCAAAGGATGTGCCACACTAAAAAAATATATTACTGTCCTTGGGTCCAAGTTGCGACTTGTTGATGGGGCACTTGTGTCGGGTTAGTAGTTGGAGAGTCTGACAGTTATTTGCCGCTGCTTGGTGTTTCTTTCTGGGTACACCGGCTGTTTCCACTCTTAACCCTTAACATGACGTAATGGCCAAAACCGACCACTGAGCGTTATTCACGAAAATCACCATTCAATTTTCATTATTTTTTCATTTTCTGTGTCACAAACATAGCTGATCACCCCTCATTGGAACGAGCTCGTTGATCTCGTTCCAATGAGGGACAATAAACTATGTTTTTAACGCAAAAAATGAAAAAAATAGTTATTCAAGAATTTTGTTTGCAAGTGTAATCTGCCTTTCATGTTATGTGAAGGGAAAGTGCCGTTAAACAGCAATAAACAAATTGATAGTAACAATGATATTTTTTTTCTTTCTCTTTTGTTATTTCGAAACGACAAGCGGATTCACAACATAGGACATATACATTCTCCTACAAGTCCATTGTCTTTTAGCTCGTTAATTCCATCTGTAACAAAATCACCACTGCGTCTTGCGGATAGTTTTTTTCCCCTGTTTTGTTCAAGCTGGAGTAGTGTAAAACGGCAGTTTGTCCTCAGTTTTCAAAATATATAACATGAAACTTGACTCATTTGCCGGTATATTCTCTCCAAACTGCGGATGATTTTTCTTTCTACCCTTCACTAGTACACTGGGTGAGCGCTGGATATTTTCCTAGCGGACATTACCTCCGGGAGACATTTCCCCGGTGTGGACGGACATAACTGCAGACATTTTCTGAAAATGTTTTTTGATTTCCGTCGAACTTTCACAGCAAAGGGTTAATAAGTGTCCACATGTTCCCCAAAAATATGGTAAAAGTTGTACAAGAAAACAGACTACAATAAAGGAATCACAAAAACACATGAAAACATTTTTAAGGGGTCGTCCAACCTCACTTTGGTCAATTTTTTGACATTTTTCCCAATGCCTCAGAAACAGATAAGAGAAGTAAAGAAAGGCAAATTATATATCAAAATAATGAGTAAAGTGCATAGAAAAGGTACATATATTTTTTTTCAGGAAAAAAAGTGAATTTTAGGATTTTGAAGAAGATTAATTTTCAAATGGCATAAGTAACGAACCGGTAAAACCACAAAATAATCGGTAATTCGAAAGCCTTGTCCTCAATATAATGATAACATACTACAGACTCGGAGAAAGCATTTTTTTGACACACACTCTGGTGGGTTTTGACGTTTGAATGTAGTAACACCAACACAAACTTTTGATGTTCCGGATGTGGCCATGTTTCAATGATGTTTTTCCGGTCATGTGATTACGATGTGGTTCTTGCAGAAATACTCAATTTGGGCAATCGTAAGAATGCAAGGACGTGATCACGCTCTTTATTTGTTCGAGACAATGTATGAACGGATTTGCAAACAGGTGACAGCAAATACTTGGGCTGTTAATGTCGTAACTGCAAAATATGTTTCGAAATCCCCTCTCGTGTTTACAGGCCGTCTGAACATTTTTGTTGACAAAAAATCTGAATTATTGCGCACTGGAAAGACAACATGAACCACTTGTAAAAAAAATAACCGAGTGTATAAAATCGGGACGATACACATAAAATGAGGCAATATTCATAACCATAACAACGTAAGCAGAATGCTTCAGAAATCACTTTTTCAGAAGTATATTCCAAGTGACCTGGAACTATATTGAGCGTGTCGATTTCCCCCAGATGTTGTGAAGTTATTTACTTCCTAGTAACCATGGAATTTGAAGGCGGGTATGTTTGATGTCTGCAAAGGACCGATTGAAGATGGGTTGAAAATGATGCATTCGTGCTTTTAAATAAGGTGCGCTTGGACGATGCTGAGAATTTAGTTTTTTCTTGCAACCAACCATAGTAATATAAGCGTCGATTAGTGTCTTTTATGATCGTTTTACACTGACAGATGTGACAAATCTCCTTCACCGGAAACCATCCCCCAATTTGCATATCACAATAAAGATAACCGCTGTCACGGAGTGTCGGCGTGGCCGTGTGGTCAAAACCGAAACGAATTATCGAATGCACGGTCAATATTAGCTGCAATTGGCTTTTAAACAAATGAAATACACGAAATATTCGCAATTTCTTCATTATTCATGCCGAGTTACTTTTTAACCAAACCACATGCGTTCAGTTTCGTTTGTCGGCATCAAACTGATATTGTTTGTGGTAATTAAATAGTACGAGAAGGCGAAGGAAGCCAGATATTTTCCATCATCTATTAATTAATTCAAATTGATAATTTCTTTTATTTTACTGAAATTATGAACTGATAAGGTGGGTGTGTTGCGATTATTATGCCCCAGACCTGGAAGTTGGAAAATCAAAGGTGCATCTAGGGCCGTGCAGTGGTGACCCCTGTCCTCTTAATCTTAGTCTTACCCATTCATCATTACATGCACCAACATTCTCCCTTGTATCTCAACCATTGCTACTCCAATTTGAAGGATATTTGGTGTTGTGATCGAGCATCATGGGGAAACAATGCCTGTGTAGCTGCTGTAGCATGTGTTTCTTCCCACAATTTTTCAGAGTTGTGGTACTTTTTCACTCTTTTGAGTTAGAAAATTTTGTTTATAACTAGTTGATTTGTTACAATTTGTTGCAAAGTGCCTGCTAATACCCTCAATTGTATTGCTACAGAATTTTCTTGTGAAGATTTTGTTCCTATTACTTATCAAGCAACAACCTAATGAATATTCTGTATAAAGCCACCAATCTGATGTTTGACACTTTTATCGGAGCTGTTTTGAAGGCTTATGGAACTCAAAATGTTGATTATGGCAGGACTTTTCTATTCACCCATTAATCGATAAATTAAGTGTTATAGTTGGAAGTAAGAAGCATGAAAGGTCCAGAACTAAAAGTCTAAAAAGAATGTTTTGCAATGTAACATGATTTTTGCAGATACACTTATTTGGAGGGTTACCTGTCTGATAGTGTTTGGAACATGTGTGGCCAGGATCTTCAAAAGGAAAAAAAGAGTTAAACTTTGAGAAAAAAGACATATGCCTTGAGTGCCGGAGGTAGCGTCATACAAGGAAGAGAGCCCCCCCCCCCCCTCCCCCCCCCCCCTTTGGGAAATTTTTTGTGTCAAATGGAGCTCACTTGTCATCTTTTGGGGATTGCTTTGTGTACTGCGTTCTTGAAAAAAATATGTGAGACCCTCTGGATGTGCCCTTCTGATCTCAATATGTCAATAAGCCTCCTTGGGGAAAGTACATGCAATAATGGTTATGTAATGTTGATTTGATGTGTTTTGAATAACAATGTACTTTTAAGTACATTAGATGGTTTATTGCAGTGACAGGTTACAGTTACCCTTATTTCTTCTCCAACAGATATCATGAGTGTATTGGTATCCAAGAGTTAAACAAAGCTATTATACTTATTGATAAACCAGACAAATTGAACAATTTAATCACTATCAAATTGATGCATGGGATAAAAGGGGTTACAGTGCAAGGGGTTTGTAAATATATTTATTCAACTACAATGTATGACTTTGCAGTGCATTCTACATAGGAGAATATCATATTTTCTTTCCAAACCATTACAGTAACACATACATCTTTATATTGGAAGACACTCTTTTGTCCTTCCATACTTCTTCTGCTGGACTCCTTCAAGTTGACCTTTGTTGAACTCCCCAAATCAAAACATAAACAAAAGAAAATGTCTGCCTTCAATCAGTGGGCACTCCACTTATAACATTTGGTCTCAATCTTTATTACTTTCATGAATTGGGAAAAGATTTCTTCGAGTATGTACTTCAATGTTTATAGAATACAGCTGTTATTTTATTTTGAGGTATTTTATTGTAAAAATTTTGTTCTCTTACTTATGCCACAGCAGACTTTCAGGTGGTGCTATTTACACATGGCAGCAGTTCCATGGCAAATTTCAGTTTCCACATGTTCTATGTTTCATTCCAAGCATTTTGGTATATAATTTATTGGGGTTATTCATTTTGGAACTTTTTTAGACTTGAAAGAAAATTACATGAAATTTGACCAAAGTTAGGTTGGACGTCCCCTTAAACGGGAATGACAAAAAAATGAGATATTTCTGTTTTACCGCGTGGATGGGTAAAATACCGTTTATTTGAGGGGTGGGGGGTGGGGGTGGGGGGGGGGGTGTTTGTGGCAGCAGTCACAGCACACATCACCAGTCGAGCCCAGATCACATGTTTTGATCAGTCATTCTTTAACCACGGTTTAGACTGGTGAAGCATCCTGTCATGAACTGCTCCATCTTAAACGAACGCCATTTTACTCAACCACTTGGTAAAAGAGAAATTTCTCATTTCTTTTGATTACTCTAATTGAAGAATGCTTTCAGGTGTTTTGTGACTCGATTATTATTGCGAGTTTCTTGTGAAACTTTTACCATACTTTTGGGAAACATTTAGATACGTATTAACCATGTTCTGGGACAGTTTGATAGAAATCAAAAACACATTTATGGTGAGTTTTAATTTTTCATTCATCATTGTTTCTTATATCATATCATTGTTTCACAATAATAGATGTCACGTGACTCATTATTTGAAAATGAAATAAATTTAGTTCCTTAAGGCCTAAAGAAAGTTAAACATCTGTTTCTCAGGCCCTCCTGCATGGCCATTTTGGCTGCCACATGCTCTCTTTTTATAACCAATGCAAACATAAAAATGAAAATTAATGGTTATAAAAAGGGAGCGTGCGGCAGCCAAAAGGATCAATCGGGAGGGCCTGAAAAAAGATTTTTAACTTTTTTAGTCCTAACGTCACAAAATTGTCAACGCCGGTCAATACATACACCTGAAATGGCCAGTAGTCGCAACTGAACTTATGAAGTGACCATACACCATTCCGCATCATCGTCCTCCCAGTACAGTCACGCTTAAATAATTGTGATCAATTGGTTTTATTTTATTCACCAAGTTCAAACGACAAAAACATTTATTCGCGGAGCCTTACAATGTGAAACACATTGATAGATTTGGTAAACCAAGATAGCTAAATTGTTGAGGGGGCGTAGTCGCTCGTTAGTAAGAGCATTTGACTTCAAAACGAAGGGTCGACCTTGACCTCGCCATCTGCGCTGTGTCCTTATCTAGACTGCCCCCCCCCCCCCCGTTTTGGCACCACGGCGCTGTGCATGAAGGCATACTACACGTCGATGGTGGACTTCGGTATTCTCTGCCTAAACCCAACCCACCCATAAAACTGCCCGACACTATGTTACTCTGATGTGCTCAATTCAATTCAGTTTGACAGTGTGTCCGGAACGCTGTCTCAGAATTGCTCGTTGCGGGGTGATCATGGATAGGAGTAAACCAGCCACTGATCATGCGAGCCTGTGGCATTCCTCTCTCACTCTCTCTCTCTCTCTCTCTCTCTCAAGGTTTATTTATTTATTTATTTATTTATTTATTTATTTATTATTGGAGTTTAAGGTGATATGTATATTTCCGCACAATAGCTAATCGCAACAGCAACGTGTAAAATTTAGTCAATCGTTTATACCCATGTTGCCCATTTTAGAGGGCTTCCACTCGCACATTGGTGACCTTGTTTACCACAGTAAACGGCGTTGCTTCACTTCCCGCGGTTCCTTTGTTGGATATATATTTTATGTACATAAATAATGAATCTGTTTTATGCACTTTCAGATGGATACAAACATTCGGAAGGTTGCGGTAGATATTCCGCTCAAGGGGCACAGAGTGTTCAGACGCTCTGGCTCCTCCTCCTCCCCCTCCTCCTCCTCCTCCTCTGATGATCATGATGACCTCCATGGCGGTGGCGGTGGTGGGCAGAATTAGGTAGGTTTTTAAATAGATTCTGTTTCAAATCATGTGCATAATGCATTGCGTAGAACAAATAAACATAACATTACTATCATCGTTCATCCTCTTAGGCTCTGTGTTACGCTTGATAAGTAAGGCCTAAAAAGTTAAAAACCTGTTTCTCGGGCTCTCTCGCAAGGTCATTCTGGCTGCCGTGTGCTCTGTTTGTTTATAACCAATGCAAACTTAAAGACATAAAAACTAAATGGCTTATAGTTTGTCTGATCTTTTACCTAAGTTAATAAAATTAAATTTGTCCGTTGAGTGCAACAAGACTTTACAGTGCTTTACTGCAAAGCCTTCTTGCAGTCAAGGGATGAAATACACCCCCCCACCCATGCTATTCTGTTGACTAAAACATAAAACAAACCAAGAATATGAACTTTTGACGGCAAAGAAATAATTACAAAAATAAAATAAAAAACGCTTCCTACATGCAATTTTACAAAAAATGACATGAGAAACAGAAGATCTACTTTGTGAGGCCTAAACGCCTGCATGGTTTCTCATACGAGCAGCTTGAAACATTCTTTTTCTAAGACAGTTCCTTCGACATATTTACCTAGCCCGATCTCATTCGGGCAGAGGAGATTATCAAACTCCCTATGCGCAAATGCGATCGAATTTCCGATTCCGCATCAGTGAACGGGTCTATTCGTTTCGGCGCCATTACCGGGTTATTGTTTTTACTGTTTTATATTTATACAAAAACATGGACGATTTCGAAACATTCGTTGACACTTTGAGAGTATTCGAATAGCGACAATTAAAGGATAAAACAAAATTTGGATCAATAAACTCTGCCCAAATATAAGGAAATACGTGTACTATCGATTGCAGCCGGTAATAAGGGCGAAAGCTTGATATATATTCCTATTTTCGAGTTTTGAGTTCGCATAAAAACTTGATGGGAACTTTTTCTACAGGATTGAATGGGAAGAATCTGAACGTACATGTTGAGGTTGCAATACACTAAAAGACTTACATTGGCGACAGTGTTAACAATTTCCTGTCCCCAAAGCTCATCAAGGTCATTTGGGGGGGGGGGGGGGGGCAGTCCTGAATCCACTTAGTGTATCATCTCATTAAAAAAATTAACAGGAAAAAAATATATGTCACCGTGTGTTTTCTGTGTTCAAATTTGACGATTCCCCAACTACCGTCCAGTTTCATGCTCATTTGAAAAGGCATATTTTACTTGCCCGTCACCTTATATTTCAACTCTCACAATTTTAGAAGGACAGCCAGTGCCAATATTTTCAGTCTTTTCTAAAATAGACACTGTGGCATTATTACTGAGGGTTTCAAAATCAATAAATATAGCCCCAATCATCTGATCTCCTTCATTTTATGCTCTATTAAATGAAGTAAAATCCTAGAGTGCGCTTTTGCCCCCATTTAGTGTATTGTAACCTAGAGGGGTAGCCACTGCGTTCAGATCGCTGAACTACATATTTACCCTCCCGAAAACTACAGATTTACTTCCCACTCTCAATCGTTGTATTTGAATATCTCCCTGTTACACACACACATATTGAAATTGGGTAAGATAAAAATGAGTAGACGACCAAGCCAAATGTGCCGGAAGTCATAAAACACCAGGGATAAACGTTCTTAGCAATTTTCCATGGTCATCTGAATTAGTGGTACATTTCTTCGACATCTTTTTGGTTTAGTCCCTTGTACATTCAGTACCCATCATAGGCAAATTCTGAAGAATAATATTGATAATTTCCCGACACTAGTGTTCAACCGATTACCGGTTATTTGAGCTGACTGGTCATTTTACTGCGATCTGAGTACAACCTTCACTTCTTCTGGTATATGAACTGGCGATTGTCGCAAGCAAGCTGAATTGTAAGTTTCACATGTCATTTAACCTGTATATCCCATAATAGGGGCGTCTAGAGAAATCAAGAACACATACACATTGTGGTCATTTCTCAGCTTTATTGAATGGTATTACTGACATTATTTTACATAAACAATTGAACAATTGCAGAAGATAATAAAATGTGGTTAATGAATCATCACAAAAAAATGCTTGGCAACAATCGGTTGGACCGATGTTCTAGGAGCCGTTGCTGTTGTCATTCGATTGCCCGTACACAATCGCTAGTTTGGGTTGGCCGATTCCGGTCATCGGTTGAATACAACCGGACACAGTCACGTATTTATGCTAGTCAAGTCATCTGCATGATATATACTGGGTCAAACGAATATATATGTCGAATCAAACGTCGAATCGACTCGACCCAAGTATTCGAAACCGAACCGACTTTCACATCTAATCGTACGCAAATAACAACTCAATTTATTGGTGATTGACGTTGTGTTGAAGGAACCAAACAGCATTTATTATATCGCTGTAGGTCAACACCCTATCTTTTGCCTCTCATTGGAATTAAGGACAGGAATTCCGATTCTTAATTACTGGGAGATGCAAAACTTGGAGTGTAGCCCTACAACAAAACAATAAACAGCTGTGGTTCGGTTCCTCCCACGCGCAGTCCATTTTCTACTCCAATTTATTCGTCAACTTTTTCGATTTCGCTCGCAGTGGCCGTTTCAGTTATGTAGTTTGTCGAGGTTGGTGATTAACCGATAAGGCTTTGCGATTGTCATCTGCTTGCCGGTTAGATGAGCGCATAATCGGCCGATTGTCAATGCCGGTGTCAGATAGTCACAACCAAAAGGAGTTATATGCTCAAAAATGCATAGAATAGGGAAAATTTTACAGTGTTACGCGGCCCTAAGGATCGTCTAAGTGGTAGGACTCCAATGGCGTCTTCCAAGGGTGGCTCCGTTGTTCTACAACAAGGGCAGTGCGATGTGTTGTGTGTGTGGCAAACTATGGTTACTTGAAGTGATTGCCACTACCGATTAACTGGAGAGTCAATAAATACAACTGGAACTCATCGACACAGTTTCTACTGATGTTTATTCATTCCATCAACAAATTCAACAAGCGCTTGGAGCTGGAACATCACCACTTAGTCTTCAGCTTCTGTGCCCATGCACCAGGTCTTCTACATAACCTACGGTCACGATTAGCCATTGTGCATAAGTATGTGACCTTAAACACCAATAAATAAATAAATTCTACATAACCTAACAAATAGCCTAACCGCGACGCGACTTTACTAATAAATTCTAAGTGGCTTTTTCACTCAAAGCCCATGCTATGTAGTTCGAGCTCTTAACTGTCGGTTGGTAGATCAGGCGGCGACTGACTATTGCCAGTCGAGTTAGCAGATTATATGCTTCCCCAGCCAGCATGATTCAGAGCTGCGTGACTTGGAAGTCGTAAACAACTCGTGATGAATTTTCATCCTAACCCCTACACGTCATATTGTAATAGCCGAAACCCGCGGCGGGTCTACTGGCGCAACTAATAGTCTAATCATCCTGTCTTAAGGTTTAGCGGTTAATGAGTGAATACAGTGAGGCCTGTGACCTTCATCAAGTGCTTCACTCTACAAGCATGGCCCCGGAGGCAAGTCATCCCAGATGATGTTTGAGAGATCAATGATCCGGTAACAGGCTTGCAGAGATCTCCCCACTTGAAGGTTATTTGAACATTCCGTTTCTAGAGTTTTCATACTTAGGACTACAGGGTGTTGTTTCTGTCAATCTTGAGATCTCCTTAGCGTACGGCGTGTTACAACCGATAATGTTACAACGCCGCATAATGTTACACCAACGCATAATGTTACAAAAAATGTAGTAAACAACCGATAATGTTATAAACTCCGCATAATGTTATAACTTTTTTCAACCCGTTATGTTATAAAAATCGACGCATAATGTTATAACTTTTTTCAACCCGTTATGTTACAACAAATTAACCGATAATGTTATAACTTCTGTATACTAATTCCAGTTACAGCTATTGTAGATGGACTTTACCACTTACCATTTATTGCCGCATAAAGGTATGTAATATTTATACTAAAGGTTTCTGCTCTGGTTAGGGCGAGGAGATCCCCCCTCCCCCCAACTCCCGGGGATTTATCATAGAATGACCTAGTCATGTTACATAGACGCGAATTATCCTGGTAACTCAATCGTGTGACGTCATTACCATGATCGTGCAGTGCCCAGCATGGTGAAGGCGTGGGTGGTGGGGGAGGGGTGCTATTTTATCCGGTTGGAACGTTTACCAACATGCGTAGTCTCCGCTTCCAGCAATGTAGTGTACCATAGTCCCCTGACGCCTTTGGGGATGGGAAAATGCCTCTGTTTCTGCTTGTTTTGGGCATCTAAAACTCATTTGTCGCATATTTCTTAGTCATAAGAATATCTTATTGTTCATTAATTTGACATTTTAACAACTAACAGTGAACAAAAATGAGGTGCAGTTAAAAGAGGTCAAAAAGTTGGATGGAGCGAGGTACATACGGTGGATGTGGCAGGTTGGTAGTGTCGCACGGAAGCCGAAGAATAAGATGCGAGAATGAGTAGAAAGAGGAATGGGGTTTAGAAGGATTGAAAGGGGTGGGCAGGGATTAAGCTGAGAAAAAGAGGAGGTCATGGATTAGTACATCAGGGTGATTGTGCAGAGAAATCTATCTGAAAATACTGTAAGAGAGTAGTGCTAGACGGTATGATAATATAGATGGTGGAGATGTTGGAAGAAGGGGAAGTGATGAATTTGGGATTACAAGTTCTGGAAAAGGCGGAATCAATAGAACAGACAGCATAGGGAGAAGCAGGAGATTGTGGAGGAGGAGTTGTGTTGATGTTGGTGTTGTGGCGGTGTTGGTGATGGTGTTGAGTAGTTATGTATGTTGAAAATGAGCCATTTTGTAGGACCCCAGGGCAGGACCACGGAAGTGACGTCATGTCACGTGATTGGGCGGTCATGTTGGGTTGTCATGATAGTGCACGTGGGTGGCCATGTTGTGATGTCATTATCATGACAACAGATGTTAGGAGTACGTATGCGCAGCGCGTGTTGTTATGGGGACACGTGCTCCGTCTCACCCCTAACAACCCGACAATAGATATCGAATTAATCCAAACAACCCGACAATCTTCAGAAAACTGACCAAACACTCCCGAAAACACTCCCACATAAAGGTAGGATAGTATCCTTAATGAGGGTATGAGAAGTATGAAGAGGTATTCATTGCGCTCATTTTCATAGCTTTCATTTTGAGACGTATGATTTTGCGCGCATCGTACTCATTTTCATAGCTTTCATTGCTTCATATGACGAAAAGGGGGATTCCGTGGGTTTAGTATCCTTAAAATATAGGATAGTATCGTTACCTAATGTCCGACCATATAATGGACGCGTTATTTATCACAGAAATGGGTTTATTATAATAGTGGTTGGTTTATTACAATAGTGTTTTTTAACTGAGAGATAAACTGGAAGGGGGGGGGGGCGCCGTCCCTGTCCCCTGGAGCTCCTGAAGTCCCGGTCCCTCGAGTTTCTGGCGAGTTACTAAATCGGTACTGGCAGGATTCGGGAGTGTTTTCGGGAATGTTTTGGACAGTTTCCTGAAGATTGTCGGGTTGTTTGGATTAATTCGATATCTATTGTCGGGCTGTTAAGGGTGAGACGGAGCACATGTCCCTATAACAACACGCGCTGTGCATACGCACTCCTACCACCTTTTTTCATGATAATGACACCACAACATGGCCACCCACGTGCACTATCATGACAACCCAACATGGCGTCACTTCCGGGGTCCTGCCCCGGAGTCCTACAAAATGGCTCATTTTCAACATACATAACTACTCAACACCATCACCAACACCGCCACAACACCAACATCAACACAACTCCTCCACAATCTCTTCCTTCTCCCCATACTGCCTGTTCTAGTGATTCCGCCTTTTCCAGAACCTGTAATCCCAAATTCATCCCAAATTCATCACTTCCACTTTTTCCAACATCTCCACCATCTATATTATCATACCGTCTAGCACTACTCTCTTATAGCATTCTCAGATAGCCTTCTCTGCACAATCACCCTGATGTACTAATCCATGACCTCCTCTCTTTCTCAGCCTAATCCCCTCCCACCCCTTTCAGTCCTCCTAAACCCCATTCCTCTTCCTACCCAGTCTCGCATCTTCTTCTTCGGCTTCCGTGCGACACTACCAGCCCGCCACATCCACCATATGTACCTCGCTCCATCCAACTTTTTGACCTCTTTTAACTGCACCTCATTTTTGTTCACTGTTAGTTGTTAAAATGTCAAATTAATGAACAATAAGATATTCTTATGACTAAGAAATATGCGACAAATGAGTTTTAGATGCCCAAAACAAGCAGAAACAGAGGCATTTTCCCATCCCCAACGGCGTCAGGGGACTATGGTGCACTTCGTTTCTGGAAGCGGAGATTACGCATGTTGGTAAACGTACCAACCGGATAAAATAGTACCCCTCCTCCACCACCCCCGCCTTCACCATGTTGGGCACTGGATGATCATGGTAATGACGTCACACGATTGAGTTACCAGGATAATCCGCGTCTATGTAATGTGACTAGGTCATTCTATGATAAATCCCCGGGAGTTGGGGGGGGGGGGGGGGTGTCTCCTCGCCTTAACCACAGCAGAAACCTTTAGTATAAATATTACATACCTTTATGCGGTAATAAATGGTAAGTGGTAAAGTCCATCTACAATAGCTGTAACTGGAATTAGTATACAGAAGTTATAACATTATCGGTTAATTTGTTGTAACATAACGGGTTGAAAAAAGTTATAACATTATGCGTCGATTTTTATAACATAACGGGTTGAAAAAAGTTATAACATTATGCGGAGTTTATAACATTATCGGTTGTTTACTACATTTTTTGTAACATTATGCGTCGGTGTAACATTATGCGGCGTTGTAACATTATCGGTTGTAACACGGCGATGGTCAGCTGTTCATTAATTCTCAGTTGGGTTTAAAGTACTTTGTTTACAGTTCTCCCCACTTCTGATACTTACTGAACGTGCCACGCAGTGAACTCTAAGTTCGAAAGTCAATTCTCCTTAAGGACTTTGTCAGATGTGTGTACTCTATTAAGTTAAAGTTATAATTTGCACTCGGTCACAGCAGTTTGACTAATAACGAGAATTTCTGTTCCATAATTTGTAAGATTTTGAGACTTCAGAAATAACTGAATTCTAACAACTTTTAAGTAAAATGAATTTTCTATTTCTACATCGCCTCTTTTCCTGTCACTTCCATGGAACATGGAAAAGTGGTTATGTCAGCCACGACCTCGGGCCGAGAGCCTGGTTAACCCTCTCATCGACCTCAGCTGCAGGGACTGTTAACCCTCTCGTAGGCTACATTTTGATACAACAGTACGGTCAGGTTGATTGGTTCGTTGACCTCAAGAGCATGTAACTGTGTATATTAAAATAGAAATACATCATCGGAAATAAGTTAACAGCGCCTCGTCATTGATCAATGATGCCATACTGTTATCTCTTTACCTGACACGAAAAGCAGACGACACCTGCAAACACAATTCTTGAATAACTAAATATTTTCATGTTTTGTCTCAAAAACATAGCTTATGACCCCTCATGGGAACGAGCTCATCCAATGAGGGGTCATAAGCTATGTTTTTGAGACAAAAAATAAAAAAAAAATCATGAAAATTGAATGGTGATTTTTATAAATAAGGCTGGCCGGTTTTGGCCGTTATGGTGGGTAAAGGCTTAACTTGACTCTGCTGATGTCGTATTCCATAGAGTCATCACATGACACGTGGCACCTGTGTCTTGAACAGCTATCAAGGGGAAGATCAGACCAATCAGTGAGATACGACCAATCATGATTCCTGTCAATCATTGTGGCAACTTATTAAGCTTGACACTGCTTGTATGGAATCGTGAATCAAACATAAATACAATCAAGCGGTGTTCCAAGTAACCATCGGTACGAACAGATGTTCGAACACTTCTACCGATAGTCAACCGATGACTTAAAATCGTCCCATGTCATATGCGATTGACAAACGTTGGTTAATCACTCACTAGTCGAGGTCTAGATTGATTTTATGCACCAGTAAAATTCTCTTTTGTCTATCAAAGAATAATGGACTAAATAATGACAGATTCTTAGTGGGGTAAATATTTGAAAAAGAAAGGCAAGAGGCATGATAATTCAAATAAAAATTTATGATTTTTTTTAGAATTACGCCAAGGGTCCGCTCCTATGAACGTCATTTCCTATATAACCGCACTTGGAATGTAGACAAATAACTCTAAGGCGGATGAGGCTTTATGTGGGTTCTTTATTCTATCACAGTAATAAATAACATCCAGTTATGTAAACTGCTAGTTAACCATTTCAGGTAAAGAACCCCTGCAAATATTAATAAAATACACCAAAATAAATAACAGGCATACTACACAATAATAAATCTACAAAGTGATGGATGAAAATGAACACAGCACAGCAATAAAGTGCTGACAGACAAACAGTATTATTTTCCTGACTAACACCAGTTGGCACACCTAACTGAAAACAGCTCAAAAGGCGCCCTCCAGTCAGGTGTAACAACCGATAGATGATGAAAACCCTAACCTAATAAAGGTATCACCCACTGATGTAACCCAGTAAAACAAGCTTCAAGTTCTCACTCTGTTGGGACACAGCAGTGTTTGACAATAACGAATGAATAGAGCCAAACCATCCAGCAAATAGACAGCACAACTATTTTATCAAAAACTCATACCAATAATGTACGCAATCCGGAAAATGGTATACCAGTATGCCGCTAAATCTCTAAAGATAGTAAATTATGCCATGCATAAATATTAAACATTTATGATACTTCAATTAAATAAATTTACATTACACGCTCTCATAAAAATGCAAGTATTGAAGTAAAACTGATATGTATGATAAAACAGTATATGAATATGGTGAACCACCCCCACAAACACTTAAACCAAACAAAGATAAACCAAACAAAGATAATTTAATCCCTCAGCCCTGCAGGGCTGACTAATCAAATTATCATCGGGCAAGCACATTAGCAAGATAGACGTGCTAATATAAACCATACAGCATGCAAATGGCATACTATAAAACCTTAAAGGGGTATAGGGGTAAAGTCTGTTATATGAAGGCTTAACTTCACTTTGAGCCTATCGAAAGCTCCAAAGTGCCAACACAAGAAACAACTGAAGCATGACCAATTGTTCAATCTTGTGTTGTAAATAACCATAGGCCTACATGCCACTCACAGGCTCCCAAGTCTAATTACCACAAACGAGTCTACAACAGTAGACTAGTACTAAACCACTTTCCAAGGAATTTAATAGGAAAGCACCACAAATTACATAAAATATATTATGACTTATATATTAACCACACCCCTCCCCAATTTACAATAAAACAGCTGTACGTATGTATATATAAATAATGCCTACCCTCAGTGTCACAGGTTCGAGAACAACCAACTAAGCTGTGACAACATATTGAAACCTACATAAAGAAAATCATAGGAGTGATTACTAACAAATGAAGGATACCAGGGTCAAAATTACGCAGTAGCCTATTCACGGTGTTGAGGGATCGGCTGTGGTTAGCCAAAGCCGACCACAACAGATCACCCATCCATCGTGAACAAGCAACTGAAAAGAACCAAAACGATGACAGAAACAACAGTACATAACTGCCTATATGATATGAAATTTACCGTTTATTAGAGTTACTAATAAATATACTTTTAGTGAACAATGATAAATAAATTGGAATATAGTGTCACTTAATCAGCCAAGGTAATATGCAGAAATTTAGAATATTTCTTGAGCTTAACAGTGTAAAATAAATTAGTTCAATTAAACAAGTGTATAGGCTAAATCGGTATGTTTCCAAAATTGGAACCAGTCTGTGGCCATGGCAATCGGAACAAAGTATCAACCATGATGCCTTGTCCAGGCTGCCAGGCCATTCAAAAGAATATTTAATATAAACGATATAAGTACCTGTTCAACACAGAAAATCACTCCTATGAAAAACGCACAGATGAATTTCCATAGAAATAAAAAACGCCACAGAAAACTTAAATATATATTAGAAACACAGCCACAGAAATTCAACTTGATACACAACAGACTGCAAGAAAAATGAATCAAACTGAACACAGCAGGTAACTGCAGAACTACATTAACAAATTGTAGTTCTAGATTTTGAGAACTACTCATTTCATAACTTTCCTGAGTGTAGTTACGGGAGAGCCAGTGAAGTTTACAATATGACACACTCTAGAAGGAAATATTAACCTTCTGAACACCAATACAATTTAGACAAATATTAATGAATAAGAAATAGTTAGTAAAAAAATAATAACGAAGTGCACATTTAATCAACTGTGGCTGGAGACAAATTTAAAATAAAATATTTTACATCTGGATAAACTAAAACCCAATTCACCTGCTATTATATAAAACACCTAACCCATTTTCTGATACTGCCAGACCTTTTCGGGGAGATGGATTCGCTCCTCTGAACGCCATTGATATACGTAGAGATCCATTTCTGTTTTCGCAATGAGACTCGAGTTTGTTCAGTTGAACTCACCTTTATAATGGCGAATAGTGTCTTCTGGGCCACCTGAAAATTAGAGCATAGCTAGTCAACAGACATTCCTGTCTGTTATAGAAAAGATACGTGGCGCATACTTGTCTGGATATTGTCTGGATATTGACAGAAAATCCTGCTTCAGCTTCATATAGCGGCAACCGCCTGGGATGAGCTGAGATTACATAGCAAACATGCATACATACATACGGTACATACAACTCAACCCGCAATATCATTTATAAAACCGCTAAATTAAACCTCAAGAAAAAATTTTACTAAAGAAATGAATAAAATGTATCCGTTTTCTCAAAAGGCGCTCCAAATATTGCATCTTTGGTTTTTCCGACGTCCTAAAAAGAACAGACACGACGGAAGAATTGAAGGGCAGGCGTGGGTAAGCCAAATTGCGTGGACAACCGGGGCAGTGGGTCAAAATGTTTCAGTTTGACATACATCCTGCACTGGGTCCATAAATTACGCTCACAGGGCTTAGTTCAAAGAATCAGTGGCTCATTAATTTTCTCTTTATCGATTTTGATATCAAGAATGCAAAATATTTCGTATAAAGTTGATAGTAGTGTTTAATTCCGGGAACGGGAATTCCCGGGTTTCCGGTTCCGAAAGCCGGTCACGATGCCTGGTAAATCTTAAACACGGAACCTGGAATTACATATGGCACAATTTTGTGTTGAACTGAAGTTTCTAAATTGAAAAACTGCCCCAACGTAACTTTGTAAAATTTCGTCAGCCCTTCCACACATGAACTTGTTACAATTCTGCTCCCTGGAAAACATTTTTCACCAAATCAGCGTAGCTCTCAATCAATTCTAGTAGACTCCTTTCTTGAACAGCAAGATTTTTATTCGCTTCAAAGTTCAAACTCAACTCATTTTCAGAATCACTAATATCACTCACTATTCACAACTTCCTTCAAAAACATCCCCTTCTTAACTGTCGTGACCAGTCTCCTCTGCTGCGAGCAGAGGAGACTGGTCACGACAGTGAAGAGGGAGTTGAAGCCGGAGGAGGTAGTGGTGATAAAGCCAGCATTTCTGAAAATGAAGACGAGTTGGAAGCGGCTTTGTTTTTTTCACTTATCACTCTTCTCTTTGGAAAAGAACTTTTTTCCGACTGGAGATGGCAGATTGCCAATCAAATATGTTCATTTTCACGTAAATAAATGCGTCTTGTTACTCTCGTAAATTTACATGATATTATCATGGAGACCGGGCCATTTCCCGGTTCTGGGTTTTAGTGTAATTTCACTCCGTTTCCCTTTACTACAGTAAACCGGGAATATATTACACCCAAATGATGAAAGGACAAGGTTGCCTTCTGGTCGAGGGCAAGGGGAGTCTATTTTTCCGGAAATGTGGAGCAGGCGGGCGCCGACATTGCTGTCACTATCTTATATACACAGGATGAACCCTATAGTTGGAAACTCGCCTTTGCCAGTCTCTCTATAGTCTCTACTGGAAACGTATTTGTAGAGACCCGCTGAGGGGTAACGATGCTCCGAACGTTTGAAAATCTTGGGTAATTATTGAGAGTGAATCTGACCTATGAACAAGCGATGTTATTTCTATTGATTCGATACTGAACACAATTTTATAAATTCATCAATGCATTTTTGTCTTCTTTCAGGATGCTGACCGCAGGACATGACGCCAAGAGTTCTAATCAATTTATAATCATAAAAAATCTGTTGTGTGATTGAGACCTAAAAAATATTTCTTTTCGTGCTAAAGAATTCACTCTGGGAATAATATGAAGCGAAATTTCAAAGGAAAAACTAGAATCAACTGCCGAGAAAACCATTCATTAAGTACACTAGAGTTGTTGATTAATGAAGCAGTTTCTAAACATTGAGAGTATAATATGAAAAGTGATTTGTTTATTTGGTTTATATGTTCTTCTTTCTTGTTTTTTTTCTTTTTGTGAGAGGGTATTCTTGGCACAACTTCATTACATAAATAATTTAGAATTTTCTGTTGCACACATAGCAAAATGTGAAATTGTTTAACGTGTACCATTTAAAATGAAATAAAAATAGAACGGCGTACCAAATATCTGTTTTGTGTTCAATTTAATTCATAGCCTTTAAAGAATTGTCGACTTTTGTACATTTATTGTACATTGTTACAATCTTCGTCCTGTGCCTTTGCAATTGTTTCTAGACAGGGCTTTTCTGCCTATATTGGCAGCCACAACCTGCCAAGAAACAACAGCCTTATAATCTGTACACCAAATCTCTGAAGACACAATTTTTGTTTTTACGTTAAAAATCAATATTTTTCAGTTCGAACTGTCCAGTCATAATCTTTCGGAAAGTTCCGATATGACCCTCCCACAAATGATGACAGAACAATTTAAGAACTTTCTTTTTGTCAGAGAGTTAACAAACAATTTTCTATACCAAAACAATATGCTGGCGTCATTTCCGTTGCAATTTCCTATACATGTGTATATATAAATTTTGTCAAGGCGGGTATCAGTCCATGACGTATTGGTCAGGTTCCACCCAGTGGGGGTGGCAGAGTATTCGCCTCGTCGGCTAATGGGATCGTTTCTTTCGGTAGGTATCAATCAACCAAGCCGGCTGGAGTCTATTACCGTAATCCTCATAAAAAATCATTCGTTGAGGGTGGTCCATGACTATTTACACTCGCTCTAATTGGTGTCACCGCAGGACGATCATAACACTTCCCCAGTCTATAAAGGTTAGGGTTTCAGCCAGAGAACGGGAATTCCCGGGTTTCCGGTTCCGAAAGCCGGTCACGATACCCGCAAAATCTATGGCACGGAACCGGGAATCACACATGGCACTGTTTTTGTGTTGAACTGAAGATTGAAAAACTGCCTCAACGTAACTTTGCAACATTTCACCAGCCCTTCCACGCCTGGACTTGTTTACAACCCCGCTTCCTGGAGAACCTCTTTCACCAAATCAGCTCTCAATCAGTTCGCGAAGACTCATCTCTTAAACAGCAATATTTTCACTCGTTTGAAAGTTCAAACTCCTCTTCATTTTCCGAGTCACTGGTATCAATCACTATTCACTACCTCCTTCAACATCAACTCCTTCTTCACCACCATTACCAGTCTCCTCTGGTGGGAGTAGAGGAGAGACTAGTGAGGGCGCTGAAGAAGGAGTTGAAGCCGGAGGAAGTAGTGCTAATAAAACTAGAGATTCTGAAAATGAAGACGAGTTGGAAGCGGCTTTGGGTTTTCACACTTTTCTTAGATAAATAACTTTTCTGTATGGAGATTGCAGATTGCCAATAAAATATGCTCATTTTCGCGTAAATAACTGCGTGTTGTTAATCTCGTAAATTTACTAAATATTATTCGGGACATTTCCTGGTTCCCGGTTTTGAGTGTAATTTAATTTCCGTTCCCGTTACTATGGAAAATCGGAATATATTAAACCCTACCTGATAGTCAACAAGTCACTAATGATGTTTCGAAAAATCCTGAGGTACATGATGATATTTAAAAAAAAACAGTGATATACTCGAAGGCCTGGATAGTTTACATCCAATTACACAATAAAAAAATGATGAAACCGTGACACCTGTTGTGCATCCTCATTGGAAAATCTTGAACGGACGCAAAAGAGAAAACTGAAAGAATGCGATCCTACAAAGAGGGTTACTCTTTACCTAACGACTCGGCAACATTCGCACGCGTAAACTGCAATCAGAGAAGTCGAAAAAAATTTTTTTCAAGACAAATCAACAAAACTATATCATGTGACCCCCTCCTTTATTGGAATGAACTCAGAACGTTCGTTCCAATGTGGTGTCACATGGTATGGCTTTGTTGATTTTTTTTCAATTTAAAAAAATACAATAATTAAAATAATTTATTTTGATATCCTGTGCATTGGGTAAAGGGTTACCTGCATGGTAGTAATATGTTTTGCACCTTTGAGTTCAATTCTGGAGGACGACCCCGGAAATGATGTCATGTCACATGACCCAGTTACATCGTGTTTGGTTGTCATGGTAGCTCGCATACGCAGCCATGTTGTGACGTCATTACTATAGAGATGCGTGGTATCACACTGAGTCATTCGACATAACATCACTTCCTGGGTCATTCACCGACCGAGGTGATCCAGAATTGAACTCAACGGTGTGAGATATACTACTAACTAATGGTACTGTCATCAATCCGTAAGGAAAAACTCAGAGTCAGTATTGGCTCTAGTGGTCTCAATAAATCTACACATAACGAACACTATCCCTCTCAATAGTGTCGAAGAAGTGATTTATCAAGTGCAAAAATACAACCGTTTTCTCAAAATGCTATGTTACTTGAGGCTTCTGTCGGTGTAAACCTTATGAAACCACTTCCAAGATCTGCAATTTCAGTTCTCCATTTGAGAGGCCTATAGATTTATGTGACTTCCACCTGGCTGTGTCAATCAAAAATAGTTTCCGAAATGGTTTCTGACATTCATGGAGCTGAAGGCGTCATTGATAACATAATTGTATGGTGTGCTGGTCAAACTTGACACGATCGTCGACTAAAAAAGGACAAACCACGTGAAACAAGTTGTAATTCAACAAAGGAAAATATGAATTTGAAAAATCCGAGCTTGCACATGTAGGACACCAACTCATACATGATGTTAATCCAGACCATCAAACAGCAAGAGCTGTACTTTTAATGCCCATATATATTTACTTATTCAATTTTTTTTCAAATATGTCTTCCGTCGTGTATCATGAAATCAGGGGTGTCATCAAGGAGGGTTTACTAAGGTTTGACACTCACGTCCCCAATATTTTTTTCCATCGGGTATTTTCATCTGGATTGAAGCCTTAGATATGTATTCGTGCTTGATATTAATTGGAAACCTTCTTGCAGGACTAGATTTGATACCTGGATTTACGCTACACACATAGTCAAACAAATAGAGGTTTGTAGTACACGATTTCAGCAGTGGGGCCAGCACAATCTATTTGAAGTACCTCTACTGTACGTGTTAATTTAAGAAGACGTTGACACAAGCTACTACGTGTATATTTTATTTATCCAATAATAAATTTCCAGAAAGTCTTCAGTGTTGTAACGACAACCTCGACTGACTATACAGTATGGCCTCTGTGGACTGTTCACTTTCCACGGGTGGGCAATATTTGTCATCTAAAGGTCATGGGTTGTATTCATTCAGGATGAGAATCCCGTTCTTGAGCACTTACTTCTTTTCAACAAGCATATCTTCACACAGTGAAAGAAACAGAAGAATCGGACCACAAGCCACATCAGTCGATATTTGCAAAGCTGAACTTAAACAACCCACAATGACTACAGAGAATATTAAAGGTGTTACAGAAATATAACAGTAAAGTCATTTATCAGGTTCGTCCCAGGATGGGGTAGCCCTGCGCGATGGAAATTTCTAGTTACATTACATATCGAAGGAGATAATCAAGCTTGAATTTCTAGTTGGACGGAATTACACTCCTCACTAATATATCTTGATACAAAATCTGTATCTTGCATCTGCAGTATACAAATGCGTGCTTGTTTGTTTTTGTTTAAGTTACTATTTATAGAACTTATACAAGCTTTCCAAACGCATTTGCGGTTGACTTGTATGTTTCTGCGTGCAAAAAGAAAAAAACACTTCCCATAAGCATAATTATTAAATTTTATAATTTTGTATCTGAATCACTCGAAGCATTCAGGATGGAACGACACGTAGTTGAATGTTGAACAAATACTTCCAATAAAGTTTTCTGAAGATCTCAAAAGTATACAGCTTCGATCGGAATGATGATTACGCCATTCCAAATAGTTATGTAAAACACCCACCGATTCAAACACACATCACATTCTGTGTTTATTTAAACAAATTTTAATTCCGATGTTTAAACCCAAAGGTGAAGATTCCGTTTGTTTTGACTGAAGCTGTACTGATCAAATGGATCGATAAAAAATCAAAACAACCTTTTCGAAACCAGTGTTTCGTAACCAGGCGGTACAGGGCTGACTGAATTACCACAAGTGGGCTTCCATTTCTAAACCCTCTTACCACTGGTTAACCCACCCAGGTCTAGGTGTTCTTGAACTGTGTTTGCAAAATAAATCATTGGATTATAAATAAAATTAAAAAAAAATAAGTAGAATGTACTGGTTTTATTCTTGTTTAAATACAACAAAAAAATAGTATTTCAATGGCAGCACATGAATACTGAAGGTTGAAAAGTGACGAAGTTGAACTGAGTGAACCACAAGGTTAAAAATTGGAACATACTAAAGAACCCTAACATAAATGTTCCAAGTTATTAACCATCTCCCTTAAATAACAAATTTATGATCAGACATACTTGTAAGCAATCTAATTTTAAAATTAGATTGCTACATACCGATATACGGATGGATGGATGAACGAGCAAACGAATAAATGAACGAACGAATGAATGGACAAACGGATAGTCAAATTTCAAAAACACTAAGACTGATGCTTGAACGGACGGTAGGACGTGCAAATGACAAAATCGCAAATGAAAAATGCTACATTTTAAATTCACCTAAACTTTTAAAAGGGACGTTTTATATTGCCAAGAAATTCATCATCCACTCAGAACAAAGGCAGAAATATGGACAAAGGTTGGGCCTAATTTAGAGATTTTATTCTCATCAGGAAAGCACACCAACCACCCGAATGGGGAGACTTTGGAAGTTCCCAAGAGAGAGAGGGAGCAGTCGAGCGAACCTGTAGGTTCTTAGACCACAACCTAAGTAATTTAAAATGACTGTGGCAGCCAACCAATGAGATGGCTAATAAAGATTACAAGACCGCACAACAGAACACTTCATACAAACCAGGCTCCCATTGGCCTTGTAAAAACAACAGGCCAATCGAAATCCAGATTGCAGAAAGCACTCGGGTTGAACTGTCAAAATGGTGGAGAGTTTGATTACAAATGAATCGACGAAGCTAACTTTCTATGCAATGATAAAATCTGTGGCAAATAAACAAACCATTCACTCCTAAAATATACTTTCGACTGAAGAGAAATACAAGTTTATATATCCCAAAAGGATTTAATATAACCCACTGAGTGAATTGTTTGACTGAATACCGAAAACATAAGTTCACCCAAATCAACTCCGTCACATTCCTCCCTCCTTAAAAACAAAATCACTATTTTGTTAAACAAACACAAAAACAGTCTATTTCCAAAGAGTACAAGGTCTCTTGGATACACTCCCATCTTCGAAGACCACAATTCTAACATCTCTTGCATCTACTTCATCTCTAGCAAGATCATGACCAACTGGATCCGTCAGCTTCCTCTTTCTAGCTGCCTCTTTCTTCTCTTCTTGCCTCACCCTGGGTTTTGGACATCTAAATCCACATGGATCCACATACTTCAGGTTGATCCTCTCCTCAGACGAGATGACTTGTACCATCTGACTGGCTAATTCAGAAGATTTTCTATGCTTGGAAATGAGGTGGCGTCTAATTTCCGACCGCTTTATATCCACCACTGAACACTGACCCTCAGGGCACTCCCACAACTTCACAGTCTCATTATGAAACCTTACGAAGTGACATCTGTATGCCGTAAGTTTATTAAAATGATGGTCACCACACCCATCCACCGGACAACTCATACCCTTCTCTGGCCACTCCATCAAGTCATCATTCAATGATGCTACCTCCTCACTATCTACTGTGGCATCCAATACACATGTATCCATAACTGGAATTTAAAAATTAGGATTTCAAAAACCAATTGATGAGAAATCTTCTGTGCTCCAATTTAAGAAGAAAAAAAATGGAGTAGGCAAGGTCGGTCCATTGATTCTTGTATGCTACCTATTTTGCAAACTCCTGTTTCCTCCAACAAACAAACACTTCTCCATAACAGGAGAACTGGGGTGCTAAATCGGATTCCTTTGCATCCTTGTTTTAGCTTTCCTGAACCAAATGTCCCATCTTTAGGTTTTCTATCCCGCATAATTGAGACGACAATAATTACCATCTACGGAATTGCAATAAGCAATTACTCTCAATGTTTTATCCTCTATAATCAAGAAAGATTATTTTATTTTATACAGAATGATACTTTGAATTCTAGATAATTTTAAAAAATATATCAACTACGGAGTTGTTAAAAGAACAAGTACTCTCATTGACCTTATCCAATAATTTCAATTATATCGTAAACAAAAAAAAAGTACTTTAGACCGCAGAAAGACGAGCACAGCAGATCTCTTCCATCATATTTTATGTTCACGTTTAACGGATGGTTATTGATTCTCAGGCACATCATCTCAGAAGTTGCAAAACATAAATGCAACTGCACATATGGATCACCATGTCTGTCAAGAATACTTCCAACCGATTTTAAAAAAAAACAATTATTGAACAATAACAAAAATATATATATATATATATATATTTATCAGAAAAGATTCTGAATTTATTGGGTAGTTTGTGTGCTTTCCAGTACATTCCATTTTTTATTATTCAAAAACAAAAGGTTTTGCACAATATTTACAATTTCTGCCTTTTAGGGTGAGTAGATGACTCGTTTCTTAACCTGCCTACCAAACCTAGTTCTCTTAATTTCTGGAGTTACACGGACTATGGAATCATTCACTGAATAATCTGCTGATGTACTAGGACTAATATCATCTTCATCTGATGAAATTACCTCACTTTCAATTTCTGGACTTAGCTCCCAATTTTTGGGAGGTAATATTCCGGTGTAAGGCTTTAATTGGTCCACATGAATAACTATCAGTCTATTCTGAGGATTCCTTTGCAACTCATAAGTAACATCAGTGATTTTCCTAATAACTTTATATGGACCTATCCAACCCATACCTAACTTTACATTAAAAGAAGGTGGGTGCCATCTCCAAACAAATTCATTGGGAACAAAAGCCCTAGGTTTCAATCCCCTGTCATAGTATTTCTTTTGTTTTTTGGCTGCTTTCTTAAGATGTTCAAGTACATGCTCATATGTGTCAAGCAGGACACTTTGGAGCCGTTCTACATATTCTATGTGACAAAGATAAGTAGGTGAACAGGGAGGGTTTCCCAGTATTAAATCCAAGGGGCACGGAAGTTCTCGTCCAAACATGATCAAATTTGGTGAACAACCAGTACTTTCCTGAATAGTTGAACAGTAAGCCATAAGAATAAAAGGCAAATTTTCATCCCAATTATTTCTATTCTCATTAGCATATATTGCTAACATCTGTTGTAAGGTATGATTGTATCTTTCAACTAGTCCATCTGACTGTGGCCTATATGGGGTAGTTCTAGTCTTTTCGATACCTAACTGTTTGCATAGTACACCAAATAACTCCGATTTGAACTCTCTTCCCTGATCTGAATGCAGTTGTTTCGGCACCCCAAATCTACAAATGAATTCATTTACTATTTTATTACCTACTGTCAAAGCTGTATGGTCAGGGATAGTGTAGGCTTCAGTCCACTTAGTAAAATAATCACACAGGACAAGAATATATTCATTACCACTAGACGTTATAGGCATTGGGCCAACTATATCAACAGCTATATGATCCAAAGGAGCTCCCACTATAGACGGCTGTAAAGATGACTTCCCCAACCCAGGTCCCGGTTTAGCTCTAGCACAGTCAATAGGCTACACCATCGTCTGATGTCAGATGACATGCCAGCCCAATAAACTCTACGCTTTATGGAGTGAATAGTTCTATCTCTACCAAAATGACCAGCAGTTTTAGATTCATGCAAGTATTTAAATATCCTTAATCTTATTTCTTTAGGAGCTATTAACAGAAGAATTTCTGTTTTCTCGGGAGTTCTCCATTCATAATAAAGCAAGTTGTCACAAACAACAAGGGACTCCCACATTCCCCATAAAGTTTTAACCTCCTGAGAAGCATCTAAAACTGAATGTCTATGTGGCTTTTGATTATAATTATTTTTCCAAGTGAGAATTTCGCTAATTGCATGATCCTTTTGTTGCCAGTAACTGTGTTTCAGACCAAATTTGCAACCAATCAGGAGTTAAAGATGGTTGCAGGGTAGGATCATTTGTTGCAGTATCAGTCATAGTGGATTCATTTTGTAAAGTTCTTACAGGAGCTATTCTTTCTACTGACGATTCTTCAGAATCTTTTTGTTGAAATGCAGCCCCTAAATGTGACAAAGAAACTTCAAACGGCCCTGTTTTCTTTAATGATAATCTGGGCAGTCATGATGTTTACAGTAACTGGGGGTTCTTCTGGATAAGCTATCAGCATTACTGTGCAAGTTACCTCCCCTATGCTGTATTATAAAATCAAAGATTTCCAGAACTGAAAGCCATCTAGCAAACATTCCCTCCGGATTTTTTAAATTTTTAAGCCATTTTAATGATGCATGGTCTGTTCTCACAGTAAAATGCCTAACCCATAAAAAGTGTCTAAACTGCTTTATAAAAGTAACTACTGCAAGTAATTACCTATATGTGGTGCAATATCTAGCCTGGTGTTTATTTAAAGTTCGGCTTGCATAAGCGGCAACATTTTCCTGTCCATCCTGGATTTGAGACAAAACTGCACCTAACCCTGTTAGGCTAGCGTCTGTATCAAGAATAAATTCAGCAGTAGGGTCTGGATATTCCAAAACTTGAGCAGTGGTCAACAATTCCTTTAACTTTTCAAATGCATTCTGACTTTCCTTTGTTCAAAAAAACTTTTTTCCTTTTCTTGTAAACTGTGTAAGGGGACTAGCTACAGCAGAAAAATCTGGAATAAACCGTCTATAATAGCCAGCAAGTCCCAAAAAACTTCGAACCTCTGAAACATTAGTTGGAACAGGCCAACTCCTAACAGTTTCAATTTTGTCGGAATCACATTCGATCCCTTTATCCGAAACTTTATGACCCCAAAACTGGACCTCATTCTGAAACAATATACATTTAGAAGGCTTGAGAGTTAAGTTTGCCTCTCGAAGACGGTCAAAAACAAGTTGAATATTTTGCAAAGCTTCTTCAAAACTTTTTCCAAAAACTATAATATCGTCAAGGTAACATAAACATTTCTCCCATGTCAAAACCCTTAAAACCAACTCCATTAACCTTTCATAACAACTTGGGGCATTGCAGAGCTCGAAACTCATAACTTTAAACTGAAACAACCCCATATATGTCGAGAATGCAGTTTTAGGTTTATCTTTTTCTTCCATCTCACACTGCCAGTATCCTGATACAAGATCCAATGTACTAAACCATTTGGCACCAGATAAGGAATCCAATGATTCATCAATTCTTGGAAGGGGAATGGCATCTTTTTTGTAACAGAATTGAGCTTTCTATAATCCACACAAAACCTCCAAGAGTTGTCTTTCTTCCTAACCAACAACAAAGGGGCTGACCAAGGGCTTTCACTAGGTTCTATAATTTCATTTTTAAGCATATTCGAAATTTCATTTTCAACTATTTATTTCAGAGCATATGGCAACCTTCGAGGAGGAATTTTAATGGGTTAGCATCACCTGTATCAATGCTATGTTTTAGTAAACTTGTCCTCCCTAATTTCCCTTGAGGTGACATAAATACATTCTGATATTCCAGAAGCAAATTCTGAAGCTGAATCTTTTGCTCCTCATTTAATTTTCTGGATGACCTTGAAACAAATCATTTAAATTCTCAGGAAGATCTGAACAATGTTTTTCAAAAACCTCTACATTGGGCCCTACAATCTGAGCCTACTGCACACTGGCTACAGCAGTGTGTCTATTAAGTCTAATAGGCTTGTCGGTCAAATATAATACAGAGAACAAAACTTTCTGTGGATCTATCAATGTTCTGGCTACTAAAAGACCTTTCCTATTCAGAAAATTGAAAGGTTCCAACATATTATTTTCAAAACCAGTTCTCTTTTCATCAATATATCCCTTAACTACAAGTTCAGAATCAGCAGGGACACAGATACTTTTAGACAATTTTACACGTGCACATACAGGAGTCAATTCTCTATGCAATCTAATAACTTTCCCGGCCACTTGCATGTAGCCTTTGGATACACATAAAATTGCATCATTTTGCTCCAAAAAGTCCATTCCCAGAATTCCACTAAAACCATGTAAATCATCATCAATGAAGTCGTGACAGAATACAGTTCCACCTAAGGTAAACTGCAAACTACTCTTTCCAATTACATCTAATGTATTACCATCCACAGTCATTAATGATACATCAACATCTTTCAGCTCTAAAGCTTTTCCACCTAATTTTTCAAATATGCCTTTTGAAAATAAGCTACAAGCCGAACCTGTATCCACTAAAAACTTTTGAGTTTCATTTCCTAAAACAATCTCTGCAAACATACAAGAACTTTTTACCTTCATAACCTTCCCTTGAGAAGACCAATGATTCTGGGTTACACTATGGGTCACTGGTGTAACCCTTTCATGTTTTCCTTAAGAGGGTTCATATTAACACTGTTTGCATCTAGTGAAGACGAAGTTTCTCTAAGTGGACAATCATATGAGAGGTGGCCCAACTGATGACATCTATAGCACTCAACAGAAACCATATTCAATGGGCGATTTTTCCTTTTCCTCTTGTTTTGGAAACTAGACAGTTTTTCTAAACATTCCTTCATAAGATCACAAAGCTTCATTAATTCTGGTTGATTTCCAACTGCAGTGTCAGCACCTGTTGTTAAATTTGGACCAAATGACCCTTTAACAGCACCTAACAATTCTTTATTTTTTTCAAATGTTGGTTTACTGATAACAACCTGTTTCCCTTTTACAGCTTCATATTCTATTGCCAATGAAATAGCTGCCTCTAAAGATTTTGGATGGTGAAATATAACATGCTCATGAATAGCAGAATTCCCTATCCCATTAATAAACTGTTCCAATACATTAATATCTCTATCATCAAAGGACATATCAGGAAATGCCAAACAGCCTAACCGTCATAATACATACCCATAATCAGCTGGGGATTCACTCTTGTTGCGTTTTCTTGAACGAAACTCACAACAATGAGCTATCAATAGCTCCTGGGGGTTAAACCTCCTTGTTAAAATTGATTTAAGGGTATATTATCTTTTCTTTGGTTTAAAGTCAAATCACCCAACAACTTCTGTGCTTCACCCCTCAAACACATTACCATCTGTTGACCTTTTTCAATATAGCACCACTTATTCCAGTCTGATACTCGCTCAAAGTGAACCAAAAAATCTTTCCATTCAACTGTCTTGCCATCATACTTGTCAGGCTCTTTTTCCTTTCAAACAGGAAAACTTCTCCATGACAAAGTTGAATCATGTGGGGAGTCTGCCTGCCTTTCAAAATTCAAAGGAGTAGAAATCACAGGCGTTGACAATGCTTTACTTTTACTCTGCTGACCTAAAGTCCTTGTAGATATTTTACCTGCCCTCGGGATCTTAGACCTCTCATATTCTTTTTTACATCTTTCCTATTGAAGTGTAAGGTCATGAAATTGCCTCTCCAAGTCATCAGTACTAGGCCTTTCTAAAGCAAACGACTCTTCCTTAATACTAACCTTTTGCCTTACACTGGGTTCAGCACTCATGTGTGTATGCCAAGGGGGAGTTTCAATTGTTGTGATAGCAAACACGGTTTCAATTCAAGAATCCTGCTCGCAGTACCAAAAATGTAACCGGGCGGTACAGGGCTGACTGAATTACCACAAGTGGGCTTCCACTTCTAAGCCCTCTTACCACTGGTTAGCCCAACCAGGTTCAGGTGTTCTTGAACTGTGTTTGCAAAATAAATCATTGGATTATAAATAAAATTTAAAAAAAATAAGTAGAATGTACTGGTTTTATTCTTGTTTAAATACAACCAAACAAATAGTATTTCAATGGCAGCACTTGAGCACTGAAGGTTGAAAAGTGACGAAGTTGAACTGAGTGAACCAGAAGGGTAAAAATTGGAACATAATAAACAACCCTAACATAAATGTTTCAAGTTATTAACCATCTCCCTTAAATAGCAAATTTATGATCAGACATACTTGTAAGCAATCTAATTTTAAAATTCGATTGCTACATACCGATATACGGACAGACAAACGAACGATCGAATAAACGAACGAACGAATGAATGAACGAATGAACGGACAAACGGACAGTCAAATATCAAAAACACTAAAACTGATGCTTGAACGGACGGTAGGACGTGCAAATGACAAAATCGCAAATGAAAAATGCTACATTTTAAGTTCACCTAAACTTTTAAAAGGGACGTTTTATATTGCCAAGAAATTCACCATCCACTCAGAACAAAGGCAGAAATATGGACAAAGGTTGGGCCTAATTTAGAGATTACTAACTTTTCGCCTTCTCATCAGGAAAGCACACCAACCACCCGAATGGGGCGACTTTGGAAGTTCTTCAAGAGAGAGAGGGAGCAGTCGAGCGAACCTGTAGGTTCTTAGACCACAACCTAAGTGATTTAAAACGATCGCGGCAGCTCTTTTAATATAAAGTCCAACCAATGAGATGGCTAATAAAGATTACAGGACCGCACAACAGAACACTTCATACAAACCAGGCTCCCATTGGCCCTGTAAAAACAACAGGCCAATCGAAATCCAGATTGCAGAAAGCACTCGGTTCAACTGTCAAAATGGTGGAGAGTTTGATTACAAATGAATCGACGAAGCTAACTTTCTATGCAATGATAAAATCTGCGGCAAATAAACAAACCTAAAATATACTGTAGACTGAAGAGAAATACAAGTTTATATATCCAAAAAGGATTTAATATAACCCACCGAGAGAATTGTTTGACTGAATACCGAAAACATAGGTTCACCCAAATCAACTCCGTCACAGTTTGTTGAAATTCGTAACGCTGTTTCTCTTCGACTGTTGCCCATTCACGCCTAACCATTTGGTGGCTATTACTGTTAGTAAAAATATAAGTACAAATTTGTGCAGATTTGTAAAACAGCTGGGAGAAACATTTTTAAAAGAAGTTCGAAGCATGTCAAGGTGTACGAAGATTTACCAAAATAAAGTTGACCGATTTAGAGTGAAAAGAGTAATCCCCCTTGTACAGTCCGAAAGTCCTGGACTGAAAACACGAGATATCACACTGTATAATGCAGCCAAGACGTCTCTATTTATTTATTGGTATTTAACGACACTTTCGACAGCCAGGGTCACCTCGTGTCGGACAGTTTTACGGATAGGGGAAGCCGGAGTTCCCAGAGAGAGCCACCGAGCAACGGCGAGCATCTGCTAGACTCCCCTATGTCCTAACTTCGCACAAGCAGGGTTAACATTGGTTGAAGACAAGTGCACCATCAACATGCAGTATGCTTTAGCACACGACGTCATCGTGCCACCACATTGGCAATCGGGATGAATTGCCTCGCCCAAGGACACAATGCAGTAACTCCTTGTGGGGACTGAACCGTGAACGTTTTGGTTTGAATTCCAAGACGTAACCACTCAGCCACCGCGCTCCCCTTCAGTTTATTTCAGTTAAGTACGGGTATGGCGGTATCATCGGCGATAAAACATTGACATCCACTACCAGAGGGTAGTGGATGTCCGTGTTTTATCGCCGATAATACAGTGTCTCTTGATGCCAGTGCCTGTAAAAAAATGAAATTACAAAAATTAGCAAAAATTAGGAGGGACGCGCGCCAGGTGCACCCCTACTCTGAATCTGCCCATGTAACGTCATAAGCAAGAAATGTCTGAAAAATGAACAACACCAAAAATGCGCAATGGCGATCAAGGATGCGACGACTGGCTGTGAAAAAGGTTCATTATTGTAACAAATTCTGCAAACTAATGATTGCACATACAAGCGTGTTACCCACAACATAATATTGAACGACAATGTCTGGTCTTCTAAGCGTCTACTTTCAATAAACATTACCATCCAATACCACTTCGTTTCGTTGTGTACATTTATTCGGAAGAAAGATGTGAGGAAACCAGTGCTTGTGGAATCGGGTACGTGGGCGAATATTCTTTCTTTTTTGAGAGAAATCCTGGTTGAGTTCCATGCTCCAAATTGTCCGACTGACGGTTTTCAAGACGTGAATACACTCAAGTTCAAAAGCGCGAGGGCTACTTCCGGCGGACGCCGCCGCTTTGAGGTGCGGAAATCACTCCTTTATCGTTAACCGAGGCTTCGGCACTGCATGTTTCGAACTGGAACAGACTGATCATCGATTCAAGTTGCCCTTTCAAGTTACCTTGCGCAACCATTCCAACCTTGCGGCGTCCATGGGTGATAGACCAATGTCAAAGGTGCGAAGGTGCAGGGGAAGGGTGCTGCTTGGAATTATGCGTATTCAAGGTCGGATCCGATGGCGGTGGCTCATCTATATAGTTTGCAACTGCAACAATGCCAAGGAGTGGAAATCATTAAGGCAGTTAGGTGTGGATAGGAACTTATTTAGAAAATTGCTCTGTTGGAATGCAAGGGTAGTGGCATAGGGGTTTCTTCCTGTCCCTTGTGGTTGTTTTTCGCGGAATATACTGATTTCTATACAACTGGACTGCTGGATCGCCCATTGGTCACATAGAAGAGTGAATTCATCGCCGCCATTTTAAGGGGTGGGGGGGAGGGGTGTTGGGTAAAGAAAGCTGTCATAAATAACTCAATCCCCAAAATATTTTCGAAGGTATTCAGCACCCTGGCCCCCTCTTAACCCTTTACCTAACGAATCGCCCGCATCCGCCCACGTAATATGCAAATTGAGAAGTTGAAAAAAATAAATTTTTCAAAATATTTCAACAAAACCATATCATGTGACCCCTCATTGGAACGAGCTCAATGAGATCGTTGAGGGGTCACATGATATGGTTTTGTCGAATTTTGTTTAAAATTTAAAAAAATGATATTTAAAATAATGTCTGTGATGGGTAAAGGGTTAAACTCCGGTCGCGTGTTAAAGAATACAGGTAAATATCTGTGAAAAACGGATATGTTAATGATATGCACATATTTCGGGGCAATGAAAATTTAATATTGACAATATATTTTAGATATCATTGACAAAAACAATTGCCAAGATTGGATTTTTATTTATTGGTTTTCGTGAAAGTTAAAGGCCATGGCGTTTGGTGAAGTGAAAGCTGTTACGCTACAGAGTAATATGTATCCCCTCTTCAAACGTCATGGATTGGGATGAGTTACCGCCTTGACTGACTTGACTCCATCCTGAGGGGGTGGGGGCAGCTTGAGTGCCGAGTTTTTTGGGGGACCTTCCAGCAATCTAGTTGTATAGATATTGGAGACGAAACGTGAAGAATATTGCGTCGGGTGTTGCGCCGAATGACTATTGTGTTGATTTGAGAAAACCCTTTATTGATAGTCCAGTCGCTGAATGACAAATGTGTGTTTTGGCGTGTAAAGCTTTTTCTTAATGGTTTATGATGGACCAGGACATACGCTTAGAGAATTCACCAGGTACTGTGCCGACAGCCTTGTGGAAATTGAGATATCACCTTAAATCAAAGATGGTGGTCAAAATGGCCTCCTCGTATGGGTTACCGGAGAGTACACCTCCTTTTGCGATCGGTGGACTTGGTTATAACTCAGACCCAAGAATATTGTGCCATATCATCTGAATATTTTCCAATATTTTTATGCATAAAGATGCTCGACAAGATGGCAACTTCGACAGGGAAACATTATTATTAAGTTTCAATGAAGGTTGAGAGGAGACAGAGCTTGATTTTCCATTGGTGTCGGAAATCAGTGCCACTGCTGTGGATCAATTCTGTCATAAATTGATGTTTCTTACCATAGGATAGAGAGCCGATTCATGGAACAAAAATAACGGAAAATCACCGAAAAATAAGGATGAGAAGTTGGAATATCACGTTAATAAAAACCTAATGAAACCTGACACTTTGCATCTGCCAAATACAAACTGAGCTCTGTCATGTTTATAACTGAAAGGCATCCATAGTTTCAATCACCATTGTTGGATGGTGACTAGATGAGGCAAAGTGCTTTTCTTCTTCAGCACATTCTATTGTGCTTTGACCAGAACAAACCAAGACAGGCGAGCTGGTCGGCAGCTGCATGTTCAAGTTTTACACGACGTACACTTGATCATGAGAAGTACCGCTTCAAGGGCAAGAAGTTCATTTTTCGGGACAGTGACGGCTTGGGCGTTTTTTTAAAGAGTTTTCGTCTCTGAAAAAACGAAATGCCGATGGATCAATTTCAGATGGACTCAACTCTAAAGCATTCTTTCAAATGCATGCCCGTAGATGTGGCATCTTGATGTTCTCAACATCTTCTTGAGTAGTTGCCTTGTTGTGTCTGCCGATGACAACACCATTATTCATCTCAAATGGAGCCACAGTCTGACCAGTAGTGAATAGAGTATATTTGGTTGTGATCTCGGTAGCAAATGTTTCGTCGGTTCTTAAATGTTTTAAGTGATATCTGGGAGTTGCTTCTCGTTCTCCGTAATAATAAGCATGAGCTTCTGACTCGGAAGTGGTGACGTAGTGTTCAGTTTAAATGTTTGACAACAGTTTTCGGCAGCCCTCTTTGCCCTTGCGCCGCACTAAGTGCTATAATTGTTGTACCTATCGAAAACAAAGTAACTGTCGCCGAACACAAGTTTCTGTTTTACCTGATTATTGAATCTTTTCACGAAATCATCAACGGTTGGGAGAGATAATTTATTGGATGCTGGCCAGTGGGGTATCCACAAAAGAGCACAACCGTCAGTGACAGAACAATGGAGATGTTGTCCTGTCCTGAAGATACTGTAACAGTCCTCGAGTTTTACAAGACAGATTTCATGGGAAATGGCGGCATTCGTGCGAAAGAACGACTCTCATGTCTACATCGCGTGAACTCGATTGGAGGCCCATGACTGTGAAATCGATGCGATTACAACAGAAAAACTTCGTGTAACCGACCTGATCGACTTTCTCCTCGATGACATCGTCTGCACAGACATTGACATGACATCGTAAAAACCACCTGGGGGAGGGGGGGGGGGGGGTTCTCGAAATCTCTATTTTGTTTTCTGCGAGTGGAAGGGTCCTGTCCACACTGACATCTTCGGGATATCTGCCCATTAGCTATATTGACTATACCGTCAGGGTTTTGATCGGGACCCCATTGGATTTATGACTATTTCAAGTTTTCTTTTTCCAAGACCGTCACGATCCACTCGTTCGGTGGCAATTCTCGCCTTCCACTCTTCTTTGTGCCGCTGGGGATGACCACGTGAAAATTCTCTCATTTGCAAAGTATCGTGAACAAAAAAAAAACAACAATGAAACAACCTGAAGAATATTCCTTATGACAATAGAGGGAGATCGAATGGAATTCAGAAAGTGGTGTTAGCACGTCCTTGCTCGTTGAGTGATCAAACATCACTGGGTAGCGGGTAACACTCTTGAAAATTGCCGCTTTCTAAAAGACCACTGCACCACTTGTTGAATCGCGGTGTTTTTCTAACATTGCACTTTATGCTAGTGCAAGAAGGGGGAAATAATCTTTTCATGCCCTAAGGTCCGATGTTTAATTTTTTTGCAGTCTGTTTTGGCGGGGGAAGACTCAATTTATCGCTTCTAAATACTGAGTGGCAAATTTCGCTATTTTCGCGAGGTTGCCCCCTTTTGGAGCGCTGTAAAAAAAAATCCCCAAGGCTGAAAATCTCAAAATAGAATAGAAGGTCTTTACTAATAAGAACCGAAGAGAAAAAAAGAACTTTATACGCGAAAACACACATCAACCAAAAATCGGGGTTTGGCTACAGGGCTATCAAAAATAAAACCTGGTTGAGAAATAATAATTTATATTATCCACAATGAACTTAACAAACCTCACCTAGATATTGTACAATTACAGTTATAGTCGGGGGAGAGTTAGCTCCACTTAATTTCCTAAAGCTATCAGTAAATTTAACAGTAAGAGTAGGGGAATTTCATATAAGAATTGAAATTTCGAAATGTTAGCAAATTTTTATCATCGATGTGTGCATCATTTCTCTTCAGGCATTTTCCTGTAGATTAATATAACATACAAAAGCTGGCTTTTTACAATTTTTCTTCCCCATTCAGATTGAACGTTTGTCTATTATTCTCTGTGGGTAACCAACTGAAAAAATAACAAGACGGCGTTTTCCACATGTTTTGGTGTTTTTCTGTGCATAATATCAACAGTGTGCGCATCGTGTCATATAATACAAGCACTGTCCCTTCCATTAATAAAAAAGTCAGGGAGGCGAGATTTGCTAACTTTTTTTTCCTGGGACAAATAAAAACTTACAAATTACTGTAAAAACATTCGCAAAACATAGCGCCAAGGTGAATGGTTTAGTGTTTGTAGGTGAAACACTGATGTTACCCTTTACCCAACGTAACGGCCAAAACCGGCCAGCGCTATTCTCAAAAATTGCCAATTAATTTTCATTATTTTTTCATTTTTTGTCTCAAAAACATAGGTTATGACCCCTCGTTGGAACGAGCTCGTCGAGCTCGTTCCAACGAGGGGTCATAACCTACGTTTTTGAGACAAAAAATGAAAAAAATTAGTTATTCAAGAAATTTTTTTGCAAGTGTCGTCTGCTTTTCATGTTAGGTAAAGGGTTAATAACGGATTATCTGTGAATCAGTTGCTTCTAATCTTACCCATTTATAAATAAGAAAACTGCGTTTTCAATATTTTTTGGTGTTTTGAAAGTTTTTTTTCTGTTCAGTATATCAAACGGTGTGCGAATCATGGCATTTAATACACCCACTATCCTATTAATATAAAGAAAGGGGAGCGCGGTGGCTCAGTAGGTAGAGGTGCAGGCTGCAAGCCGAGAGGTCCTCGGTTCGAATCCCACCTGCGGCAACCACGTTGTGTCCTTGGGCAAGACACTTAATCTCCATTGCCCGTGTGGGGGCACGATGACGTCGTGTACTAAGGCGTACTGCACGTCGATGGTACGCATGTCTTCAACCAATCTAACCCTGCCTGTGCTGCAGTGCGGAGTTACGATGATGGGGAGCTGGCAGCTGCTCGTCGTTGCTCGGTGGTTCTCTCCGGGTACTCCGGCTTCCTCCACCCGTAAAACTGTCGCGGTCATGATTAGCCATTGTGCATAAATATGTGACCTTAAACATAAATAAATAAATAAATAATATAAAGAAAGTCTGTGAGGTGAGATTTGCTATTTTTTTCTGGGAAGCATAAAATGCTTGCAACTAAACTGCAAAATCACATTCTCTAAACAAAGAGCCAAAGTACGCCTTTACTTAGTGTTGGTAGGAGTTATACTAGTAAATATCCTTAATGGCGGATTATCCCTGAAGTTGTTGCTTCTAATTAGCTTGGCATAAAAAGCGAAGTTTCCTTTTGTAACGTTTAATAAACGAAAACAACAGAAAGCTATTAGAGCCGTCTGCTGTTTTCGTTTATTAAAAGTAACAAACGAACACTTGGTTTTATTTTTTTCTACTGATGTCAAAGATTTTTCTCAACCATGAGCTTCTTCATTGGACCTTCCTTTCCCCGTTCGTTTAATAATTTGCAAGGTAGATAACTTTAACGAAATTCAATTCCAATGACGATTTAATTCAGGGATACATGGCTGAAAATGTTCGACATTGAACGAAATTTAGGAGAAGTTAGCTCCCCTTAATTTTCTAAAGTAATCAAAGAATTTAACACTTGGAGTATGGGAATTTCATATAAAGATTCAAATTTCGAAATGTTAGCGAATTTGTATCATCGATGTGCACATCATTGCACATACATCAGACTTTTTCATGTACAATAGTATAAAAAAACACAAACTGGCTTTTTACAATTTTTTCCCAATTAGTTTGAATGTTTGTCTGTTATTCTGTGTTTATTACTTTCCAAAGTGTGATTTACTGGGATTTCCGGGTTTGATTATAAACGATAACTTCGCAAGTGAATTATGCAATCAACAATTGGGTCATGTATCCGTGTGCGCAAACGAAGACGCTTTGCCGTGGGTATAATGGGGACTTCATTGTTTTTTGTTTTTGTTAACCCTTTACCTAACCTGAAAAGCAGACGACACTTGCAAAAAAAAATTATTGAATAACTATTATTTTCATTTTTTGTCTTAAAAACATAGGCTATGACCCCTCATTGGAAAGAGCTCGACGAGCTCGTTCCAATGAGGGGTCATAACCTATGTTTTAGAGACAAAAAGTGAAAAAAATAATGAAAATTAATTAGTGCTTTTTGAGAATAGGGCTGGCCGGTTTTGACCGTTACGTTAGGTAAAGGGTTAAATAATATAATTATCGTTAATAATGAAAAGTAATAAACAGAGTAATCGCTTGACTGAACTGGTTACGTGAAATAATTCATTCGAGGCGAGGGACTATATTGTAAAACACTCGTGCGCATTCGCGCACTCGTGTTTGTACAACGTCCCTCACCTCTCATGAATTATTTCACGTAACCAGTCCAGTCAAGCGATTACTCTCTACGTCATCGCATCTCCCTCTACGGATGTCGTTGGCTTTCCACCGGACATCCTGAACGTATGATGGGTAGATGTACCTATTTAAAAATAAGTAAACGGCGCTTTCACTATCTTTTGATGTTCTCTAACTTTTTTCTTTTCATCATATTAACAGCGTACGCATCGTGGCATATAATACAGACAATGTCCTTTCCATTAATATAAGAGTATAGGGGGTAAGATTTGTTAATTTTTTTCCAGGGAAGAATAAAAACTTGCAAATTACTACAAAACAGATTTGCTAAACAAAGAGCCGAAATGCACGGTTAGTTAGTTGCTTTTAATTATCTCGCCATAAGAAGCCAAATTTTCTTTTGTAACTTTTAATAAACGAAAACAACAGGCAGCACCGAGAACTGCCTGCTGTTTTCGCTTATTAAAAGTGACAAAAGGAACCTTCATTTTATTTTCTACTGATGTCATGGGTGTTTTTTCCACAATTACATGTTTCTTAATTGGACCTTCATCACCCGTCTGATAATTTCAGGGGAGATAACTTCATCGAAAGTCGTTTTCCATGACGAGATAAGCCAGAAATGGATCTTTCCAACAATTAAACAGATAACCAAATTACAACTGTGATTTGAGTTTTATTAAACTTCTCACAAGCATTATCGCCCCTTGAGTGGAACGAGGCGCCATCTGCATAACACCTATGGCGACATGGAAAATAAAGCCAAGTTTCTTTTTGTTACTTTCAATAAACGAAAACAACAGAGAGCTCTAACAGCTGTCTGTTGTTTTCGTTTATTGAAGAATACAAAAGTAAACTTGGCTTTTTATGGCAAGCTAATAAGAAAGAACAACTTCACGGATAATCCGCCATTAAGAATATCTATCAGTATCACACCTGCCATCATAAGTAAGTGCACATTTTGCTTCTTTGTTTAGCGAATATGTTTTTATAGTAATTTGCAAGTTTTGTTCTTCCCGGGGAAACAAGTAGCAAATCTCCTCTCCACGACTTTTATATTAATGAAAAGGTTAGTGTATGTACAAAACGTCACGATGCGTTCATTGTTGATAGAATGAAAAGAAAAAAAATGTCAATGTACACCAAATGATGGTGAAAACGTCAATAAATGTGAAAAGCCAGCGCCTGTATTTTTATATTACTCTACAGGAAAATGCTTGAAGTTTGTGAAATGATTCGAACATCGATGACACAAATTCGGTAACATTTCGAATTTCAATTTTTATATGACATTCCCATACCCTAAGTGTTAAATTTAGTGACAGCTTTAGAAAATTAAGGTCAGTTAACTTTCCTGCGAATCGCTTCCAATGACGAAAATTGTCAGCCACGAATTAATGATTTTTCATCTCCGTTCACAATTAGGACACAATATAAAACTTCTAATCTGCGCCTGCGAAGTGCAACTTCACTTCGATTTTTAACCCTTTGAACACTAGAGGCCGTTTTAGCGGACCATGGACATGGTACGTCATACATTCATTACGCAGGATGCCTGCTAAGTTAAGGGTGGGGTAGACCGATCAATATTTTCAATGTGCAGCTCTAAGGCTGCACGTTGAAACATTGATTGCTTTACCCCCAAATAATGAATATGAACTCTTCTAATTGCTGCATATGAACTGACATGGAAGATACCACCAGGATTCAAAGGGTTAATAATAATATTATGCCGACAAATCGTGTACACTGTCTGGCAGCCTTCTACTGCGGTTTTCTTGTGCATGAATGTGGTTTTACTACTAGGAAATAGAGAAGTCATTAGTGATTAAGTCCAGTGTGAAAATTGTTTTAACCCTTTACCCAACGTAACGGCCAAAACCGGCCAGCGCTATTCTCAAAAATCGCCAATTAATTTTCATTATTTTTTTCATTTTTTGTCTCAAAAACATAGGTTATGACCCCTCGTTGGAACGAGCTCGTCGAGCTCGTTCCAACGAGGGGCCATAACCTATGTTTTTGAGACAAAAAATGAAAAAAATTAGTTATTCAAGAATTATTTTTGCAAGTGTCGTCTGCTTTTCATGTTAGGTAAAGGGTTAAACAAATAATAATAATTCTTTGGTTTCCGCTAATTTGTGGTGGTCTTCGAGCGAGAAGGCTAACATTAACCCACCCCCGCCGAGTTATTCCTCTCCCTCTCTCCCTTCTAATCTACCTACATTCAGTTGAAAACGCTTTAATGATTTCTCATCCAGTTATCCTTCATATTTTCATCCCTTTTTTCTATTCGTTTTCCAATGCGCCTTGTTCTACTAGACAAATATTTGGGGCATTCTAAAGCGAAATGTTCCAAGGTCTCCGTTACTCCAAAATTACATATTTGGCATGCTCCTTCCTCGCCTTTCCTGATTCTCCCCCCAACCCCAGTGAATTATATATCACTCTGAACAACAGTGACACTTGTCCCCAAACAAACCATCTACGTAAGCCCCAAAAGCTAGCGCTTCTTTTTTTATCGCATGACAAACGCTGAGCATGCTTAATCCTTTCCCTGGCACCAGAACATACCTATTGTTCACGAGGATTTTGTGTCTTAGGCTTGATGTTAGTAGTGAGGGGTGCCACTCTAGGGACAAGCATTTAACACTGAATTCCCCATACCCCAGGACTGCCACTTGAGGGACAAAATTAACATAGGATTCTCCATAGGGTTTTGTCCCTCAAGTGATATTTTTGTTCCTCAAGTGGCATTTTTGGAGGCAGGAAAAAAAAATTTAAAATCTTAGAGGCCTCCCAATTACTTTATGCTGGCAAAATATATGTTTATTAATCAGTCTCTCCATTCTTTAAACCGTATAACACTTTACTATATGGAAGGATTGGTTGATAAACGTACAGTCTCTTACCCACAATAGAAAAGAGATCTTTTTCACTTATGGGATAGAATGGTGAAAAAAGAAAAGTATCTCTTCTCTTTTTTACTGCTATGGAGAGCTGGTGGGCACTGCTACATGTTAAACAGACAATAGGAATTAGTTTAGGTACCAATGTTTAATATATGAAGTGAGAAGCATATATACACCGAGATCTGAGTTTGCCTATCTACACAAAACCTTTTACATCGAGATTTTTTTGTGTGATATCACTTTATTTCAAGATTCCATTTTGCTGAGAAAATATGTATAGCCAGAATTGTGTCTTGAAATAAAGCATTATCGCTTAAGATTTTTGGAAACAAATGCTAGAATATCCTATCTGTGATACATAATAGTGATTGACAAAAAATATGCAATAGAAAAAATGTTTTTATAAAAAAACTCTGTGGATTGTTTTGACATCTAATCTTGATTACATAAAATAATGTCTACAGTTTTGCTCAAACCATTGACAAACTTCTCTGTCATTCTCTTGGAAATTTCTTGGGTCGAAATTGATAGTAAGAACTGTTTCTAAAACATATCCTTTAGCAAGATGATCCAAGGCAAATATACAGTACATTCCACACACCACAGTATGAACACTCTGTACTCTCATTGTGTTAATAGTCCCATGAATCTGTGTTTTTCACCATGAATTTGTAAATGTCTTTATCTAATGGTGGTAAGCCATAGGATCAAAGTAGATGCATTCTATTGGTGAAGAATTGTTTAAAGGTGCAATAGGAAATTGCTCAATCTCACCAATATTTTCGACACCACTTGATGTTGGCGATACATTATCTGGATCAAATCCACTACAAAAATGCTCGCAAAATCCATTTAACATCATGATTTAATCAAATATATCAAGTGGTCTTGAATTTCGTTTTGAATAAGATTGTCTTTTACGTGTCTTCCCTCTTTGAGAAGGAACAACAGAGTGATGTTTTGGTTCTTGTTTCTGTTGTTTTATTCCCAAAGCAGCTTTACCCACTGATGTCATAAGCCTTGAGATCTTTTGCATGAGTGAGTATTACTTTTTTAGATGGTTTACGATTCCTCATCAATTCATTTGCTATTTCTAAACCATGTTTTAATCCTTCTTTCTTTAAAGTTCGAAATGCATTTTTTGCAATTGGTTTTATTAATGGTATTGCTGATCTTATTGCTGAGTGAAAAATAGACCCTAATCCATATCCGTATTGCCAAGGTACGCCTCGATACACTGGCATCATTTTTATAAATTGAATTTATGTCGCTCTCTAAAATGCAACTTGACAGCACTCTTACCACTTGAAAACTGAATATTTTTACCAATATTCCCATTTATATTTATAGTGATCTGATCAAAAAAAGATTTTGATACTGGTACATAATGTACATTATCAAATTCTTTATGAGTGTGCAGAGATTCGTCACGTGTTTCAAACGCTAACACACGTAAAATAGGCGCTTCTATATCACCAAGAAATGTATAATCTGCAATATCAGAATAAATAAAGAGTTGATTAAAATCCATATCTAAATCCACGTAAAATTTAAATGCATCTTTTGCTGTGTTAGGAAAAATTACTGGAAACATACCATCTTTACACCCCAATTTTTGTGATAAACTTTCTGATAATTCAAGTCCAACTGTTGCAATACTATTTGATACAATTTTTATATGTGAATGTCGAGATGAATAACGAAGATGAAATGACACACCAAATTCAAGTTTTTCTTGAATTTCGGATTCTATTGCTTCCGCAACATGTCCACCATTTGCATATGCCCCCGGCAAAATACTTAGCTCAACAGCAGCAACACCCTTACGTACTGTATGTTTAAAAAACTATTTATTAATATTATTAATGCATGCCAATATTTTCGGATCTGTCACAATGATTTTAAAATTTGTTTCATCACCTGTTATATTTCTTGCCTCAGATGGTAGAATTACTTCAACTAATCCCACCTCCCAATCTTCTTGATTAATATGAATCAGTTTAGGTAATTGTGTTTGAAAACAACATTGTGTGTTATTTGGAAACATAGAACTATCACTCAGTAGTGTTACGTAAAATGAATTCATTTTTTTTATCATGTGATTTCAAATATTTTAAACCGGGGCTTGGAAGAATATATCCTAAAGAACTACTCAATAATACCAACCACAATTCTTTGTTTGGGGATTGTAAACTAAGGTGAATGATAGCCGTAATTATAATTGTATAAATAACAATTATTTGTGTGAAATAAGTCACTTGATTTTTGCAACAAGATTCCCACAAAAATTAAATTGTGATTGTTGACTTTGTACTTCAACACTTGCACTTTCACGACTCAATGCATTTTCATTTACTGACATATTCTTTTTCTACTAAATCAGATTCTGATATCCAACTATCAAATTTTGAAGGATAACCTTCCCAGTGTACTTTAAGCTCCTTGACGAGTTTCTTACCCACACGTCTTGAACGTTGTGTCAGAACCGAATCAATGATATATTTTTTATCATCTTTTACACTTTGAATTTCTTGTGGATGAAATGTCCCCTGTATATTTTCACCACCCATATCTTCAAGTTTATAAGTGTTTGGGTGTGTATGTTTTACATGGGTGATTTTAAATAATTCTTTTGTCCAATTTGGTAAATACCCCTTTTCAAATGTATATTTGGTTTTGTTAATACGTACTATATTGCCAACTTTAAATTTTATTTTTCTCTCTTTAGATTTTTTTTTACCATACAAATTTTGAGTTACTTCTATTTCATTTTCTATTGACACAGATGCAGGAGTTCTCTGAATACTACGATGGAAACTGTGATTGTATCTATCAACTAAATTTTGTAATACATCAATATATCTTAATGTACGTTTGTGTGTAAAATATTTCCACATTCGTGTTTTCAATGTGTGTTGAAAGTGTTCTACAATACTAGCTTTTGTTTCAGGATTTACTCTCGTGAAAAAATGAATTTTTTTGTTTCTTTAAAAATTTTTGCACCTCTTTATTTTTAAATTCAGAACCTTTATCTGATTGTAAAGATAATGGTTTATGTCCAGAAGTTTTCAAAAGTCTTTGGAAAGATTTTGTTAGTGTTTGTCCTGATTTATTGTGAATGGGTATAAAGTGTAAGTTCTTTCTCCTTTCAACCATTTTTTTGACTTGATCAACTGTAACAGATTTATCTTTACTATGAGGTGCTTGGTATAAATTGTGTATACCCCCTAACCAGCAGGATGTTTTGTATTGTAATATATTTCAGTTAATAAATCATTCAGTATACTTCCCATTTATTAGAAAGTTTATTTTCTGCCAATTTATGCCTAGGTGATAATTTTGGTGTTTTCTTTCCTCGAACTATTTTTCGTTTTGGAGTTGTCGACAGAGAACTTTCTAACCAACTATCTTCAGGGGGACTTTGATATTCATTGGGTTTTGAATCTTGATTCATCCACAACCAATGTTCATGATTTCCAACAAATTCTTGAGGGATATTTATAGCCTTTAAACCACGATTGAACATCTCCCAACCGGTCAGTTTATAACCTTTTCGATGTCTAAGAACATCATTGACTAAATCGATGATATTTGAGCCTTTTTATGGGTTCTCCATCATAACTTAAAATACCGTGATCATCCCAACTCATGTGTGGATGAGATGATAAAGCAGACAATAATGAAGATGCTTTATGTTTCATTGTAACAGGGACACTTTCTATAATACGATCTCATAAAAACATTGAATTTCGTTCTGGCTCAGACATAACTACTGATGGTTGTAATGCCTTCTTATGTGACATTTGAAATTTTTGTAAATGTTCACCATACTTTCGTTTTTTCTCACCTTCTGATAACTCTGAATTTTCTAACACAGATGATAATTCATTCTGCAACTGTGCTATATTAGTAATTTGAGGATCTGGTGGTAATCTTAGTCTTTGAGATTTTTCATTTCTAAAGCGTTGCATTTCTTCTAACATTTGATAAGGTACAAAAGCCATTTGCTTCATATTTTACTCACCAATTTTTTACAAGATTTGTTGCAACTCCAATAGCAGGCCCATGTAGACCAAGTAATGGTAAAAAACCACCTTTTTGATTTAAAATTTGTTTATTCTTTTTAAGAGATACAGATTTACTAGCGATAGATCTTAGGAGCTCATTCTTCAGTTGTAATTTTCGTTTCTGAGCGGGGGTTAGATATGTTTCCTTTTAATGACAACATTCTGACATACAATTAATCAGTTCTTTAGGTGCATTTTTCATAACTTGTTTTTGAAATTCTGGAGGTGTTTGACTTAGTGCCAATAACACCCCACTATATTTTTTAACTAGAGGAATCTTACAAGTTTTTTTTACCATCTTACCCCTACAAAGTGTATTCATAAAATGATATGATAGACCAACATGCATTTCATTTTATTCAATGAAAATAAGAACTCATCTCCTTAACACGTTTAGGTGCATTCAAAGCTGTGAAACGTGCCAATGTTGGGATGTTTTCTTTTAGTGGTATCTGTCCCACATTTTGTCTAGAACCCATAGGATCATGTGATACTCTATTCCCCGTATTTGATGTACGTGTCAAGTTTAATGGTGGTACTATTTTTTTTTCGAAGTTTGCTCACTAAACTGATTTTGTTTTTGTCTCTTTTTGAGGAGTGACTAAAAAATTTGCATGCATGTAATTTTTATCAACATTTCGTTTCTTTTTAAGTGATTTTCGTTTCTTACTTTTGTTTTTTTTTTTGAATGGTGAATAAAAATTTCTACTTGTCTTATAACCATCCCATCGAATTAATTTACGAATGGTAACACCACCAAAAAAACCACCACCACCTGGTTTTAAAATAATGTTTCGTTTGGTTGCAAGATCTACTCTTGGATTTGCAAGTTGTTCAAGATCTTGTTTATGCTTATCCATATATGTTAAAGTTTGTTTTGGCAATTTAATGTTTTTATTGAGTATGATTCTACTTGCTAATGTAATCCATTTTTAAAATTTTCTTGAAACCTATGTAATTTTTCTCTTGCAAATGGATTTGTCTGGTGACTTAATTGTTCTAATGATTGAATAAAAGATGCCATGATGATGTGTACTTGTTGAAAAAACTTTTAACAACTGACACAACCTCATTAGTGCACCAGTTTTTTATACTTTTATATAAATGATAGGTCCACTTTCATTTTGCGTCACCCAAGGATGAAAGATATCAGTTTTCAATCTCAAAGACTCAGGGGTTTTAGGATGAAAATCAATTAATAAATAACCATGATCTGTACTCGTTGCATCTTTATAAGATGCATTTAAATGTGGTAATTGAACTTGATTTGCCAATTCTTTAATTTGTCCTTTATCTCTAGTATTTTGAAATAAAATCATATAATGTGCATTTAAACTTATGGTACGACTAGATTTAAATTGTTGAAACATATTTTGTGTTATGTATATGACACTTGCATTTCTATGATGTCCTTTTCGTGTGAACCATAATTTAATTTTTTCTTCATCTTTATCTCCTAACATATCATCAAAAACTACAAGGTGTGGAATAGTGACATCACTAACAATTTCATATTTATCATCAGAGATGCCTTCTATGAATTTAATATCTTCACTCTCTTTAAGTAAAGTATATGTATTTTGCCATTCTTTATAACACCAGATGATTTTTGTGTGGGGGAATTTGAAATAAGTCATGTTTCATATCAATAAGCTTTTTGACAAATTCTGTTTTTCCTGAACCACCTCAAAACACTAACTTATATACTTTCTGTTTCCATAACTTCTTCAATTCTATGAGTTGGTTTTCTTTTTAAGGGTGCTTTTAATTCAAAATAAAGTTTCTGAAGAACTCTGATCTATTTGTGGCACACATTGTCTATATAAATAATTCATGATTTGTTCATCATAAATAATAAAATCCCACATAACTCTTGTCCAAATATTTTCTACATTATCTTTGTAAAAAGCATTCATGATTTGTAATGCATTACAAAATTCCCCATACATTTCATCTTTTTCCAATTGATTATAAATAAATTCTTTTGTTATTGTTAGATAGCCAGGAGTGATCATTTGAAATGCATATAATAATGCCTTACGTGTGATCTTGTTTTCTAAGATGTGTCTTACTGGTTCCATGGTTGAAATCAAACTGATGATTCTTTCGTCTGTTCTGATGTACTTTGTACATCAGATATTACATTACACCATGTACCCTGTTCATCAGGAGAGTCAGGAAAATCATTTTCTACATTATCTGTAAACATTTTGTCTAACTTAGTTTTGAATTGTCCTGAAGCTTTTCTTGCAAATGTGGTACTAAATGTTGTTCTTTGATCATCTAGTACCATGAGTGCAAATAAAGATTTAGAATCTGGAAAATCATCTAGACACTTGTCATATTTTTTCATTGTTGAAAATATTTGATTTAAAGTGAATCCATAATCCATCACTGATAATATTTTATCTGGAGGTGTTTGCATACATGTGGGTGGTTTATATAATTGACAATTTCTTATCAAATGAATATAAGAACAATCTGGTGACCACTTAACATGTTCTTGTAAAGGAATATCCTTTTCTTCCCAATTATGTAAACCTTGTCCACATACAAAACATTTTACTTTACCATCTCCTACATAGAAAAACCCAGCTTTAGCTAAATCTTCTTTCTTGGATTGTAAAATAGGATTTGTAGTCATACTAAAAATCGAAAGTCTTCTTAACTCTGATAAGTATATAGGATATGTAGGATTAAGTGGTAGAGACATCTTCCCTGCTTCCTGTTCAAAGTCGAAATAAGTTTTTGTGACGAATATTTATATCTTATACCCATAGGGGAGTGTGTCATATTTACCGACAACAAAACGTTTTGAGTAAACAGATCTGAATGTTTTGCTTTGTGCTTCACTTGTGACTTGTCTATCTTATTTACGTTTAATTCTATGTGTATATTCAATGTTTAATTTGTAATTCTCTCTGTCTCGGGCACACTCAATCATGCTTTCAAAATTGACTTTTTGTGATGTCATGTAATCTAATGTGATACCCTTAACTTTACGTGTGATATGTATTTCTCCATCATTAATATATTTGTATCCATAATTTTTCGGACCTAAACCCACAAACTCCGTGATTTTTGCCCCTGGGTGTTCATCTGTCCAATGCCCTAATCTACTATTTACAATTTCTGGATTCCAAAGTGATAGTTCATGTATGTAGATACAACTGTCTGTGTCAAAATATAAAACTTGTGTTCCTAATTGTTCTAAAACTTTGTATAATTCCATATGTGCATAGGCTGTGACAAATGAAGCTACGACAACATTGGCTGAATTGTGTGGATTGTAAACATCTGTAGCGTCAATGTAGTTTACTAAAACAAACTGATCATGGTAAAAAAAATCCACATTCTTCACAATTTTGTTTTTGTTCTGTATTATTTCAAAATATTCTGATGGTTCATTTATTTATTTTGTTTTAGTTTTTATATTGTTTTGTGCATTTTTTCCCCAGACACAATTTAACATGGTTTTGGCAAATAGTCTTTTTCTGTTTTTTTTCAACTTTTTCTAAATAGATATTTTCAATCTGTGCATAATCGTTTTTAAATTTTTTTTTTGTCTGTTTCTGTTTTCACCCAATCTGGAAACCCACTAGCTTCTTGTTTCATTTTTAAATATTTGTTCACATAATATTTGTAAATCTCTGAAGACCATTCATCCCAATGCCAAATCTGATAAGTGTCAAGAAGAGTGTACCCCAAATCCAATGCTTTGCAAAGTTCAACAGATGTCCATGTACCTACAAGTGCAGGTTGTTCTGGTGTGTGTTTACAGTGATCTAATTCGTGTTCTGCACACATTTTACAAAGTGTGAATGTCATTTTCTTATTACAATGAATAGGTAAAACTGGCAAAAAAAGATTTTGAGGTGGTAAAATTTTACATTCAAGGAGTCCTCTGTATTGTCTTATTTTGCCTGTGTCTTTGTTTTCCTTTGTGTGTATATCTGGATGTCCCACTGGATTTTCCCTGTGTTTGTTCACATATGGGTAAAGTGAACAGATATCTATATATTTAATTTCTGTGTCTGTGTTTTCGTCAATTTCGTAGTGTAATTTAATGGCTATGTTCTCCCGCCAAATAATGTTTCTCGTGGTTTAATTGGGTCCATGTGTGGGAAAAATGTATCTAAAGAGGCTTGAACTTCAGGATTTGATTTACATAGATGATCCAAATCATGCTCCCAGACTACATGTATATTATACCCCAATGATTTGAAATGTTTTATGCGTGATTGGGTTTTGTTGTACAGAGATTGATAGAATTGTGAATTGATTGGATTTTTCTCAAATCTGTCAGGATAGCAAGTTTCACATCCATGCCACATGCATCCATAAAATTCATAGATTGCATTTGTCTCTTTGTGAAAACCATCTTCATAATAATTTCCAATTTTTATTTCTCCACCGTTTAGTGCATGTCGTATGTGTATGTCTTCTTCTTGAGCTAGTAGCTGTAAGAATCTAATGGCTTTCCTGGAATATCTAATGGCAGTAGGATACCCTATGTCTGAAATGAGACCAACTTTGTTTTCTGGCATTGAATTTTTTTCCGGCAAGCTTTATTACAAGCATCAGCTAAAGTTACAGCCTCCCTGAAAGAATCTATCCCATCACATTCGATAAATTGTTTTCTGAATTCCCCACACCATCTACATAATATATTCACATCAGACTTACAGTACATGTCCATTTCTTTGGCAAAATTGAAAGTAGCATTACTAGTAAATTTTTGATTGTACCATTTAATCAAATCATCCCTGACGGGGGGGGGGGGGGGGGGGGGGGGGGGGGGACATAGACTCAGGCATGTACAATGTTGCATCTAAATAATGTCCAATGTAGTTTTGATATGATTTTTTGTTTGCCAGATGAGGAAAATAACCTTTTGCTAGTTCACTTAAACCAAATGTTTTAGGGAATTGTGCCAATCTCATAGAATGGAAACTCAATGAATCAATGAGTCTAACACCACAAGCTTTCAGAGAAATAATTTTGTTTCCATTCATGATGCCATCGGGTTTTAGTGTATGGTTTCAATGAGATGTCTTAAGATAAATTGTGCACCAAACCCTCTTGAATTATGAGCAATAGCTGTTGCATCTAAATGTTCCTTACTGAAAAGCCAATTGCAAAAAACACTCAAAGTAGATTCTCCTTTAAAAATATATTCCCTTTTTCCAACTTTGTCACAGAAAATACATTCTTGATCTATAGGTTTGCAAATACACTCCCCACATGTACAGTGTGCAACACAGTAATTTGGGGTGTGGAGACCTGAGTCTTGAGTTGTTTCAAAATCATCAAACACAAAGGGCACTTTAGGCATTTTGTCTTTCTTGGGTGGTTTGTATTTTGGAATGAAACAATAAGTTCGCTTTTAACTAATTGGTGGCAATATTTACATTTCTTGAAGCCATCGCAGATGTGATCTTCTTTTGTTTGATATATTAATGAATTGCACCTTTTACATTTCTTAACTAATTGACAAATGGTTTTTGCTTGGTTCTGTAATAGAGTTGTGTGATTTTTATAACAAGATGAACTTACAAAATCCCTATTACAAGTGTAACAATGAACAGAATGTTCAGGCGTACACACTAGGGGAGAATAGCAAACACAACCTTTCGGGCATCTATGACGTTCTCTGTTATTATACCCTACATTGCTATATTCACAATAGTAGTGACATCCTAAAAACCCTGTGATTTTAGTGATGGTGTCGAAATGACAGTCGTGTGATAGATATGAATAACTTTACTCTCTTTTGTAGTTTGTGGTGGTTCAAATAGGAATGTTTCTTTGGCAAATTGTGGGTGGATTTTAATTACATACTCTGGGGAGAGTACCCCTTGAATTTTACAATATTCTTCATGTCCACAAGGTTTGTTATAATCAAGACCTGCTTTGTCCATTAACGCCTTTGCCTCATTTTCTTGTGACGGTCTGTTTTGGATCTTTTTATTTTGTCCCATTTTTTCTCCCAAAGTTCTGAATTATCTTTATCAACGTGGCATTTTCCCACTACAATGGCACGTGCAAAGCACATAGAATCATTGACATTTTTAATTTCAACAATACTCTGTTTACTTTTAACCATTTTACCAACAGATGCAAATGAAATGGGTGCATTTCGGCCCGAGCCTTGTGGTAGTGAAGTGTATGTTATTTCTAAAGATAATTTACCATCATGGATAGTAAAATTCTCATTTGATTGAATAACTTTTTCAATTTCATCTAACACTGTTTTACCATTTGCCCCCATAGCCTTTGTAAAAGGAATAAAAATACCTACCTCAAGACCTGGATGGTGGATGGATATCCTCATGGGGTCGTTGTCTTGTATACCACATTCCTTTTTTACATCTTCCACCATTGATTGAAACATTTTACTTAGAAACTCAAATGGATTGTTGACATCGAATTGATTCAAAGTCACTTCACACATATGGGATTCTGAGTGAAATTTTCCAGATTGCCGCAATAACTTAGGGTGAATAGAATACAATCTCCGTATGGAGTTTGTATTCTTAGCAGTCAACCTCTGTTTTTTGCTGCCAAATACAACATGTTCTGCAACACTGTCATCTGAATCACTGTAGTCTACTAATGACCGCTTCATATTTTTTTATTCGTCAGAGGAGATCAAAATCACGTCTTTCAGTCTTGTTAACTCCAAAGCATGTGTGTCGCAAAACTGTGAACCCCCCGCCTATTTATACTTTCACTGAAAATCATTTTCTTATTCAGAAACAACATACAGAAAATGTTTTCAAACCAAATTGGTTAACTTTTTTCATTTCAATATTTCACCCACCTGAATCTAACCAATGGGGAAACAAGCGTGTGAAAAGACGGTGATATTCCTTCCCTCTAACGTGTTAGTCAGCAGCAAGGTGGTCCCCAACAGAGGAAAGTCTTATCCATAACTGTCACTCCACTCGAAAAAAAATTGACAGACGCCATAGATTTTTTACTCAGAGCGTCATTTTAGCTAACAGGATGTATCACTAAATTTCCCCTCAAAAATCAAATAATTTTTTTCACATTCCTTGGGGGAGATCGGCGGATTATACAACCACTGGTCGTGAACCACCAAAACACGGCGTACAAATAATTGGGAAAAAATCCAATTATTTGTCCTTGATTTTATATTAAAACACAAAGAAAATAACTAAAATATGAGACTAGCCACTTTTTAAAAATGAATGAATGAATATGGTGGTGTGCATTGTATAACGAAAGTTTGACACCATGGTGTGTCTGAAAAGGGGTATTTTGTAATTCACCGCATAACAGCAACTACCAAATATTAAGCTGTTGAGAAATAACTCAAAGACATCTCTACCCTCGGACCGTCTTGCTTATTGCCACAGATTATTTTCTTGGGATAGCAGCGTGATCATTGTTTCCCCCCCCCCCCCCCTTACACCTGCAATCTTGTGGTAGAAATTCTATTTCGATAGATGTTTCAAGTTTCATAACGATAAGAAAATTGTGGTTATTACCCCGCCAAAGTGGATTTACAGTCATTTAGGGGAGAGCAAAAGTCGCCAGAAAATAATGCAATGAGTATTTCACGCGCCTTTTCCCCCCATTGGTTAGATTTAGGCGGATGAAATACTCAATGTATTAGTTTTCACCGTGTTTCTACACTTAGATGATACAGAAAATCACTCTTCCCCTCCAAAAATTATTTGGAGGGAAAGACTGACAATGTGTAGCAAAAACATCTGAGGAGTCAATGATTCTGTCTAGCATGAGTGTTAAGTGCATATAATAGCGAAATTAAAACTTTGACAAATTTTTAACTGGCTTGTGTGCTATCTCTGTAATATCAGGATAAATGCTTTATTCGTCACATTGAAATATTTTACCAATTTTTTCAATGTGGTTAAGGTTTGTTAGCTTTTCAGAACGATATCTCAGAATTGCGATTTCTTTTGCTGAACATGTGTTACGGATTCAATAGAGGCATAAAAGAGAAATTAAGTTTGTTCAGTTTGGTTAAAAGGAAAAGCTATTCTTTTTTGGCGCTAAAACAGTTTACACTGCAAAACATCCACTGTATGTTTTGTAGTGTACAAATGAAATTGTTTCTCGGGGTTAATATCACAGTAATATCTAATGGTAAATTGTTGAAATCAGCTTAAAACAGCTTACAATGTAAGAGAGCATTCAGTGAATTATTGAAAACACAACACTTCCTGTCGCTAAAAACAATCAGTTTGCCCTTACGGTTCACTCCACAGTTTTTTAAGTGAATTATTGAAAACATGTATCTCTGAATGGAACAGGAAGAAATATTTTTCTCACAGTGGGGAAGTGTTGTATTACAAATTGACTGTCAGACACACATTCATATCGGATTATAATACATTCGCGCGTTTAAAATTTAGAAGTTGATATTGATATTTTCCTTCCGTAAAAAATGTGAAAAACACTGATCCAGTCTAAATCTGACAGTATTTTTATATGTCGTGTCTTCCAGTAATAAATCGAAAAAAACTTCACCAGTCGGGCGATGTATATTAGGTAGCAAGTTTTAAAAAAGCAGAATATTTTGTCAGTATATAAAGTGTATGGAAGACAAACACGCCTAAGCCTGTCAGTATAGTATTTAACACACATTTTTTGTCAGTATAAAAATGTTTTGAACAACCTACCCCGTGACTGACACTATAGTATTTAGCACTGAATTCCCCATACCCCAAGAGTGCCACTCTGGAAACAAGCATTTAACACTGAATTCCCCATACACCAATGGTGCCACATGAGGGACAAAATTAACATAGGATTCTGCATAGGGTTTTGCCCCTCAAGTGGCATTTTTGTCCCTCAAGTGGCATTTTTGGAGGCAGGAAAAAGATTTTAATTTTTTTTCCTGCCTCCAAAAATGCCACTTGAGGGACAAAAATGCCACTTGAGGGACAAAACCCTATATGGAGAATCCTATGTTAATTTTGTCCCTCAAGTGGCACCATTGGGGTATGGGGAATTCAGTGTTAAATGCTTGTCCCTAGAGTGGCACCCCTCACTCCTGAAGTTAGTGTAAACAATAATGCCAAACTCGGCGATGACACGTAAATAATCAATGGAAAAGTCACTGCATTGAGAATAAAGTAGGGGCGAATCGTCCCTTCGATTTCCACGCGATGAGCGGTGTTTCCACGCGGTCTTGGGCACCCGAAAAAGATACTAAACTGTCGGGCTGGGACAGTAGAACAAATTCTGAAAATGTCAAGTACCTGCCTTTGATGGTCTGGATACAGTTGGCGTATGTCCGACACTATTGTCTGTTCAATTTTTATGTCAAATTAGCCGAAATACACCATTTTCGCAATTAAGGGGTCGTCCAACCTAACTTTGGTCAATTTTTTGACATTTTTCCCAATGCCTCAGAAACAGATAAGAGAAGTAAGGAAAGGCAAATTATATATCAAAATAATGAGTAAAGTGCATAGAAAAGGTACATATATTTTTTTTCAGGAAAAAAAGTGAATTTTATGATTTTGAAGAAGATTAATTTGCAAATGGCATAAGTAACGAACCGGTAAAACCACAAAATAATCGGTAATTCGAAAGCCTTGTCCTCAATATAATGATAACATACTACAGACTCGGAGAAAGCATTTTTTTGACACACACTCTGGTGGGTTTTGACGTTTGAATGTAATAACATCAACACAAATTTTTGATGTTCCGGATGTGGCCATGTTTCAACGATGTTTTTCCGGTCATGTGATTACGATGTGGTTCTTGCAGAAATACTCAATTTGGGCAATCGTAAGAATGCAAGGACGTGATCACGCCCTTTATTTGTTCGAGACAATGTATGAGCGTATTTGCAAACAGGTGACAGCAAGTACTTGAGCTGTTAATGTCATAACTGCAAAATATGGTTCGAAATTCCCTCTCGTGTTTACAGGCCGTCTGAACTTTTTTGTTGACAAAAAATCTGAATTATTGCGCACTAGAAAGACAACATGAACCACTTGTAAAAAAAATAACCGAGTGTATACAATCGGGACGATACACATAAAATAAGGCAATATTCATAACAAAGTAAGCAGAATGCTTCAGAAATCACTTTTTCACGAAGTATATTCCAAGTGACCTGGAACTATATTGAGTGTGTTAATTTCCCCCTGTCGCTGCGAAGTTATTTACGTCCTAGTAACCATGGAATTTGAAGACGGGTATGTTTGATGTCTGCAAAGGACCGATTGAAGATGGGTTGAAAATGATGCATTCGTGCTTTTAAATAAGGTGCGCTTGGACGATGCTGAGAATTTAGTTTTTTCTTCCAACCAACCATAGTAATACAAGCGTCGATCAGTGGTTTTTTTTATCGTTTTACACTGACAAATGTGACAAATCTCCTTCACCGGAAACCATCCCCCAATTTGCATATCACAATAAACATAACCGCTGTCACGGAGTGTCAGCGTGGCCGTGTGGTCAAAACCGAAACGAATTATCGAATGCACGGGCAATATTAGCTGCAATTGGCTTTTAAATAAATGAAATACACGAAATATTCGCAATTTCTTCATTATTCATGCCGAGTTACTTTTTAATCAAACCACATGCGTTCAGTTTCGTTTGTCGGCATCAAACTGATATTGTTTGTGGTAATTAAATAGTACGAGAAGGCGAAGGAAGCCAAATATTTTTACATCATCTATTATTTAATTCAAATTGATAATTTCTTTTATTTAACTGAAATTATGAACTGATAAGTTGGGTGTGTTGCGATTATTATGCCCCAGACCTGGAACTTAGTGGAAGTTGGAAAATCAAAGGTGCATCTAGGGTCGTGCAGTGGTGACCCCCTGTCCTCTTAATCTTAGTCTTACCCATTCATCATTGCATGTACCAACATTCCCCCTTGTATCTCAACCATTGCTACTCCAATTTGAAGGATATTTGGTTTTGTGATCGAGCATCATGGAGAAACAATGCCTGTGTAGCTGCTGTAGCATGTGTTTCTTCCCACATTTTTTCAGAGTTGTGGTACTTTTTCACTCTTTTGAGTTAGAAAATTTTGTTTATAACTAGTTGATTTGTTACAATTTGTTGCAGAGTGCCTGCTAATACCCTCAATTGTATTGCTGCAGAATTTTCTTGTGAAGATTTTGTTCCTATTACTTATCAAGCAACAACCTAATGAATATTCTGTATAAAGCCACCAATCTGATGTTTGACACTTTTATTGGAGCTGTTTTGAAGGCTTATGGAACTCAAAATGTTGATTATGGCAGGACTTTTCTATTCACCCATGAATCAATAAATTAAGTGTTATAGTTGGAAGTAAGAAGCATGAAAGGTCCAGAACTAAAACTCTAAAAAGAATGTTTTGCAATGTAACATGATTTTTGCAGATACACTTATTTGGAGGCTTACCTGTCTGATAGTGTTTGGAACATGTGTGGCCAGGATCTTCAAAAAGAAAAAAAGAGTTAAACTTTGAGAAAAAAGGCATATGCCTTGAGTGCCGGAGGTAGAGTCATACAAGGAAGAGAGCCCCCCCCCCAAAAAAAAAAAAAAATTTCTGTGTCAAATGGAGCTCACTTGTCATCTTTTGGGGATTGCTTTGTGTACTGCGTTCTTGAAAAAAATATGTGAGACCCTCTGGATGTGCCCTTCTGATCTCAATATGTCAGTAAGCCTCCTTGGGGAAAGTACATGCAATAATGGTTATGTAAGGTTGATTTGATGTGTTTTGAATAACAATGTACTTTTAAGTACATTAGATGGTTTATTGCAGTGACAGGTTACAGTTACCCTTATTTCTTCTCCAACAGATATCATGAGTGTATTGGTGTCCAAGAGTTAAACAAAGCTAATGTACTTATTGATAAACCAGACAAATTTAACAATTTAATCACTATCAAATTGATGCATGGGATAAAAGGGGTTACAGTGCAAGGGGTTTGTAAATATATTTATTCAGCTACAATGTATGACTTTGCAGTGCATTCTACATAGGAGAATATCATATTTTCTTTCCAAACCATTACAGTAACACATACATCTTGATATTGGGAGACACTCTTTTGTCCTTCCATACTTCTTCTGCTGGACTCCTTCAAGTTGACCTTTGTTGAACTCCCCAAATCAAAACATAAACAAAAGAAAATGTCTGCCTTCAATCAGTGAGCACTCCACTTATAACATTTGGTCTCAATCTTCATTACTTTCATGAATTAGGAAAAGATTTCTTCGAGTATGTACTTAAATGTTTATAGAATACAGCTGTTATTTTATTTTGAGGTATTTTATTGTAAAAATTTTGTTCTCTTACTTATGCCATAGCAGACTTTCAGGTGGTGCTATTTACACATGGCAGCAGTTCCATGGCAAATTTCAGTTTCCACATGTTCTATGTTTCATTCCAAGCATTTTGGTATATAATTTATTGGGGTTATTCATTTTGGGCCTTTTTTAGACTTGAAAGAAAATTACATGAAATTTGACCAAAGTTAGGTTGGACGTCCCCTTAAGCCATGCGAGATTTTTGTTGACTTTTACTTTCTGACAATTATCTAAGTGTTAAAAACAGCGACGGAACCCAATGGCAACGGTTTGGAAAATGCAAATTTCGCATTGTCTCATTTGTCCACCGTCCACCTGCAACAATGAATTATAAGTCTTAAATGGCACTAGCCAAGGAAGGGGGCAGTTCGATCACATCCCCGTGCTGTTTCGCACCAGCTGGAAAATGACCAAAATTCAAAAAATTACCTCCTCTCAAACAAAACCGGTTATATCCCAGCCAATTCTAGGCGGATTTCCATAACATTTTCACTCATCGTTCATGAATAGTTGCGGCATCATTCCCCATGACAACCGACACCAATTTCCACCAATATTGCCCTGTTTTATACAAAATGAGCGTATGCGCGTGGAGTTCCCACGAAGGCACGTGCTCGGTATCTGGACTTTCAAATGACATGACCGAGTTCAGCAGAGCTTCCAGAACATTCCCTGACAATTTGGAGTCGCTGCTCCAACAACTGAACTCTGTGAACGAACGAATAAAGGAATGAACGAACGGACGGACGGACGGACAAGGTGATTCCAGTATATCCCCCCCCCCCCCACAACTCGTTGCGGGGGGTATAAAAAGCACCTGGAAGCAAATTGCAGAAAAGGGGGGAATGGTCTCAAAGATGGCAAAAACCAAAAATCTCGACCCCGCGCCTACAGTTTTTTTTTTCAATTTCTTCCCACAAATCTACAAATGTGTTTCTGAGGAGCGGATGCCCCTCATCCCGTTCGAACAACAATCAACGGTCATTGCGGAATCCCATTTCAGGGAATCTAAAAAGATTCCCGCTTAATGAATCCTTTTTATGGTCTTCTATCAAGTTCTGTGTCTGTAGAACCATTTTTAATCCTACGATGGCTAAGAAAAGAATACATCAATGAAATATAACCTAATGGCCTCCATATCCCTATCTGGGTGTTGAACAGCCACGATCCGCACGCTGTACCCAACTTACGGAATCCTTTCTATGGTTGTAGAATATTTTCGTCATCCTACCTGCCAACGTTCTACATGTTGTTTGTGGCACATTGTACATTTTCACATCAGCATACACCGGTCATTCACGCATCTGTTCATGTTCTGTGTGTTGTGCTTTCATTGTTAATAACAACATAAACACTTCTCGTACCTACAACCACCTCTAGTTGATTCACGGAATCACCATTACGGCATCACACTTAAATAATCTCTTTTAAGGAATCCCACCTACAAAATTCCTTTCTTGGATACGTCTGTGGTATTACAGTACAGCCGCCGTGGATCGGTCGTAATCCACCCGTGAGCAGCGATGGCCGCGCATGCGTTTACCAGGTAATAAAAATTATCTGCAGCAAAATTTTAATTAAGCACCGGGTACATATACAGCCAAGCTAAAAATTTGGTACTAATTGTCAATAGAATTAGATTATGAACAGAGTGTTAATCCCGATAAAGGTGTTTCTATTGGACAGTCTGTGAGAAACATTATTAACAATGAACAGTTGATTAATGCAAGTTTATACAGGTTTTGTCATAACAACTTTCTATAAGTGTTTAATGTTGATAAGTTACTGTACATATATAAGTTTGTTGTATTCTTGTGTAGAGAGACACGGATAGCCGGTTAGGAAACTTATGACGAAGGTTTGGCCACCAACCCTTGTCAATCTTTGTACTATATATTATTAAATTTGTTCAAGTGTAAAGACATTTAGTTTCAGTATTTCATAAAGCGAATTCCCCAGTTCAGAATTTATCCGTGACCAGTTCCCCGTGGTTATACATAATTCAATTTTTGATAATTAGTGTTTGCAGTCAAATATTATTGCGTCCGTGGAAATATTGCCCAACCGTGGAAAGTCCACGGCGTCCGTTCTGTAGCATCCTTTTTCTGAGATGAGGATCCGGGTCGTGCGTAGAGTATTTATTATTTATTTATTTATTGGTGTTTAAGGTTATATACTTATGCACAATGGCTAATCATGACCGTGGCAGTTTTACGGGTGGAGGAAGCCAGAGTACCCGGAGAGAACCACCGAGCAACGACGAGCAGCTGCCAGCTCCCCCGACATCGTAACTTCGCACTGCAGCACAGGCAGGGTTAGATTGGTTGAAGACATGTGTATCATCGACGTGCAGTACGCCTCAGTACACTGCGTCATCGATCCCCCATGTGGACAATTCGGGTTAAGTGCCATGCCCAAGGACACAACGCGGCAGTCCGAATCGATCGCTCAGACGGTCACCCAGCCAAGGACTATCTGGACTCGACGTTGCTTAACTTCGGAGATCTGACAAGAACCGGTTACCGCAACGCCACCGCGCCCCCATTCGTTCAGTAATTACCAGATAGCTTATTTGTTCTATACATTCGTGTCGTTCGAGCAGTACCTGTTCCAAACACTGCTCGATATCTTACCTGGTCGATAAGATACGGAATCCCACTTGCAGCATCCCTTTTATGGAATTCCACTTCTGGGATACGTTTGTGCTTATGGAATCTTTTTTCCCATGAGGATTCGAGTCGAACGTGGAGTCACTCGTTAAACACAAGGGGATAACTTTGTATAGGTAGCTGCGGACTACGAGAAACTGTAGAACACTCTGATTATTACCGGGCAGAGGCCAGAGATAGCGATGACTAAACAGGACGCTAGGATAGTCAGAATGGGATTAGTAATAGGTTAAAAACGAAAAAAATCGAGTCAGCAACGATGAACCAATTCAATTGAACATGCCTTACAGCACTACATACTGCTTTTCATAATCCCTACATGGCGGTTTCGGGGAATAGGGATGGTTATTGATAATTTTCGGTAACTGTCGGGGATGTTTGTTTGATTCGATATTACGGAACAAAACTTAGATTTGACATATTTTTATTTTCCATTTAACAGTGCAAATCGGGATTGGAGGACAAGTGCTTGCCACCCAGAAAGCATTCGCTCCCGAACATCGATTAACAGTGTACATTTTATGTTGTACTTGGTACAAACAGCATTTCCAAAGAGGTTTTCTCCACAAAAAACCCTTATTGAAGCTGTTCCTCCCTGTAGCTTTCATTTGATTAGGAATTCGCTTCCCTGTAGTTTCGGTTCGGTATATGCACATTCCCGTGGTGTTTATATTTACCTCAACATTTTTGTTGTCACTTGTCTCCCATACCAAGAAGTTTACTGTTACCTTCCGAAAGAAAGAACCCCTCCAATCTACACCTTTGCGTAGGCTCCACTTCAGGCCCACGGATATAACCCTGAGTTTGTTTTCATTCAGTTCGAGTCTCCATTTGTTTCCCTATCTCCCAAAACTTGTCGATATTTTATCTTGCCCCACTTACTATTCTTACACAAGTAGTATATCATCTTCAAAAAAAGCGTTGGGATCTTCCAGTTTCAAACTGGTAGTCCCTCATCCCCATGCAGAGTTCATCTCCTACAACTTTCATGTACAATGCAAAAGGATCGGAGAAAGTACACAGCTCTGCTTGAGGCCTTTCTCCATAGGCACTCGTTTTATTGTTACGTCATCCAGACTAAGTTCGCTTTGTAGATTTTTATACAGTGCTTTCAAAATTCCAACAAACTCGCTTCCCAGGCACAAAGCCCCAAGCTTTCGCCACATTCCCTCCATCCATACTCAATCAAATGGATTTTTATACTCCCAGAGGAGGTATATAGGAATCGCCTTGTCCGTCCGTCCGTCCCGAAATTCAACCATGAATAACTTGTAAAGTACTTCGTTGAGTGCCTTGATATTTGGAATGCAACACCCATACAATGCGCTAACATATTTTTAAAAATCGACTTGATAGTAATTTTTATTTTGGGTTAGCCTGTACATTGCGGGGGTATTTCGTTAGCTGTGCTTACGAGCAGGTCTAGTTAATATCCAGAAACATCATAAACATCTTTTTCTTTTTGACTTTCGTTGTTTCTATCATTTGAGATAGCCTGAAAAGATGGTACCCTCCCGGAGTCACCCTGCATCTCCAAAACAAACCCTTTCAATTCGACGACGTCCTCTACAGAACTTTGAAGAAGCATTTTCCATTGTTACTTCTGATAGAGATCCACCGGTAACTATCTAATTTTTGCTTACCCCCGTTTTGCGTTTAAATGTTACTTTGCTTTCTGTGTCTGTATCTGTGTGAGGTACACAGTAGAATCCCTTTTTGGCTTTTATACGAACGGAGTGGGGAGTGCGCTATGGTGTTTCACGTTCGATTGCAGCCTTGAATTAAAATACAATGGCTGCGTACACCTCTGTTTCACTGAGCTTATTCCAGTCGATGGTGGTTTTTACAAACAAGAAGGACGCCAACGCCCTATAGCTCACCAACATTCCTCTTTGATAGTAACTTTGGCAAACACAAGAACTGTATCAAACAGGCACATAACATGCGACAAAGCTTACCTAAACACAACCTCTTAAAAGTAAACAAAGAAACTGACATAAACACTAAGTTAAACATGAAATTCTGAGCTAAACAGAAAACTAAACGCAAATAAAAATGTCAAGAAAAATGTTTAAAATGCAGGGTATGAAGGGTTAATCATGGAACAATGATACTGGGGAACATGAATGATGAATATAAGTGCCACGGGGAGAGAAGGAGCACAGCAGCTGACCTAGCCACTTAGTTAAACATGAAATTCTGAGCTAAACAGAAAACTAAACGCAACTAAAAATGTCATGAAAAGTGTTTAAAATGCAGGATATGAGGGGTTAATCATGGAACAATGATACTGAGGAACATGTATGATGAATATAAGTGCCATGGAAAGAGAAGGAGTACAACAGCTGACCTAAACACTAAGTTAAACATGAAATTCCGAGCTAAACAGAAAACTAAACGCAACTAAAAATGTCAAGAAAAATGTTTAAAATGCAGCGTATGAGGGGAGGGGTTAATCATGGAACAATGATACCGAGGATCATGTATGATGAATTTAAGTGCCATGGGAAGAGAAGGAACACAGCAGCTGACCTAAACTCTTAGTTAAACATGAAATTCTGAGCTAAACAGAAAACTAAACGCAACTAAAAATGTGAAGAAAAATGTTTAAAATGTAGGGTATGAGGGGTTAATCATGGAACAATGGTACTGAGGAACGTATATAATGAATATAAGTGCCATGAGACGAGAAGGAGCACAGCAGCTGACCTAAACACTAAGTAAAACATGAAATTCCGAGCTAAACAGAAAACTAAACGCAACTAAAACTGTCAAGGAAAATGTTTAAAATGCAGGGTATGAGGGGTTAATCGTGGGACAATGATACTGAGACTGAGAAACATGTATGATGAATATAAGTGCCATGGGAAGAGAAGAAGCACAGCAGCTGACCTAAACACTAAGTTAAGCATGAAATTCTGAGCTAAACAGAAAACTAAACGCAACTAAAAATGTCAAGAAAAATGTTTAAAATGCAGGGTATGCGGGGTTAATCATGGAACAATGATACTGAGGAACATGTATGATGAATATAAGTACCATGGGAAGAGAAGGATCACAGCAGCTGACCTAAACACTTAGTTAAACATGAAATTCTGAGCTAAACAGAAAACTAAACGCAACTAAAAATGTCATAAAAAATGTCTAAAATGTGGGGTATGAGGGGTTAAATCATGGTAAAATGATAATAATCATCATATAGTAGCATTATAAAAGCCGTGAGATGGAATTAGGGTGAGTAAGTGACCTAAACAGAAGCATTAACATTATTGGACACGTACGCTGGCGCCGACCGATCGAGCCATGCCATAAGCTCACACAACTAAAGTTGGTGAGCTAAAAATGGAATGTTTCTACTGCTCAGTGGTACTGTTTGGTGTTTGGAAGGGCCTGATATCGTTCCTTACTAGGTTTTCTACAGTGTTTTGGCTTATGTATTCTTGGTATTGCTTAGTTCTGACAAGCCTTTTGCATTTGTTGGGAGTCAGATAGTCGTTTATTGGAAGATCTGGTACCAGCCCCTCAGCCACTTTCCTTTGGAATGTCAGTCGTTGGTGTTTCCTCCAGACATCAAGCGGTGGTAGTTTCAGGTCTTTCAGGATTGCTGTTACACTGCATTCTTCCTTAAATCTATAGCCGTTGACGATGAATCAGGCTGCAAGCCTTTGGATTATCCCTAGTGTGTTGATGCCATTCTTGGTATGGGGGCCCCATAAGGTAGCACCGTATTCGAGCATAGAGCGTATGATTGCTATATACGGGAGTTTCTTGCATTCCCTGGGACAATACTTCAGGTTCCTTTTGAGGACGCCTAGAGTGGAATTGGCTTTCTTTGCTACATTTCCAGTGTGATTTCCCCATTTTAGGTCGTTGGAGATTTGTAAACGCAGATTTGGATTTGATTGTACTTCCTGTAGTATGTGGTTGTTTAAGGTATCGAAAATAGAAAAATTGGCCTGTCTTTTTGATTGGTAGGATGTAGCATTTTGATGCTTTAAATTTCATGCCCCAGTCATCGGCGCAGGTTTCAAGGTTGCATAGGTTTGTTTTGTAATTTTGTGTGGCCTTCAAATGTGTTGATTTCCCTATACAACAGGCAGTCATGCGCAAAGAGCCGTACTGTTGAGCTGACAGAGTCCGGAAGATCATTGATGTGGCATAGGAATAGTATCGGTCCCAATACCGTTCCATGGGATACCCCTAAGTCATCAGTCACTTCTGATGATGATTCTCCATCGAATATTACTTTCATTTTTCTCTTGGTCAAAAAGTTGTTTTTGCCATATATCGATGTTGCCAGTTATGCTGTAACAGCCTAATTGATGGAGGAGTTTTTGATGCGGTTCCGCATCAAACGCCTTTGAGAAATCTAAAATGGCCATGTCGATCTGCTTTCCTTTGTCATATGATTTCAGTAGGTCATGTGTAGTTGTTAACAGCTGGGTTTCACACGAGTAGCCCGGCATAAAGCCACGATTTAGGTTTGTTAGTACGTTGTGTGTTTCTAAGTGTTTCAAAATGTGCCTGCAGATAATATGTTCTAGGAGCTTACAGAGCTTACAGAGAGATTTATTTAATTTCTTCAGTTGTGTTTCTGTGCCGCTGATGCCTATCTTAATGCTTGGAATGTCTTCTTGTATAAATTATGGGGTTGTTGGCATTCTCGGGGCTTTTTTTAGTGAATACAGACTGGAATTGTTGGACCAAATGTTCAGCCTTAGATTTACCGTCGCTGATTAGTATTCCCTTTGCCTTGAGCGAAGCGATGCCAATATTTCTATCCTTTCTCTGAGAACCTCTTGTTTTTTCTATGACCAAGCTGAATACTGCCGTTAAGCTTCTACCTAGTCTCTCCCCCCCATTTTAGGAACTCGTCAGGAATTTCATCTGTCCCTCCTGTTTTTTTTTAGAGAGCACTTTTCGTATCTACGTTTTTTTTTATTTCGCTGCATACGAAGTTCGATAAACGTCAACCTCATTTTGCACTTTGGGGCATTCCCGATGCCCATCGCTTATTATTTACTTTTACCCCATGCTTGACTAATTCTGCTTCGAGTTGCTCGTCTGTATTTCCACCCCTCACTTTAATACTCCTTTGTCTCATTTATTCACCCATTTTCCAAGTACATTCGACCTCGATCCCCGGTGTTACTTATCATCCTAATAAGATGCAAGTTCCCCACCTTTTGATTATCGTCTTTAATCGTATATTTACTTTATTTCGTGCTTGTTAACCTTTTGAACTCTAGTGGTATCTTCCAGGCCAGTTCAATGGCAGCAGTTAGAAGAGTCCATATTCATTATTTGGGGTAGACCAATCAATGTTTTCAACGTGCAGCCTCAGAGCTGCACGTTGAAAATACTGATTGGTGTACCACACACATTTACTGAACAGCCATCCTGTTTAATGATGTTATGATGTATCATGTTGCTGGCCGGAAAATCGGCCGCTAGGGTTCAAATGGTTATTATTCTTCGTTTGCTACCCTGGCCTCGTAACATTCCACCCCGTTGAGTTTTCTATTCAGTTGCAATTCTAATTCCAACAGAAAGTTAAAGACCAATCAATATTTTCTACGTACAGCTCCCAGGCTGCACGTTGAAAATATTAATTGATCTGGGAGGGGGAGGGGGGGGGGGGGGACGTGGTGGCTCAGTAGGTAGAAGAAGTGCAGGTTGCAAGCCCAGATGTCCTAGGTTTGAATCCGCCTACGGCAACCGCGTTGTGACCTTGGGCAAGACACTTCACCCCATTGCCCACGTGGGGCACGGTGGCCTTGTGTACTAAGGCGTACTGCATGTCGATGGTGCACTTGTCTTCAACCAATGCTAAACTTGCGTGTGTTGAGTTGGTATGTTGGGGAGCCTGACAGTTGCTCCATTGTTCTCTCCTGGTACTCCGGCTACCCCCACCCGTAAAACTGTCCGACACGAGGTGACCCTGGCCTTCAAAAGTGCCGTTATACCCCAATAAAGAAATAAATTAATTGATCTGCTCCCAAATAATGAATATAGGCTCTTACAATTGCTGCTATTGAACTGGCATGGCCGAAACTACCAATGTTTAAAGGGTTAAAATACTTTTTTATCATATCTGCTGATCTGAGTTTGAACAGGATAACACTTTCAGTCTTCATATACATTTATTTTTTTTTTTTTGTTATTAACAGACCTTTTAAATTATGATACCATTGATGTATATTTGAACTAATCCACAAATCCTTTCAGGATAAGTGGCAAATAATACACTGACGTTTTTCTTTTAACCCTTTTAGAACTTAGGTAATATTTCAATTTTTATATTCAACTTATCTGATATAAGGTTAACAAGACCAGCGATATCTTAGTCTTATTGCAGAGAGGGCAAATTTAGTTCACTTTTTCAAATTTTTAAATTTTTAAATTAACCGTTAAGGGTTAACAAGTGCTTGGAACTTTCTTCAAACCTTACAAATATTGATGTTATTTTGAAATTTTTGCTATTTTCATTTATTTTTCTTGAATCGTGAGCAAAGTTAAAATAAAAAATCCGTACCCCGTATTTTCAAAACAAATGCATCGACTTTCTTTCAATTTTTCTCGAATTTGACCAACTTTGTGTATTCTCGACTTTCCGGCGTCAATTTATTATACCGGTGTATCACCTGACCGTCGAGCGTTCTTAAGTTTTTCATACTTACCGAGGTTTGTTTAGGAAACCTCGAAAACACCTCAAGGCGCACATGACCACGCACTCTTAATAATTGAGTTACTGTCTAAATTTCTCAATTTTACGATCAGATCAAGACAGTTGGTTCCCCCGAAAGTTCCATGTGCAATTTTCCGACATTCAAGGTGGTGTCCATAATGGTCGTCGTTTTTGTGTACATGCATCAAGTCATCTTCAATCAACTGTGGATTGGAAAAGTAATGGAACCTTGACATGCCATGTTTGGAACACAATCTCACTTGAGATATGATACCGAGCATATGGCGAATGCTAAAAAATCCAAGATGGCCGCCAATAAGACGCCCGAAAATTGAAATGAAAGTGTCAATGACACTGTAGCTTAAGTTGTCTGTGTATTATGTTTGATGAAAAGGATAATGTTCAATGTTTATGAAAGGATTATGAAATAAGACAAGAATTGTGATAATTGGGAATATGTTAATTTCTGTTCCCTGTATGCGATGTTTTCAATACAAATAATATGAGGTGTAGACTGTACTAAAGAATTGAGGGGTGGGTTAATGTGGTCCTCACAGTTAATGTATGTGGCCCTCACAGTTAATGTATATCAACGAAAGTTACCAATTTAGAGTGAAATTATTCCAAAACGAGTCATCCTATCAAGTTACAATGAAATCCCTTCATAAATACGGCCTTCAGACTGTGCTAAAGATTTTAGGGCTTCGGGCCTGTGTAGCCATCACGGTTGACCGATCGCAACCAAAAGGGGGAGGCCTCATCTATACATTATACTGAGTCGTCCTACCAAGTTACAATGAAATCCCTTCATAAATATGATCTGTAGTCTGTGCTAAAGCTTTTCGGGTTTTGGGCTCGGGCAGCCGTCCTGGTTGAATGATCGTGACCAAAAGGGGACGTGCTCATCTAGGCATTATCTGGAGTCATCTTACCAAGTTACAATGGAATCCCTTCATAAATATGTCCTGTAGACTGTACTAAATGTTTGCGGGGTTCGGGCCCCTGCAGCCATCACAGTTGACCAAAAGGGGAGGTTATCATCTAGACATTATATGGAATCAACCTACCAAATCACAAGGAAATCCCTCAATAAATACGATCTGTAGAATGGGTTAGAAAGAGTTTTCGGGTTTCGTGCTTGGGCATCTGTCACGGCTGAATGATCGTGACCATAAAGGGACGCTCTCATCTAGACATTATCTGGAGTCGTCCTATCAAGTTACAATGAAATCCCTTCATAAATATTACCTATAGACTGTGCTAAAGGTTTTCGGGCTTCGGGCCCCTGTAGCCGTCACAGTTGATCAATCGTGACCATAAGAGGACGTTCTCATCTAGACATTATCTGGAATCATCCTACCAAGTTACAATGAAATCCCTTCATAAATATGACCTATAGACTGTGCTAAAGGTTTTCGGGCTTCGGGTCCCTGTAGCCATCACAGTTGACCAATCGCGACCAAAAGGGGACGTTCTCATCTAGGCATTATATGGAGTCAACCTACCAATTTACAATGAAATCCCTCTATAAATATGACCTGTAGACTGTGCTAAGGGTTTTGGGCTCGGGCAGTCACCACGGTTGACAGATCGCGACCAAATGGGGGAAGTTCTCATCCAGACGCCATACAGAGTCATCCTACCAAGTTACAATGAAATCCCTCCATATTAAATATGACCTGCAGACTGTGCTAAAAGTGTTGGGGTTTCGGGCATGGATAGCCATCAAAGTTGACAGATCATGATCAAAAGGGGACGTTCCCATCTAGATATTATACAGAGGCATCCTACCAAGTTACAATGAAATCCCTTCACAAATACGACTTGCAGACTGTGCTAAAGGCTAACGGGTTTGGGGGCCGGACAGCCATCACGGTTGACCGATTGCAACCAAAAGGGGGCGTTCTCATCTCGACATGACCCTAAACTTGCATATGAAATTTCGTGACGATCGGATAAGAAATACAGGGTGTAGCCTGTGCTAAAGGAAAATGTGAACAGACTTACAGACCCACAGACTAACAGACTTCCGCACGCGTGATGACAATAGCTTATCTAGACTTTGTCAAGTTAAGCTAAAAATGGTGGCTTTTAATCACTTTTCGTCAAATCTGCGAAGGCAAAAGGCCAATGCCCCAACAATGACAAACCTTAGTCATTAGTGATTCATATCTGGCAGTTTCACAAAGCTTGGTCTGTCGATTGCGCTGAAAGTATCGTGTGTAAAATGGCGATAATTCAGCCAAGGAAATTCGACCTCTCATGGTGTGCGATGAAGTCACCACATGAGACAAATTGTTTTATGTCTTCATGGTGACCAGTTGGTAGCATTCACAAGCCAAGATGGTCGGTCGCCAATGCGGTAGCCAAATACCTCGAATATAGTCAAGGCTCACGTTGTTGCCTCCAAAATTTCCCAATTAGTCTATGGTTGTTTTTTCTCGGCTGATATTAGAATACTTCAAATGGCAAACAGTTGCATCCGGGGATGACACAAAACTGCTGTATAACAAGAAAAAATAATCAAGGGGACATGGCGAAATTATCGAAGCACACCATTTCTGCTCTTAACGATCAGCCGTTCATACAAAAACTGCAGTTTCTGGGCATAAACCAATGAGATTGTTCATTTCAGGGTGCAGGCAGCTTTTGCAGATTCAAATTGGAATCACCCATGACAAAAGCGGACGAAGAGGCCTTCAATCGGTTATCATATCGGGCTGAAGTGAGACGGTACAGCCCCAATCATGGCATTCTGTGCAACAAACTTTACAAGGCAAATCAATTTTTCGACAACCATATCTCTGTGGAGCAATATTTATTTTACAGCAAAGTCCAGTTCTTCATGTGGTACAGCTGTGAGATGCATTTGTATCGGACTATGACAGCCATCTACCAATTCTCATTCCAATTTCACGGGATCAAGCTCAGAACACCCTTGCGATTCTATGACTTGAAAATACACTCAGAGACTGGCATTCCAGCAGGAACCGAAATTAGAGGCAATGTTTGAGGTTCAACCTGAACACTACGCCCTATGACCTTCTGAGAGAAGTTGTAGTTACTCAGAGAATCTAATCCTTTATCAGTTTTGACCTCATATAAAGAAACACGAGCCTTTTTCTCCAGCTTCAATTATGGTTTCGGGGTTTTGTCCACGTTTAACCCTTCACCTAACAAATCGGCCGAATCCGCCCGCGTCATTTACAAATAAAGCAGTTTTAAAAATATATTTTTCAGAAAATCTTGACATAACTGTCATGTGACCCTCCAATGGAACGAGCTCGTTCCAATGAGGGATCATATGATATTCTTTTGTTGAAATGTTTTGAAAAATAAAAAAAAAAAAATTATAATAATAAAATTTGATATCGTTTGCGTTGGATAAAAGGTTAAGAAACCTTTGTCCGGTTCCAGAAAACACTTGTCATTGTTGAACTACGCCAATGCCATCCGTTTCCCTAACCGAACAGACGAGATATTGTATCATAAGCAAGTATGGCACGGAGGAAAATGATATACTGGAAAACATTTTTACGGAGACATGTTGTTTCTTTTCGGAAATGGACTAATATGCTCGGACATAAGTAAGAACGTTTTTGACGGGTGTGGGTCAGGGTGTTCACTCTAGGGAATATGAAAGTAAAGCACGTGGGATGCTGAGTAAGGGAACTGTGGTAAAAGGGAGTACTTCCCTTTTCTGGTTGGTGGAGAGATTTGTCATATGGGTAAAATTGGTGTTTGGATGAAATATTTATTTATTTATTGGTGTTTAAGGTCACATACTTATACACAATGGCTAATCGTGACCGTGACAATTTTACGGGTGGAGGAAGCCGGACATAAAAAAAAAAAATTATAATAATAAATTTTGATATTGTTTGCGTTGGATAAAGGGTTAAGAAACCTTTGTCCGGTTCCAGAAAACACTTGTCATTGTTGAACTACGCCAATGCCATCCGTTTCCCTAACCGAACAGACGAGATATTGTATCATAGGCAAGTATGGCACGGAGGAAAATGATATACTGGAAAACATTTTTACGGAGACAAATTTTTTCGTTTCGGAAATGGACTAATGTGCTCGGACATAATTAAGAACGTTTTTGACGGGTGTGGGTCAGTGTGTTCACTCTAGGGAATATGAAAGTAAAGCACGTGGGATGCTGAGTAAGGAAACTGTGGTAAAAGGGAGTACTTCCCTTTTCTGGTTAGTGGAGAGATTTGTCATATGGGTAAAATTGGTGTTTGGATGAAATATTTATTTATTTATTGGTGTTTAAGGTCACATACTTATACACAATGGCTAATCGTGACCGTGACAATTTTACGGGTGGAGGAAGTCGGACAGAACCACCAAGCATCGACGAGCAACTGTCAGCTCCTCGGCATAGGATGAAATAAGATATTGGGGAGGAAGAAAGGGTTTCTTTGTTTAGAGCTTGCTGCAATCGATTCGTTGGCAGACTGCGCGATCGTGAGGGGTTGTGGGCGTGCTTTACCAAGAACATCACTTTGGCTAGTTGGGTGTTGGAAAGTAAGGATGAGGGTAGGGTCACGGAAGAGTTCGTGGAGTTCAGAGGAACTCTCAATCTGGCTTCAATATTTTAAAAAGATCTTGTTTGATGTGCTGTATGTGGGGATTGAAGGATGTGATAAATACTAGTGGAGGTTAGGAATTTTTCTTGTGTGATTTATTCTAGTTTGTTTTGGCAAGTAGTTCTGTTCTTCTATGGAAGTCTGCACTGGATAGCAGGGGCTCAATGGTGTCTCCGGGATAACCTCGTTCCGCCAAGGTTTGGACAAAGCGTAGTTTATAGGGCAAAAAATGGCTCGAGTGGTTGCGTATATGACCATGCACCAAGAAGGAAGATATTCTTGGAAATACTTTCAGCAAGCAACGTGGAGAGCTGGGTTCTCTGCCCTTCATGTCGGCCACGATGCCGACGGATCGATTATGTAGACAGTGTGGCATCCAAGAGAAATAGTGACACAATGCTTATTGGTGATGACACAGACCTACTCGCCCTCCTTCTTTATCAGTCAACAAAATTCCCATGATTTGTTCTTTGCACCTGAACCAAAACATTTCACTAAAAAGAATAAGATTTTTGGGGCATAAGCGAAATAAGAGCTATGCCTGACGTTGCATATTATGCCCGGGAAGATTTTTCGAACTGGACATAACCACTGTTTTCAGCCTCAGGTCCCCCATTTCGGTGTCCACCAGTCCTCCACAGCCAAAAACAATGTTATCATCCGGAAACCAAGTGATGTGAAGTGACAGACGTGACCTTTCACCTGCTTCCCAAGATGCAAGTTGTGACGTCATAACCCGCCAATTTGTGACAGATACAGTATTCAGCTAGACTTCTTCCAGATTCCAACGCTTGAAACACACGCTTACATTTCATCTCTTCGCATTTCACTTGTGCAATTTCTCTACGCAATCGGTAAGTACTCTTGTAGTAAATATCTCATGTAGCATCTATAAATACAAAGCCAATTTCGCTACATTTGGCGTCGCTGCGAAAAAAAAATATTATTTTTTGATCGTCTTGTGCGTTTATGCAAATAGGAGCCGCCATGATGAATTTTTGTTTACTTTTCTCTCACTTCAATTTTTTTAACGTCAGTTATTCGTTAATTATTTAATAATCTGATGTTATTTTGGTATTAAACATTAATACAAATTACTTGCAAGCGATGTTACTTGCCGATTTGTGAAATTTTTGACAGAAATTGTGTTTTTGGTGTTGAGAAATTAGAATTTCCGTAACCATGGTTATTCGTGTGTGTTTCGAGTTTGTTTTCGAGCGTTGAAAATCAAACGTCGTGCTGCGATGCTTTGAAGTCTAGCATAGTCGATTTAATTTCATTTTTGGGCATAATTAAATTCGATTTTCACAAAAAATAAAATTTAATTCCATGCAGTCGACCAGTAACATGAAGGTCGATTAACACTACTTTCGATTTCAATTGTGTCCCGTCGCTAAACAAAAATAAAACCGGTGTTCCTGCGATGATCCGCAATTGAAGTTGAACCGTCCGGACATATTTTAAAAGTGACAAATTTCAAAATTTCTACAAATACGCAATGTTTTCTTTAATTAAAACATTGTGATTTCATTAAACCAGGTTTAACAATTCTGACATTCGCTCTATCCTGTGATAGAGTGTACTTAGCTTCAGTTTTCAGAGAAAAGGGAGGAGATTGGTAGATTTATTTTTGGTTGATTTTGATTTTGGTTATAAGTCTCTTCTTTATTATAAAGTGAACAAAAGTATAAACAATATGTCAAAGAAAGTTTTTATAAATTCTGCTTCTTATGAAGAGCTGGCACAAATAAATCAAATAGGCTCTTTTGCTGCTACACAAATTGTTAACCGTCGTCATGATGTGGGTTATTTTACATGTAAACAAGATCTTGATGAAATAGCATTGTTTCGTGGCACCCGTAGTTTATCGGCGATGATCGATCTCAGCACACCACTGGTGGGACAGGTGGTAAATAATAACGTTCCACTAGGGAATGGATCATCTAGTCCACCAATGACAGAGCATCAGCTAATTGCCTCGGCACTCACTCCACCTGCTACGGTTGATAAAAGTGTCAGACCAAAAAATATAACAGGAACAGATCCACCTTTTGGTTTTAGCGAAAGTAAAATACAGTCGCCGGATCGGAGAACTTCGATCTGTGCGGATTCGACTTTCGTTCTTGCAACTGTTCCAATTACAACGTCACCTATTGCGCAGTTAACAACTGTGACCACTTTGGTGCAGCCACGGACTAGTACTGTGGTTAGAAGTTCCTTGGGACCAGACACTAATCGATCTAAGGACCTTGATTCTTTCGCCATGAGTGATGAGCGCAGTAGGCTTCTTGAAACTGTGAGGGTGATGAATACTTCTTTACAGACACATTTTAATGATACGCCTTCCGTTCAAATAACTCAATCGGAGGTGACCCAACCTATATCTACTTGTGATACTTTTACTGGATTACCAACAAGTTCTGCTCATCTGTCCTTTACCCCACCTCTTCCAACTCAGTCTTACTCTGTGACTCAACCCTCACTTCTTCAACAGACAAATTTTACCCCCGCCTCTCATCCATACAATACTAGTATGGGAGGTGATGCTACTAGGTATCCTAACCCAACTTACTCTGGTTACCCTTCTGTAACTCAAACCCAAGGTTTTACAGAGCAATCCAGATATCCTAGCCAGACTTTCTCTGGTTATCCTCCCTCACCACCTAGCCATGTTTTTGGACAACCTTCAGGATTCCCTAGCCAGGGTGGACCTGTCTATCCTGGTTCAACTTATCCCAGTTCTGGTTACCCACCTGCATCCCACAGTCTGGGGTGGGTAGATCACTCCAGATTTTCAAGCCAGATGAATTCTGGTTACCAGCCTCATTTAGGTCACATGGGCCAACCTTTGTATGATGCCTATGGAAATGTGGTGTACCCTCCTTATTTTGGACCTTCGGCTCCCCCTGCGCCACATTTTAGGCCTCCACCTTTTTCTCAGCCAGCCTATAGGTCTGGTTCCGATTGGGGTAGAGAAAGGAGGACACCTTGGTTGCCCCGTGGTTTCAGTTATGATGGATCTGAGGTTTGGCAGCCTTTTCAATTGAAATTCAAAAATATGCAGAGTATCAACAGTGGAATCCTGAAGAACAAAAACAAGTTCTTTGCTGGTCTTTGTCCGGGTGCGCTAGCGAATATTTCACTCTAATGAATGAGCGTGACCCTAATATGTCAATCGACGCTTTGTTAAAGGCGTTGGAAAATCGGTTCGGGTATCATGACTTACCCGAAACCACTCAATTACGGTTCCAGCAGTCTAGACAGAAGCCAAACCAGTCCTTAGAGGAGTGGGCAGAAACTGTTTTAACGCTGGCAACACGTGCTTTCAAAGATTGCTCGCCTGATTTTACTTTTCGGCAAGCCATTCTTAGGTTTTGTCAGGGCTGTAATGATCCACATGCTGCGGTGGCTGTAGCTATGGAAACGCCACAGACAATGGAACAAGCCATAAATAGAATCAGGTGGCACCAACATAACTATGCAGCTATTTTTCCGCATAAATCAAGAAAAGACATACGTCGTGTTTCCTCAGACAATGAACAGGAAAGCGATGACGAATATGATATCCGAGCTGTGACACATAAGTCACGTGATAAAGAAATAAATCCACGTGATTCTTACAAGAGTAATAAGACAAAAACAGATACGACTGATATCGCTGCTCTCAAAAGTCGGACGTTGAACATTGAAACAACGCTCGACAAAGTTGTGTCGCAGTTGGATCAGTTGACGAAATTGGTCACCAATTTGGCTAGCAATCCATCAAAAACTTTTATAAAACGTGAGTCGTCCCCACAGTCGAGGTCGCCCTCACCTTCAAGAAAATTTACAATTGAATGTTTTACTTGTCATGGTCCACACTATCAAAAAGATTGTCCAACAAAAAATCCTTCAAATAGACCTAACAAGGACAATCGAGTTAAATTTGGAAAGTTAAACGAGAACGGGTCAGATCATCGAGAGGTCTGATTCTGGCCCCTTCTCTCTCCAACGACCTCGATTTTCAATCGGACTCACCGCCCATGATTACTCGGGTGAAATCTACTTCGTCAATCGCAGTACCTATATCACTTTCTGGACATCAAATAAATGCTATAATAGATACTGCGGCTGATGTTTCTTTGATCTCGGATAAACTGTTTTATAATCTGAATCCCACACCACAGTGTATTAAGACAATACGTTTTAATACCGCAGCTCGTGATAGTCACATGTTTGGTAAACTGGTAGGGCCAGTTTCTATCTCAATTGGTAGTTTAAAATTTGAAGAAAACATTTATGTAGCTCCAATTGAAGATGATATGCTGTTAGGTATGGATTTTCTGAAAAAGTATAAAGCTCAAATTGACATTTTAACAGATACGATCACTTTGTGTAATCATGTTTTTCCGACTGTGTCTACTGACACTGTTGCCACAAAAAATGCTCGTGTTTTTGCGAATCACGAAACATTGGTTCCTCCCAACTCAGTTGTTCTTCTTGAATGTTCTATAAATCCGCCATTGAATGATTATGTTATTGAACCGCTTCATAGTGTAGAATCTGTGTTATTACCAACTCTCCATGAAGGTTATACGACACCTCACGTCTGTTTTATAAACTCAGATGATCCACCAGTGTTGATAAATAAAAACAAATATATCGCAGATGCCTATGAAGTGTCCGAAATATGTTGTGATTTTGACAATTTTGAATCTGCTACTGTCAGTCAAATCGGCAGTGATGATTCAGGAATTGATTCGTCTGAAATGCCAGAACATTTGAAAAAATTATTTGAGCGGTCCTCTAAACTAATTTCAGACAAATATGTTTCTCGTCTTGGTGAACTCTCAATTGAATATCAAGATGTTTTTGCAAAAGATGAGTTTGATTTAGGGAATTTTGAACAAATCGAACACACTATACCGCTAATAGAAGGTGCTCGTCCAATCAAACAGCCAATGCGCAGAACACCTGCTTGTTTTGTGGATCAAGAGGAAGCCCATTTGAAAAAATTATTGGCAGCAAAAATTATTCAACCCTCTACATCTGAATGGGCTAGCGCACCTGTATTAGTGAAAAAACGTGACCCAGATAACAAACATTCAATGCGCTGGTGTATTGATTATCGTCGTGTAAACGATGTAACTCGAAAAGAAGTCTACCCATTACCGCGAATCGACGATTGTCTTGACACGTTGAGTGGTAATTCTTGGTTTGGCAAGGCTGACTGTCTTTCGGCTTATCATCAAGTTTCGGTGAAAAATTCGGACCGCCCTATCACAGCCTTCTTAACCAAATATGGGATTTTTGAGTATTTGAAAATGCCATTTGGGTTACAGGGCTCGCCATTTACTTGGTGTAGGGTGATAAATCTAGTACTACAGGGATTAAATTGGGACATATGCCTTGGGTACATAGACGATGTAGTTCTGTTGGGTAGTTCTGAAAATAACCACTTGGAAAATATACGCAAAGTGCTTGATAGGTTTCGATTACACAATCTAAAGCTGAAACCAAGCAAATGTGAATTTTTTCAAAAGGAAATTGAGTTTCTTGGTCGAAACATTAGAGAAAAAGGAGTGAAAATGTTAGATTCATCAGTTGATGTGGTATTAAACTGGCCGGTTCCCACAAATACAAATGAAGTTGAACGGTTTTGTGGCCTCGTCAATTATCACCGCTCCTTTATTAAAAAATTCGCTGAGATAGCTCGTCCTTTATATGAAATAACTGGGAAAAAACCTTTCAAGTGGGAAGCTGCCCAACAAGAAGCATTTGATAATTTAAAACAACAATTAACTTCTCCACCTGTTTTGGCTCTTCCAAATTCAACTGATTTATTTATCCTTGATACTGACGCCAGTGCTCATTCTATAGGTGGCGAACTGCTTCAAATTCAAAACGGTGAAGAGAAAGTAATAGCATATGGTAGCTATGTTTTGTCCCCTCAACAAAAAAGATATTGTACCACTCGTTTGGAATTACTCGCCGTGGTAAGATTTGTTCGTCAGTTCCGTCACTATCTGCTTGGTCGAAAATTCATTTTAAGAACTGATCATAGTAGTCTACGCTGGTTGTTAAATTTCAAGGAACCTCAAAACCAACTTGCTAGATGGTTAGAAGAACTTAGTCAATATGACATGGTGGTAGAACATCGTAGGGGTATCCATCATACAAACGCCGACGCTCTATCAAGAATTCCGGTGAACGCTTCCTGTGAAAATTATTTCCCAGGTTGTGATTTAACTGAACTCCCTTGCGGTGGATGTAAATATTGTACTAGAGTTCATAACAGCTGGACCAAATTTGAACAAGAGGTCGATGACGTCGTGCCTTTATCTCAAGGTGTAATTGAATTTAGGAACGATGACTTTTCTAGTGAGTCCTCAGTGAAACAAACCACGCTGGTGGATATGCCGTTAGAAATAGAACCCGACCCAATCAAAATTGATCATATTTCTCAAGAAACTGGTTGGCTGAATACCAATCTGAATTTGGAGTATGCACCCGAGTCGTCTCCAAATTACAGAATTCTTAAAATTTCTGATCCTGAACAAATTAATCTATCTGACGTCTGCTCCGCAGATGAACTGGTTGACGTTCAGCGAGCTGATCCTGACCTCAAGCCAGTTATTGATTGGTTAAAATCTGGAGAAACTCCAACTGAAGGAGAACTTTTCCGGTGTAGTCCAGCAACAAAATATTTTTGGATAAATCGGAAACGATTTTTGATAAAAAACAATCTTCTGTATAAAATTTGTAGAGATGATAGTCAAGTTCTGGTAGTGCCAAGTAAATTCGCACCAGATCTTTTGCATATCGCTCATGACATACCGTCCTCTGGTCATTTAGGAGTGTTCCGAACTCGTGAACGACTTCGAAAACAGTTTTATTGGTACGGCATCACTGATGACATCGACAGTTATGTTGCTGCGTGTTCTCAGTGTGTCAGGAGCAAAACCGGAGGCAAACACGCTAAGTGGGAACAAATAATATACCAGTCAGGTGCACCAATGGAAAGAGTGCATATTGATTTTCTCGGACCTTTACCACTTAGTGATAATGGAAATAAATATATTTTGGTTCTAACATGTCAATTCACAAAGTGGGTTGAATTTATCGCTTTACATGATCAAACCGCCGAAACAGCAGCATGTGCCGCTGTAAATGAATTCTTTTCCCGGTTCGGTTGTCCTTTACAACTATTTTCGGATCAAGGTTCATGCTTTGAATCAAATCTTTTTCAAGAGATGTGTAAAGTGTTACAAATTCATAAATCTAGGACAACGCCGTACCGACCGTCAGCTAATGGCTCGGCGGAACGCCAGAACAGAACGCTGATGAATATTGTACGGTGCTATGTAGATAAAAATCAGAAAAATTGGGACAAATTTTTGCCTCAGTTAGCCGGAGCAATTCGATCCTCTGTGCATCGAATGACCGGTTTTACGCCAAACAAAATGATGTTGGGTAGGGAAGTAAATCATCCCAGCGACATCATGTACAATTTTCATCTTGGTGAAACTGAGCACAAAAATACTGGCCAATTTGTCCAAAATTTGGTAGAAAAATCTAAAGAATGTCACCAGTTAGCCAGGTCAAGATTAAAAATGGCATGTCAAAAGATGAAACGTGATTACGATGTGAAAACTCATAAATATGAATACAAGGTGGGAGATCTGGTTTTCTTATTAGACGATTCATCCAAGAAGGGCAAGTGCAGAAAATTATGTCCTTTCTGGAAGGGACCAGGAATCGTTTCTGAGGTTTTGACCCCATACTTGTACAAAGTGCTTTTCAAGAACTCCCTGAACGTCGTTAATCATGACCGTCTTAAGAAATGTTTTGATAAGTCTTTACCTGTTTGGCTGACTAAAACGCTTGAACTTTTCCACCAGACTGGTGAAGTGAAAGTGGAATCTCAAAAAGGAATATTTTGTATATGCCGTCAGCCCGCCGGTAAAAGATTCATGATACAATGTGATTATTGTTTTGAATGGTATCATGGAGATTGTATTGGTGTTACATCACAAGATGCTGATGCTATAGATTTTTATAGATGTTCCAAATGCTAAATGATACTTTTCTTTCTCTTTCAGATAAACATGTCTGACAAAACCTTTACCGCTGTAACTGAATCATCAATTACAGTGCCCACTAGTAGTGCTACACAGGTAACATCTACGCCTGATGCCTTCTCGTCAGGTGATCTCATATCATTTCCTTCTCCTTCGCATGATGTTATTTCGTCATGTGTTTCTTCTGCATCTATGCCTGATGTCTCTGCGTCAGGTACTTCTTTGCCTACCTATTCGCTTGATGCTATTACGTCAAGTGCTCTATCTCTGACATCCTCTCCCATGCCTGTTTTCACCTTAGCTTATATACCGCTGAATCCTGTCAGTTCAGTGCCGGAAACTGTCACAATGCCAGTACCAATAGCTACAACTACTACTACTGCTACTGTTGTTTCAACAAGTCTTGGACTATCTGTCGCTCCTCCGCCTGATGTTTTTTCGTCAGGTGTATCCCCATCACTCTCTGTGACACCAATGGAATTGGACCCACCAAAAACAACTAACACTGCAAGCACCACACATACCACACATCCTTCTGGATTGTCCCGCACTGAAAGACGGCGCTTGAGATTTAAAAACATGTTAGCTGGAAGGAAAGCGTCGGACAACACAAATGGAAGCACTGCTGTTCCAAAACCTTACGACAAACAGCCATTATTATCCACTCCACCTGTAACACCATTAATGGCTGAAGCAGTGACTTCTAAGGTCAAGGCAGAACACGAAACATCTACACATGCACCATCTAAATCTAAGGTCAGCAAACCAGAAGTACAAAGTGCAGGTAAAGGTCAAGGTGCAAACACCAAAACAAAGCCCCCAAAACAAAGGTCTTTGACAAATAAACTGTATGACACGCATTTTCACTTGGATCGGCTACACAAAAAATTCAACATTAAGTCACTACAGACTGCAGCACGTGCCATCCAAGCCGTCAACCTCAAGGTTGATGTTCCTACTTCTGTTGTGGGCGGCGTTCAAGTTTTCTGTGACCCTGAAACTTGGCCATCTCCCGCAGAGCTTGTGTGGCACCCACAATGGAAAGTAGCAGTAGGCTGTCATCCTAAAAAATATAACTGTTTATCTAACCCTGAGGTCAGAAACAAATTAGAGTCCCTAGTCCGACATCCTAATGTTGTTGCATTTGGGGAAATAGGCTTAGACAGGTCAACAAATTCACCTGTTGAAACCATGCTACAGCATGATGAAACATTCCGCCGGCTTCTGGGACTGTCCAGGCTGGTGTCTAAACCACTAATATTGCACATCAGGGGACACATGGGGGATTCACTTTCCCACGACGTGAGTTATACCGCCCTAGAACACATAAGGTCCCAAACTCACGTTGAACAAATCATACACCTGCATTCATTCATGGGGTCCAGATATCAGGTTCGTGCCTGGAGTTTGGCCAGACCCAATACCTATTTTGGTTTCGCTAGCGCACTCCATAACTTCACAGAGATCCAGAGGGAGGGCGTTCGCGCTATCCGACTCGACCGGATTCTTTTGGAATCTGATGCTCCCTATTTTGGCAGACAGGACCGTCCTTGGACGACCCCGTCTGTAGTCGGAGAGAATGCTAGGGAACTGTCCCGAATTCTCTGCATGGACTTCAGGGTTCTAAGTGACCAACTAAACGCCAATGCAACACGTGTCTATGGTTTTCAGTAAATTGACCATAGACCCACTTTTTTTGTGTTTAGGCAAATAATTTCGTTGAACCTTTTTTCATATTATTTATTTAAAATATTTTTGTTGCATTGGTGACTTTAATCCATATACTTTTCAACCAGTACTCTATCGTTTACTCCTTTAAGAGTAAACTTGGCGATTGCCTCACTGACAGCAATATATTTATTGCTACATGTTTTCTCAAGAACAAGTAGTTTGAACATTCAGTTCTTTTTAATTCAGACTGCTTCCTTGAGAAAACTAGTTATATTCTTAATTCATAGTGTGAAGTAATTTGAACCAACATCACACAACATTACAGTTCAAATTACTAAATTTCATATAAAAAATGTTTGTATTGCTTTTCCTTTTTCAAGCAGTCTGAACCATGTTGTTCAGACTGTTTTCAGATATCAAATATTGTAAAGCAGTTTGAACAATGTTCAAACTGTTTCCATGTTATTTATTCTTCTTTTAAGCAGTTTGAACCTTGTGTTCAAACTGTTTCCGTTTTATATCATGTCTCGGGTGAGTACTCGAGAAAAAAAACACTTCACAGCTTGGAGCCTATTCTTCAAAAGAAGGGAACAGTGATGTGAAGTGACAGACGTGACCTTTCACCTGCTTCCCAAGATGCAAGTTGTGACGTCATAACCCGCCAATTTGTGACAGATACATTATTCAGCTAGACTTCTTCCAGATTCCAACGCTTGAAACACACGCTTACATTTCATCTCTTCGCATTTCACTTGTGCAATTTCTCTACGCAATCGGTAAGTACTCTTGTAGTAAATATCTCATGTAGCATCTATAAATACAAAGCCAATTTCGCTACACAAGAAACGTTTACAGACAAATGGAGAGACAGATGAACAGACATTAATCCACAGCTACGTCACTTTTCCTTTGTTCTGTTGATGTTTTATCGTACAAATATATCGGCATAATGTACTGTAAAAGGTGATAAGCCCAGATATTTGTATCGTTTCAGATATTTGGACGGTACAAATATATGGACAAAAGACCATTGTTTGTTGAGTTAAGTGAGATTGATTAACACAGAAAGACATTGTCGCGAGTGTTGCAAACATTGAAGAGAGGAAACTCTTCCAGTCCTGTTTATATCGCTTTATCGTTAATTTTCACACATTCAGAAAATATTTGATTCGCTCGGTTATGGGAGTGTGCGTGTGGTGGGGGGGGGGGGGGGGGGGCGGGGGAGTGATTGTTTACAACAGGTGTGTAAGAAGTATTGTGCACTCGGAGGAACGGCCATAGAAGGGAACTAGCACACTGATATTTGTTATTGGTGGCCTACGAACCTCCGCGTCGGACATGGTGCCCAAAGTTATTTTTGGAACTAAAACATTCTACTCTGAGAAAGAAAACGCATTGTTTGCTACTTTTCTGACCAATTCACCAAACAGGTGAAGATTGTTTCGTCCCGGTGAAGAAACATGTTAACTCTTTACCCAACTTAACGCCAAACACCACACAGCGCTATATCCATTACATCTTCATTAAACTGTTATTATGTTTTGAATTGTTGTCTTAGAAATATAGATTATGGTCCATCATTCGAACGACCTTATTGAGCTCGTTCCAATGAGGGGCAATAAGTTATGTTTTTAAGACAAAATTTGAGAATTAGTTTAAACATCTTCTAACCGCGTTGGGTAAAGGGTTAATTATTTTGTGAATTGTTTGCACTTTTTAGATAAATCATACGAGGTATCTTTGATCATACTTTAGGAGTAAACAGCATGTGTACCCCATTTCTTCCACTACCCAAGAGCATTGTAAGCCCGACCCCTCCCACCCCTTCCACTCACAACCCTTAAATATTATTTTGGCATGGTCTCTCTCTCTCTCTCTCTCTCGTGTGTCTCTCTCTCTTTTGTCGACCGATCGACAAAAGAATAGGGAGAGTAATGTTAAGCGAATCTGGTGAATAGATTATAGATAACACTCCAACCTCTCAGTGTTCAAAAAAAGGATAAAGACAGTCGTTAACTCGCGAATATTATTAAATTTGCAATTGGGATATCACATTGCTCACACAATCACTCGCACGGATGACGATGTGATGCGTGTAAGTTTATATCAATCGTACTGTCACACTTACACTTAACATATCTATTGTATATTCAGTGGACGTTTCAGATAAGTAACAATGAGATATATCCATTTAATTTTGGGGGGCGATAAGTAATTGTAAAACGCATTTTGACCATATTTTCACTTAAAATAAATTAAGCCAATTTTTTTTTGTTGACATTCCTTAATAGGAAAGGGCTGTGGATTACAATAGATATACCACACTTTTTGTGATGTATGGCGAGATAATTGTACAGTTTGCAGGAGTTCTGTGCTATTGGACTCGGCCTACGGCCTCGTCCAACACCACAGGTCACCTGCAAACTGTAAAAAGTGTGGTATATCTATTACTTGTTTTTCTCGAGAATTGCTCTAGGCTGAAAATACTCGAAGTCGGAAAAGGTTTACCCCTCATGCAAAATGTGTACTGAGCCCCAAATAGAAACCTGACATGTAGTTTCGTATAACTGAGCCACATGCCAAATTTGGTTCAAGCCTAATAAGCATAACTAAAGTTACCAACCGGTAACCAGAATGTTGACGGAAATATGCAATTTCTAAGTCGAAAAGGCCCATAACTCTTATAAAATCACCAGACCAAATCCTAATTCGAACTTAAGCTTTATTTTGATGTAGCTGAAGCACAAACCAAAGTTGGTCCCGATATATGAATCCAAATTGAAGTTAGCCGGAAACGGAAAAGTTTACGTGGGTGGGGCGCAGACAGACCAATCAGGTAATACGTACCGTAAAAAACGGGTGTTTAAAACTACTGCAATATTTCCTATAGGAATTCCCATACGACTTCCGTGGGACTTTAGTCCCCAAGCCAGGATTGACGGTATAGGTCCAAGATGTATGTGACTACCTATAGTAAATTGTGGACCATACCCATACCGTCAGTCCTGGGGTGTGGGGAATTCCATGTTAAATGATTGGACAGATATCATCAGGCTCCACCACTCACGAGAGATACCATATATAGACAAGCAATAGGCTTGCATGAGGAAAAACAAACTGATTTAAAAATCGAAACATGATATCTACTGTCAGAAAAAAATAAACTACTGTCACAAAAAAATGTGTAGTAACGTTTCCCAATGGAAATCCTGTTTATCAGGCAAATGAATGGGCAGAGCTAGAGACTGAACGGAATGAGGGGCAGGCGGAACGGGAACGCTGGAAGTAGACGACGCACCCCCAAGCTAGATACCCTTGGTTCTTACAGCGTACAACTGAAGACGTGGCAGTCAGTTGAGTAAAGGAACACATATTTCAACGAGTACTATCAGCGACATGAACGTCCCATTATTCGATCAATGCTTCGAGATGGAGGGACATCCACAAAATTATGGATCAAAAGACTACCAGGTGGTGGAATGATCCTCACCCTTGGAACACCATATAATGAGAGGTATGAGGACACCACAAAAATTAGCGTTCGACCTATGGGCGGCCTTAAGGTGAGCTTAATTCACAATGGTCCTGGTATTGCCTTAAGTAAATATTTAGGTTCACTCATTCATTTAGGCTGCCATAGGAAACCCAAATACGAACAGAGAAACATGATTTGCACAAACTTGAATCGGATCCTTCGAAGTTCTGGAGAACGCTTTATTAATTTATAAAACGTGCTGACCGACGATTTTTCATTAGACACACCACCAATCAAAATTGTTCAGCCCGTTCAATTCAAATGGTCCTAAGGATGGTCCATACCAAATAACAATTCATTGTTCCATGCAGTTTGGAAAATGTGAGCATTTGCATTTTTTTGGTATGTTTAGCACCTGGGGTTCCCAAGTAGGATGCGGAAAGTTTTTCATTCATAAATTTCGTACATGGCCTCTTATAGTACTGTACATCAAATTTGGTTAAATCTGGCTCTGAGGTTTTGAAAACTGAAAATTGGGGCAGAAACAAAGATACTGACTCTCCAAGAACGAGGCCAAATATTTCCCGTGGAACATTCTTGCAACAAGCTTGAATCGTGAGTACATAAGGAGTTGCATACCATATTTTACAGAATTGGTAGTGGTGGTTTCAGTGAAGAGAACTCTTGAAGAATTTAGGGTTGTCTTTCGGGCACTGCATCCAGGCGATGGGATTTAGCAGCTTCTGTCGAACGAACTTGGAAGGGTATGCCCAAAAGGGTTTGTGCCAGGCTTGGTCCAGTGACTCTGTTATGAAAAGTTAACGGATGACAGTCACCAAGTGATGGCAACAGTTCAAAATGACTTTCAGTTACGCGCTAAAAACTAAAGTGTTAAAAACTACACTTGAAGTGCTGTATTTAACACTTACTAAGTGCTGAACTAGCACTTTGTTCAAGTGTAGATATCCCAGAACTTGACAGGTGTTGACAATAAGACCACTTGACGAGTGTAATGTCGCGACACTTAAAAGGAAACAACGCAGATGACGCGGATCAGGCTCGAACTCTCGAGCCTGATCCGCGTCATCTGTGTTGTGTCCTTTTAATTATGTACCCACCAAGCGCAAATCAAATTATGGACGATTCTGGAAGAACCACCAATGCTAGACACATGGGAAGTGCCACCCATTCAAGTTTCAGATGTCTGACGATTGTAATGTCTAAGTGCTTAAAGCATTGCACTTTGAGTGTTAAAATCAAACCCTAAGAGTTAGAATGGGTTTAACACCTTTAAAGTGTCAGTTTTAACACTTTAGTTTTTAGTGTGTAGTTGTGTTAATTAGGGATTAAACTCCTACAGCCTGGGTTGACAGAGGGGATGGGCTTTACCATGTCTCTATTGGGAGGAATGATAGGGACTGGAAATTACTCTACTCAACCGACCCCGGTGCTTCTTGAAGTGATGTTCTATTATTTATTTATATATTTATTGGGGTTTAAGGTCACATTTGGCATCTATTGCCATATTATTGCCGCAACATGGGTATGAAGTTAAGTTTAGCCAATCATTTATACCCATGCTGCCCAGTTTAGAGAACTTTATGGACCCCTATTGATAATATCAGAATTGGTATGTCCTTTGTTAATAATTATAAACAATTAATATTTTCTAAATCATTTTGAATGATAGAAAGCTGATTTTGGCCGGGTTAATAACTTATTTGCACAGAGTGTCCTTTGAAAGTACCTTTTATAATTTACACCATGATTACATAATCTACTATACAGGAAAAGCCTATGACATAAATTTTAGCTTTATACACCAACCGTGGTGAACACGACAGCAATGGGATTCCAGTAGTTAAAATTTACACCTACAGTGGAACTACATCCAAGCTGACCTTTGGTGACGTCGACTTGAATGCGAACTTGTTTAAATTTATCGCACGTCGCCTCGCGAAGAGTGAAATGAAAGTGGCAATTATTTATTACGTTTTTAAATGAATTTACCCCATAAAACGCCAGAAAATTAACAGACATGCATTGTCTCATGTTAATGAAGCATCCATAAATCGAAAAAGTATGTTATTATGTTATTAAAATGAAAAAGGCCCTTTCTTTTTCTCTTTCGTTTCGGTGATAAAATTGACAGCGGATGTACCGCCCACCGATGCTCATGTGAACAAAAACAAATTCACACGTATGTACGACTGCTCCTTAGTAAAACCGAGAAAAAATAATAGCGCCTCTTAATAATCTGACGATCATGGTATAAATAAAATATACCCAAAGTAGCTGGGTGTACCAAATGTTCACCACTCGTGGTGAACATTTGGTACACCAAGCTAGCCTACTATGGGTATATTATATATGTTTACTCTGCTGTTACACGGGATCTATTGTAGCTTACTGATTGTTTAATTAGGACAAAATTGTTTACTTGAAATTAGACAATCATTTAGAAACTTAATGAGGCGATTTCATTGAACTCTTCGAAGATTTGGGACACCATAAAACATTGTAGAAATTTGTCTTTCTGATACTTTCCATCTAATTATTATATATAAACCTCTGCCAGTATACCCGAGAGATCTCACTCATACTCTCATATACACACTGAACAGTAGGGAAAAGTGACAACAGTAAATACATTCAGAATTCATTGAACATTGAAGATTAGGACAGTGCATCACATCATTTTAAATAGCAGCTGAGGATATTATTATTCTGTGGAATATATTTGCGACATTTCTTATTGAGAAGTATTTCCAAATTTTTGAACAGAATTGGTTCTTATGGAAACACTACGATTCTACTGGATTATTTTAAAAGTACCCTTGGAGCCAACAATTGTTGGATATTATTTCCATTTGAATTTCACCGAATGCTTTATTGGAATTTATTAGATACTGTTGGATTTTTGAGAGTATATTTCAGTACAATTTGGTGAATACTGTTTATGCAGAACATTGGGAGCGCGGTGGCTCAGTGGTAGACTGTTGGACTTCTATGCTAGAGGTACCGAGTTCGATCCCCGTCCGGGACGACCCGCGTTGTGTCCTTGGCAAGGCACTTTATCCCGGTTGCCTACATGGGTGCACGATGATGCCCTGTACTAAGGCGTACTGCATGTCGATAGCGCACATGTCTTCAACCGCTGTAACCCTGCTTGATCGGAGCTGGAACAGAGTTAAAACGTTGAGGAGCTGACACTTGCTCGTTGGTTATCTCCAGGTACTCCGGCTTCCTCTACCCGTAAAACTGTCACGAGTAGCGATTGTGCATAAGTATGTGACCTTAAACCTCAATAAATAAGTAATAAGTAATGCAGAACAGTCTAGGCCATTAAAATACCACCTGAAACGTCTCTTCATCATACTGTTTAGTGGATTCTATTAAACTTTATTTTGGACTAACTATTAAGTATTTCTGTTTCATTTTTCTGCAATCCACACAGTGTGAAGGTTTTGTACCATTTTCCTTTCACATTATCTTTATTAAATTTCAGAATATTGGAGATATTGTTGTTGGATCTCAGATTTCTTTCTGTTGCATAATTATTATTATAACACACAGGGACGTGGCTGGAGGTTTCCGACTGAGTGGTGTAGGGTAGTGAATTTCCAACTAGAGAGAGGGACCGGGAGGTGGAACCCTCTTCCGGTCCCTCCCTAGTGGAAATTCACTACCGATTTTGAAAATGAAGCAATGAAAGGGGCATAAAATTGATTCTAATAACTGAAATGCCAACACATTTATGATAGAATTATCAGGTTTTTATTATTTGTTATTCTTCTGGGAATTGAATATGTGCTAAACAAATGCTCAAGTTGAGAACTTTTAGCAATTCACACTTTCCTAACATTAAATCAGATCTTATGCAGGAATGATCAATTCTCGATGTTTCATCATTTTGTAACTGTGAATGATGAGATTAACTCAGGACAACGATTTTACATGATGTGATTTTCTTGAAGTCCATTTCGAGGATTTTTTTTATTACGACTGGTAAACGTACTATAGAAATCTCGTACCGATCGACATAAAACATACTTATGAAGCTCGATATTGCGTACACTGTAGTTGTAAATAGTAGCAGTTGGATTTTTTGCCGATTGGAAACAGAGTTGGAATTTTGGGAAGAAAAGGAGACATCATTATCACTGAAGAAGCTCTAAAGACCAGAGAGATGACATTTCCAATTACTCATGACTTGTCCTCCGAATTTTCAACTATAGGAAATTTTGGCCAGGATTGGGGGGGGGGGGGGGAGGAGACCCCCACACACCCTGTAGCCACGTCCCCGATAACACACCGTAACAATTTTCACCTTGGGTACTGGTTTTAGGTCCTATTGTACCAGTAAACCAGAACTTGGTTACCATAGTAAAAAAGCACAATGCCACTTTCCCCGAGGGAATTCTATTTTGTGTAAAAATAATCCTGACTTTAGACCTAGTGGTATGGTTTTGATTGTTCTATACACGTACGAGCAACAATTAATGGCAGTGAATAACCCCACAAGCTTTTACAAGCTTATCTTAAACGGTTAGAAAGTTAAAAACTACTTATTAAGGTTTAACGACATTTTAACAGCCAAAGTCATACCCTGTCGGTGTCAGTTTTACGGGTGAAGGAAGCCGGAGTACCGGAGAGAACCATCGAGCAGCTGCCAGCTCCCCAACATCGTAACTCCGCATTGCATCATAGGCAGGGTTAGATTGTTTGAAGACATGCGCACCATTGCCGTGCAGTACTTCTTAGCACACGGCGTCATCATGCCCCAGTCGGGGTTAATTGCCTTGCTCAAGGACACAACGCGGGAGTCCGAATCGATCGCTCAAATGGTCACCCATCCAAGGACTAACCGGGCTCGACCTTGCTTAACTTCGGTGATCTGACGAAACCGGTTACCGCAACGCCACCGCGCCCCACTAAAAGCTGCTGAAAAACTTCACCTGAAAACTTAACCTTGAAGAGAAATACTATTTTTAGTTACAGTAACCAAGACCTTGAACCTGGTGGCAACTTTTAAGTTTTAATTGTGATGTATCACCTCATAGAGAGGGTATAACCCCATAAAATTTCACAAAACTAACTTGAACGGTTCAAAAGTTATAGCCCATAGATGACATCAGTCAGGATCAATAATAATAATAATAATGATAATTAGTGGTGCGAACCGGACCGGACCACCCAAGATGGGCGGCCCATTGTCAAGGCGGTCCAGTCCGATATTGTCCAGGTCATTCTGCTCCGGTACCCATGCCTGGACTGGTCCAAATCGGTCCGGTCCACTCATATGTTAATGAATTGCCCGTTTTCTCGAAGTTGTTAACCTATATATTAAAAAATAAAATTACTTTGCAAAGAGTGTAAATGTTTGATGATTGTGTGTAGCCTGGCCTGTCTCTGGTGCACTACAATAGCACATGAAGTAAGTTTTCAACCCCCGACTCTTCCACAGTCATGTCAGATTCACATTCTTCGAGTCCTTCCTGGGGAACCTCGGCCATATTGAACATAACAATAACACTTTGGCCGGCCGCCGCTGATTTGTCGCGGTTCTCGGGTGAAAAGGCCTTGGATACCCCTGTACTCCTAACTACCTCCCTATTCCCACGCCTCTTCTCTCCTCCCAACACTCGGAGACGAACTGCTTAATGACATCCATTGCCCCTTTCTTCTCAATCTCTCCGATTAGCATATTAACCCTTTCCTTTGAGTCCCTCACTTACGACATGTTATAGAGCTCGAGTGGGCTTATTCCTTGTACGGGAACACTGGGACGCAGATCCTAAAGATACCTTGGATTTCAATTGCATACCACTGGTGAAACTACTTCTCAGGTTTCGTTCCAAGGGAGTCAAATTAATGTTAGCCTGCTTACTATACTGTAATATGTGTGGACACTCAACTGCTCAATCATACTCCAGATTTTATCAGATACGAAAATATAACTGGAGTTCATGGAAATGTGTCTCCCTGATACACATTAAAAGCCTGCTTACTCGCCTCTCTCAGTGTACTTATTTGTGTTTTTCTGATCCTATCGGGAAATGTAGAATCAAATCCAGGACTCGTATTTGCTCACAGTACTAGTCTGAAAATTCTTCACCTCAATGTCCAAAGCCTCATGCCCAAACTAGACGTAATCCAATGTGAGGTCTCAAACTTTGATATCGGTGCCTTTTCAGAAATTTGGCTAGATCCGACTGAAGCTAATTCTAATGTGTACTTACCCGGTTTTGGGGAACCCCTAAGAAAGGACAAAACAGGCAGAGGTGGTGGTGTTGCCCTCACTGTGAAAGATCAGTTAGTTTTTATACCCCGTCCCGATTTTGAAATGCCAAGTCGTAGAAACCTTCAACCAAAAGCAGCTAAGTTCCGAATCAACTTATTTTACTTAAGCGTCGTCATCTACACTTGACTTGATAGCAGTAAGTAGTTCTGTAAATGTTACAGCCTATGAAGTATTAGACACAGTTTTTCCTGATTTGATTCCATATCACTGTCCAACGCTTGTAGAAATCGGGTTCGACAGGCATCCATTTAGAAACTTCAAACGCCGTATCTGGCTATTCAAAGATGGTAATTATGAAGGCCTCAACTCGGCTCTCCGAATTGAGTCTTCTCTCACAGAATTCCATGGAGACTATGACTGATGGTCTCACTTCTAAATTACTTGAACTTGCGTCCGAATACATATATGACCAAACAAAGTGGAAGCCTGTAAAGTGGAACCACGCGTTACTTCCACTGGGGAATCGCTCATTCAGGTGTTAGCACTTTCTGATAAATAGAAATTACTGTCCCCAGGAACGCCGCTGTGGCAACGTCTTGGAGAGAGTGAATATTTATTTGCCAGAGGGCGCTTGTCAGCGGAGGGCCAAGGCTGTGGTTGATCAACCTTGCTGGGGACCTAAGATACTCTTTCACCGTGGACAGGGGATTTTCACTAGCTCACTTTTGTAGATCGCAATTGCTTATTCACAAGCCACAGAGTAGCGCCGCGCTTTAATCAATTGCTTTCAACGGTAATGACCTAGCATGGGCTAATTTCTTGGTTGGGCTGAGGTTCCATCAATTCCTAGGGTACTCAGGGCTTCTTCAATAATAAGATAAAGACTATTAACAATCCAACAATTTTTATATATAAATCTTCTATACTCTTATTTACAAATAGCCAACAAATCCTAAATAAATAATCCCAACCACAAATGAAATGAGTTTTGTGACCAGTCACTGAATCCCACCGAAACAAGTACTAAAATATCATCTAAAATTAAATTGTTTCCCAAACTTATATTCGTAGAGAAAGGTCGAAGCTGCGACTACTGATAAGAAATCACGAAATCTTTCACTCAACCGCTCATGCGCGTATTTATCCTGTTGCGCCTACCACATTATGGGGAATTACCTTTAATACTAAATTTCACCTTTTAGAATATTCTATCATCTACAATTTCTGCTAATAGTGCTTCTAACTCGCAATAATAACAACTGATCATCTAACAACACAGATTCACTAATACACTTAAAACTGTTAACTAATAACTATGTAACTACGACGTGTTATCACAACTAAATACTATAAACTAAATACTACATATACTCATCGGTCCTTCTTCGGCGTCTCCCCTCGATGCAAATCATCAGATCGGGAATCCTGTCGTCCAAATGACGGCTTACCAGAACCACACAAATACATCAACGCTTTACTACACCGCGTGGACTAACGATTATTCCATCCTAGCGAGCCTGTCTTGAGGTTAACTCGAGGGGTCTTATATAGGCGCGCGCATCACCTATCAAAAACTTGATTTGGGCAAAGGTGCTAATTTAGAACAGACGGCTTTGATGACTTGCAGTGACATGAACTGACTTTTCAATAAGTTCTAATTTGGAATGCATTGTTTATACAGTCCCTGCATGACAGCGACTGAACAAAGAACGCTTTCCGAATACGAACTTAATTAAATTAATGCGCTTACCCAGTTTACTCACACTGATTATTAAAAACTTTCTTTCTTTCATTCATTCTAAATAACTCGAATTGTTTACTTATTTTTTAAAATTTAGAATAAACTTAACATAACAACCCTGTGATACATATCCAAGAAAACAATCACAGTTAGAAGAAAAAAAACCCAACCCGATTGGATGCACGACGGAATAATCCATCAGCGTAAGAGATTATAACGACACGCCAAAAGTACTGTTTTGCTCGAGGCCTGGGTTAAATATCGTACCAAAAGGAATGAGGCAGTGGCTGTTATAAGAATAGCAAAGACCAATTAAAACTGAAAAATACAAACCATTTTAGGTAGTTCCGGTACATCGCCCACTGAAATTTGGAAGACATTAAAAAACCTCCTTGGAAATAATCAATTGGCAATCACTGCAATATTTTATTAAAATAGGTTCTTGTCGTTGAATGCTGATAACGCTGAAGCATTTAGCGATGACTTCTGCTCCGTTGCTTCCATCGATGCCTCTAATGCATCACTTCCGCCAGAAAATTTCCCCGACAGACCAACCTTTAGTGACATAGCTCTGAACCTCTCTGATGTATCCGAGGCTCTTAAAACACTTAATGCATCAAAAGCCTCTGGTCCGGACTTGATAAGTCCAAGGCTGTTGAAAGAATGTAGGCTCTCGTTATGTGAGCCGTTTACCGCCCTCTTTAACATCTTACTTGATAACTATTACTTTCCTACTAGTTGGAAAAAAGCGAATGTTACATCCGTGTTAAAGAAATCGCCTAATCGACTGGTCAACTACAGATCAATATCCATACTTAGCTGTGTTGATAAATTATTTGAAAGGTGCGTCTTTAAAAAAATATGGGGCTTTTTGGAAGAAAACAATGTATTAAGTCAGTTCCAATCGGGATTCATGCCACGAGATTCTACAGTCAGTTCTCCAGCTCACGGACTTTTACGATGAATTCTGTCATGCATTTGACGAAGGCAAAGAGATAAACGTAGTCTTTTGTGACGTAAGTAAGGCGTTTGATAAGGTCTGGCACACAGGACTTCTATACAAGTTAGAAAAAATTGGAATTACAGGGAATCTTCTAAACTTCTTTAAATCGTATCTTAGCGGTAGAATGCAGAGAGTCGTGGTTTGTAATGAGTCTTCTATTGGAGACTAATCGATGGGGTTCCTCAAGGATCGATCCTTGGCCCGTTACTATTCCTGATTTATATCAATGATATCGTATTCAATCTGACCAGCAACATTCGCCTATTCGCAGATGACACATCTCTATACCAAATCGTCGAAAACCCCCGACAAGCCTCGGAAATTATGAACAGAGACCTAGCCAAATTTGAACACTGGGCTCACACCTGGTTAATCGAATTTAATACACAAAAAAACCCAGAAACGATGACAATATCGCGTAAAACGGATCGAAGACATCACCCACCTCTCAGAATGTCTAATGTACCATTAACAGAGGTCCTTGAACACAAACACTTAGGGGCCGTAATAAACAATAACTGCACTTGGATGAATCAGGTTGAATATATTAGCCCCAAAGCTTGGAGTCGCATTGATCTAATCCGAAGGCATAAATTTGTACTGCATCGGAAAATACTGGAGAAGATATACTTTGCCTTTGCAAGACCACATCTAGAGTATGCTGACACTGTTTGGGATAACTGTACAGAAACCTGCTCAGACCAATTAGAGAAAATACAGATAGCTGCCACCAGAATTGTGACAGGCGCTTCTGTCAGTACAAGTAAAGCCCGATTACATTTAGAAATATGTTGAGAGCCCCTTAGCAAAGGACGCGAGAAACACAAATTAGTACAGTTCTTTAAAATGTATCATAACTTGGTCCCAAGCTATTTAGTAAACAACTAACTAATCAGAGCTATAATCTTCGAAATAGCAGTAACCTTCGCACCCCCTATTGTCGCACAAAAACATATCAGAGGTCATTCATTCCGTCATCGACCAAGTTGTGGAACGATCTCCCGGAAAATATTAGCGAGGACTCTCGGCTTTGTAACTTCAAATAGTACCTAAACAGTGATTGTTTGTAATATTATTATATATATGGAAACGACAACAATAAGCCTGTGGCTTACTGTCGAATTCAATCCACATACCATTGTACACTACCACCTGATACTGTGAATTGAGGACTCTGACTGAAATCACACACTGAATTGAGGACTCGGACTCAATCTCGACCCGATTGTTCTTCTGAATTGCCATTGATTTTTCGCGTTTTCTAATACTTCATTTGTTGAAATGCGAAATCTATAAAATCCCCAGGCCCATAAGCGAAACAATAACATCTGTTATCATGCCATGACATGTTACCGATGGTCGTCATATCAGAGAAGAGTCCTCCAGCGCATCTTAAGAAGAGGTTACATCAAAGTGTGTGGCAATATAGAAGCGCCACGTGTTGTGATAATAATCAGTTTACTACTCTGTTTAAACAGACCAGGCTCAATCCATTTAAACAGATTAGTAATCCGTTTAAATGGATTAGCAATCTGTTTAAATGGATTAGTAATCCGATTTGTTTAAATGGGTTAGTAATCTAAATGGAGATTAAGAAGATCGACCCCCCCCCCCCTCCCGCACACACACACCCATTCCATGATTGACCCGACAACGATCTGCCCCCAGAAGCCATTCCCGGTGAGACTACCATAGGAACCGTCGAAGGCCTACTGTCAGCCCATCCTCTGCTTGACCTGACAACTTCATCCCAGTGTCTATGCGATGTATTCCGTGGTGACCAACACCAGAAGGCATGACTGTGGCCATATCCTAAAGACCTGACCAAGAGGCCATCCCTACCCCTCCTCAACTTGACCAAGTGCATTCCTCCTTCCATCCAATCCCCCGTGTTCTCCAAACACTAAAATGTTTCATTTTTTATTTAAAAACATAGTTTAAGACCCTCAATGGAACCAACTCGTTTCAATGGCGACCATAAGCTATTTTTCTTAAGGAAAAATGTGAATGGAAGTTTTCGTGTATCGCCATGGGCGATTTCGGCCATTTACTGTTGGTAGGCCTAAAAAGTTAAAAAAGTGACACGCATTCAGAAAGCCAAGCCATTGGTAGAATAAAGGGATCAAGCTTGCTTGAAACATGCTTGCCTGGCTGGGACGAGTGGTCTCCACCCATCCAGCAACCCGAGCCATTGGAGGTCGTCGAACGCTAAGGCTCTATTTTTTACCTGGGAAGGTAGGATAGGTGGTAAGCGTCCCAAAATCTCCCCTGGGCGTGTCTGGCCCGCAGAAACCACGACTCCATCCCACCCCTCTGACCGCCCCATCGTCCCCAGATCGAACCGTTCCATTACTTTGTCACATTCGTAAAGAAGTTTATCAATTGCGTTTTTCCTTGTTTAAAAAAAAACTGAAAATAAAATGCGTTTTTCCTTTATTGTTTTAAAAAAAAATCGTTCTACAAAACTTTATGTTTTCTCTTGATAGTCTGATACAGTTAAATATACAACACGTATACCGCAAACTATCAGAATAAGGATAATAAACTTGAGTCCAAGTCCTTAATTCAGTATTTCAGTCCGAGACCGAGTCTTCAATTCACATCTACACCACATATTGTTTAAACTAACCACATGTCCTTCATTCTCCCATCCCACTTTCCCATTACACTCCCAGTGAATCTTATTTTTTAGGTATCTGGCTTATTCGGACCTTGGCTCTTCCGGACCTTGGCTTATTCAGACCCTGGCTTTTTCGGACCTCCGGCTCATTCGGACATTGGCTTTTTCGGACCTCCGGCTTATTCGCCCCCTCAATTACACATTGATTATTATGACAAGAATTTTAGGAAATTTCAACTATTTTATTACATTTTATCCCAAACACAGTCATACACAGAAAAAAATCCAGGTTTTACAATATTCAACTATGAAAAGATAACAGTAACAAAAACATAATTTTCGGGCCTCCGGCTTTTTCGTCCCCTCAATTGATCATTATGACAAGCCCCAATAAGTGGTGGATTTTTACTTCGAATAAAATCCTTTATATTTTATAGCTTTATTTGCTTATGAATCCACGAGAGTCTGAAGCGACAGCCAATAATCTTATTTAGTTTGAGAGTGCGCACTGGTAATACTGTCGTAAAGCGTACACTGTGGGAACATTTTCTCGATCACTTGTGCTGTGGCATGTGGCTGATTGTTTTTCCTTTCGTTGAAAGTATATCATTTTGCGTCTGTTGTCTCGTTCCATCTTAGCTCTTGACCTACGTTTGTCTATTCGCTCCTCTGACAATTTATTCCATCTGAACGATACATTCACGGAAGTTTCATCTTCTTGGATTCGCCAAGACAGTGACAAGTTTTCTACGTTTAGACTTCCGATGAGCTGTAAAACATTTTCTGGAATCTTGACCATTTTTAGGATCGTGACTAAGCTAAAAAGTTAGGCTGCCAGGATCTCTCCACAAAATGTGGTAAAGCGTATACTGTGGGAAAATTAGCTCACTCAAAGAGCTTGTCAACTTTAAACATTTATTTACATTTAGCGGCGGAATAACCAACCGTACTTCTTTCTCAGCCTGTATAGCCAGACTACTGGTAACAAGAAATTACCATTATATAAAAAAAAACTGTTACTCGCAGCGTGTAGTAGTTATCTGAAGAACTAATCAGCGATTATCGGCTTATCCAACACTGTAATTACTGCCTAAGCCAGCCTATAATAATACCGAAACCGCAGTTTGGTGGTTATTTTATTTAAGTATGCTTTTTAACTACAGGTTGGGAGCTTCCTATCTTTTTTCTAGGTGAAATGACTATCTTTTTCTTGGTTAATTGTCAACTTATGATATTTGCCCTTTAGTGCATATGGAACCATTTGAAAATAATTAGAAAATTCAAATTACCTTAGTTATGAATTTATGTGTCTTTCGTTTATGTGTTATTTTCACTCTAAATTTTAATGCAAAATGATAACGGTCAAAACATGGGATACCTGCAGATATGACTTGATAACACTGTCTGCAGTTGTCAAAACATCGAGGTGATGTTCACTTTATTCAGAATTTTAAACTGATCACTTGTTAAAACAGTTGACTTTATTGTTTAGTTTAGCACCTGACATCGCGTCGACTATATATATATACCCGCTGGGTTAACATTGGAAAATAATTAGAAAATGCAAATTACCCTACAAATAAGTGAACTTGACATAAAAATATTTTTGGAATATGTTGATACTACATGGATAGAAAACACTGCTTGGCCAGTAGCAACATGGGCAGTATTTGGCCGCAGCATCCACACAAACAATTACTGTGAAGGATGGCATAACTGACTCAACCGAGACCAACGAGCCAGAAAAGGGAACCGCCCTTTTATTTATCAATCACCCTCCTATATCAAGAAGCCAGCTAGACACTTACACGTGTAAAAATGATCTCAGAGGGGAAATTGAAACGCAAACAGCAGAAGAAAACAAGAGAGGTGACAGGAAGATTAATGGAACTGTGGCAGCAGTATTCAGACAGAGACATTTCAACTAGCAGACAACTTAAGGAGGCCGCGAAGCTATATGCTCCAGTGTAATATAAAATTTATAATAATAGATAATAGTAATAATAATATGTAATGTAAAATAGATAGTTGAAATTTACTAAATTATTGTCATAAAGATCAAAATTTATTTGAGGGGGGGGGGGGCGAAAAAGCCGGAGGTCCGAAAATTATTATGATTTTCTTACCTTTTCATAACTGGATTTTGTAAAACGTGAATTTTATTCTATGTATGACGGTTTGGGATAAAATGTAATCAAATAGTTTAAATTTCCTAAAATTCTTGTCGTAATTATAAATATGTAATTGAGGGGGCGAATAAGCCGGAGGTCCGAAAAAGCAAAGGTCCGAATGAGCCGGAGGTCCGAAAAAGCCAGGGTCCGAAAGAGTCAAGGTGCGAATAAGCCGACATTCTTTTTTTAGACTGGTATTTTGGGCATTCTAGTAGGCAGTGTTTCAGGGTCTCCACCACGCCTAAATTACACATCTGGCACTCCTTTTCACTGTTGTTCCCAATTTCCCCTCAGCTCCCTGGACCGCGACCTCAACTTGAACAACAGTGACCCCCAAAGGTGCCATCAAGGTACTCCTCAAAACAATAGAACTGTTTACATGTATTTGTCGAATGGTTTCAGTCAAATTCGCTGTAATAATTACGATAGCGCTGTCGGAATACCGGCAGATTAGTTATGAGTGTGATAAAAATACAACTGGCGCAAGAACCGTGTACTAATCAGGTGCTTAAAATTTTTACTCTTTGATCTTTGAAAAGGCTCGTGTGACACATGCCGCATCCCGGTATCTGTTTTGGCAGACTTCTGACATTGCAAAAATGTCACGAGTGACGAGAAGTCAGACGTAGGCAACATCAAAGCACGCATCCACAAGTCGGAGACATCAAAAGCATGCGGCCGCCCACAAAGTCGCGTTCAACTGAATCGCTGACACGTGCAGCATGACATCTATATATACGATTGCGATGTTTTAATGGCATCAAATATTCGTCTATTAACCAACTGAACATATTAATACATCTGTGATAATTGTATGTTGAGAAATATACGCGATAGTTGGCTCGACTGAAAATAGTGGACCGGGTCGGAAAATACTGGAGCGGGAAAGTAAAGCGGCCCAAACTGGTCCAGTGGCACCCGGTCAAGTCCGCATTACTAATAATAATGTATACTATTTATACAATGCTGTTTATAACCCCCTCCCAATGGCGGATACAGAGGGGGGGGGGGGGGTGTTTGTCTCGCATGTAGGGCGGATGTTCATTTGGGGACAATACATGAATTATTGTAAAAACATACAACGACATTTATTTCCTCCATCACCATTCGCTATGGAAAACAAATATACCGTTGGAATTATGCAAAATATATCTACTGAACGCCTTCATTTATAGCGTCACCGACACAGCATGATTTTGAGGTGTTACATGCCCCTAACCTCAGGTACCCCATGGCTACGCCAATTATTGGTCAGGATCTTAATTGGCATAGTCAGGGGGTACCTAAGCCTAGAGGGCTGACTGCTGAAAACTTTCAAACGCTGGCAAATCGCAATGTTCTCCTGAGGTTAAGTCCGTTATGACTGTAAACAGTGTGTCCAAAATACAATATTATGGTAAACGGATCTGCGGAGCATATTTCAAATTTTCTAATTCTGTCTTGAACGTATGACAGAAATTCTGAAACATGCTGTTTAAAAAGTGTTAATTAGCCGTTCAAAAATTCAAGAGGATTTCCACCCCAGAAGCCACCAGAATGCCCCATTTGGTCGCTCATTTCCAAAAAAATTATGGGGGGAGAACCCCCCCCCCCCCAGACCCCCTACAAAAGCTCGTGCCATTGGCACTCGCGGCAGATGCCTTTGGCATCTGCACGATTCGTCCCCCCCCCCTTTGAGAATTCCTGTATCCGCCACTGCCCCCTCCACCCCCCCCCCCCCACCCCATATCACAGAGTGGGTGTTGGGGAAGAAAGAATAAAATTAGAAAATGTCACCGAGACTGTACATTTGGATTAAGGGGAATGTGAGCAGAAATAATTGGGCGAAATCGCATTGTGTACAATTTTTTCCCTTCTATTTTATGATGCACTCTTGAAACAATTGCATTCTATATCATATATAAGATATACTTATGTCTCCCCAAAAAACCCTTTACCTAACGAATCCGCCCGCGTTATATACAAATTGAGCAGTTGAAAAAATTAAATTTTTCAAAATGTTTCAACAAAACCATATCATGTGACTCCTCATTTTAACGAGCTCACTGAGCTCGTTACAATGAGGGGGTCACATGATATGGTTTTGTTGAAATTTTTTGAAAAATTAAAAATAATTATATTTAAAATAATAAATTTTGATATCGTCTGCTTTGGGTAAAAGGTTAAAAATGAAATAGTTAATAAACTCACTTTTAAACACTAGTTGTTTGTGCATTTATTCTCACTGTTGTGAGATACAACTTCAAAAACCCTAATGTCAACAGTTCTCTATTGTTGTGGAAAATATGAGCTGAGACCCAGATTTTTGAAATATTGTGTCATAAAAGAAATAAGAGTGAAAGTTAAATATGTTAATGAAGCTAATGTAATATTTATTTATTGGTGTTTAAGGTCACATATTTATGCACAATGGCTAATCGTGTCTGTGACTGTTTTACAGGTGGTGGAAGCCAGAGTACCTGGAGAGAACCACTGAGCATCGACGAGCAAGTGTAAGCTCCTCAACATTCTAACTCTGTTCAAGCTCCACTCAAGCAGGGTTACAGTGGTTGAAGACATGTGCACCTCGACGTGCAGTACACCTTAGTACATGGCATCATCGTGCCCCCATGTAGGCTTTGCACAAGGACACAATGCCGGTCGTCCCGGATGGGGATAGAACTCGGGACTTCTAGCATAGAAGTCCAACAGTCTGCCACTGAGCCACTGCACACCCACGAAGCTGATGTAAAGGAAAGCAACCATTTTTATGCATGTTGAGATGATTTTCGCAATAAGTATGGTAGGCAGTACCAATCAATGCTGCCCACTTTTGATCATTTCCTTCCAGGTATTATTTTGACAGTAAAACAGAACTTGTATACCACAGTAAACAAGAACTGCACCACTTCCCAGGCCCAGGGTCTCCACAGGGATGAACTGAGATTGATTTGGATCTGGAAAGCATCTGTCTGTCACATCATGCACAAATAACTCTTGGGTAAAATTGTGCGCAAAAACAAACAAACAAGAGACATGACAAAAAATACATTATTACTGAATAACAAGAACAAACAATTCGGCAACGAACATGTACACAGCAAATACATTAGAAACACTCACAATCTTTATTCAGATCTAGTGTCCAAATTTGTTGGAATGAAGTGATTTAAACCAAACAAATTAATTGTTCATTGTTAAATATGTAGTTATAGCAAATCACACAATAATAGATACAAATTCACACAAGTTGTACAAACTAAAATTTATTCTGTAATCATGTGATTAGTGACAAATCTTTAAATTCCACAAAAGCTCATACTGGTAACCAGTGTCCCCAAATGACAGGAATGTTCCCAATAAGGGGGATCCTAAGAACGCCCTAAAATGACAAGTCAGGTAGTCAATACAGTGCAACCCTGTTAACTGAATAGCCACTTTGCCAATGAAAATTATTCAATTAACAGGAGTATTCAACTAGAGGTACTGTGAGCAAGCTCACAAAGTGATACCTCCCGCGCCTCAGTTGTAGCCTTGTTGGTACATTAAAATGTATAAGTTAGATTATCTCCCCTTGGAAATGTCAGAACGGAATTATATTGCTTCATGCACATCTTCATACGGAGTTCTTCCATTGTATAAAGTTTCATGAAAATTCTTCAAACGGCTTAGGAGGAGTTGCACTTATAAGGATGGACAGACGGACAGTGGGATGGACAGATGGACGGACAGGGTGATTCCTATATACACCCCAAACTTTGTTTGCGGGGGGTATAATTAACAAGGATGTGTCACTTTCCTGTATTCTGGAGATAAACTTAGCATTTATTCTGTTATATCTTGTTTGATAGAGCTCTATGAGCTCTGTCAAACAAGATATAATAGATTAAATGCCTGTATTGGATGTACTGAGGCCAAAGAGGTCTACAAACAAAGGAAACTGGGGAGAGTCAGGGTAATTTTGTGACAAGTTACAGGATTTTTTATTCAATTATCAAGAGTTTGCTCTATATATAACCTATATTCAATTAACAAAGCAAATTTGTACTGGAGGTGTGGTAAACAGTTTTGTGTTGGGAAATTACATTCAAGTAACAGAGTTATTCAGTTAAGAGATATACAATGAAGTGGGCTCCACTGTATTACAAAAATCTTCCTTCCATGGGTATCTGACAGCAAGACAACAGTCTACGATGTACACAAATTAGACCTATCTAAAGGCCTGCTAGATAAAAATACCAGTCAGAGGTGTAAATAGGGAGGGGTGAAGGGTCAGAACATTTTTGTGGAACATTTTGTCTAGAATGGAGTCTGATATATCAACTGGATTTTGCTCAGCTAGTCATCCAGTATCTTCTTATAAAACATGATTCAGTACTTGGGGAAATGTCACAAAAATTGGGGTTTGTGGTACAGTTAAAACTAGAAGTCCTGTCACGAACTGTGCGCTTATCTAGGCTTAATTGCACATAGAACTTGCACGCAATTGCCATATCAAATGACATCCAAAGCATGTCAGGTTCTCCTGGTTACTCATAGCAAACACAGGCAATGTTTCTACCAATGGACCTCCGCGTTACCCGGAGGTCCATTGGCTGAAACATTGCTTGTACACAGGCCATATGTACAGTATTTGATAGCTTTACTATGGTCATAACGCATAGATTAACACGCAGATCGACATGCTATTTGTGCGCATTGCATGACAGGACTTCTAGTTTTAACTGTACCCAATTCAGGATGTTGAGGAACAAGTACCGATTTTAAGTCAGGTGTGTGCTAATTTATTTACTTATTTATTGGTGTTTAAGATCACATTTCTGCACAATGGCCAATCATGACCACAACATTCAGATGAGGCCGAGTTTAATCAATCGTTTATACCCATGTTGCCCAGTTTAGAGGACTTCCACCCAAGCAGTGGTGACTGGATCATATTTTTCCAGTAAAACAGAGCTTCTTTACCACAGCAAACAAGCATTGCTTCACTTCCCGGAGTTTGCATGGGGAGGTGTATGCTAATTAAATAAGAATTTGGGAAGCCCATGAATCACGACTGCTGCATGTATTTCTCCACAAACACCTTTCCAGAATTTTTTAACTATAATTCTCACTGACTAATATTTCAACTACATCTTAAAGGAATGCCTTCAACAGAAGAATACCTTGATGATGTAGTTGGAATATTTTATCAGTTTGAACCCGAGTTATGACTATCAGAACAAATCGAATTTACATGCTAGCCCCACTAATCAGTCATCTTCATGAGCGCTCATGAATACATGAATCACAAACAATCTTATTCAGATCCAGAGTCCAAATTTCAGGAGTGTTAACTTTTAAGTCCATTTCCTGACATGGGGGATCGCTTACATGCAGTTGAAACTAGAAGTCGCATCACCGTTAACACAGAAAATGCCTGTTAGTTAATATGTTCCTTACTGCAGAATGAAGTAATCTGAAATACACAAAAGCTTTTGCACTGTGCTATTGATGAGGATGGTAGTGAAATCACGAACTGAACCGATCAAACAGAAAAAAAATACTGAGACTGTAGTATGTGGGGTGTGGATTACTACTAAATCGCTTTGGGGTAGAGTTTTTACTTAGTAATTATTTACAGCCTCTGAGGACAAAACACACGAAGCACTTGCAAACTTTCATCACATGGACCACCGGCTTCCAGCCGGTGGTCCATGCGATGAATGTTTGAAAGTGTTTCTTGTGGTGTTATGAACAATTATAAATACTTTTCGAGTGGGAAATATATGACGCTGTGATTAAGCAGTAATCTACTTTCTTCATTCTGTATATGTAATTGAATTTTAATATCTATTTTCATCATTACATGCAGAGGTAAGGAACGATATTAATGATCTCTATTTACTAAGGCCTGAAAAAATAAAAAAATCTGTTTCTCAGGCCCTCCCGCAAAGTCCTTTTGGCTGCTGCATGCCCTCTTTTTATAACCAATGCAAACTGTAAAAAAAAAAAAAAAAAAAAAATTCAATGAGTTATTTCTGATATTTTACCTAAGTTAATCAAATTGATAAATTTATCCCTTGAGTTCAACAAGGCTTTGCAATGCTTTAGCACCACCACCACCAATGTTATTCAGTAGATTATGAGACCTAAAACATAAAACAAACCAAGAACATGAATTTTTGATGGCAACGATATAATAATTAAAAAAATAAAATAAAAAACACCCGCCCGCATGCAGTTTTACAAAAAATGGCCTGAGAAACAGAAAATCTACTTTGTGGGGACTAATATAGAATTGTACAGAGTTGAGCATGCTGTTCTTCTACACGAACAGAGCCAAGCTAATGGTGCAGTTTGATAGGGACAAAAGTGCACTTGCTCAGCACTCTCTTCCTTCTAAATAGAGCACAATACAGTCACAGGACTTCTAATTTCAACTGTAAGCATCCACCTTGTTGCTCAATATATTTTTCCACTGATAATCTTTGGTCATGTAGTGTGTAATCACTGTTTTGCATTTTTATATATTTTTGGAAATAAAACATTGTCAGAGCACAAAAATATTCCAATAAAACAGCAGCTTGAAAGAAATGATTTAACACTTAAGTCCCCTTACAGCCACAAACTGTCCCTTCTATGGTATCCGGAAAAAAAAAACCCTCATGGAAAAAAACCCTCAAGGAAAAAAACCCTCAAGGAAAAATCCCCTCAAGAAAAAAACCCAAGCAAAGATGACAGGGGTAGGAAAAAACCCCTACCTTTTTTATATATTGTATATTTTTATGTTATAACAATACAACTATTTTAAACTTTTGAACTATGATTTTTTTTATATATTCTACAATTTTATTTTTGAAAGGTGTGGGTTATAATATCCGATTTTTTCATATGACTCATCCGTTTTGTGCACTTTAAAACATTTGATATTTTGTTTTCATATTAATCAGTGATAAATAAAGCCTTCTGTCAATTTCATTGGTCAATTTCAAAACTAGACAATTTGATTGGCTAAACAAAATACAACTGGGCCACATTTTCATAATTTGCACAATTAGAGTTGGGAGCTTTCATTGGTCAATTTCAAAACTGGACAATTTGATTGGCTAAACAAAATACAACTGGGTCACATTTGCATAATTTCAGTAGGGAGAATTTACGTTATCTGTCCTATTTAGGGTGGGTTATATTGTATTAATCTTTTACATAACGTAACGGCAAAAACCGTCTCGCACAATACAAGAAAAACCCCATTCATATTTTTTTATATTTTCACTTTTTGCTTCCAAAACATAGGTTATGACCTCTCATTGGAACTAGCGTGTCACGCTCGTTCCAATGAGGGGGGGGGGGGGGGGGGTCATAACCTAATGTTTGGAAACAAAAAATGAAAATTTTTAGTTATACGAGGATGTTTTTTCCAAGTGCCATCTGCAACTCAAGTTAGGTGATGGGTTAAAAAGTCATACTGGCTAATTTGTGCGTGTGTGTGTCATATGATAAATAGAATATGAAATGAGTGTTTTTCTCATATAATATTTGTGAAACTTGTCCGAATTTTCCGTTTGGGCTCGCCAGAGGCTCGCCCAAACAGAAAATTCTTAGACTCGTTTCATAAATATTATATGAGAAAAACACTCATTCTATATCCTCTATTTACCTAACAGAATTAGTATTAACCATCAGATATAGATATTTACACACAGAATTTTGTATTAGCCATACAAAGGTAGATGCACTGGAACCAGCTCATCGAGGTGGTTCCAGTGTATCCACATTTGAGTGGTTTAATTTTGATCATAATATGGGCATTATATTAGATTGTGCTATAGGTTTAGTGCTCCTATATACTGGGAAATTGTTAAATGATTTGAGGTGAAAAAGCATATATATTTACTTCTGTGTGATGTATATTTTGATTCTATATTTGAGGAATAAATTTCTGATATGTGGAAAGACCTTTTCTATTGTTTTACCTACAGGTATATTTTTATACCATTACCTTCAAAAAGGGTAGGTTTTTTTTCCTACCTGTCATTTTTGGTAGGTTTTTTTTCTTGAGGATTTTTTTTCCTGAAGGTTTTTTTCCTCGAGGGTTTTTTTCCATGAGGGTTTTTTTCCACCATTTCCCTTTGCGAAGTCTACTTATAGGATGCTTTTATCTTGTCAGTGTTCTTGCATCATTGTTGCAGCCCTTACAGGCAGCCCACAATAATGTAGAAACACTGTAAAGTCATCTGCAGCTGTGTACATGTATATACAGTAGTTATTAACTGGTTGAGGACTAGATTATTTCTGAATTTGTTATTCAAAATTTGTTTTATTACATCTTATTGGAGAGTGCCAGTGGGCACTCTCCAATAAGTTGTAATAATACAAATTTATATGAACAAAATATTATATGCATTTTGACTGAATATGAGACATGAGTCCGGAAGATATTGGCTTTTGCTCCGGTACCCTCATTTGTATTGAAAGTCCTGATAGTGGCTTCTGGCACTTAACCTGTTAACGTCAAATTAATCTTAGGACTTGAGGATTAAACGTAACAATTGATTATTTCTTCAGCGTTGAATAATTAGATATAACACATCACAAATTCACATAAAAACAGATAAAAATTCACACATACTTTGTTCAAACTAAAATATATTCTATAATTATACGGCCAGATATAAATAACAGTTTTCCACATGCCAGTATGTATGCTAACTTTCAACAAAACTTTTGTTAAATGTGGGATATGTATAAAACTAACCTCAACAGACAACAGTGCTGAAAAAAATAGACACAAGCTCTTTAAACATTATCTGTAGACACAATAGCTATGTCAACTATTGACAAAGATAGACAACATATTTTTCTGTTTTACAAAATATTCTTTTTATTTAACTCTTTTAAACCATTATGCAAAAATCATTGCACATAGAAATTGAGGTAGCTTCCTAGGTTGGCTAATCCAATGGAAAATGCTGTGGTTCTGAAACCTTGCCAATATCTAAAGTTTTGGAGCAGGAATCAATTTCAAGTTAAGGCAACCATGACCTTGACATTTGGCACAATAACCCCAAAATAAATTTGGCTCTTTGTCTCATCATGCCCAACCAACATGTCAAGTTTGGTTTTGATTGGCAAGCAGAACACTGATTGGATAGAGAGTGAAAACCAGGAAAATTATTAAGTTAAAGGTCATTGTAGCCTTTACCTTTGACATAATGACCCCAAAATTAATACGGTTCTTCCTCTAATCATACCCAATCCACACGTCTAGTTTGGTTTTGAGTGGCCTCACAAGACTTAATTAAACTAGAGTGATGTCACGCATGCAGCCAGACTGTCCCAGCAATGGCAATGCTCAGACATAAAAAAAGTCGGGGCCATTTTTTGTTAACCATTTACCTAACGAATCTGCTATATCTGCACTCATGATGTACAAAATTTGCTATTCAAATTTTATTTTTTCATTTCCCTACTCCAAAACATACCTCATGACCTATTAATGGAACAAGCTTGATGAGCTTGATGAGGGGAGGGGGGAGGGAGGGCTGACGGGGGAGTTGTGGAACCTATATTCAAACCTGGCCTGTATTACTAGCTGGAAAATACACATATCAACTTTGGGTGAAATCAAATAATCCAAACTGGAGTTATCGGTCAGAAACCGAATGTTTACAAGCAGATGGATGGAGTGACAGATGGGCCAACGGATGGACGGACGAAAATCATGACTATAGCCCTGGCTGTAAACAGTCTGGCTGAAAATGCATTTTGTACCAAAGTTAAATGTCCCTGGGTGAGGAGGAGGTGGGTGGGGGGGAGGGGTTAGTGGGGGGCAGGGGGGATGTGAGGGGAGTCAATTTTTTTTTCTGTATGTGGTCAGTCTAAATCCTTCAGAGTGCATTTTGAACAAAGAGAAAAAAAATGCCTAACTGGCCAGGGGGGGGGGGGGGGGGGGGGGGGGGTGTTTGTCTGGATTTTTAGCCACAAACTTCATCCAAAACTGTAAAAAAGCATTTCTGATGAAAAAAGAGAAAGAAAGAAAAAGTGCCCATCAATTGGCTGGGGGGGTGGGGGGAGGGGTTTACGTGAGTTTAAAAAAGAGGTTCCGCATGTAGTGACTGGAAATAGTTCAAAATGCATATTGGAGGAAAGGAAAACAAAATATGCCTAATTGGGGGGTGGGGGGGGAGTGGGGGGGGTGTTTGCCTGGGTTTTTAACCACAAACTTTAAACAAAACTGTAAAAGAGCATTTTTGACGAAAGAAAAAAAAAGTGCCTAATTGACCCCCGTCGGGGTGGGGAGGGGGGTGTTTAAAAAATGGTTCTGCATATTGTGACTGTAAATAGTTCAAAATGCATATTGGAGGAGAGAAAAAAAAATGTCTAATTGGGGGAGGGGGTGGCAGGGAAATAACGTCAACAATTTTCAGTGGATAATTGTGGTCATGAAACTTGACCTAGAGACATGTACTGAAATGAACTGAAATCTGTTAACTTTCGTTTAAGTTATGGCATAAAGAAAGTTCGGACACATGGATGGACTGACTGATGGATGGATGGACTGACGGACAGAGCGAGCTCTGTGCTATATCCCTCCCTTGTGGGAGGGGATAAAAAGTAATAAAGTATGTGGCAGAAGCCTAATTTGAAATTTAGAGAAACTAAGTTCAAAAAAGCTTGTGAAAAGGGTTCAATTAATTCCATTATTTGAAACCACTGTGTACAGCTTCAGTAGCCCTTGCCCGAAATGAAAAAAAGAAATGACGTAACAGAGTGTTTGGAGAATGAAAGGTAGAAATTTGATAAGCAGAACTTTAATCCGAAACTTTAAGCTGGGAATACTAAGTAAAATTGATTGGCAAAAAAGGGTTAAATATTTCCTAAAACCGATAAAAACTAGAATTACTGTGAGCACTGCTCACTAAAGATACCACCCACTCCAACCAAGAAACATTTCACAACAGTAAAAAAGTATTTAATATACACAGCACATCTGTATGTTCTCCGAAAACATGAGAGCAATTTTCAATAATATAAAAGAATGCCTGTGAGTTTCAATGAAATTTGCCCACTGGTATAAGAGGAGTAGCAGATAGCAGGTGTGTACCCCCTACAAAGCATCACAACAATTTGGCTAAGTTCATTAAGACCTTTGGGACAGAGTAAAAAAAAAAAATACCTGAAAGTAAAATAAAAAAAAAAATACCTGAAAGTAAAATAGGAGGTGCACATCTAGAATGTATATAAAAGAATGCCTGAAAGTTTCAATGAAATCTGCCCACTGGTTTAAGAGGAGTAGCGGATAGCAGATGTGTACCCCTCAAAGCATAATGGATGTATGGACGTACGGACGTACTAAGTTCATTTTGCCACATGGGATAGAAAAAATAAAAATACCTGAAAGCAGAATAGAATGTGCACATCTATAATGTATATAAAAGAATGTCTGAGAGTTTCAATGAAATTCGCCCACTGGTATAAGAGGAGTAGCGGATAGCAGGAGTGAACCCCCCTAAAGCATCACAACAATTTGGCTAAGTTCATTTCGCCCTTTGGGAAAGAGTAAAAAATAAAAATACCTGAAAGCAAAATAGGAGGTGCACATCTATAATGTATAGAAAAGAATGCCTGTAAGTTTCAATGAAATCCACCCACTGGTTTAAGAGGAGTAGCGGATAGCAGACGTGTACCCCCAAAGCGTCACGGACGTACGGAAGTACGGACACCATGAATGCTATATACCGCCCACTTTTCAAGTGGGTGGTATAAAAATCATTGATGTAAATGGAATCATTAAGTTGTATTGACCCTGCAAGAATTAGAGTAAGAAAGTATGTGGCAAAGTCTAATTTCAAATACAAAGAAAGTAAGTCTGAAAACATGTTTAAAAGGGGTTAAAATCATGCCGATATTAATGAAAATCAGTGTAGACATGTTCAGTAGATAGCAGACATTGTCCCAAATAAGAAACATTCCACAAGACTGTTTGAAGAATTAAAGGTGTAATTTTAAAACACCCCTCCTAAAAAAAACTTTAATCAAAAACTTTAACCTGGAAGTTGTAAGTTAGATTGCCATACAAAAAGGGTTAAATATTCCTCCAAATAACATGAAACATAAAAAAATAGAAACAAAATGAGAATGATACAATCAATAGTAATATCAATTTAAAAGAAAAAAAACCCCAAAAACTTTAAGGTTGACTAAAAAACTTTAATCACAAACTTTAACCAAAACTCCAAATGTTAACAGACAGACAGGCAGAAGAAAGTCATGACTAAACAGGAAAAAAAACCCTGCTTGAACCTTCAGTAAAACACTTTAACCACAAACTTTAACAAAAATTCTAAATGTTAACTGACGGACAGTTGGACGGACAGATGGTCAAAAGTCATGACTATAGCGCTCACTGTAAACAGACGGGCTAATTAGAGAGGGGAAACCAGGGAAATGTGTAAGTTAAAGGTCACTGCAACCTTGACTTTTAGCACATTGACCCCAAAATAAATAGGTTTTTTCCTCTCATCATGCCCAACTTCGATGTCAATTTTGATTTCAATAGGCCAAGCAAAACTTGAATTGGAGAGTGGAGATCAGGAAAATTTGTCATTTAAAGGTCAGTGTGACCATGACCTTTGGCACAAGACACCTAAAATTAATTGGGTTCTTCCTCTCATCATACCCATCCTCCATGTCAAGTTTTCTTTCAATTGGCCAAACAGAACTGGGAAGAATGATATGTAATAATTTAATCCTACAAACCAACCACTAAATTACAACTGGTCCTCCCTTCAAATTATCTGTTAAATACTCAGATTAATTTTGCATTAATAACTACTCAATATAGGAGTACATGGCAGCAGATGACTTGACAGTCTTTCTACATTATTGTTGGCTGCCTGGACAGGCAGCCAACAATGATGTAAAAGGACTGTCAAGATAAATGCATCATACCAGCAGAGTTAGCAAGTAAGAATACGTTTGGGACAATGTTTTCCGAGCAATATAAAAGGGGCTGTTTGTGGCTGCATGGAGACTTCACAGTTTAAAAAAAAGACTTAGTGACCATTATCCTGTTAAGAGAAGTGTAAAAGACCATATCATTCACAGCATCAGGGTTGAAAGGTTTAAATCCTATAAAACTTTTACAATTAATTTGTCATGTTTTGTTAAAAGAAAATCATGAAAAATAGCACAAATTCTCAGCATTTAAGAAAAGTCACAGTTTATTTACAAAACATTTTCCAACGATTGGTATTATGAAAAGAAACTATATATTTTTCATCTCACTAACCCATCTTACTAAGCATTATCAAAAGTAGTTCAGAGCGATGAGAGGGTTCAAAATTTATGATACTGAATGCCGTTAAAACAATTTCTTGGCAAAATTATTCAGTATTTTTTAACCTGCAGCCCAACAAATTTCAAAAATAAAAATATTTCTTGTTTCTCGGGCATACCCCTTGTCATTGAAAATGTGCCTTGTCACTTTCTATTTACCTGGAAATCACTTTGACAAAACTCTTTTGCCCGTGTAAGACTAAATAAACAGCTGCGCCATGAGCGCATGATACGCCCGTTATTAATTACAAGAGGGAATCACACAATATGAGTATACATGTGTACTTGTCAGGTTACATATACTTGCCACCAAAAAATCATGAAAATCGCTCAAAGTCCAACATGTGGAAAATTGCCTTTATTTTGATGAATAAAGTCCCATAACTCTGGAATGACAAATCGGACAGCGACACAAATCGAAAGGGAGATTCCTTCTATCAACCAAAAAATCATGAAAATTGCTCTAAGCATTTTCAAGTTATTGTTCGACATGTGAAAAATAGTCCCATAGCTCTGGAATGACTAATCTACGGCGACACCAACCGAAAGGGAGCTTTCTTCCATCAACATAAACCACCTACAAAAAAATCGTGAAAATCTCTTGAAGCATTCTCGAGTTATCGTACGACGTGTAAAAAATCAACAATTTTCTAAGTAATAAAGTCCCATAACTCTGGAATGACTAATCGAACGGCGCCACTAAACGAAAGGGAGCTTCCCTCCATCGATATACACCACCTACCCAAAAATCACAAAAATCTCTCAAAGCGTTCTTGAGTTATCGTACGACGTGTAAAAAGCCGACAATTTTCTAAGTAATAAAGTCCCATAACTCTGTAATGACTAATCGAACGGCGACACTAAATGAAAGGGAGCTTCCCTCCATCGATATACACCACCTACCCAAAAATCATGAAAATCTCTCAAAGCGTTCTTGAGTTATGGTATGACATGTGACCAGACGGACGGACAGACGGACAGACGGACGCTCCAACATTTTGGGTTTATGGGCTACCAAAAAAACATTTTGTATGTCCAAAACCTTATTTTACCCAGAACCCCACCCCCTCCACCCTAGAACTTATATTTAACCCTAACCCCACCCCTCCACCCAAAAACCACACCCTAACCCTAACCCTACCCCACCCTGACCCTAAACCCTAAAAGCCCACCCCAGACCCTAACCCCCACCCACCCCCAGGACCTAACCCCCAACCTTAAGCCCTACTCTGGGGCTACCCCTTACCCCCACCCCACCCCACCCCTGACCCAACCCCACCCTAGCCAAATAAATAGGATTAGGAGCTATTTTTCGGTTTAGGGGCTACTAAAACTAACCCCCCCTGACCCCAACCCTACCCCCCCAGGACCTAACCCTCCCCAACCTTAAGCCCTACTCTGGGGCTACCCCTGACCCCACCCCACTCCTAACCCTAACACTACCTTAATTTGGAGGTAGCCCCTAATAATAATATCCCCTAAACCCCCAATGTTGGCCCGGACAGACGGACAGCGGTATACCATAATACGACCCGTTTTTTCAAAACGGGCATATAAAAATTAACCACCTATATCTTATTTGTCACTTAGTTCCATCAAACAAGATATAGTTGGTTAACTTTGCAACTACTTTATGTGAAATTTCCACTGCAGAAATCATTATTTTTTTTCATTTAGTAGTGTAAGGGGTAAAGGGGTAAATTTTGGTTAAATTTGCAACTGCATTATGTGAAATTTTCTCTTCTGAAAACATTGTTTCATTTTCAAGACTTTTTAATGCAAAAATGCACCCAACATCCCCATCAAAAAAAGAGGAAATATCACTTCAGAAACCAGAATTCTTTTTTCAATAGGCCGAACTGGACTAATTCTTAATTCAAATGTTATTGTGTTGCTAAAATCCAATTTGAATTTTTTGGTAGTTTGTCACTGGCATTATGTCCAAGAGTCCGCTGCTACTTTCTCATATTTATACCTCAAATGTGACCCAAACATGAGGGTGGCGAATAGGTAAAATAAGGTAGGTGGATAAGGTAAAAAGGTCAGTGTTCTTGCTGAAAGCACAGATATTCCACTTACAGCAGGTATACTAAAACATTACTAAACATACTCTCCATTTGGAATTCCACTATTTATTTATTTATTGCTTTTTAAGTTACTCAAGTCACTTTCAACAACTAATTACTATAATATCAGGATTGCAACACAAGAAAGTCAAGTTTAGTTGATCATTTATATTATGCTGCCCACTTTAGATTCCTTCCATACCTGGCATTGGTTACAAGGTCCTATTTTACAAGTAAATCAGAACTTGTTTCCCACAGTAAACAAGCAGTGCACCACTAACCCGGACTCCCTCAGGGATTGGCAGTCAACTGATTCTGTTTATGTGTTATTTATTTATTGGTATTTAAGGTCATATTTTAATGGGAAGAGATATCACAATGAAACGTACACAACATATGTACCGCCACTAGATGATGTGTCAAATATAAAATTCCTGATTGCCCCCACCAAGATCAAGGTCAGAGAGGTATGGAATGACCAATCACAAATTGAACCTCTAACTTTGACCTTGATGGGCCAAATCTGAATTTTGTGATATACCGTTTTGTGGTGGTACATATGTACATAAGTTTCATCCTGATATCTCTTCCCATTGAAAAGATATGGCCCAGACATGAAAAAGTTGATGTGCATGCTCATTCCATGTGCTGACCCTCACTGTGACCTTGACCTTGGTTAGAAATAGTTTTGGGATAAACGATCAACGTTAATTGTTAGTGAGTGGTAATGAGGCATTGTTTTCTCTTTCATAAAACTTTCTAGGTTATCAACTTTATAAAAGGCAGCATTTGATTAGATAACTACTTCATACTGTCGCGAGTTACTCACGACAGTATCTAACTAAATACTGCCTTTGTGACCACTAGTGACCCATTATTAACTTTATAAAAGGCAGCTTAGAACAAGCTATTAACTGGTAGAGTGCTAGAAGCCACTATCAGGGCTTTAATATGTAGAGCAGGTACCCCAGCCTAAATGTGTCATATTCTGTGGGTGTGCTTCATATTATCTTAGCAGTGAAATTACTTAGTCTATATGGGTTTGCCTTGTTACAATTTATGGGAGAGTGCCCTTTGGCACTCTCCCATAAACTGTAACAAGACAAAGACACATAAACAAATTTTGATGACCAAAAATAACTTAGCACTCTACCAGTTAATTGAAAATAGATTGTGCTTTCATTTTTGGAATTCACTTAAAAAAACCCAATGAAGGTTCTAAAGCTGAGAATGAATAGTACTGGCTGGTTTGGGTCATCATGTTTGGTAAAGAGTTGATATAGATGAGATTTACACTAAGGCTGTACAGTGCACAGGGTTAGTTACTCCATTAAAAATTAATTTTTTTTATAACCAGAAAGTGTGACTAGACCTGTGCAATGCACAGGGTTAGTCACAGTTTCTGGTTAAAAAACGAGAGGCCCCAGGGGGCCTGAGGGCGCTCACCTGACATGGTAGCCTAAATATCAACCCAGAGAATTGCTTTCAACAAGTTGCATCTGCTCCTCCTGAGAAAAGCTTATACTAAATATCCAAAGATTCTGACCAGTGGATCTAAAAAAAAAGATTTTTAAAGAATATTCCTCATATTGAACTAAGTTATAATTCAGGCTCTCACAGGCAGCCCATATATGAACCCAGGGACTTGGCTTTAACAAACTTGAATCTCACCCCCCCTAAGGATGCTGCACACCAAATATCAAAACATTCCGACTGCTGGATCTGAAGAAAAAGATTTTTAAAGAAAATTCCTCATTTTGAACTAAGTTACAATTTGAGCTCCCACAATGAGCCAAATATGGACCTAGGGACATGGCTTGAACAGACTTGAATCTTACCCCCCCTAAGGATGCTGCATAAAAAATATCAAAAGCAATCATCTGCTGGATCTGAAGAAGAAGATTTTTAAAGAAAATTCCTCATTTTGAACTAAGTTATCATTCGGGCTCCCACAGTGAGCCCAAATATGGACCTAGGGACATGGCTTGAACAACCTTGAATCTCACCCCTAAGGATGCTGCATACCAAATATCAAAACATTCCGACTGCTGGATCTGAAGAAGAAGATTTTTAAAGAAAATTCCTCGTTTTGAACTAAGTTATAATTCGGGCTCCCACAGTGTGCCCAAATATGAACCCAGGGACTTGGCTTGAACAAAATTGAATCCCCCCCCCCCCCCCCCCCCCCCAAGCATGGTGCATACCCAGTATCAAAAGATTCTGCCTGCTGGATCTTGAGAAGAAGATTTTCAAAGAAATTTGCCTGAAATGAACTAAGTTCAAATTCGGGCTCCTATACTGAGCCCAAATATAAACCCAGGAGGCCGATTTGAACAAACTTGAATCAGATCCACCCTACAATGTTGCATACCAAATATCAAAAGATTCTGCCTGGGGATCTGGAGAAGAAGATTTTTTAAGAAATTTGCCTGAAATGCACTAAGTTGAAATTCGGGCTTCTATAGTGAGCCCAAATATGAATCCAGGGGGCTGGTTTGAACAAACTTGAATCAGATCCACCCCACAATGTTGCATACCAAATATCAAAAGATTCTGCCTGCTGGATCTGGAGAAGAAGATTTTTTTAAGAAATTTGCCTGAAATGCACTAAGTTTGAAATCGGGCTCCTATACTGAGCCCAAATATGAACCCAGGGGGCCAATTTGAACAAACTTGAATCAGATCCACCCTACAATGTTGCATACCAAATATCAAAAGATTCTGCCTGCTGGATCTGGAGAAGAAGATTTTTTAATGTTCTTCCCATTGCCTACAGTGTTAAAAAGTGCTGACTCAGCACTTTTTCAAAAGTCCCGAAACTGAACCCTATGATAAAACCGATGGCAATTTTTTTTTTACCAATCCTTTCTGTTGGTCCTAAGGAAGCTTCACACCAAATAAAAATTCTCGGTGCCGAGCAATTTTGGAGATATGGGCGATTTAATTTTTTTCTATTTTTAGTTCCTGCGGTTCCCACGGGACTGCAGAAATTTTTTTTTTTGCATAAATCAAGTACTTATAACCCAATAATACCTCATATTAAATTTGGTTCAAATTGGCCTCAGGGTTCAGAAAATAGAAATTTTGGGCGGGGCAAAAATTCTTGCCCCTCTCAGAACAAAGGTAAATATTGCCCGTCAAACTTCTCTTGAACAAACTTGAGTCTACACCTCAAATGGAAGCTGCATACCAAATATCAAGTCTCTGCTATGGCTGGTTCATGGGAAGAAGATTTTTTAAAATTTTGGTCCCACCCCACTCCACAATATGAGCAGAAATCCAATTTGAAGAAAAACCCAAATGCCCCTATATAACCACTACTTACATGAAATTTAATTAAAATGTGGCCAGTGGTTTAGGAGAAAGAGGCTCAAACACCACCTTCATGCAGGACGACGAACGACAGACGATGGACGAGGAGTGATAAGAAAAGCTCACCCTGACTTTCAGTCAGGTGAGCTAAAAACTGGCAACTGGGATATCAGACGCTACATGGAAATATACACTGACTAAGGCTGTAAAGATGCATAGGGTTAGTTGGTTACATACTGTCACATAGGGTACAGGATTCAAGGAATTCCTGGAAATTGTACTGGATTGTGGAAATTCTTTTTAAAGTGAATTCCAATGAAAGTGTCAATGACACTGTAGCTCAACTTGTCAAGACAAAGACATGTACATGTATAGTATGTGACACAGCAATGACAAACATCTAGGTAATGACCTGATAACAAAGGTACATATAAAGTATTGTAATGGTCTGTACATAAATACTGACCGTAGCCTGTAACAAATGTATAGGTAAAGTATTGTAAAGGTGGGTGACAGTCAGATGCTAAACTAGAAAAAATCTTTGAGTCCCAGAGTGGGTCTGACTGAACCCCAAAATATTTGTTCTCATAGCACAGTGACAACAAAGGCACCCCAAAACACACTCATTCCTGTCCCAAGGTGAAAACAAAGGTACCCAAGAAGTTTCGTGAAGATCAGTTCACAAATATGAGCTGTGTAGAAGTTGTGACAAAAAACTGATTGGACCTAATTTCGGTACAAAATGGCCACTGGCAGCCATCTTGAATTTTGGACCGTGCCCAGAAACACTCGTTCTCGTCCCAAGGTGATAACAAAGGAACCCAAGAAGTTTTGTGAAGATCGGTTCATAAATACAGCCTCTAGCCCGAGCCGTATTGACATGTGCACTTACAGAGTATAAGTAGCACTGAATAAATCAAAGTTCATCTAATTTGCATAATTTCTGCACGAGAAAAAAACCCGTACTGTATGTGATGTATTCCATGTTACTAAACATTCATACAAAAATTTATTAAAATCAGAACTTTCCTACAGAAGTTCTGTACAAAAGACTGATTGCACTAATTTTGGTACAAAATGGCTGCTGGTGGTCATCTTGAATTTCGGACCACACCCAAAAACACTCATTCTCACCCCACGGTAATAACAAAGGTACCCAAGAAGTTTCGTAATGATCGGTCCATAAATACGGCATCTAGCCTGAGCCGTACAGAAGTTGTGTACAAAAAACTGATTAGACCTAATTTCGATACAAAATGGCCACTGGCAGCCATCTTAAATTTTGGACCGCACCCAGAAACACTCGTTCTCGTCCCAAGGTGATAACAAAGGTACCCAAGACGTTTCGTGAAGATCGGTTCATAAATACAGACTCTAGCCCGAGCCGTATTGACATGTGTACTTACTGTGTGTAAGCAGCACTGAAAAAATCAAAGTTCATCTAATTTGCATAATTTCTGCACGAGAAAAAAACCTGTATTATATGTGATGTATCCCATGGTACTAAACATTCACACAAAAAATTATTCAAATCAGCGCTTTCATAAGGAAGTTCTGTGCAAAAATCTTATTGCACCAAATTTCGTACAAAATGGCTGCCATCGGCCATCTTGAATTTCGGACCGGACCCCGAAACACTCGTTCTCGTCCCACGGTGATAACAAAGGTACCCAAGAAGTTTCGTAAAGATCGGTTCATAAATACGGCCTCTAGCCCGAGCCGTATTGGCATTTGCACTTACAGTGCTGAAAGTAACACCAAAAAACATCAAAGTTAGTCTAATTTGCATAATTTACGCACGAGAAAAAAACCTGTATTATATGTGATGTATCCCATGGTACTAAACATTCATACAAAAAATTATTCAAATCAGAGCTTTCATATGGAAGTTCTGTACAAAAAACAGATTTCTGCATCATCGGTACAAAATGGCCGCTGGCAGCCATCTTGAATTTCGGACCACACCTAAAAACACTCGTTCCCGTCCCAGGGTCATAACAAAGGTACACAAGAAGTTTCGTAAAGATCGGTTCATAAATACGACCTCTAGCCCGAGCCATAGCCAATTGTTGACGTACGGACAGACGGACGACGGGCCATGACAATAGCTCAAATTTGACTTCGTCAAAGTTGAGCTAAAAATGAAAACATATTCTATTTTCAATCAATAGTGTGTTTTAGATAAATAATCCATAACGTCTCAAGTCACTCACAATGGTATGAAGTATTTTTTTTTTAGTTAATTAAATACTGCCTTTTGTAAAGACTTGCACCCCACTCAGCCCAGTGGATTAGCAGTAATTAGTCGATTAATCTGTTATTATCTAAGTGCAGCTACAGGTATACGTACTGACAGCAATCAGCCTGACCATTAATTGGATTTGTGGCATATTGATATAACTTAGATGACCATCCTTTTTGAGTTCTGTTGGATTTTTTTCCATGCCAATTTATCCATTCGCTTTTAAAAAAACTGCAAGTTCATTTTTTAAAACTCGATCAATTTATTTGGATGAGACAGCAAAGTACACCCCTCCCCTCCTATCAGCAATTTGGCACCAAACACTTTGTTTGGCACTAAAATATCCAGAATGGCTAAAAATGAGGCACCAAACAGTTTCAGGCCAGCATTAACACTAAGATTTATTTTTTTATCTATTGGTTTTAAGGTCACTTTCAGTCTATTTGGCTATCTCATAGCCACAACATAGGTATGAAGTCAAGTTTAACCAACTTTTTACACCTTTGCTGCCCTCTGTAGAGGACCTCCACCCAAGCATTGATTCTAGGTACTACTTTACCAGTAAAGCAGGACTTGTTTACTGCAGTAAGCAAGCACTGCTCCACTTCCTGGGGTTTCCATTGGGATTCTACACTAACACATGATCAAAGTTGAAATTTGGCCCCTACAGTATGGCTGCTGTGGACTGGTCATTTTCTACTGGTGGGCAATATTTCCATGGATGCAATAATATTTGACTCCCAACACAAATTATAGGAATAATCAACAAAAATTTAATTAATGAAGCACCTGGTACAACCTGGTGCTTCTTTAATTAAAATTTTGCTGATGAAGATTTTTATTACCTGGTAAATGCAAGCGTGGAATACGACCAGTCCACGGCAACTGTACTATAATGGCAACAATAACACCCTAAGAAGCTAAAAAAATGACATGTTAGACAGCCAATATCACAAAAAGTTTCTTCAATGGTACTGAACAGCTACTGACTTGACAAGTCATAAGTGCCCCAAAGAAGCCTAATCTAAAGGCCTGCAGAATAATCCTGGCAGCAAACACCATAAAAAACTGGAATATTGAGTTAACAAGAATTTCAGTCATTTTGGAGGTACTTTGGGTGACCTTCCCCTTGATACAAACAGCCACACAAGGTCCATTAAAGAACTACAATGTCTCTTCATGCTGAAAACCATATATAATGATTTTCTTTGCTTTCAACAAGTTCAACATTTTGTCATTTTTTTATTACAATTAATCAGAATATCTACAAGTCTCTACCATTGATCAGATATAGCTTATTTCAATGCTGGAAGAACTGGAAAGTTTTGTAAAATAAATTAAGTTTTGAAAAATATAACAAATTAAATAAAAAATATATTTAAATAAAAACTACAAGTAAAAAGAAAGCACTGATATGGTGATATAAAATTAATTTAATATAAAAAAAAAGTATTTCAGGGTCTTTGTACACCACTGTCTTTTCTGGTGTTTTTTTTATCTATGGTACTTTGGCAAAATGGGCTTTTGACTCTAGGGATAATATTTTTATCAAAGAAAATGTAAAATCTCCAAGGTTAGTCTTGAAATGCTGGCAGCCTACAATTAATAAGCAGTCAGTCATGACTGTTAATTGAATTATAGTCTATATCAATATTGGTCACAGTTAGTGGCAGTTTGTAACCAAAATGGATTGTTGCCTTGTTAAAATATGTGGGCATGCACTTCTACTCCAAGCATCAACCTTCTGCACACTGATGTCAAAATATGAAAATTTTAATCTGCAAAGTTTTCCCATAATGCAAGCAAAGATTTAACCAATTCAATCTTGTCTGACAGAGCTCAATGAACTCTGTCAAACAAGATTGAATAAGTTAATTCCTAATTGCATTGGGGGAAAAACTTTTTTGCTTAAAATTTTGACGACATTTGTGTGCAGACAGATTACTCGATACTATTTTACAGGAAAAACATAACTTGTTTGGCACTGTAGATGAGCATTGTCCACTTCCCTTTCATGGAAAGCTACCTTTATCATTACCAACTGCTATATAGATGATCTCTCATAAGCAGTAATTCAATACAAATTTTTACCGTTCTAGTTTAGGCCACTGTTAATTAATACTTTGTTTTACGTCAATACTTGGTTCTGAGGAACAGATGCAAAATGCACCAATTGGTGACTATCCAAAAATAATCTATAGGCAAGCATTGAGGCATCTAAGAAAATCGAAGTTGCATATACACAACTACATTCAGTTTAGGTACTTTCAAAAGCTGAAATATGAAATTTGTTTGAAATGATATTTGTCCAAATTTGGGTCTTAAGCCTGTAAAACAATATTTTGGTGTGGTACATCCACCGTTTATTTTACAGCCTTGGGGTCCAAATCTGGAATACTTACACATGTGTGCCAACTGCTTTTAGTTAGTGTGGTTGTAAAATGTGTTCGATTTAAAGTTTCACATTTTAATTAATATTTTGTATTTTGTACTCAAATCAGTGATTATAAAACCAGCTGTGTCTTACACATACACATGTATGCATGCAACTTTCTTGTGCACTCTGTGATATTAAGAACACTCTCACTGATTGTGTCAAGCTTTTATAAATGAAATATCAAGACAGTTGGTCATAGTTTGATGAATAGTGTTAAGAAAAAAAGCATGTCATGGTACACAATTAACTAATATGCACTTCATAAATCTTAACGCAACCATCCCACATTCATACTACAATAAAGCGACAGATAATTCTTTCAAATCTTATATAATAGATTAAATGCTTATATTGGCTGTGAAGGGGCCCAGCAGACCCATATATGAGGGAAGTTAGTGGTTGTCAAAATAATTCTTGAAAAGATTAGGCCTAAAAAATTAAAAAATCTGTTCCTTGTTCAGTTTTAGAAGTGACTCCTTACCCACTAAGAACGACCAATTTATTACGGGAAATTAAATGCAACATGTACCAGTTCTCAAATTCATTCCTTCCATCTGCAGTGAGGCTTTGGAATACGCATCATAAGAATGTCAGAAACAGTGAAACAGTAAATGTCCTGAAAAAGGCCTTGGCCATTGATGATATCATTGTCATTATTCTGCCGGGAAAAGAAAAGCACAGATTATCCACTGTAAACATCGTTAAACTGTAGCGAACTAAATGGTCATAAATTTGACAGATTTCTAGCGTATAATCCTGAATGTCGCTGTTGGTCTCATTATGAAGACTCCAGTCATTACATACTTTCATGTCCTTTTTACATGCAAGAACGTCAATTCTTTTCACGTGAATCCTAGCAGAGTTGCAGTAAGAATCTAATGGATTCTCACTGTTTTTGTTGCATGAATGGATTCTCAGATTCTCATTGAAAAATAAGGGTTTGGTGTTTGAACAGAAAGTTAAATATACAATTGACTGGATTCGAAGCCTCACCTGTGATGCACAATTGAAAATTACATCAAAAAATTTCTGTTAATTACTGAATGTGCATTTTGTATAAAGCTTTCAGTTTCTTTTTAGGGAATGGGTATTTGACATGGATAGGGCTCCTTGATACATAAATCCGAAAACATGAGGGGGGATGTGGGGGGGGGGGGGGAGGTTTCATACGATTAAGGGCTTTGACACGGGTCAGTATGGTAGGCACATCCCAGCAAAGTATACCACCACTTATAAGTACACCAAAACAGGTCAAGCAAATAACTGAATGTATTTCTTAATTTTTTTTTTGAAAAGACTTGGTTTTCAAGAACTTTTAATGTCCTGGAATTTTAGTTTTAAAATTTAGACCTTTTAACCATTTCTCCCACATGCACAATTTGTTATTTTAATTATCCATTTTCTTCAAATATTTCAAAGTATTTTAACAAAACCACATCATGGGACCCCTCATTGGAATGAGCTCAACAAGCTGGGTCCAATGAGGGTCACATGATATGGTTTTCTTGACATTCTTTTGAAAATTTTTTTTTTTTTCAACTGCTCAATTTCTTAAGTGGGCAGATACAACCGCTTCATTAGGACAAGGACCCATACAAGCCCTGTTGTTGTACTGCAGGTAGTTATTGCAAATTGCCACAGAAACTATTATTCATATAAACTGGTCTAATTATATAAGGATTTTCTATGTTTATTTCATGTCTGGCCAATTCCACTGACTTGGCACAAAACTTTCATACTCATAGCTGTACATCTTCTCTCTCAAAAATGATTCTTTGTCTTCCGGCTCTGGGTATGTTAGTGCTTCTCCTTTGGGGTACGCATAATTTGCTATCCTTGTGGCAATCTTAAGTGAAACTTCTCGTATTTGACTCAATGGTGGGTATACTCTCCCTTGTTCTAAATGTTCATCTGTAACCAAAGAAGCCAATTCCTGAAAAAATTCAACATTCAATAAAAATTTGGAAAATCTCGGTCATCACAAGTTAGGCTATCAAAAAAAAATTCTGGTTTCTCAGACACCTCCCTCATCACAGAAAATCTGCCTTGTCACCTTTTTTTCACCTGGAAATCTCTTCTATGACACTTTTTTGCACTTGTGGGACAAATATTTAACCAGCTTAACCTTGTTTGACAGAGCCTGCAGAGCTCTGTCAAACAAGATAGAGCTGATTAAACTTTCAACTACATTATTCAGTGCTGAAAATGATAAATTTAAAGTAATTTGTATATTTTTTTATACTTACCAATGGCCCAGACTTAGATGGTGCAAACTCAATATTATCAAGGGCCAAACACAAATTTTGAATACCCAATCCCCAAAATTTGCATACAATACCGAAAATTAAAAGTCCTATCTGGCCCTCCATACTTTTACTATCTGCGCATATGCAGCACTCAGAAAGAAACCAGAATTGGCGGCAACATCATTCTTTGTAGACGAGCCTACTAAAATAATAACTCAGCGGGGAGATATGAGTGCACACTCATGGGAGGGCCATCCCCATCTGGGTCATTGGTAAGTATAACAAAAATACAAATTACTGTAAATTTATCATATTTTTATACTAATAACCAATGGCCCAGATTTAGCTGAATCGTATAAAAGTGGAGGGCCTAGGACTTAAGAATAAGCAGTCCAAATACAGCTCCTAAGCCTGTATTCCAAGGTGAAAAGGAGATTAAATTAAAAGGAATTACATGTGTGTCTCTCTATACAATAATAGAGAAGACATAACATAAATAAGGAGCCATATCCAAGTAATTCCGTAATCTTAGCATGAATGAATTATGTAACGAGCCTCAATTTTAAGGCTAGTCCAAACTAAGCTCCTTAAATTAGGATAGTGTATTTGAGAGTGAGATCCTAACCCCCACAAACACACGCCATATATAAATAATAAACAAGCTGTATCTGGGATCAGTAATAATCTACAGACAAAACAGCTTCACTCATAGTTACACACTTATAATAGCTGGAAGAGATTAAGAAAAATCACCCCCACCCTTTTTTTGAAGGAATATTCTTCAAAACAAAGCACTAAAAAAAAACATCTAATCCTCTTTTGTGCGCTTCCATGTAAGTAGAAGAAACCATAACTGCCGCAGGCAGTGGCTGCTGTGTGGAAGGAACATTTTGATGCACATTCCGACTCAGTATGGTTTCTCACAACAGACACTGTTAACCAAGACTATTAACGGGATGGAGAGGGTTCTCCAAACAGTGATCTGACCCCAGATAGAGCCGAGCATCCCGTAGAGAAACTTCTGACTTCTTCTACATGCACAATTGATCAGACTGATCCATCACAGCCTGACGGCTCATCACTGTACTGCTGACGGGTGCCCCTGGCTGGGTTTTTAAGCTGCAATAAGCTGCGCAAATTGCGACAGCAAGTCCATTACGGAGGTTTGCGGCGCAGCGGCTCATTTCCCACCGCATGTTGCTCCTGATCCGCCAATCTCTTTGTCGAATGTCCTGATGGATCAAGCCTCGAATCATTAGCTACTCGATGAACAGACTTTCTTTTCCTTCTTCTTTATCGTCTTTCTTCGAGGGTGAAGACTGGAGCATCTTCACTCGGCTGCATGAACATCTATAGCCGGGTAGCTAGAGTGCGGTCACATGTGCTTCGCTAAGGTGGACGAAGAAGCCGTAACTGCAGCCGGCCCCAGCTGCAGTGTAGAAAAAGCATCCTGAGTGGCCAGGGAGCATGTTAGCTCCGACTCTGTGCAAGTTTCTCAAAGCAATAGTCGACCCCGATTATTACGGGGTTAGAGAAGGCTCTCCCGCTCGCGGTCTGATGCAGACCTCGCCGAGCTTCCTGAAGAGAAACTTGCAGCTTTCTTCCCCTTCTTTTTCCATCGTCTCTGGGTGAGCTTTTGATTAAAAAGTGCTCACTCTACCCAAATCTACACTCTTCTCGACTGCATTGGACATACCCGGTATTATGATTCCCACTTACTGGTAACTGCCTGACTGGTCAAGCTAGCTGCTGGAATAAGAGGCCTTATTCCTTATATTCAAGAACACCTAGCTCTATTAACTCCCCAGAGCACGACGACGACAGTACATTTTGGATGGGTGTCACAATGCCATCACCATGTTCTTGTTCCTCTGGAAAAGAAACTGAGAAATCAAATTTTCTTGCGGTGACAACCCCAACATCGTAACTTCAACGCGAATACATAGCGCCACCCGCTTCCAATGTTAGTGTCCTAATGAGTTGACCCTGACCACACCAATAGGACCAGAATCAGTAGGAGTGCAGTGATAATAGGCAAGGCAACAAGCATGTATATACGATGTAGACTATTACACCCTACACAGATAGAAGTAATTCATAAATAATTATAATCCAACAAGTTCACTGCACTCCTAACATCTAACATATCATCATACAATATAAGGATACATGATGAAGAAAATCAAAAATAATTTCGAAATAAATTAAAACAAAATTTATTACTTTTGAAAATGCGTAAGTTTCCTAAGAGAACCACACAAGCCCAAGGGCATCCAATAGAGCCTAAGTGTGGACAACACCAAAATATTAAAGCTACACTACCGGAATATTAATAAATGTATCTCAACATAATTGTGACGAAATAAAACCCTGAATATCACCTGTTAAGAGCACTGTTAAAAGTAAACAACGTCAGGGAAGAAGAACCAGAAACTAGACAAAAGGCACACCAAAGGCCCAAGTCAGTAAATAATTAACTGATACCTGATGCAAAGCTAGATCTTCATGTGAAGAAACAACAATGCATCCGGTGTGAGATGCAAGACAAAAAATGGCCCAACACCCCTAAGGTGAGGACGTAATAGTGGGGATAAACAGAATAAATATTCTGTACAACACGTTAAACTCCAAAAAAAAATCAATAAAACAAGGGGCCCCACAGAGCCTGAAGTGCTCATCTAGAACAGAACACAATATAAACAGTATAAACAGAGTACAAGAATGAGTCTACATTAAGCAATCCATCTCCATAGGATACACTGTCAATCCTTGAGTCACTGAGTGACAAAAATAATCCAGGCATCGTGCCTTTTCTTCAGTTGATCATAATGTAAAATGAAGAGCTCCCCTATAAAGCCCCTTGATACAACCTAGGTGGATTAATCTTAGTTACACACCTCTAGAGGGTACTGAATACAAATTTTTTAATTCTTCAGCAACATGGCCAATCCCGGATCCCATAGGGAGCCCAAATATTAACCAGGCTCTTGATTCGAACAAAGTTGAATCTGACTTCCCTAGAGATGTTGTGTACCAAATATGAAAGCATTCTGGCTATTGGATCTGAAGAGAAATTTTAAAGATATTTCTTCATATTGCACTAAGCTAAAATTTGGGCTACCATCGCAAGCCCAAATATTAACCTATGGATCTGATTTGAACAACCTTGAATCTGTCCCCCTAGAAATGTTGTATACCAAATATGAAAGCTTTCTGATTAGTGGATCTGAAGAAGAAGATTTTTGAAGAAATTCCCTCATACTGTACTAAGTTAAATTTCAGGTTCCCATATGGAGCCCAAATATTAACCCAGGCACTCGAATTGAAAAAACTTGAATCTGCCCCCCCCCCCCCACTCCTCCCCCCTAGAGATGTTGTATACCAAATATGAAAGCATTCTGACTGGTGGATCTGAAGAAGAAGATTTTTAAAGAAATTTCCTCATATCGCACTACGTAAAGATTTGGGCTACCATAGCGAGCCCAAATATATACCTAGGGATCCGATTTGAACAAACTTGAATCTGACCCCCCTAGTGATGTTGCATGCCAAATATGAAAGCATTCTGACCGGTGGATCTGAAGAAGAAGATTTTTAAAAATAATCCCCCATTTTGAACAAAGTTAAAATTTGGGCTTCCGTAGGAAGCCCAAATATTAACCTAGGGACATGGTTTGAACAATCTTGAATCTGACCCTCATAACAATGATGTATACCAAACATTAAAAGATTCTGACTGTTGGTTCTGAAGAAGATTTTTAAAGATTATTCCCCATCTTACCTAAGTTAAAACTTCGGGCTCCTGTATTGAGCCCAAATATGAACCAATGGGCTTTATTTTAACAAACTTGCATCTGACCCCCCTATGAATGCTGTATACCAAATATCAAAAGATTCTGATGGTTGGTTCTGGAGAAAAGATTTTTTTTAATTTTTGCAAAATGCTGACTCAGCATTTTTTCGATGTCCATTACAGAACACCCTAACATAACTGATGGCAATTATTTTTTACCATTCAATTCTACTGGTCCTAAGGATGCTTCATACCAAATAACAGCTTTCTGTTCAGTATGGTTTGGGAAATAATGGCGCTTGCAAATATTTCTATTTTTAGCGCTCAGGGTTCCCATGGGGATGCAGAAATTTTTTTTTTGCACGAGTCAAGTACTTATGACCCAATAATTCCACATACCAAATTTGGTTCAAACCGGACCATCGCTTCAGAAAATAGAAATTTTGGGCGGGGCCAAAAATCTTACCCCTCCCATGACAAAGCCAAATATTGCTTCACGAACTTCGTTTGAACAAACTTGATTCTACACATCAAAAGGAAGCTCCATAACAAATATTAAGTCAAGTTTGTACACACTGGTTCATGAGAATAAGATTTTAAAAATATTTTGGAGAATTTTCCCATACTCCCTCCCTATGGGCCTGGGCATGGGGAGTTGAACAAAAATGCAATGCCCCTTTGGGTCCATCACTCACACAAACTTTCACTTGAATTGGCCCAGTGGTTTTGGAGGAGAAGACCAAATCATGGTGTTGACGGATGGAGAGCGATGATATTAGCTCAGTTTGACTTTGTCAAGATGAGCTAAAAACAGCCAGAAAGCTTAGGAGTTTAACCGGAAGGTTCATGGAAGGATAGGGAAGGAACTCATAATCAACAGCGGGTAAATCATTAGCAAAACAAATGACGTCAAGGCGTATATCCCGAAATTGGGTAACATGGAATAATTTTCATATTATTTAAAAGGTACAGCCCTGAACGTCTCAAACACTGTTAACTTCCATCATCCATTTACTGCCTTGAATCCACCATATACTTCACTGATTTGTGTCTGGCATCCACCGAAAGAGAGATTTAAAGCACAGATGTCAGTTGAGATGTTTACTGACTTTGGACCAAACAAAGAATAATGTTGGCCCCAATTCCGGTCTCTTCCTGAGTACTGTGCATGCACAGATAGCAAAAGTGTGGAGGGCCAGATAGGACTTTTAATTTTCGGTATTGTATGCAAATTTTGGGGATAGGGGGTTCAAAATTTGTGTTTGGTCCTTAATAAGATTGAGGTTGCACCAGCTAAGTTTGGGCCATTGGTTATTAATAGAAAAATATGTTGGTGTGCCACATAATAGTGTAAGTAGTTAAATTTCTGATTTCAACTATTTTCAGAACTGTTTTGTGAATAATCAAAAAAAAAAAGAAAGAAGCCTCTCACTCTCATTATAAAGTTGAGGTAACACTGCCTGAGAATAAATTTTTTATAGGCATTATATCTATCAAATACACTTCAAGGTATGATTTGCTTTTCCTGGACATTTTTCAATTTGAACAAATAGAGTATCAAGGACACAGGATTATTACTTTTCTGTTGACATTTCGTTTTGTGAAAAAGAAATGTAGAGCGGAAATGGTTAACCAATTAATCGATTAACCAATAATCAATGTCTTCATGGATCAAAAGTAATTGATCGATTAACCATTATTTTTGAACTACTGTATTATATGGGTTAACAAAGGAACAAACTTGCTCCAAAACAGGCAAACATTGTCACACTTACTCACATCAATTATGTAAGACAGAGTGAAGCATGCAAGTTAGATGCCGGCACACTTGTCTGCATGCATAATCATTATACTGTATCAGCAGCTGGAAATGGTCATTCTTAACCCTTTTACTGTATCAGTAGCTGGAAATGGTTATTCTTAACCCTTTACCCAATGCAGGAAGCAGACAATACTTGCAAAATAAATTCTTGAATTACTAAAAATTTTTAATTTTTGTCTCAAAAACATAGCTTATGACCCCTCATTGGAACTCGATCTCATTCTAATGAGGTGTATGTTTTTGAGACAAAAATTGAAAACATAATAAAATTTGAATGGAAATGTTTGGTTGGTTTAGTCTCATTATGCCGATGTGCTTAAATAAACATACCGAGATCGAGATTAGTGAGAGGTGCTAATTACTTTTACTGGTCACTTTTACCCAGAATTTTAGTCGTTTTTTTTTCTTAGTGAATACGGGATGTGAATACATGTCAGGGTGAACAGGGGTCATGGAGGCGGTTTAAAAAAGAACTTCTCCATATTGTTGAATACGGGATGTTAATACCCGTCAGGGTGAACAGGGATCATGGAAAAGGTTTAAAAAGGAACATCTCCATAGTCCCTCTCATACATAGTTCTCGCAGTCATGGCAAGTCAACAAGTTTCAGTTATGTTCATTCCTAATAACAGAGGAGGTAGAAATCTAGTTTACAATGACTTTAAGTTCCGAATAAAGTCACAGAAGCCACCAAATATCCACTGGGTGTGTAGTGAACGTGGTTGCGGAGCCACAATAAACACAAGAGATGACATTATTAGTTCGCCTGTGGGCACACATAATCATCTTCCGGACATACCAAAAATCTGTGCAGATGCCGTGTTAGCAGATCTGAAGAAAACAGTTCGTTGTGATTCTAAATCTGTATCATCTATCTACCAGGACTTAGTTGGATCTTTAAGAGGAGATGAAACTGACCCAGTGATCATTGCTAAAATTCCAACTTTCTACAGTGTACGATCAGCTCTTTACTGATCCCGAGCAAAAACAAGGCCAGCTCTTCCAAAATCTCATTCTGATATACTTCTACCAGAAATGTTCCAGAAAACAACAGCAGGGGACAACTTTCTTCTTGCTTCTGATGGCGAAGAAAAGAAAATAATGATCTTTGCGACCACAGCAAATCTTCAACTACTCAGTGAAGCGGCAGCATTATATTGTGATGGAACATTTGAGAAGTCGCCTAAACTCTTCTTCCAGTTATATTCAGTGCATGCTTTTGTTGACAATAAAATGTTCCCACTTGTGTATGAATTTCTACCAGACAAGCAGGAGTCAACTTACGTTAGATTCTTTGAACTTATCTCAAATAAATGTCAAGATGCAGGTGTGACCCTCCAGCCTTCTCAGATTTTTATGGATTTTGAAATTGCTGCTCAGAATGCTGCGCAGCTCATCTTTCCAACAACAATGGTAAAGGGATGTTACTTCCACTACAGTCAAGCGGTTTATCGCTTTGCATCAGACAAGTGCAGCCTTAGAAAAGAATACAAAGATGACACAGCAGTCAGAACATTAGTTCGACGAGCCATAGCTCTTCCATTTGTGGCAGTGCCAGAAGTCAGCGATGCTTGGTTTGAAGTACTGAGTGCATGAGAAGAAGAATTAAATACTAGGGATGTTGACCAGCGAGTGGTAAAGTTCACAGACTATGTAACTTCATTCTGGGTTGAAGGAGTTAATCAAAATATATGGAATCATTCTGAGACAAATGGCCCAAGAACAACAAACCACGTGGAGGGATGGCATTCTAAATTGAAGAAAATAATCAACGGAAGTAATCCAAATTTGTACTCTGTTGTGAGTTTTATTCAACAGGAACAGGCTTACACAGAAGCAACAATACTTCAACTCCGTGCCGGTGGTAAAGTTTGCCCACGACGAAAAAAGTACCGAAAAATTGAACATTTCATCCGGCATTACCAAAGAGAATACAGAGAAAGTAGAATGAACATTTTACAATTTTTAGATGCCGTGGCCAAGGCCAGTCCTTTTTGAGATTATTTAATTAATGCCCATGTTTCATGCAATGTTTAATGTTCGTTATTTGTAATTTTTTTGTAATTTTTTCTCATCTAAAATCCTGGGTAAAAGTGACCAGTAAAAGTAATTAGCACCTTTCACTAATCCCGATCTCGGTATGTTTATTTAAGCACATCGGCATAACGAGACGACACCGTTTGGTTGTAGCACTGACAGGTTTTGTCTGTTACATTGTGTAAAGGGATAATGCTATAAATCATGAATGGTACAGAAATTATTCAGCTACCTATTATGGCAAGTGATTAATCGGTTAACCAAGGTTAATCCATGTGATTAATCGATCAAGAAAACCCTTTAACCATTTCAGCTCTACAGAAATGCAGCCATTTCTTCCAACACTCTGTTATAAACTCAGATAATCTCCTGCGCATTTATGTGACCAAGGTCTCAAACTTTTGTTCTAAAGAATTAGAGGAAATGAATGCATTTGACTCAAGCAAGGCAAAACAATTATCATCTCTAAAAACACCTCCAACACAGGCAATAAAGAATATTAAAAAAAAAATAAAAATTAAAAATGAGTGGATCACAGATCTACAAGTCGAGTTGGGAAATTTTTTTTTTAAAAAGTTACATTTTTAGTAAAAGTACTGTGTCTGAAAACAAAAAAGTGGTATGTTGTGTGTGGTTCTGTGTAATGTAGAACAAAAGTTATTGCTCCAAAAACATTTGTTTACCAAATTCCATTTACCAGTCCCGTGATCTTTGAATTTTCAGTTGCAGACTACAAAATCAATAAATTCTTTCTCTCCCATACGGGTACCTAATCTGTGACATATAAAACAATAGTTTCAGCCCAAAATCCATTTTTTTTAACAGAGTTCTTATTTAAGTTATGCTGCCACAACCATGTCCAAAATCAATAGAGTTCTCCACTTTCCATATATGATTTCTTCCTTCAAGTGGGATTGAACTGTAATAAATAGAACTTAAGTTATCGCCTGGAAACTAAGTGCTATATTTAGTAAGAGTGATCTTTACCTTTCATCACTGCTCATCTATGGTTAGTTAACACTCAACTGAAGATGTAGTAGCCAAGAGTGTAATATGTTGTTCTCAGAGCCCCAGGCTTGGAGGTTCGAACCCCAGTCGGGGTAACGTATCGTAATACAATGTCCGCATGGATTCAACCCACACTGCTCCTGCATAGTGCCAAGTTTGGGGATGGTGCTATGCCCATCCTATCAGGTGAGAACGTAAATGATTGCCCGTGTGCAGTAATCATTATTTGTGATGTGATCACTGTGGTCACGTTTTTTTGAGCTCTTGGTATTCTTTGTAATTTTCTAGTCTGTGGAAGGATTCTTTAGCCCAAAATTGTCTCATGTGTTTTTCATCATATATGGTTTATTCCAGTGAACTTTTTAAACTGATACTAATTTTTGTTTGTGAGTTTTGGATGTAGAAATTTCTGGAAAAGTATGTGGAAATTGTTTTCTCAATCAATGTATGTTACCATATTTGTAACTTTCACAGTTTGTGTAACACACATCTGGATATTCTCAACAAAAGGAACAGTATTTAAGACCTTTCTATTTCAACACAGTGAGCACATATCATCACCTGCCAAAGTGACTGATTACTTTTCAACTGCAAATCAAGAGCACATCTTTGTTGAAATGGGTATCGTTTCATACAGCCCAGCTGAACTTCATGCCATTTGGAAAAATATGGTTTCTGAGTTAAATTACATTAACACTTATGACTTCAAAAACAGGAAAAAATTATGACTTCTTAGGCCAGAATATTGTGGCTACAAGTCTCAGAAATCCAAAGTGAATAACATTATGTGTATCAAGTATTGCAGATGCTCTCACATCCCTCCTAGGGGGAGGTATAAATTGGCGCAATCTAATTCCTGTGGACATTACTCAATCAGACTGTACGTTTCCTCAAACCTGCACAAAATTGGCTCTTTACAACGTAAGGTCTCTCAAAGAAAAGATTTTTTTTCCCAACTCACTTCTGATTGGGTTGCCACAGTCATATATTTCAAAACTACAGAATATTCAAAATACAGTTGCATGTATCATCACAGGCTCTAAACGCTATGATCATATAACACCACTACTGAAAAAATTGCACTGTATGACAGCAGATTATTTTCAAAATTTTGGTTTTGGTTATTTAAATGCATTCATGGCTTGGCACCTAAGTACTTACAAGACCTGGCGGCAATTAAAAAACCTGAAAGGAACTTGCGCTCCTCCTCACAAATCATGCTTCAGATGCCCTTCTCTAGGTCCACTTTTATGAATAACAGAGCTTTCACTTTCGCTGGACCTACACTTTGGAATACTTTATCAGTTCAGGTTCAGGGATCGAAAGATCTCAACCAATTCAAAAAAAATTTAGAATCACATCTTTTCAGAAAAGCTCGTGACAGTATTTAACCTGCTGGCCTTCAAACCTTTCTCAGTCTGTATATTGCCTTGATAGTCATGAGCTCATTGTTTATTTAACTGTACAGCATTTTAGAGCACTTTGTGATTTTACGCTTTATAAAATTTCCTTATTATTAATTACTGTACCTGTTAAAGAACCCTACTGTGGCAATGGAGCTGCAGCTCGGCAAAATTACCCGACCCCCCCCCCCCCCCCCCCCTTCTATATAGTGTACTTCATTACCTGTAAAAGGGCCTCCTGCTCTGTGCTCTGAAAATTCAATGGTGGAATTTCATAAATAAGAGGCCCCAGGGGCCCTGGGGGCACTCACCTGACAAGGTAGACTAAATATCAACCCAGGGAATTGATTTCAACAAGTTGCATCTGCCCCTTCTAAGAAAAGCTTATACCAAATATCCAAAGATTCTGACCAGTGGATCTGAAAAAAATAGATTTTTAAAGAATATTCCTCATATTGAACTAAGTTATAATTTGGGCTCCCACAGGGAGCCCAAATATGAACCCACGGACTTGGCTTTAACAAACTTGAATCTTCCCCCTCCCCACCCCTCCCCCTAAGGGTGCTGCACACCAAATATCAAAACATTCCGACTGCTGGATCTGAAGAAGATTTTTAAAGAAAATTCCTCATTTTGAACTAAGTTGCAATTCGAGCTTCCACAGTGAGCCCAAATATGGACGTAGGGACATGGCTTGAACAAACTTGAATCTTACCCCTAAGGATGCTGCATACCAAATATCAAAAGCATTCATCTGCTGTGTCTGAAGAAGATTTTTAAAGAAAATTCTTCATTTTGAACTAAGTTATCAGTTCGGCTCCCACAGTGAGCCCAAATATGAACCCAGGGACTTGGCTTGAACAAACTTGAATCTCACCACCGCCCCCCCCCCCCCCCCCCCCCCTCCCCCCAAAGATGCTGCATGCCATATATCAAAACATTCTGACTGCTGAATCTGAAGAAGATTTTTAAAGAAAAATTCCTCATATTGAACTAAGTTATAATTCAGGCTCCCACAGGGAGCCCAAATATGAACCCATGGGCTTGGCTTTAACAGACTTGAATCTCACCCCCTAAGGATGCTGCACACCAAATATCAAAATATTCCGACTGCTGGATCTGAAGAAGAAGATTTTTTTAAGAAAATTCCTCATTTTGAACTAAGTTACAATTCGAGCTCCCACAGTGAGACCAAATATAGACCTAGGGACATGGCTTGAACAAACTTTAATCTCACCCACGTAAGGATGCAGCATACCAAATATCAAAACATTCTGACTGCTGGATCTGAAGAAGAAGATTTTTAAAGAAAATTCCTCATTTTGAACTAAGTTGCAATTCGAGCTCCCACAGTGAGCCCAAATATGGACCTAGGGACATGGCTTGAACAAACTTGAATCTCACCCCCGTAAGGATGCAGCATACCAAATATCAAAACATTCTGACTGCTGGATCTGAAGAAGAAGAGTTTTAAAGAAAATTCCTCATTTTGAACTAAGTAATAATTCGGGCTCCCAGCACAGTGAGCCCAAATATGAACCCAGGGACTTGGCTTGAACAAACTTGAATCTCTCCACCTCCACCCCCCTTCCACCCCCCCCCCCCCCCCCCCAAGCATGCTGCATACCAAATATCAAAAGATTCTGATCGGCAGATCTGAAGAAGAAGATTTTTCAAGAACATTCCTCATACTGCACTAATTTAAAATTTTGGGCTCTCATAGAGAGCCCAAATATGGACTCAGGGATTTGATTTCAACAAACATGTGAAACAATCTTCCAAAGATGTTACATGTAAAATTTGAAATCTTTTGGAGCAGTGGTTTGGGAGAAAAGTAGTCTTAAAATGTTTTTCCCCATTATCCACAGTGTTAAAAAATGCTGACTCAGCACTTTTTTAAAGTCCCCAAAAAGTACCCCATGATAAATAGCTCCTCTAACTTCTCTTGAACAATCTGAGTCTACACCTCAAAAGGAAGCTGCACTCCAAATATCAAGTCTCTACTACTGCTGGTTCATGAGAAGAAGATTTGTTAAGATTTAAGCATATTTTTGGGGCGTGGCCCTATCGAGGCAACTTGATTTGAACAAAATCAAATTGCGATGTCAACTATTATCTCAAATATCAATTAAATTGGTTCAGCGGTTTGGGAGGAGAAGATGCAAACACCATGTTCACGGACGATGAGTGATCACTGTAGCTCTCCTGGCTAAAAGTCAGGTGAGCTAAAAATACCTGAGATGATTCTGATGATGAGGGGTTCATACGGGGTGCTGCAAAAAATAAGCGCAAGGATTTCATAAGAAGAAAGAAGATGGAATTTTTTCTCTCTTCTATAAATAACTAATCTGATAATCTGGTGAACAAAACAAAAGTTATTGCCAACAATCCAATTTCAGACAACCATTCTGTTTTTGTTAAGAGTCGAGTAACCTTTGACACTACAGCTACCATGTCCAAAATCAAATGGTTCAACACTGTCCTTGTATAATTACTTTCTGCTAGTGTGGTTGAGCAGTGATAAATAGAACTATAGTTATCGCACCTAAACCAACACATTCTAGTTTTACTAACAGCTACCTTGACTTGGTCAATGCAAAAAATGTTATACGATTCTTTCTCTCCAATAGGGATACCTAATTTGTAAATCTGGTAAACGTGTGAGATATAAAACAGGTTATAGCCTAAAAATTCAAGTTTTGATAAAGTTCTACTTATAATAACAGTAGCATGGCCCTTTGACCTTGCAACTATCACATTCAAAATCAATGGGATCCTTCACCAACCGTATACTATTACTTTCTGCAAGTATCATTGAGTTGAGATAAATAGAACCAAAGTTATTGCCAGGAAACCAAAATGTGCTATTTTTAGTAACAGTGACCTTGACCTTTGAACAATAAACCTGAAAATCCATATGTTTTTTTCATTCCCATGAGGGTACCAACCCCTGTAAATTTGGGGAGCCTGAGCTGAATAGAACTAAAGTTATTACTCGGTAGCCAATTGTTCATGCCCAAATGAACATTGCCTGGATGCCTGTCTTCATCAAACTATTTCATCGTAACTCGTCTAATATATACAGGGGAGTACACTTGAATAGATTTGAGATTTTCTCTTAATTGGATAACCCTGTTAATTGCAATAACTTCCAAACAACAAATCATTAAACAACACCTCCAGTGCAAATCTGACCTGTCAGTTACATATAGGTTACAGAGTAAATAAACTTCTGCTAACTGCATAAGAAATCTTGCAATCTATCTAACAATTACTCTGACAGACACTGAATTCCCTCTGTTTATAGACCTACTTGGCCTCAGTACATCCAATATAACAGACTAAATGCAAATAGTTTATATCTAGAATACACTAAAAGATCAAACACCTACTTATTGAATACCTCTTTTATTCGAATATTTTTCAGAGGAAAAGCAGACGTGGGCTGGCCATATAGTCCAAAAAATTTCCCGCTGGGCCCCCCCCTCCCCCAAATTTGGAGCCACCCAAGGCCCCCAAACTTTATGCAGCCCAACACTTGTTGGCGCATGAAATTTTGTGAAAATGACCAAAAGGCAAAATGGATTTGATTGCTTAGATTGTCGGTTTATCAAAATGCCCTGTATGTGGAGGCGTACTGAACGTCGATGGTGCGCATGTCTTCAACCAATCTAACCCTTCCTGTGCTGCAGTGCGGAGTTTTGATGTTGGGGAGCTGGCAGCCGCTCATCATTGCTCGGTGGTTCTCTCCGGCTTCCTCCACCTGTAAAACTGTCACCGACACGATATGACCTTGGCTGTTAAAGTGTCATTAAACCTTAATAAATAAATATTGGCAGTCCACACAGAGAGAGGGCATTTTGATATACCAGCAATCAAGTCTGCCACTGATTGGTCAGATGCAAAACAGCATTCTTTTGGTTAAAAAAATGAAAAAATTTATAGTAATTTATATAATTTTTATACTTGCCAATGACCCAGACTTAGCTGGTGCTAACTCTTAAAAATTCAGGGCCAAACACAAATTTTGCCCCCGCCCCCATCCCCAAAATTTGCGTCAAAATCCAAACAATCAATGTCCTTTTTGGTCCTCTATACTTTTGTCCACTGCGCATGCACAGTGTCAAGGAAGTACCGAAATTGGCGCCAAATCTTCATTCTTACAACCAGTGCCTGGTAAATGTTATATAATCAGCAGGGAGGTATGAGTTCCCAACTCATGGGAGGGCCATCCCCATCTGGGTCATTGCCAAGTATAAAAAATACATAAATTACTATAAATTTTTTCATATTTTTATACTGTACCAATGACCCAGACTTAGCTGAATAGAAAAAAAGCTGGAGGGCCTAGGACATAAAGGAAAATCCAATAGGCTCAATTACATATAAACAGAATTATCCCCTCAAGAAGAAAAGGAGAAACAGGATTTACATATATCTTTCTTGTTTATACAAAAAAAGACATATTACCAATCCGTAATTGAGCACAATAACATCAATGATCTCTATTAACATCCAGTATAACCCATTATACTAATTTTTTTAAAGGAAAGCCAATAAATAAAGATAGTCCAGAGAATGCAAATCCTTATACTCATTTAAAAGTGTCCGAAGATTGTATATTAACGCACGTATGACACATGACATATACAAATGCTTCACACTGAGCTACACTTTAAAAATATTACATCAATGAGATAAACATTAGCTTTACACTTCAAAACCATCCCAGCACCGACTCGGAATTACTGACTCCAGAGGAGGTATTCCCTTGCTTTTCACTATAAAGCAGGTGATATAAGGGAACACCATCCCCCCCTCCCCCCCCCCCACTTCCCCTTGCTCTGGGTCAATCACCCCAGAATGAAGAGGGCAGCAGGACAGAGTCACTGTTGGAACAGAAAGCCTGCATAACTATAGTTGCAACTGTTTAGTGGACAACATTCTGAGCAATAGATAACAGACCTAAACAACGAAGGTCGCCAGAAATAGACTCAATATTTCTAATGTAAAAATTCGTGAATGTAGAAGGCTGAGACCAGTATGCAGCCTTCATCAAATCGGTACTAGCAATACTATTAGCATAAGCCCAAGATGTAGAGAGCGCTTTAACTTCATGTGCTGAAATCTTAAGCACAGACTGCCGGGAAGAAGATAAGTTTTCATAAGCAGTACGAATAGTCAATTGAATCCACCTGGAAATAGAATGGACTGAGATGTCCCTTCTATTAGGCAGCAGAGACAGAAACGTTTTTGTCCCTTTCTGATAAACTCAGATCTACGTTTGTAAATACGCACAACTCTAACTGGACATAGCAAAGGCCTATGGCCATCTGACGACGGAAGAACCTTAATAACAATAGGCTAAGGGTACTTATTAGGAGCCTGTTTTTTAGCCCAAAATCCAACATTAGTAGTCAAAGTAATAGTATTACCAACACTACGATAGTGAGAATCATCAACAGATAGAGCATGAAGCTCACTAACTCTTCTAGCAGACGAGAAGGCTAAGAGAAAAGCTGTCTTATAAGATAAGTATTTTAAGTCTACCGTATCCAGCTGCTCAAATGGCGCTTCTTTTAGCTTCAGAAGAACCCAAGCTAAATTCCACTTAGGAATTAACCTAAGGGTTCTAGGTCTTTTTATCAAAAAGTTTTTAACTAACTTAGATAAAAAGACATTAGATCCAATTTGTAAGCTATCAGGATGAGCATTAGTATCCGATAGCATAGACCTATAACCCTTAATAGTAATTGGCTACAGTTTGATCTCGTCAAACAAGTAGACCAAAAAATTAGCAATGTCTGGAATGGAGGGATCAAAAATATCAATAGAATGATCCCTACACCATCGAGAGAAAACCTTCCACTCAGCTGCGTAATTTAGCGAAGAGGAGGTCCTCCTACAATTAGAAATTGTGTCCACTGCTCGTCCTGTAAATTGCTTGCTGTGCAAGAAGGACCGCACAACAGAAATATGTGAAGGTTGAGACCTTGCGGGTTGTGATGCACTGTGCGCGATTTCCCCTGCGAAAGAAGGTCCTCCCGTGGAGGAAGCTTCAGAGGAATGTCCCATAACAGACACCTGAGTAGATTTATCCATGGTCTCTGGAGTGAAAGAGATGCTACCAACAGAATCTTGCAGTGAGATTGCTTGATTTTTAGCAATATCTGTTGGATCAACGGAGCTGGCGGATACGCGTATCCTATTATTCTGTCCCTAGAGATCGAGAGAGCATCTACTGCGAACGCTCGAGGATCTGGGCATGGTGACACATATGCCTGCAACTGATTGTTGAGATGCGTTGCAAACAAGTCTATCATCAGACGATCCCATTGGTAGCAGATCTGATTGAATACTCGTTTGTTGAGAGTCCATTCTGATGGCAACATATGACCTTTCCGAGAAAGGGAGTCTGCTAGAACATTCAGACGACCCAGAATATGATGGACCGACAGAAGAACCTGATGCTCTAGGACAAACAGAAGGATTCTTTCCATTAAGTTGAACAACGGAATGGAATGAGTGCCTCCCTTGTTCCGAATATACGCTACTACTGTCGAATTGTCGGACAGAATTTGAACATGTGAATCCTGAATAATGTTCATCCAATGCCGTAGCACAAGCCAAATTGACATCATCTCTTTGATGTTTATGTGCTTGTTCAGGAATTGCGGGTCCCAAAGACCCTGGCACCTCGAATCTGTTGGGCTCAAAGTTGCGCCCCAACCTGTTTGACTCGCATCTGTCAGAATCGTAAAAATTGGATCCGGCAGTTGCAGTGGAACTCCCTGAGTTAACCACTGAATATCTGCCCAAGTCTGAATCTCTTGTTTTACCTGGTTTGACAAGACAATGTTCGTTTCGAGCGAATGAATCTTCACACTCCAATTCTGATTAAAAAATATCTGGAGTGGACGAGTGCGTAGACACCCCATCGGAATAAGGTTCGTGGCGGCTCCGCACAAACCTATCAGTCGCATGAATTCTCTCGCTGTTACTACATCTGAGTGTAGACAAAAGTGAGCGTAACAACTGACTAATTTCGCTCTGGGTAACGGCAGACAAACCAGATTGTTGTGAGTCTCGAAGCTCATTCCCAAGTGAATGAACAACTTGGACGGAACTAGATCCGACTTCTTTTCGTTTACTATGGAACCGAGACGTCGGAGCAGTTGAAGCAGACTCTGAACATCGTTCTGAAGCATTAATCTGTCGCCGTACCTCTGAAGAATGTCGTCCAAGTAGGCTGATGTTACCGCAGATGAATGAGCTCGGAAATGAGTCATTACCGAGTTCATTATTCAAGTGAAGGCCCAGGGCGCTAGATTCAGTCCGAAGCACATTGCTCGAAACTGATAAACGACTCCTAGGACAGCGAAGCGAAGGTACTTTCTGAACGCCGGATGTACCATGACGTGAAAGTATGCATCCTTGAGATCTATGCTCACAGCATAATCGTTCACTTGAATGCTCACTCTCATCGATCGAATGGTCTCCATATAAAATTTCGGAGCCACGATCAGCTTGTTTATCCAGCTTAAATCTATAACTGGATGGAACGAGCTGTCTGGTTTTGGTACCAGGAACAGGTAACTGTAAAAACCGGGAGACTCCTGGTTTTCTACGACCTCTATTGCATTCTTCTCCAGAAGAGATTGCACCTCTGATAGAAGCGAAACTCTCTTCTGAAGGTTTGACGGAAGCTGAGTCCATCGTGGTCTTTCGTGTTAACGGAGGTTTTTCTCTGAAGGACAGTTTTAGACCTTCAGAAATAACCTCCTGAACCCATCGGTCATCCGTAATTGACAACCAATTGGTTAAGAATCTCGACAGCCTTCCGTCCACTGGAGCGCAATAGAGGTTCTGACCTTCACCTCCTGGACCTGCGAGGCTTGCGGGAGGAGAAACTACGTCCTCCCCGACCCACGCCTCGACCAGTCGACCTAGGGGCATCTGACCGGTTGTCTCGGCCAGCATTACTCCCCTACCTGAGTCTATACTCTGACGGTCTCTGGAGTAAGACGTAGAGGCTTTCTTAGATCCTCTATAGGAACTTTCCTTGGACGTACTCCCCCCAGAATCCCTGACTTACTCCTCTCTGCTGAGTCCGTTTTTTTTTAAATGGACTTAAAGAGCAGAGAGTCTGGAGCTTTCTTGGTAATCTGATCGTACATTAGTGAAAGCTTACCATCGTAGAGAAACTCTCCTGAAACCGGAGCGACTCGAAGAGAGTTTTTCACCTTAGAATCCACCCTTGTGGATGAAGCCAGGGCAGCATCACGTCTGACTAACTCCAAATTTGCCACTGAAAGGGCGGAGTTATACGTGGAATATGCGATTACCCTCAAAAGAACTCTCAAGGAAGTTTGAACATCCTGGAATTCTTTATCATCAAGACGTTGTGATAACGCTCTGGTAAGGTGATCTGCGTAAGATAAGGCATCTAAACAGGCTCTGTTAGACGAGATTGTCGTCTCCAACGTACTGGAGAGAATCGACATAGACGCCGGCAATGACAACTCCAAATCTTCTGCCTGGTCGTCTAAACGCAGAGGAACTCTTGGAACACCCTGTCCTGCTGTTTCAAATTTATTTCTACTGTTGATGAATGGTAGGTGTAGAGCATGAGATGATAAGAAACTGGATCTGCCAGTCTTAGAGGCTAGCCTAAAAATAGCATCATTCAGCAATTCGAAAGGCCGCGAGACATTTTTGGATTGGGCCGGAAACTCATGCGTGACGTCCTTAGCCCGGCCGAAAAAGTCTGTGTCTAGGGACGCTATCAAGTCTCTTATCTGGTACCGCAGCTCTCTGGTCCGGAGGAACAACTTCTGGAAGGTGTTGCCAGATGAAATCTACGGCCACCTTATGTTGTTCTGAAAGGGAAAAATCCAGCTCTGCTGATTCCCTTTCACCATCCGACTGGACCAAATGTGAATCTCGGTCGTCCATATCTGACACTGCAGGGGAGCGTACCGACCCAGCTTCCTCAGACAGTTCCTGATCTGAAAGAGTTTCTAAAGGATGCTGGGATGCTGCGATGAGTTGTGCTATCTGCGATGGCAAGTCCGTCACGGAGGCCTGTGGAGCTGCGGTCTTACGTTGTTTAGCCGCTGGAAGCTCCTGGGACGGTGCCTCTTGCATAATTCTTTTATGCGAACGTCCCAACTGGTAAGGCCTCGTGTCCTTGGCTACCGGATGGAGTGACCTGGTCGACCTGGAATCCTTGGTCGGCGATGGTAAGGCCTCGTGCCCTTGGCTACCGGATGGAGTAACCTGGTCGACGTGGAATCCTTCGTCGGCGAAGCAGGCTGGATATCCGAGGTCACGTAGCCAAGGTGCGGTCATGTGTGCTGGCGTGTGGAAGTGGAAGCCAATAGACTAGTCGGGTCCGGCTGTCTATGCGACGGAGCGTCCCAGGAGGAGGAGTGGACATATGTTCTGACTGACGAACATTATGTACGACAACATCTGACCCCAGATGTTGTTGTAAGAGAGAGGGGCCTCTCTTGCTTGCGGTCCGGGTAGAAGTAAACGAGCTAGCTACCGGACTGACTGGCTTCCTCCGTTCCATCCTCCGATCCATCGTTGCTGGGTGTGCGTGATCCGAGATTATAGTGCTCGCAACACCCCTTCTCCTCTCCTGGACCGAAACGGATGAACCCGGCGTCACATCACCCGATCTACGAGTGACAGCTTCACCGGGCGAGCTAGCTGGCGACAAGGTCGTCAATCCTACTAAGGATCTAGGCACTTGTCGAATTTCCTTGAGCACTTTTGCCGCTAGCTCTACATTTGATTGCGACGACGGCAGCACATTTCCTGAAGACATCATGGAAACATCACCCTGTTCTCGTTCCTCTGAAAAAGAGACTGAAAAACTAGAGTGCCCCTGTGGCGAGAGGACCGGCATGGACCTCTCACCACTAACAATATATCCTGACACACGTCTCCAATGTTTGTCATCCCAATTGGCACGCAATGAGCAAGAATTAGTGCGAGTACACTGACTACAGCAAATACAATGAGCATAAGAATCAGAGGAAGACTTCCTTGATTTACAATTTGAACAATATTCTTTCATATTTAAAAAATATTAAACAGCCGTAGTACTCGCACTAACCCTTGAAAATACAAAGATACATAATAATAATATAATCCATTACAAAAATTTCGAAAAATAATTCAGAAGAAAAAATTTTCAAAAAAATTTTGACATGAGCCCAAGTTCCCAAAGGGAACGATGAGCCCAACTGGATCCCAAAAAAGCCTAAGTGTGGACAAAAATTTTAAAACATAACTAAAAATTAATGTTACACTTACGGACAATATTAATGTATCTGGCAATAAGATGAACCCCACAGAAGACAAGGAATTACTGTCAGAAGTAACCGTCATCAACGTAAACAAAAGTCAATAAAAATCGGAAACAAGACTTCAGGCACTGAAAAAATGGCCCGAAATCAGTAACCAATTTTAAAACATTATCCGATGTAAAGCAGAATCTTCCACAGAAGAAGTTGCAGTACATCAGATGGTAAATGCATGGCCAAAATGCCTAAACACCCCTAGGGTGAGGATGTAACCACGGGGATAACAAAATAAACATTCTGTAACTATGCTAAAACTCCCAAGAAATTTCAATAAAAAAATTTCAAAAATTATACCAAAAGTATGGGAGATTAGCAAGAGGGGTATCAAGGAAAGGGAGAGAGGAAACACTGAACAAACAGTGGAGATTTCATAGCAAGAATGAAAACATCAGGCCCATGCCCCGAAATTAGGGAACATGAAATAATTTTACATAAAAATTATAAGTTACAGCCCTGAACACATCCTTCCACTGTTTCTTCCTCTCATCCTCTTATTTCATCCTTGGATCCACCATTTCCTTCATGATTTTGTGTCTGGCATCATTTTAACTGAGATTATAAGCACAGATATCAGTGAGATGTTACTGATTGAAGGGCCAAATAAAGAATGAAGATTTGGCACCAATTTCGGTACTTCCCTGACACTGTGCATGTGCAGTGGACAATATTATGGAGGACCATATGGGACATTGATTTTTTGGATTTTGATGCAAATTTTGGGGATTGGAGGGCAAAATTTGTGTTTGGCCCTGAATTTTTAAGAGTTAGCACCAGCTAAGTCTGGGTCATTGGTACAGTATAAAAATATCAAAATTTTCTCCCATTGGGCCAAACTATGGTCAGCTTGATGAGTCCTGGGCTCCCTTTTGTGCAACCATTTTTGCGAAATGAGCAACAAAAATGCCATTGTAAATATCCTCTATGTGGATAGCCACTGATCACTCAAATGCAAGGAAGCAGCATTCTTTCGGTTTGAAAAATCGAAATTTGGTCTGGAACAGGAACCTCCTTTGCATGTTTCCCGGCAATTCTTTTTAGCCCAGTCTACCCCTGTGGAAAAGTGACTATTCAATCACAGTGGCATTCACTTAAATGGATTTATCTTTCAGTTGAAGAATCATGTTAACTAAATATAATTTCCACACAAACTAAAGTTGACCAACAGAGATGGCTAATCTCCCCAAAAAAACGACCTGATAAATCAGCTCAGCAGAACTTTTGAGAGAGGAAACCTGAAAAATCTGGAAGTTAATGGTCACAAAATCTCCCAAATATAAACAGGGTCATACTCAACCCACATGTAATGGTTGGTTTCAATCAGCCCAGCAGAACTTTAATTAGGGTGGAAACAAGGAAAACCTGAAAGTTAAAGGTCACTGTAACCTTGACCTTTGGCACAAAGACTCTAAAATACACACAGTTTTTCCTCTTATTATACAAAATCCACATATCAAGTTTATTTTTGACTGGCCCAGCAGAACTTTGATTGGAGAGCACAGACCAGGAAAATGATAAATTTAAAGTAATTTGTATATTTTTTATACTTACCAATGGCCCAGACATAGCTGGTGCTAACTCAATAAAATCCAGGGCCAAACACAAATTTTGAACCCCCAATCCCCAAAATGTGCATACAAAACCGAAAAATTAAAGTCTTATCTGGTCCTCCATACTTTTGTTTACTGGGCATGCACGTCAACCAGGAAGGTACCGGAATTGGTGCCAAGCATCATTCTTTCCATAGTGCCTGCTAAATGTTATAATCAGCGGGGAGGCATGAGTGCCCACTCATGGAAGGGCCATCCCCATCTGGGACATTGGTAAGTATAACTAGAACTATCACTGAAGGTGATTAATACCCCCGCTTTGGGTTTTTAGAGGAATGCACTTCTGATCATGTAGGCGAAGGCCATAAGGAAATGTATACATAAAGATCATTTTTTGTTGTTGAAATTTGTATTTGCATGTGGCCTTCCACAGAACAGCACTGAATACTTAAACAGCCCACAGATATATGGTTTACATTTGGAAAAACACATTTACAATGTGCAACATGTATTCAAAATCGGTTCATTAATGTAGGAGGAGTTGCGCACACAAGAATTTGTTCAAACGGAAAGACATAATAAATCTAAGTCAAAGGGAGATAACCTGGTTAAAATTGTCGTAGATCAAAAATCTTGGAATATGCGCATGTTCACTTAGTAGTGATGATGTGTGAAAAGTTTTGTCCAAATTGATTGATAAATGTAGGAGGAGTTGCACGCACAAGAATTTCATGTAGAAACCCATAATAAATCTAAGTTAAAGGGAGATAACCTAGTTAGAAGTGCCACAGCTCAAAAATTTTGGAATATGCGCATGTTCACTTAGTAGTGATGATGTCTGTAAACTTTCGTCCAAATTGATTGATAAATGTAGGAGGAGTTGCGCACACAAGAATTTCATGCAGAAACCCATATTAAATCAAAGTTCAAGAGAGATAACCTGGTTAAAATTGTCGCAGATCAAAAAGTTTGGAATATGCACATGTTCACTTAGTAGAGATGATGTTTGAAAGGTTTCATCAAAATCGGTTCATTAATGTAGGAGGAGTTGACCACACAAGAATTTGTTCGAACGGAAAGACATAATAAATCTAAGTCAAAGGGAGATAACCTGGTTAAAATTGTCGCAGATCAAAAATCTTGGAATATGCGCATGTTCACTTAGTAGTGATGATGTCTGAAAAGTTTTGTCCAAATTGATTGATAAATGTAGGAGGAGTTGCGCGCACAAGAATTTCATGTAGAAACCCATAATAAATCTAAGTTAAAGGGAGATAACCTAGTTAAAATTGCCACAGCTAAAAAATTTTGGAATATGCGCATGTTCACTTAGTAGTGATGATGTCTGTAAACTTTCGTCCAAATTGATTGATAAATGTAGGAGGAGTTGCGCACACAAGAATTTCATGCAGAAACCCATATTAAATCAAAGTTCAAGAGAGATAACCTAGTTAAAATTGTCGCAGATCAAAAAGTTTGGAATATGCACATGTTCACTTAGTAGAGATGATGTTTGAAAGGTTTCATCAAAATCGGTTCATTAATGTAGGAGGAGTTGACCACACAAGAATTTGTTCGAACGGAAAGACATAATAAATCTAAGTCAAAGGGAGATAACCTGGTTAAAATTGTCGCAGATCAAAAATCTTGGAATATCCGCATGTTCACTTAGTAGTGATGATGTCTGAAAAGTTTTGTCCAAATTGATTGATAAATGTAGGAGGAGTTGCGCACACAAGAATTTCATGTAGAAACCCATATTAAATCAAAGTTCAAGAGAGATAACCTGGTTAAAATTGTCGCAGATTAAAAAGTTTGGAATATGCACATGTTCACTTAGTAGAGATGATGTTTGAAAGGTTTCATCAAAATCGGTTCATTAATGTAGGAGGAGTTGCGCACACAAGAATTTGTTCGGATAGAAAGACACAATAAATCTAAGTCAAAGGGAGATAGCCTGGTTAAAATTGTCGCAGATCAAAAATCTTGGAATATGCGCATGTTCACTTAGTAGTGATGATGTCTGAAAAGTTTTGTCCAAATTGATTGATAAATGTAGGAGGAGTTGCGCACACAAGAATTTCATGTCCGGAAAGACGTACGGACGTACGGACGGACGGACGTACGGACGTACAGGGCGATTCCTATATAGCCCCCACTTCTTCGAAGCGGGGGTATAAAAAAATATACAAATTACTTTAAATTTATCACATTTTTATACTACAACCAATGGCCCAGACTTAGCTGAATAGTAAAAAGGCTGGAGGGCCATATGACTTAGAGGAAAATCCAATCTCTCAATTACTTTGATAATGAACAGCTCCTACAGGAGAATAGAAGACAGGGGAATTACAAATGATGTCCTCTTATAAAAAAAGAGAATGACATAACACCAACAATGTAATTGATAATTACATAGTTTCTCCATTTGATGCCAGCATAACCCCTTATGCTAATTCAGTAAAGGAAACCAATTATAAAGCCAGTCCAGAGAATGAGATGCTTTATACTCAATTAAAAGTGTCCGAGGATTGCATAGAAATGCTCGTTTGATACATGACATATACAAATGCTTCACACTGAGATACACTTTAGAAACAGTACATAAATGAGACATAGTTATTGCTTCACACTGAGCTACACATTAAAACCACCCAGCACCGACGCTGGACTACTGTCTCTGGAGGAGGTATTCCCTTGCTTTTCACTATAAAGCCAGATAACATAAGAAAAACCATCCCCATCCCCTCCCCTTGTTCTGAAGGAAAATTCCTCAGAATGAAGAGGGCAGCAGAACGGCATCAGTGCTTGAGCAGACTGCCTAAGGCATCTTCTTGATGTAAGAGTAATGGACGACATACTGAGCAACAGAAAGAGGACCTAAAGATCTAAGGTCACCTGAGATAGACTCCACATTTCTAAGGTAAAACTTGGTAAATGAAGAGGTCTGAGTCCAGAAGGCAGCCTTCATAAGATCAGTAATGGCTATACTGTTAGAATAAACCCAAGAAGCAGACAGTGCTCTAACCTCATGCGCTGAAATCTTGCTGACAGCATGTTGATCTGAAGATAGACTTTCACAGGCTATACATATTGCCAGCTAAATCCATCTAGCGATAGAATGAACAGATATATCCTTTATGTTAGGAATCAGAGAAAGAAAGAATCTTTTTCTTCCCTTTCTAATAAAACCCGATCGACGTTTATAAATGTGCATTGCTCTAACTGGACACAGCAAAGGTCTACGGTTGTCCGAGGATGGTAAAGCCTTAATGATAATAGGCTATATAGCCCCTTAACCGGAATCTGATTCTTGGCCAAGAATCCCACTTCCGGAGTGAATGCTAAAACATGTAAAGCTAGATCTTCATATGAAGAAAAAACAATACATCGGATAGAAGATGCAAGACCAAAATGACCCAACACCCCTAGGGTGAGGACGTAACCATGGGGATAAACAGAATAAACATTCTGTAACACACTTTAAACCCCCAAGACATTTAATAAAAAATTTCAATAAAAACAGCCAAAAAGCTTAGAAATTTAACAGGAGGGTTCATGGAAGGATAGGGAAGGAACACTAAACAAAGAGTAGATAAATAATTAGAAAGAATGATGACAACATAATTTTTATAATTATTGTAAAGTTACAGCCCTGAACATCTCAAACCACTATTGTTCACTTCCATCATCCATTTACAGCCTTGAATCCACCAATTCTTTCATTGATTTGTGTTCGGCATCCTCAAAACAGGAGGACCTCCTGGAAAATTTTCAAGTTCAAGGTCACTGTGACTTTGTGCTTCGGAACAACAACCCCAATATAAGAATTGTTCTTCTGTTTATCATGCCCAAGCAACTTGTCAAATTTGGTTTTGGACACATAACAGTGGTTTTTCTCATCAAGTAAAATATTTTTTAGACACCACTATTAGCAAGGGGAGCCCAGACTCACAAGATTTTGTTCACAAATAATTGTTCTGTTATGATTTTATGTTATAATTTTTGTTCTAATGCTTTGCAAACAACAAGCTAAAGCATACAATGTGGAGCCACTAAAATGGCTTTCTGCACACTCCAACTGAGCTGTGACTGTGGTTTCCATCACTTAGAAGAAGCAGTTAATCAGAGCCAATGGCAAATCATAAATTAAGACTTCCTTAAAAATGCTAACTAAACCTGTCTTTCTTACCTCTGCAGCTTGGAGGAAAATTTCATCTTTAATATGTCTCACACGGCAATGAACAACACCAAATGCCACTCCAGGGAATATATAAGCATTATTACCCTGACCAGGGTGAAATGTCTTTCCATTATATGTTACAGCCTTGAATGGACTGCCACTTGCAAACACAGCTCTACCCTGAAAGAAAATGGAGTGAGAAGTAAAACAAGAAGCCCCAAGGTGCCTGAAGTACTCACCTCACAAAGTTGTTCATAGAAGGGTTTATTTAACATCTGTGGCTATTCAACACTACAAAGGAAGGAAGTCATTTAATTATTTATATCTTTGTTGCCCATGTCGATGATATTTTTCTAGTATTGGGATACTACCACAGAAATAATGCTGAGATTTCCAGTAATGCAAAACCAGGAAGCCCAAATATCAACCCAGAGACTTAACTTGAACAAACTTAAATCTGAAACATCACCCTGCACCCCCAGGATGTTGTATACCAACTATTAATAGATTCTGAATAGTGGATCTGAAGAAGGAGATTATTAAAGATTATTCATCATATTACACAAAGTTAAAACTTCAGCCTCAACAGGAAGCCTAACTATGAATCCAGGGACATGATTTGAACAATGTGACTCTACACTGATCCCAGCCAGGGTGTTGTATACTACATATCAAAACATTCTGAAGACTGGTTCAAAAGAAGATTTTTAAGAATATTTCGCTTTTGCACCAAGTTAAAATTAGGACAAATATTAACTCAGGGTCTTTATTTGAACAAACTTGAAATCCCCCCCCCCCCTCCCCCCGGATGTTGTATATCAAATATCAAGAGATTCTGGCTGGTAATTCTGGAGAAGATTTTGAGAATATTCTCAAAACAGCACTAAGTTAAAATTTGGGCCACCATAGAGAATACAAATATCAATCCAGGGGCTTTATTTGAACAAACTGAATCTGACCCCTCTTAGGATGTTGTAACTCAAGAAGCAAGATTTTTAAATCTCACTCTCCTAGGGATGATGTATACTATATATCAAATGATTCTGGCTGGGAGTTTTGTGAGAAGAAGAAAATTTTTACAGAATATTCCTCATATTGCACTAAGGTAAAATTCAGACTCCCACAGAGAGTCCAAATATTAATCCAGGAACTTGAATTGAATCAATTTCAATCTGACCCCCCACAAGGGTCTTATATATCAAATATTAAAAGATTCTGACTGGTGGCTGTGAAGAACATTTTTAAAAATTACTCTCCATACTCCACTAAGTTATAATTCAGGCTGCCATTGAAATCCTAAATATTAACAAAAGGACATGATTTGAACCAACTTAAATCTGACCCTGCTGTATACCATATATCAAAAGATTCTGACTAGTGAGTTTGAAGAAGATTTTTAAAGATTATTTCTATTTTTAGCTACTGGGGTTCCCATGGGATGCAAGACAATTTATTTTGCATGCATCAAGTGCATATGACTCAATAATACCACATACCAAATGTGGTTCAATTAGACTCATCAGTTCAAAATATAGAAATTTTGGCAGGGTAAAAAATCTTGACCCTCCCATTACAAAGGCAAATATTGCCCTGTGAACTTCATTTGAACAGACTTGATTCTACATCTCAAAAGGAAGATCATTACCATCCTCATATTGGACTAAGTTAAAATTTGGGCTACAATAAGGAGCCCATATATCAATCCAAGGACTGATTTTTACAAACTTGAATCTGACTTCCTCAATGATGGTGAATTTCTCATATTGCATCACGTTAAAATTTGGGCATCCATAATGAGCCCAAAGATGCTTTGAGGGGCTTAATTTTAACATACCAAATATCAAAATATTCTCGCTGGGAGTTTTCCGTGGTTCTGGAGACGATTTTTAAAATTTTTCCAAATATGCTGACTCAGAATTTTTTTTGATTCCCCCAATAGTACACTATGACACAATCAATGACAATTTTTTTTACCATTCCATTCTACTGGTCCTAATGATACTCCATACCACATAAAAGTTCACTATTTTGTCCAGTTTGGGAAATATGGGCAACTGAAAATATTTCTATTTTTAGCTACTCTGGTTCTCATGGGGATGCAAGACAATTTATTTTGCATGAATCAAGTACATAGGCTTAATAATACCACATACAAAATTCGGTTGAAACAGACTCATCAGTTCAAAAAATAGCAATTTCGAGCAGGGTAAAAAATCTTGACCCTCATTACAAAGGCAAATATTGCCCTACGAACTTCTTTTGAACAGACTTGATTCTACACATCAAAAGAAAGAACATTACTAAATATTGAGTAATTTTTCCCATTGGTTCTTGAAAAGAATACTTTTTAAAAAATTTGGGTGACATTTCCCTCACCCTCCTCCCTATGGGGAGGGGCAAGAAGTTGATTTTTAAAATCAACATGGGATGTCAGAACAAACAAGCATTTCTGAAACTGGCCCAGCAGATTTGAAGAGAAGTCGTAAACATGATGTTCATGGACAGACAGCGTACACCATATGGTGAGTGATATTGCTCACCTTGACTTGCAGTCAGGTGAGCTAACTAACAACCATAGGAATAGTAGGTTCCAGAAAGTATATTGGAAGAATTGTTACTCAATAAAGAAATATTTTGTAAAACCCACATACTGTTGTTGTCATTTCATAAGCAGAACATTTCCAGAAAACAGGACATTCAAAGAATTCTGTGACAAGCTTTACAAACAGCTGCATATCAAGGGAGAATATTCCAACACATTTGGCAAGTGGACCTCCCAACACAAATAAGGAGGTTCATTATCATAAAGAAACAAAACATGTGGGTTGAAATGCCGTTTGTTTTGTGCAGTGAACTGAAACTTATGTCACTTTGTTTTGATAACTTCATGATATGAAGCCATAGTATGCAGGCTTTATATACGAAAACCATAGAAAATGGATATTACATGTACTGGTAAAAGAGGAAATTTTTCAATTTGCCAAAAAGTTGACAGTGTGAACTGGTATGTGTTCAATATCGAGTATGAGACCCATTACTGTTAATTACAGCTTGACAACGCCTTCTCATGTTCCCAATCAGGTTCCTGGTAGTCCTTTGTGGGATGTTGTTCCATTCTTGGACCAGCATGGCACCAAGCTCCTGGACACTTCTTAGCTGGACTGGACGGGCTGAAATTGCAAGCTGCTACTCATTCCTGACATATTCGATTGGACTGAGGTCAGAGGATCTTGCTGCCCAGTCCATATGCTCAATCCCCTTCCTCTCTCGGTACTCCCCGACAGCATGGGCAACATCAGGACTGGCATTATCGTCCATCAGAATGAATCTATCACCCACTGCACCTGCATACAATCCGACGTGGACGTGGAATCTCATCAATATACCGCTGTGTAGTCAATGTACCACATTCAAGGACACAGAGCTCTGTACGTCCATCCCTGCTGATGCAGCTCGAGACCATGATTGACCCTCCACAATAGCGGTCATGCTCCACAATGCTGGCAGCATGGAATCACTCTCCTGGTCTTCTCCATACCCTTGAACGCCTATCTGTGTGGTCTAGGCACTACCTTGACTCGTCTGTAAGAAGGACAGGTCGCCAATCTTCTCTGGTCCATCTAACGTGGTCCACAGCCCATTCATATCATGCCTGGCAGGGATTCTGGGACAGCGGAATGCGAATACATTGTCTTCATGATCAGAGACCACCTTCGTGAAACCTTGCCCGGATAGTCTGCTTCGAAAAATTTACCCCGGATGCATTCTGAAGGTCACTGTGAAGCTTGCTGTGGCAAAGTGGTTCCTATGGGCCTGAATGATCAAAAAGCAGTCTTAAGCTGCAGATGTTGCCCTGTCTCTGCCACCACCATGCTGTCTTACTGGTGTGCCATACTGCTGAAATCTTGCTCAGGCTCTGGTGATCACTGTATGGTGCACACCAAGGGCTTCACCAACCTGACGATGGGTAGCCCCTTGTTCCACCATCCCTACAGCCTGCCACATTTCTGCTTCAGACAAATGTCTTCTTACATTTATTCAATCATTAAATCACAAGGGTTTGTGTTGAATGAAGACTGAATACTCTACACATGTCATGTACATGTAGACAGTACACGAAAACATCATGAAAATCAAGGAGTACATGCTTTTCACGACTGCCACGAAAAGTCTGCCTGTCAAGAGAGCTAATATAAACACTCGGGACCATCTCAATACATTCCTCAATCATATCCACCAAAAAAATCACAAATATGTCACAAACAAATTTCACAATGATGTGTCAAATATTTGGTGCTTAGCAAACTTTGAGTTGTATATAATTAATTTGGAAAGTCACTTATAATTTTGCTCCCTTTATTTTGTCTTCCATTAATTAACAAGATATTCTATAATTAATATAATAAATTGTGCCCTTTGTATAGTTCTGGGTGTAAATAGGTGGCAGGAAGCCCCTCAAACCATGCTTAATATATGCAAGAAAAAAAAGAGAAAGACTTCTTTCCTCACTGATTTAAAAAAAAAATTGACAGCGACTCAATTAATATATTTTGTGAGGCCTTACTATCAACACTTGAAATCTCATATGAAGCCCCAAGACATGAAAGTTAATCAAACACTTTGAATGAAATTTGACCTGTTGTGTAAACAAATCATAACATGATTTCAAAGCATTTCAAACTTTGGAGAACATGTTTGATAGAACAAAACGAGTTTGGAGTTTTATATAATACAGCGGCATGTTGTGAGTTGGAAATTGATGACATTTGATGCATTATGTAATGCTTATGAAATGTTAAAAAGGGATGAACAATTATAAGTGAAAATTTATTTGAGGTCAGTAAATTCTCCACCAAACGACCATGAACAAACCACTTTCCTGTAAGACAAGTTGCATTCAACATGCACAGGCCAAGGAAGAATTTGTCCCAAACAGTCGCACAAGTTTTAATGATGAGTTCTCAAAAATGTATTTCTCACCACAGCTTGCAAACATTTTCCCAAAATATAATTTGCAGACAATTATACACCACAAGATGGTTTGCAATTAACCTTGAGTTGTATATAATTAATTTGGAAAGTCACTTATAATTTGCATGGAAAGTAAGATGCTTGAATAAAATTCAACTATCTAGATTAAACAGTAGAGTGATGGAAGCCCACATTTGGGCTTTATTCTGAAGAGGAAGTGGTACAACTTAAAGGCTTCATATTCTATAAATGCTTTTCAAGGCCCCTTGGCACATTTTCCAAGATATCAAGGCCTTGAATGACCCAAGTCAAATTCAAGGCCATTCCTTGAATCCAAGGCCCCACAGGAACCCTGCATATATGTATATTGTAACAGTACGAAGACATGCAAATAAATTTTGACAACTAAAAATAATTTAGTTCTCTAGCTGTTATTATATAAAACAAAAATCTGTGCCGACAGTATATAGCTAGTACATAAAAAATTATATAATACATCTGAATATCTGTATGCTTCTTCTGCTGTACATTCAGCCATACTGGTTGGGTTACTAAGTGCAAAAATTACAGGGCGTTCATTGAAGGAAGCCATGTCTCGAATAATTTCCTCTGTAAATACTTTGGGAATGGCAGCAGCACCTGAAAATTTAATGGATTTGTATCACAAAGGGAAGTTCCAAACCAGAAATCAAATCATTATTGCAAGTGGTTCATGAGATGATTTGAAAGCATTTTAGGCTTTTGGGGCATTAACGCCAGTCCCAAGGGAGTAGCAATTTTTAGAGAAAAAAACTCAGAAGAGTATACTTCACCAAGATGCTTTGTATTTAACTAGTTTAGATTTGGTCCAAAGGATCTGAAGAAGAATACGAAATTGATGGAGCACAAGAAAGATGATGACACACCATTTTCCCATTGCAAACAGTGTTAAAATGGACATCCCCATAAGCACCCCATGACAAAAGCAATGACAACTGTTTTGGTACATCTGATTCCTCTGGTCCAAAGGAAGCTTCAAACAAAAGAAAATGATAAATTTAAAGTAATTTTTATTTTTTTTATACTTACAAATGTCCCAGACTTAGCTGGTGCAACTTCAATATTATTAAGGGCCAAACACAAATTTTGAACCCCCAATCCCCAAAATTTGCATACAATACCAAAGATGAAAAGTTCTATCTGGCCTTCCATACTTTTAGTACTTGCGCATGCACAGTACCCAGGAAGAGACCGGAATTGGCGCCAACATCATTCTTCCTAGTTGTGACTACTAAAGTTATAACTCAGCGGGGAGGTATGAGTGCCCATTCATAGGAGGGCCATCTCCATATGGGCCATTGGTAAATATAAAAAAAATATACAAATTACTTTAAGTTTATATTTTTATACTAAAACCAAAGTCCCAGACTTAGCTCAATCATAAAAAAGCAGAGGGCCAAGGACTTAAAGGAATAACAGACCAAAATTCAGCTCCTTAGCCTGCATTAGGGATCCCAAGGTGAAAAGGAGATTAAATGTTAAGGAATTACATATTTGTCTCTCTATACAGCAACAGAGAAGACATACCACCGAAATAAGGAGCAATATTCAAGTAATTCCCTTATAACTTAGCATAGATGATTACACTAATTGGGTGTAACGAGCCCCCAATTTTAAGGCTAGTCGAGAATAAGACATTTAAAATTAGGAAAAGCATGTCCAAGGGTGAGAGACTAACGTCCACAAACACATGCTGTTTATAATGTAACAAGCTGTACATAAGGCCAGAATAATCTACAGACAATAAGAGCTTCACTCATAGTTACACACTTAATATAAAGCCAGAAGAGGTAAAGAGAAATCACCCCCCACCCCCCACCTTTTTTTTGAAGTAATAATCTTCAAAATAAAGAGGGAAGTGGCCTGGAATCAGAGAAAAAGTGGTACAGAATAATATATAAATATTAGCCTAAAAGGCACCTGGTTAATGGTTAATAAATGTTATTGGTACTTGATGCCACATCAACAGCCAAGGCTATATTGTGGTGATCCCGGTTATTAAAATCACAAGCTTCTAAATGTATGTCGCATCCAGAATACGTAGATAGGTCAAAAACCGGTGATATAAATATGTACAACCTTAAACTTATCCAATTGAATCCCAATGGACAGTTATCTGATAGAACTTATACGTTTCTGAGCCAACCAACAGGTGACCACCTTCAGGTGTACAATTAATTCCAATAATGAACTTCCAAATGTAACTGTTCAATTCTATAATAGGAATTCCCCTTGTGTTCTGCTTTCGGTTGAAGACTGGATTCAGGACCCTGAATGGGATATGAATAAAGCAACCCGTCATGGAGCGTCCCCAAATAATTTATGGTTCCCTAGGTCTGTTAAAACCAATAACTGTTCGGAGAAAGAATATACCACTCCGAATAATGAAGCCAAAAATATAGAACGTATGCATAAACAGCCTGTAGGAAACTCCATAACTGATCCAACTAACCCCCAAATTTTCATAAGCTCTATACTAAAGCAGAACAATAATTTAAGAGAATCCATTTAATAATAAGTTTGCCTAATAATAATACATATTATGCACATAATCAACAGAATTCCACATGTATCCTCATCTGAATACAGCCTGTATCAACAGCGTGACCGAGCGTAACAAAATCTAACCAGGAGACTGAAGGTATAACAACCTACAGTACGTGGAGAGTGGATTGTAACTAAATCACCCGCGGAGTGGAGTTATCACCCAAGCTATAACTTTCAAATTTTGTACATATCGACAAAAAACACAAGCAATGCTTCAGCCAATGGACCTCCGGGTTTAACCCGGAGGTCCATTGGCTGAAACTTTGCTTGTGCTGGTGAGGCTTTGCAACAAATTTGCAATTATTACTTGGGTGGAATTTCCACTCTGCGGGTGATTTAGTGATAATACACTCTCCACGTACTGTAAGAATACAACACCGAGAAGGAAAAGACATACTTATTCCTTCTAACTGCTCTATTCAAAACAAGCCAGCTGTCTCAGCCTAACTATGAGCTATTGATCTTCTATTCATAAGGAATAGATCACTGCCTTTCTTATACTATTGCCAAGCCAAGGGTGGTGTTGTTAATCAGAGCAAAGGCCTTCAACACCTGAGCAGAAAAATCCGGGAAGGAAAGATCTTCGTCTTTACTTCGCCTGGTACCTTAAGGCTATTTTTCGCCTAGCAAACACAGACTTTTGTTCAGATGGAACAAGATTCAAAGAACTTATGAATGAAAATGCCAATAAGATTACCGATCCAATGTCGAATTGTGACAGCACAAAGGTGGGTTTAATCATTATCAACTTATCGTCTGGAAACCAGTTGTTTACAATTTACTATGTGAAGGGTCACTGTGACCTTGACCTTTGACCTAGAGATTTCAAAATAAATAGGGCTCTTTCTTGTACCAATGCAAACCTATGAAGTTTCATGAACGTGGGTGGAACCATTGTCAAATTATCATCAGGAAACCAATTGTTTTGATTTATTATGTTCAAGCTCACTGTGACCTTGACCTTAGACCTAGCAAGTCCTAAATATATAGTGGTCTTCCACTCACCTAGGCCAACCTACCTATGAAGTTTCATGAATGTGGGTCGAACCATTATCAAGTTATCAACCGGAAATCAATTGTTTACGATTTACTATGCTGAAGGTCACTGTGACCTTGACCTTTCACCTAGCGAGTACAAAATAAATAGGGTTCTTCCTCTCAATGATGCCAACCTACCTATGAAGTTTCATGAAAGTGGGTCGAACCATTATCAAGTTATTGTCCGGAAACCAACTGTTTATGGATTTATAATGTTGAAGGCCACTGTGACCTTGACCTTTCACGTAGCAAATCAAAAATAAATAGGGTTCTTCCTCTCACTGATGCCAACCTACCTATGAAGTTTCATGACTGTGGGTCGAACCATTATCAAGTTATCATCCAGAAACCAATTGTCTTGATTTACTATGTTCAGGGTCACTGTGACCTTGATCTTTGACCTAGCGAGTCCAAAACAAATTGGGTTCTTCCTCTCACAAAGGCCAACCTACATATGAAGTTTCATGAATGTGGGTTCAACCATAGTCAAGTTATCATCCGGAAACCAATTATTTATGATTTAGTATGTTCAAAGTCACTGTGACCTTGACCTTTGACCTAGTGAGTCCAACATAAATAGGGTTCTTCCTCTAACCGAGGCCAACCTACCTATGAGGTTTCATGAATGTGGGTCGAACCATTATCAAGTTATCATCTGGAAACCAATTGTTTACGCCAGCCGGCCTGCTTGCCCAACAGCCATTCATCAAACTATAAGTCGAGTTTGACTTTGTCACAACTTGACTAAAAATTCATAGTCTTAATGTGCTGTTCCGTGAGGGATGGAGAATCAACCTCTGTAGCCCTCTCAACATCTGAATGTTCCACCTGAAAAACATGGTCAACATCATCTGAATGTACAGATGACTGGACCAACCCAGCACCATCCGACAGCTCACTAGCGGAGACTGTTGTCGGCAGAACCTGCGACTACTGGGATGCTGCGACATGCTGCACAGTCTGCGGCTGCAGGTCCATGAATGAGGCTTGCAGAGCAGGGATTATCTGCTTCTTCACCATATGCTGCTCACGGGACAGAGATCTGTTCCCAGATCTTTCGATACATGTAACGTATAAAAATGCCTCAAACGACTAGCTACAGGATAATCCGACATCGGTGCTGAAGGCTGGGAACATCTCCGTGGAACAGCATGAACATGTGAAGTCAGACAGCTAGTCTGAGGTCTAACATGCTTCATTGATGAAGCAGACGAAGAAGCTATAGCTCCAACCTGCCCCAGATGCAGTGTGGAAGGAGCGTCCCAGACCGCAAGCGTGAATGGTCGTCCCAACTCACTAAAGTTTCTCGAAGCAAAAACAGTCGTCCCCGACTGCAGACAGAACAGAGAGTGTTCTCCAGCTCGTGGCCTGGCGCCAGACTTCGGCGAGCATTCTACTTTGAAACTTGTAGGCTTCTGCCCCTTAGCAAGCTTTTTCATGGAAGTAGAGGAAGCCGTAGCAACAGCCGACCCCGGCTGAAGTGTGGAAGGAGCATCACGACTCAGACATTTTGAACGCGTGCTCTGACTCACTGAAGTTTCTCACAACGGAAAAACAGGCGACGGGACAGAGAATGCTCTCCAACTTGTGATCTGGCCCCAGATCTCACCGAGTATCCCGCTGAGAAACTAGTAGGCTAATCGCCTTTGCATGCACTTCCATGTGAGAAGGAGAAGCCATAACCACAACCGGCTGCAATGTGGAAGGAACAGCCTGACGCATGTTCCGACTGATTATAGTTTCTCGCAATGGACACAGTCGACCCCGACTGCTAATGGGATGGAGAGGGTTTTCCAAACCGTGATCTGACCCCAGGTCTCTCCGAGTCTCACATAGAGAAACTTTAAGACTTCTTCTCCTTTTGTCATCGTCGCTGGTTGAGCTTTATATTATGAGGTGCTCGCTCTACCCACGTTATACTACTCAACTGCAACGGACCTACTCGGCTCTCTAAAAAGGGATCAACAATGCACTGGTCAAGCTAGCTGCTTGCAGAGGATTAACGGCCTTAAACCTGTGCAAATATCATGAGCACCTAGCAGCTAGCTCTGTTTACTCATCAGGGTGGGGGCTCATCAGAGTCGGACGACGGCAGCACGTAACGAACAGGTGTCAAAGTACCATCACCGTGTTTTTGTTCCTCTGAAAAAGAGACTGAAAGAATAGTATTAGCCAGCGGTGAAAGCTCCCATCAGAACTTCGCCGCCCACCACACAGGTCGACACCTGTTTCCAACGTTCAAATCCCAGGGTACAAGTACTGAAGGAGTGCCGCGACTATTGGCAAACAACAAGTCTTTAATTCTGAGGCTTCCTGGACTTACACTAAGTACCAATTATTATAATGGCAACAATAATAATTAAGCCAAAAGATAAGTCCACTGCACTCCCAATAATAAACATCGCAAGGATACATAACATCGACAATAACAAAAATTTTGAAATAAAATTTTTTCCAAAAAATTCTGAGTGAAGCCCAAGCGCCCATAAGGAACCTCATGAGCCCAAGGGGATCCTGATAGAGTTTAAGTGTGGACAAGCACTAACTAATTAAAGCTAAACTACCGCAATAAGATATAATATGTATCCTAATAGAAACAAGAGGTCCCACGGGGCCTGAAGCGCTCACCTTGAACAGAACACACTATAAACAGAATCCAAGAATGAGTCTACATTAAGCAATCCATCTCCATAGGAGACATTGTCAATCCTTGAGCCCCTCAGGAGTGACAAAAATAGTCCGAGCATCATGCCCTTTTTTCAGTTGATCATAATGTAAAATGTGGAGCTCCCCTGTGAAGCCCCTGGATACAACCTTTGTTGATTAATCTTAGTTACACACCTTAAGAGGGTACAGAATAAAAAAATTCTAATTCTTCAGCTACATGGCCAATTCTAGAGAGCCCAAATATTAACCCAGGCTCTCGACTTGAACAAAGTTGAATCTGACCTCCCTAGAGATGTTGTATACCAAATATGAAAGCATTCTGACTGTTGGATCTGAAGAAGAAACTTTTTTAGGAAATTTCTTCATATTGCATCAAGTTAAAATTTGGGCTACCATAGCGAGCCCAAATATTAACCTATGGATCCGATTTGAACAAATTTGAATCTGACCCCTCTAGAGATGTTGTATACCAAATATGAAAGCATTCTGAGCAGTGGATCTGAAGAAGAAGATTTTTGAAGAAATTCCCTCATATTGTACTAAGTTAAATTTCAGGTTCCCATATGGAGCCCAAATATTAACCCAGGCACTCAAATTGAACAAACTTGAAACTGACATCCCTAGAAATGTTGCATACAAATATAAAAGAATTCCGACTGGTGGATCTGAAGAAGAAGATTTTTAAAGAGATTTCTCATATTGCACTATGTTAAAATTTGAGCTACTATAGCGAGCCCAAATATATACCTAGGAATCCGATTTGAACAAGCTTGAATCTGACCCCCCCAGTGATGTTGCATACCAAATAGAAAGCATTCTGACCGGTGGATCTGAAGAAGAAGATTTTTAAAAATAATCCCCCATTTTGAACAAAGTTAAAATTTGGGCTTCCGTAGGAAGCCCAAATATTAACCTAGGGACATGGTTTGAACAATCTTGAATCTGACCCTCATAACAATGTTGTATACCAAACATTAAAAGATTCTGACTGTTGGTTCTTCAGAAGAAGATTTTAAAGAATAATCCCCATATTGCCCTAAGTTAAAAATTTGGTCTCTTGTATTGAGCCCAAATATGAACCAATGGGGTTTATTTTAACAAATTTGTATCTGACCCCCCCTATGGATGCTGTATACCAAATATCAAAAGATTCTGACCATTGGTTCTGGAGAAAAGAATTTTTTAAATTTTTGCAAATATGCTGACTCAGCATTTTTTCGATGCCCTCTACAGAACACCCTGACATAACTGATGGCAATTTTCTTTTACCATTCAATTCTACTGGTCCTAAGGATGCTTCATACCAAATAACAGTTCTCTGTTCCATGTAGTTTGGGAAATATGAGCGTTTGAAAATATTTCTATTTTTGGCTCCTGGGGTTCCCATGGGGATGCGGGAATATTTTTTTTGCACAAGTCAAGTACTTATGACCCAATAACACCACATACCAAATTCGGTTCAAAACAGATCATCGGTTCAGAAAATAGATATTTTGGGCGGGGCTAAAAATCTTACACCTGTTATTACAAAGCCAAATATTGCTTCACGAACTTCGTTTGAACAAACTTGAATCTACACCTCAAAAGAAAGCTCCATGACAAAAATCACATCATTGTACCCACTGGTTTATGAGATTTTAAAAATATTATGGAGCATTTTCCACCACCCCCTCCCAATGGAGCTGGGCATGTTGAGTTGAACAATGAAAGTGTCAATGACACTGTAGCTCAACTTGACAAACTTGAACTTGTTATGTTATAAATGAAATGGCAAAATTGAAGATCATTGGTACCAATGTTATTTGAAGAAATTTCAACATAACAGCATTGTGTGTGCACAACGTCAGAGTAATCCATGCATTTTTAAATGTAAACTGTAAGACTGGCTAAAGGAAGAATGTTGATACACAAATGCAGTATGTTCAGAGGTTATTGTAAATGGCAACTTTTTTTCACAGAAATGAATGCTAATCAACACCAAGTTCAAAAACAATCCTATGATAAATGTGACCTGTAGGCCATGTCAAAGAATGTTGATGCACAAATGCAATAAATTCAAAGATCGTTGCTAACAGCAACAGTTTTTGATGCAAATGAAAAGAAAATCAATAGCTCCTATCTTTGTCATCCTGCATAAACATACAAAGTTTCAAAACAACCTTATAATGAATGTGCCCTCGGAGGCATGCCAAAGGAAGATGTTAATGCAGAAATGCACTAAGTAGAAGGTGATTGCTTGTGGCAAGGTTTTTTTTTTTTTTTGAGGAGGGGGGGGGGGGGGTATGGAAATTCATAAATAATACCCTGCAGAGAGTGCAAAAGGGATAAGTTGATGCACAAATGCAGTAAGTTCAAAGGCTGGTGATAACGACAATAATTTTTTATGGAAATGATAAAAAGTAATAGCTCACATATAGAAGTCACCTCGAACACACATACCAAGTTTCAAAGTGATCCGATCATAAATGTGCCCTGAAGGGTGTGTTAAAGGGAAATATTGAGGTCTGACTAAACTAAGTTCAAAGGTCAGTGGCAACATTTTTTGACAGAAATGGAAGAAAATCGATAGCTCCCATATAGATGTCACCCCAAACAAGCACACCAAGTTTGCAAGCGATCCAATCATAAATGTGCCCTGCAGGGTGTGTCAAAGGGAAATATTGATGCTTAACTGCACTAAGTTTTTACTAAGTTCATCGAAGGTCATTGCCAGTGGCAACATTTTTTGACGAAAATCGATAGCTCCCATCTAGAGGTAACCCCAAACAAGCATACAAAGTTTCAAACCGATCTGATCATAAATGTGCCCTTTATGGCATGCCAAAGGAATATATTGATGCCTGACTAAACTAAGTTCAAAGATCGTTGCCAGAGGCAACATATTTTGATGGACGGAAATGGAAGAAAATCGATAGCTCCCATCTAGAGGTCACCATAAACAAGCATGCCAGGTTTCAAAGCAATCCGATCATAAATGTGCCCTGTAGGGTGTGCCAAAGGGAAATATTGAGGTCTGACTAAACTAAGTTCTAAGAACGTTGGCCGTGGCAACTTGTTTTGACGGAAATGGAAGAAAATCGATAGCTCCCATCTAGAGGTCACCTCAAACAAGCATGCCAGGTTTCAAAGCAATCCCATCATAAATGTGCCCTGTAGGGTGTGCCAAAGGGAAATATTGAGGTCTGACTAAACTAAGCTCTAAGGATGTTGGCCGTGGAAACTTTTTTTGACGGAAATGGAAGAAAATCGATAGCTCCCATCTAGAGGTCACCCCAAACAAGCATGCCAGGTTTCAAAGCAATCTGATCATAAATGTGCCCTGTAGGGTGTGCCAAAGGGAAATATTGAGGTCTTCTGACTAAACTAAGTTCTAAGAACGTTGGCGGCAGAAACATTTTTTGACGGAAATTGAAGAAAATCGATAGCTCCCATCTAGATGTCTCCCCAAACAAGCGTACCAGGTTTCAAAACAATCTGATCATAAATGTGCCCTGTAGGGTGTGCCAAAGGGAAATATTGAGGTCTGACTAAAATAAGTTTTAAGAACGTTGGCCGCGGCAACATTTTTTGACGGAAATGGAAGAAAATCGATAGCTCCCATCTAGAGGTCACCACAAACAAGCATACCAGATTTCAACGCAGTCCGATCATAAATGTGCCCTGTGGGGTGTGCCAAAGGGAAATATTGAGGTCTTCTGACTAAACTAAGTTCTAAGAACGTTGGCAGCAGAAACATTTTTTGACGGAAATGGAAGAAAATCGATAGCTCCCATCTAGAGGTCACCCTAAACAAGCATGCTAGGTTTCAAAGCAATCCAATCATAAATGTGCCCTGTAGGGTGTGCCAAAGGGAAATATTGAGGTCTGACTAAACTAAGTTCTAAGAACGTTGGCCGTGGCAACTTTTTTTTGACGGAAATGGAAGAAAATCGATAGCTCCCATCTAGAGGTCACCCCAAACAAGCATGCCAGGTTTCAAAGCAATCCGATCATAAATGTGCCCTGTAGGGTGTGCCAAAGGGAAATATTGAGGTCTGACTAAACTAAGTTCTAAGAACGTTGGCCGTGGCAACTTTTTTTGACGGAAATGAAAGAAAATCGATAGCTCCCATCTAGAGGTCACCACAAACAAGCATACCAGATTTCAACGCAGTCCGATCATAAATGTGCCCTGTAGGGTGTGCCAAAGGGAAATATTGAGGTCTTCTGGCTAAACTAAGTTCTAAGAACGTTGGCGGCAGAAACATTTTCTGACGGAAATTGAAGAAAATCGATAGCTCCCATCTAGAGGTCTCCCCAAACAAGCGTACCAGGTTTCAAAACAACCTGATCATAAATGTGCCCTGTAGGGTGTGCCAAAGGGAAATATTGAGGTCTGACTAAACTAAGTTCTAAGAACATTGGCTGTGGCAACATTTTTTTGACGGAAAGTGAAGAAAATCGATAGCTCCCATCTAGAGGTCACCCTGAACAAGTATACCAGGTTTCAAAGCAATCCAATCATAAATGTGCAACATTTTTTGATGGAAAATGAAGAAAATCAATAGCTCACATCTAGAGGTCGCCCCAAACAAGCATACTAAGTTTCAAAGTGATCTGATCATAAATGCGACCTATGAGGTGTGCCAAAGGAAATTGTGGACGGATGTACTAATGTACGTACGTACATACACCGACGGACGAGAAGTGATGGCAATAGCTCAGCTTGACTTTGTCAAGTTGAGCTAAAAATGCAATGCCCCTTCGGGACCATCACTCACACATACTTTTACTTCAATTGGCTCAGAGGTTTTGGAGGAGAAGACACAAACATGGTGTTACGACGGATGCTAGACGGAGGATGGAGAGTGATGGAATTAGCTCAGCTCGACTTTGTCAAGGTGAGCTAAATAACCAATAACTGTTTTTAACTAAACACTGAATTAATACGAATCCAAAACGTTATTGAACATACAACGTCAAGAGGAAAAAACAGAAACTAACCAACAACAGGCAAAACAAAGGCTCAGAGTCAGTAACCAATCAACAACCACCTGAAGCAAAGCTAGATCTTCATATGAAGAAAAAACAAAGCATCTGGTAGAAGATGCAAGAATACAAAATGTCCTGAACAGTAATGGAAAGGACGTAAACGTAGGAGATAAACAGAATACCTATTCTGTTTTAAAAGTTAAACTCCCAAGAATTTAATAAAAAATTCAATAAAAAAGCCTTTGGAGTATAACAGGAGGGTTCAGGAGAGGGAAGGGAAGTAATACGAACAAAAACAACAGTGGAGTCATAAAATAATGACAACGTTCAGTAGTATATCCCAAAATTGGGGAACATACATAATTTTACATAAAAATGATAAAATTACAGCCCTGAACATCCAAAACCACCATAATTCACTTCCAGCATCCTGTTACACTGTTGATTCCATGAAAACCATCATTGCTTGGTGTCTGGCATCTTCAAAAATGAGAATTTAAAGCACAGATGTCAGTTCAGTTGTTACTGACTTTGGGCCAAACAGAAGAATGAGGTTTGCGCCAATTCCGGTCTCTTCCTGGGTACTGTGCATGCGCAAGGACTAAAAGTATGGAGGGACAGATAGGACTTTTAATTTTCAGTGTTGTATGCAAACTTTGGGTAGGGGGTTCAAAATTTGTGTTTGGCCCTTATTAATATTGAGGTTGCACCAGCTAAGTCTGGGCCATTAGGTTGTAATCTAAGAATACTGTTTTTTGAGAAAGATGGAGTGATGGAATGATGGATGGACAAGGGTAACACTATATGCCCCGGCCATTTCATGGCAGGAGCATACATATACTGAGCAGGTTAAGAGTTAATGTAAGCAGGTTTGGATGATTCATTTCTATTGAAATGCCATGTTTGCAGTTCTGTGTTACAACGGTTTCTTGAATATTTCTATATTTACAGTGTAAGTATCAGCATACTGAATTGTTTTAACCCTTTGATACTTTTGTACGTCTTATTACGTACGAAATCTTTTGTTTAATTGAACCCTTTGATACTTTTCTACGTCTTATTACGTACAAAATCAAACAGCACATTGATACTTTGTGGTCATTTGTTTCGTTATTATTTTTCGATTTTTTAAAGTCTTAACCACAATTCCTATTTTCTACCGAATAGTGCTCAGTGACAACCGTTGAGCCAAATGTTATCGCTGCTTAAAATACGAACGTAATCCTGCTGTCAAGACTTCTTAACTGGTTGAGTGCAAGAAGCCACTATCAAGGCGTTCACAAAATGAGGATACCAGAGCAAAAGCCAACACTTTCCTTGCTTATATTTCATATTCAGTCAAACACAAATAATATTTTGTTTATATCTGTTTTATTATAAATTATTGGAGAGTGCATCTGGGTACTCTCCAATAATTTGTAATAAAACAAGTTTTGAATAACAAATTCAGACCACCAAAAAATAATCTAGCCCTCAACCAGATAATGACTAATGTGAAAAATATCTTGTTATTTGCACTTTCTGATGTCTGACGTCGCATTTTGAAAAGCATTGAAGAAACTGAATTCCAAGTGACATTTGAACTCCAGTATAATTAAAGTATCAAAGGGTTAAACTTCAAAACACAAGAATCATGAACCATGCTGGTATTGGAAACAGATATATCCATTGCCCAAATAATAACCAGAAGATATGGGAGACATTTACACCTATTGCCCACTACAAATGAATTAATGATCTATACAAAATCTGAAAGAGGATTTTCAAAGATGTACAGTGAAGCCCACTTAACTATACATCTTTTAACTGAATAACCCTGTTAACTGAATATAATTTCCCAACACAAAACCATTTACCATTCCTCCAGTACAAATTTGACCTGTTAATTGAATATTATAAATTCAAACTAATTTGTATATTTTTTTATACTTACCAATGGCCCTGACTAGCTGGTGCTAACTCAAAATTTATCCAGGGCCAAACACAAATTTTGCCCCCCCCCCCCCCCCCCCATCCCCAAAATTTGCATGCAAAACTGAAAAAAATCATGTCCTATCTGGTCCTCCTTACTTTTGCGAACTGCACATGCGCAGTATCCAGGAAGACACCGAAATTGGCGCCAACCATCATTCTTTCTTGAAATTGCCTGCTAAATGTTGTTAACAGCGGGGAGGAGGTATGAGTGCCCACTCATGGGAGGGCCATCCCCGTCTGGGCCATTGGTAAGTATAAAAAATATACAAATTAGGCCATAAAAAAAAGAACCACTGTTTCTCAGGCCCGTGCGCATGGTCATTTATGGTGCGCAAGCAACCTTTTTATGACACCAAAAAAATCTTCAAAAAAAATTGAGATATTGTGCTCATTTCGGTAAATCGATATCGATGCGTTCGCAAATTTTAAATTAACACACTTCAAGCTTTTTCTACATCATACCTTAATAAAGTGGGTGGGTTTTAGCAATATTCACGACAGAAAGTGTTTTATACTGTAAAAGGTAAGTCATAATGACAGCAAGAAAGAAGGTGTCTTTCAGTCTAACAACAAACAGTCACAAAGGGGAATGGTCGATTTGCACCACGTTTGATTCGCACCAACCCTCAGAAAGTCTGCAAAGTCAGGTGCTGTGTTGAATGGAACACAGTCTCCTGGCATATATTTTTAGTAACATTTGTATTGTAAATGGCCGTCATTGGGAATTTGTGTACTGTTATTTGAAACCGTTACGAGTTTCCCAGTTAATTTAAATAAATGCATTTGAGATGCAGGATAATTGGATAATTAATAGTAACCGTTGCTTGATATAAAAGTAACAGTCATAGTTGAAAATAAATCGCATATAGGCAGGTATGTGCGGTCGAATTGGTTAATAAAAACATGCAAACATTCGTTTTGTATTTCATTTTCAGATTTCAAAAAAATATGATTATGGATGAACTGCGCGTTCAAATGGGTTGTGATAATTTTGAATATAATGGGGAAAAATTGCGATTCACGATTTTATTAGGCAGGTTGTGAAAGGATTTTTTTTTTTTGGTAAAATAAATCTCTGAAAGTTGGCACTTCGACATTTGATTTGTCCTAAAGACGTTTCAACCCGAGACGTTTCACCCACGAGGCGTTTTGTGACTTTCGTCCTGTGTATAATTTTCATGTTTCACTGAAAAAACAAACATTCAAACCCCACTTCATTTACGACCCAACACCCCTATGGTGAATAACCAATATATTTGCGAAATTTTGCGTGGTCCACCAGGCGTTTGGGTGGGGGTCAAATTACCACAAACAACCTCTCGGGGAAAAATAAAAAGAAAAAAAAAAAAACTGCCCGTCCGCATGCTTTTTTTGGAAAAAATGGCCTGAGAAACAGACAATCAACTTTGTATGGCCTTACTTTGAATTTATTATATTTTTATACAACAGCCAATGGCCCAGACTAGCTGAATCGTAAAAAGGCTGGAGGGCCTAGGACAGAAGAAAATCCAATTACTCAATCACTTCTTAAAGGAAAGCTCCTACAGGAGAATAGGAGAGAAAGGAATTATATTTGTCTTTCTCATTTTCAAGAAACGAGAAAGACATAACACCAACAATGTAATTGAGAATTACATAATATATAATTCTCCATTTAATGCTAGCATAACTCATTATGCTAATTCAGCGAAGGGACGCCAATATATAAAGACAGTCCAGAGAATGAGACTCTGCTACACATTAAAACCATCCCAGCACCGACTTGGGACTACTGACACCGGAGGAGGTCTTCCCTTGCTTTTCATTATAAAGCCAGCTGACCATAAAGGAAAAACCGTCCCCCCACCTTCCCCTTGTTCTGAGGTACATGACCACAAAACGAAGAGGGCAGCGGAACAGCATCACTGCTGGAACGGGTTGCCTAAACAACTATAGATGTAATCATTTAGTGGACGACATTCTGAGCAACAGACAGAGGACCTAAACATCTAAGGTCACCGGAGATTTCATGAGATAAGTAATGGCTATACTGTTAGAATAAGCCCAAGAAGTGGACAGCGCTCTAAGTTCACACGCTGATATCTTATTAACAGAACGCTAATCTGAAGATAGACTTTCAAGGGCAATCCGTATTGCCAACAGAATCCATCTAGCAATCGAATGAACAGACAGAAATATCTCTTCTGTTAGGAATCAATGACAGAGAGAATCGTTTTCTTCCTTTCCTTATAAACTCTGATCGGTGTTTATATATGCGCATAGTCCTGACTGGACACAGCAGAGGTCTACGGTTGTCCGTAGATGGCAGAGCCTTAATGGTAATTTTTATCTGGGGCCTGATTCTCAGCCAAAAATCCCACTTCTGTAGTTAAAGTAATGATATTACCAACACTAGTGAGTAGTGAGATTCATCAACAGATAAAGCATGAAGTTCACTAACTCTTCTAGCAGATGCAGAGGCTTAGAGAAATGCTGTTTTATAGGTCAAGAATTTGAACTCTACAACATCCAATGGCTCAAACGGAACTTCTTTAAGCTTCAACAGAACCCAAGCTAAATTCCACTTAGGAATTAATCTGAGGGTTCTAGGTCTATTTATAGAGAAATTTCTAACCAGTTTGGATAATGAAGTGTTAGATCCAATTGCCACGTTATCATGATGAGCATAAGTGTCAGATAACAAAGACCTATAGCCCTTAATAGTGACAGGCTGCAGTTTGAGAACGTCAAACATGAAGACCAGAAAGTTGGCAATATCTGGTATGGACGGATCATAGACGTCTATCGACTGATCCTCACACCAATGAAAGATTTCCCAAAGACCCTGACAGTTTGAGTCTGTGGGGCTCAGGGTCGCGCCCCAACCTGTTTGACTCGCATCCATCATAATCGTGAAAGCCAGATCCAGCAGTTGCAGCGGAACTCCCTGAGTTAACCACTGAATATCTGCCCAAATCTGGACCTTTTGTTTTACCAGGTCCATTAAAACAATACTTGTCTCGAGCGAATGCGTCTTCACACTCCAGTTCTGAGTAAAGAATATCTGGAGGGGACGTGTGCTCAAGCAACCCACTGGAATAAGATCCGCAGCCATTCCGCATGACCCCATCAGTCGCATAAATTCCCTCGCTGTTGATGCGTCTGAGTTTAGACAAAAGCGAGCATAACAACTGACTAATTTCACTCTGAGTAACGGCAGATGAATCAGATTGTTGTGAGTCTCAAAGCTCATTCCCAAGTGAATGAACGACTTGGACCGAGCTAGATCTGACTTCTTCTCGTTTACGATGAAGCCGAGATGTCAGAGCAAGAGAAGCAGACTCTGAACATCATTCTGAAGAATAGTTTTCTTGCCGTATCTCAGAATGTCGTCCAAGTAAGCCGACACTACCGCAGACGAATGAGCTCGGAAGTGAGACATTACCGAGTTCATTATTCGAGTGAATGCCCAGGGTGCTAGATTCAGACCGAAGCACATCGCTCGGAACTGATATACTATCCCTTGAACGGCGAACCGTAGGTTCTTTCTGAATGCCGGATGTACCAGGACATGAAAGTACGCATCCTTTAGATTTATGCTTGCCACATAGTCGTTCACTCGATTGCTCGCCCTTATTGACCGAATGGTCTCCATATAGAACACTGGAGCTACGATAAGTTTGTTTATCCAGCTCAAGTCTATAAACGGTCGGAACGAGCCGTCTGGCTTCAGTACAAGGAACAGGTGACTGTAGAATCCTGGAGAATTTTGATTTTCTAGGACCTCTATTGCTTCCTTTGATAAGAGAGCCTGTACCTCCGATAGGAGAGACTCTATTTTGCAAGGATTTGACGGAAGTTTTGTCCACCGTGGACACCTTGTTAGTGCTGGTTTCGCTTGGAAGGATAGCCGTAGGCCGTTCCAGACTACACTTCCCACCCACTGGTCTTCCATAATTGTTATCCAGTTTGTTGCGAATCTGGATAACCTTCCGCCAACTGGCAAGCTATAGAGGTCCTGATCATCACCTGTAGGACCAGCGAGGCTTACGGGAGGAGAAACCATGTCCCCTTCGCGAAGAGCCTCGACCCGCTGGCTTAGGGGCGTCTGACCGGTAGTCTCGATTAGAGCTACGCCCCCTTCCCAGGTTGCTGTATTGATGATACCTAGAGTAATTATGGGAGGGTTTCCTATGCCCTCGTGAGAAGTCCCCTTTAGACGATTTCTGTCTGGGATGTCCTCCTTTACTCTTTTCTGCTGTGGCGGCTCGATTAGACACCAACTTTATTTTTTTAAGGAGCAGTGATTTAGACGCTTTCTTTGTAGCTTGGTCACAAACCAATGAAAGCTTATCGTCAAAAATTGTGTGTCCGGATCCGGAGCGACCCGTAAAGAGTTTTTCACCTTGTCATCTATAAAAGATGACAACGCAAGGGCACCATCACGTCTGATTAACCCCAAATTAGCCACTGTTAAGGCAGAGTTATACGTTGTAAACATAATAGCCTTGGAAAGAACTCTTAAAGAGGTACTAATGTCCTCAAATTCCTTCCCGTTGAGACGTTGCGCCACAGCTCTTGAAAGGTGATCTGCATAAGACATAGCGTCTAAATTTGCTCTGTTTGAAGATATTGCTGTCTCAATTGTGTCTGAGTGAATTGTGAATGACGCAGGCAGCTCTAGATCTTAAGCCTGCTCATCCAAATGCAGAGGAACTCTCTGTACATCTTCCCGACCATTTTAAATGAACGTGGTCCAACAAACGGTAAATTTACAGAAGATGATGACAAGAAACCGCCTTTCTTCTTCACACTGGAGAGTTTGAATATGGCGTCTAAATGACTGAAGGCCTGCGACACTGTCTAGCCCGAACCGGAAAAGACAGGACCTCCTCCTTTGTCCAGCGGTTTTTTCCTAGTAGTTGCAGCATTCTGATTCGCCGGAACAAATTCAGAGTAGAATTGATGGATTAAATCCATCGCAACCATGTGCTGTTCCGAAAGGGGAAGGGTAATCTTCTTCCGTATCCCTTTCACCATCCGACTGAATCAGTTGAGACTCACTGTCTACGGCATCTAAACATGCAGATGACTGGACCGACCCAGCACCATCTGACAGCTCAGGTTCTGAGACTGCCAAAGGCTGCTCCTGCACTTGCTCGGATGCTGCAATGAGCTGCACAATCTGCGACAGCAAGTCCGTTACGGAGGCCTGAGGAGCAGTGGTCTTCTGTTTCTTGGCTGCCGGCTGCTCCTGGGATGGTGTGTCAAAGACGACTCTTTTCTCTGGATGTCCCAATAAATGAGGCCTCGTCTCCTTAGCTACCGGATGGTCTGACTTTGCAGACAATGAGTGGTCCCTTCTCAGCGATGCAGGCTGGATATCCAAAGTCGTATAGCTAAGGTGCGGTCATGTGTGCTTCGAAGATGCTGATGTAGAAGCCATAACTGTAGCTGATGCTGGCTGCGAACTATACAGAGCATCCAGGACGGGAGGCGCAGACGTATGCTCCGACTGATACAAGTTTCTAATCACAACATCAGGCCCCAGATGTTGTTGGGAAAGAGGGGGGGGCCTCTCTCACTCGCAGTCCTTTCAGACCTCGCCGAGCTTCCCACTGTACTTGCCAGCTTCGTCCTCTGTTCGATTGTCGCTGGGTGAGCCTGTTTATAGTTATAGGTCCTTGCTCTACCCAATCCACTCCTCTCGACCGCAACGGACACACCCGGCATCACGGTACCCATGGAAGGAGTAACCGCTTCACCAGTCAAGCTTGATGGCGACAAGGGACTAGAATGACCAGCAAGTGGCTTTTTGCCCTGTCCAATATTCATGAGCATCTTTGCCGCTAGCTCTGCTTGTTTATCTGAATGCGACGACGGCAGCACACTATCCCTAGACGTCACGTAAACATCACCATGTTCTTGTTCCTCTGAAAAAGAAACTGAGAAACTAGATTAACTTTGTGGCGAGAGGACTGGCATTGGCCTCTCACCACTAACAACGTTCCGTGACACCCGTCTCCAACGTTTGTCATCCCATGTGACACATGTTCAAGAATTAGTGGGATTACATCGACTACAAGCAAGGCAACAAGCATGTAGATCTGAGAAAGACTCCCTTGTCTTGCATTTTGAGCAATAAGCTTTCATAATGAATCAAAACAAAGTCAACAGTACTCCCACCAACTCCACAATAAATATATGAAAAAGATACATAATAAATAACATTAAAAATAGAAATCGAAAAATTAATTTAAAAAAAAATTTGCGGAAAAATTTTGTCAGGGGCCCAAGTTCCCCAACGGGAACAAGACGAGCCCAAATGTATCCTGATAGAGCCTAAGTGTGGACAAAATTTCAAAAAATTAATTGCTACACTACCGGAATATTTTAATGTATCTTACAACAATCCTACCATGAACTAAATAGGAAATTACATATATTTATACAACGGTGTCAATGTAAACAACATCAGAAGAAAAACTGGAAACAAAACTCCAGGCACTGAATAAAAACGCCCGAAGTCAGTAACAGATTTTAAACTATCCGATGTAAAGCAAGATCTTCAGCAGAAGAAAGAATGATACATCGGATGTATGATGCATGACCAAAATGCCTGGACACCCCTAGGGTGAGGACGTAAACATGAGGAAATACAGAATAAACATTCTGTATAACACGTCAAACTCACAAGAAATTTATAAAAAGTTTCAATACAATAAGCCAAAAAGCTTGGGAGTTTAACTGGGGGGCTTCAAGGAAGGATAATAGTCCAGGCACATTAGACATAAAAATGAGAAAGTAAGGAAAAAAATCGGAGAAAGCTGATTTTTTTATATGTTTCCGGGACACACATTGCGGATAAAGTGTGAAAAGTCCCCGCGAATCCGAGTTGAGCTTTTTTAGTTATAGCGTTTTTTTGATGAAAAAAAAAATTTAAAAAAAAATTCGACCCAGCTCCATATTTCTCATTCTTATTCGCCTTAGTAGGGTGAGAATCATAAATATCATGCTGAATTATATTGAGAATACATATCCCCAACAGAAAATGCCAACTTTGTACCAATCCTCACACTCAATGGTGAAATATTCACGAAAATGTACAAAATTCCGAAAAAAAATTTATTGTTTTCATACACACAATGGTACACAACGTCCATTAAATCAAATCTACGACTACTTTGGGAGTTAAATTATATATCAAAAATTGCAGAAAAGCAGTGGCTTTATAATGATATATAACAATAGTCATTTATTCCATAATGAACTGGTGAAACGTGTGAAATATTAACCATACCCCCTAAACTCAAATTCAAACGGCATCGACTTTTCTCATTCAAATACCGTATTATAGCATCATTGTTTCAATTTCCATGTTCGATTAAATCACATAATGTGGTGTTCGCCTACACTCAAAGCAGTGGAGATTGTGTCTTCGTCAGATAAGTTGACAAAAGTTTTCGTTAGACTCGGCGGCTTCCATATGATTATGTCATATTTAGGGGCAATTGGTTCGATCATGGCTGGTAGCGGCTTGGATGAACTTTGGGGGACTGTTTATGCTGGTGGGTCAATCCATCATTTGATCAGTGGTCATGCATATTCAAGAGCAGTTCGTGCCCATTTGCTAACACAAATTGCCATTACAAAACTTGTGTTTGAAGAAAGCCGAACACTAGATAACATAGACTGCACAGAAGTCAATGAAATGTTAAAAAATTTATAGTAATTTATATATTTTTTATACTTACCAATGACCCAGACTTAGCTGGTGCTAACTCTAACAAAACCAGGGCCAAACACAAATTTTGCCCCCCAATCCCCAAAATTTGCATCCAAAACAAAAAGAAATCATGTCCTAAAGGACCTCCATACTACGCCTCCACTGCGCATGCGCAGTGACGCAGACGTCCCGAAATTGGCGCCAATTATCATTCTTACTGGCAGTGCCTGGTCAGCGCTATGTACTCAGCGGGGAGGCAAGAGTTCCCAACTCCTGGGAGGGCCATCCCCGTCTGGGTCATTGGTAAGTATAAAAAATATATAAATTACTATAAATTTTTTAACATTTTTATACTGTACCAATGACCCAGACTTAGCTGAATAGTAAACAGGCTGGAGGGCCTAGGACATAGAGGAAAATCCAATAAGCTCAACTATATAATAAAGAGATAACCCCTTAAGGAGAAAAGGAGTATTAGGCTTTACATGTATCTTTCTTATTTAATATTTAAATTAGAAAGATACAATACCCTTAATAATTGAGCACAATAATATTCATGTTCTCTATTAACATCCAGTGTATCCCTTATACTAATTATTTTTAAAGTAAGCCAATAAATAAAGTAGTCCAGAGAATTGAGACTCTTTATAGTCAATTAAAAGTGTCCGAGTATTATATATTAAAGCCCATTTGACACTTGACATATACAAATGCTTCACACCGATCTACACTTTAAAAATAAGACATGAATGAATTTTAACATTAATATTACACTTTAAAACCATCCCGGAAGCGACTCAGAAATACTGACTTGGAGAAGGCATTCCCTTGCTTTTCACTATAAAGCAGGTGACCTAAGGGAACACCCGCCCCCCCCCCCCCCCCCCCCTTCCCCTTGCCCTGGGTCAAATAGCCCAGAGCGAAGAGGGCAGCCGGACGGAGTCACTGCCGGAACAGAAAGCCTGCATAACTATAGTTGCAACTGTTTAGTGGACGACATTCTGAGCAACAGATAACGGACCTAAACAATGCAGGTCTCCAGAAATGGACTCAATATTTCTGAGATAAAAATTCGTGAATGTGGATGGCTGAGACCAATACGCAGCCTTCATTAAATCTGTAATAGCAACACTATTAGCATAAGCCCAAGAAGTAGCAAGAGCTCTTACTTCATGAGCGGAAATCTTAAGCACAGACTGCTCAGAAGAAGATAAACTCTCATAAGCAGTACGGATAGTTAATTGAATCCATCTAGCAACAGAATGGACCGAAATGTCCTTTCTATTAGGCATCAAAGACAGAAAGAAACGTTTTCGTCCCTTTCTGATAAACTGAGATCTCTGTTTATAGATACGTAACGCTCTAACAGGACAGAGTAAAGGCCTACGCCCGTCTGAAGACGGAAGAGCCTTAATAACAATAGGTTCCGGATATTTATTAGGAGCCTGATTCTTAGCTAAAAAACCCACATTAGTAGTGAAGGTGATAGTGTTCCCAACACTACGATAGTGAGAATCATCCACCGACAGTGCATGAAGCTCACTGACTCTTCTAGCAGAAGAGAAAGCTAAGAGAAAAGCTGTCTTATAAGATAAGAATTTGAAATCTACTGTCCCAAGAGGTTCAAATGGCTTTTCCTTCAATTTAAGAAGAACCCAAGCTAAATTCCATTTAGGAATTAATCTAAGAGTTCTGGGTCTATTTATCGAGAAGTTTCTAACTAACTTCGATAAAGAGACATTAGATCCAATTTGTAAACTATCATGATGTGCATAGGTATCAGATAACCCTTAATAGTAACAGGCTGCAGTTTGATTTCGTCAAACAAGTATACTAGAAAGTTTGCAATGTCTGGTATAGAGGGATCGAATACATCTACAGAATGATCCCTACACCAACGACGAAAAACCTTCCACTTAGCCGCATAGTTTAGCGAAGAGGAGGTCCTCCTACAGTTAGAAATCGCGTCCACTGCTCGTCCTGTAAAGTGCTTGCCATGCAAGAAGGACCGCACAACGGAAAAACGTGAATGTTGTGACCTTGCGGGTTGTGATGGAGTTGGCGCGATTTCCCCTGCGAAAGAAGATCCTCCCGTGGAGGAAGCTTTCGCGGTAGGTCCCACAACAGACACCTGAGTAGATTTATCCACGGTCTCTGTGGAGACAGAGATGCTACCAACAGAATCTTGCATTGAGATTGTTTTATCTTTAGCAATACTTGTTGAATTAACGGCGCTGGAGGATACGCATATCCTATCATTCCGTCCCAGGGGATCGACAGAGCGTCTACTGCAAATGCTCTTGGATCCGGACACGGAGACACATACGTCTGCAACTGATTGTTGAGATGTGTCGCAAATAAATCTATCATTGGCCGTTCCCATTGGTAGCAAATCTGATTGAATACTTGTTTGTTGAGAGTCCACTCCGACGGCAACAAGCGACCCTTTCGTGAAAGGGAGTCTGCTAGCACATTCAGACGACCCGGTATGTGATGGACCGAAAGAAGAACGTGATGTTCTAGCTCAAACAGAAGGATTCTTTCCGTTAGATTGAACAACGGAACTGAATGAGTGCCTCCCTGATTCCGTATATACGCCACTACTGTCGTATTGTCGGATAGGATTTGGACATGAGCATTGTGAATAATGTCCATCCAATGACGTAACGCAAGCCAAACTGACATCATTTCCTTGATGTTTATGTGCTTGCACAGGAATTGCGGATCCCAAAGACCCTGGCATCTCGAATCCGTTGGGATTAATGATGCACCCCAACCTGTTTGACTGGCATCCGTCATAATGGTAAAACTCGGATCCAGCAACTGCAGCGGAACTCCCTGAGTTAACCACTGAATGTTTGCCCAAGTCTGAATCTCTTGTTTCACTTGATCTGACAAGAGAACGTCTACGTCGAGCGAATGAATTTTCACACTCCAATTCTGAGTCAAGAAAATTTGGAGAGGACGCGTGCGTAACCGCCCCATCGGAATGAGATCCGCAGCGGATCCGCACAGACCTATCAGTCTCATAAATTCTCTCGCTGTGACTTTGTCTGCGTGCAGACAATAGCGAGCGTAACAACTGACTAATTTCGCTCTGGTTAACGGCAGACGAACGAGATTGTTGTGCGTCTCGAAGCTCATTCCCAGATGAGTGAATGACTTGGACGGCACCAGATCCAACTTCTCCTCGTTTACTATAAAACCGAGACGTCGGAGCAATAGAAGTAGATTCTGAACATCGTTCTGAAGCGTTAACTCGTTGCCGTACCTCTCAAGAATGTCGTCCAGGTAGGCCGACGTTACCGCAGACGAATGAGCTCGGAAATAGATCATTACCGAGTTCATTACCCGAGTGAAAGCCCAGGGTGCTAGATTCAATCCGAAGCACATCGCCCGGAATTGATACACCACTCCTAGGACTGCGAAGCGTAGATACTTTCGGAATGTCGGATGTACCATGATGTGAAAGTACGCATCTTTGAGATCTATGCTTGTTGCATAATCGTTCACCCGAATACTCGCTCTCACCGACCGAATCGTGTCCATATAAAATTTCGGAGCGACGATCAGCTTGTTTATCCAGCTCAAATCTCTGACTGGACGGAACGAGCCGTCTGGTTTCGGAACCAGAAACAGATGGCTGTAGAATCCCAGAGTTTCCTGGTTTTCTACGACCTCTACCGCGTTCTTCATTAAAAGAGACTGCACCTCTGATAACAGATCGTCTCTTTTCTGCGGATTTGACGGAAGTTGAGTCCACTTTGGACTTCGAGTTAATGGAGGCTTTTCGTGTGACCTTCCGAAGTCACTCCTCTCACCCAAGGGTCGTCCGTAATCGACACCCATTCTTGTGAAAAGCTCGACAACCTTCCGCCAACCGGTACGCGATAGAGGTTTAAGCCATCACCTCCTGGATCTGCGAGGCCTGCGGTAGGAGAAACCACGTCCTCCACGACCCGCACCTCGCCCCGTCGACCTCGGGGCGTCCGACCGGTTGTCCCGGCCCGAAGGACGTCCCGAACGAGAGTCGCTACCCTGACGGTCTCTCGAATAAGACCAAGAGGACGCACCGGAACCTCTATAGGAACCTCTCTTGGGCGCATTAGACCCAGAAGTGCCTGTCTTATTCTTGTCTGCTGTATCCGACTTCTTAGAAGCAGATTTGAACAACAGAGAATCCGAAGCTTTCTTTGTAATTTTATCATAAATAGCAGAAAGCTTGCCGTCAAAGAGAAGTTCTCCGGAGACCGAAGCGACTCTAAGAGAGTTCTTCACCTTAGTATCCACGAGTGTGGATGTAGCTAGGGCTGCGTCACGTCTAACCAACTCCAGGTTTGCCACTGAAAGGGCGCAGTTACACGTGGAATAAGCTACTGCCCTTGAAAGAAGTCTTAAAGAGGATTGTATATCCTGAAACTCTTTCCCTTGAAGGCGCAGTGATAACGCCTTAGTAAGGTGATCTGCGTAAGATAAGGCATCTAAATTGGCTCTGTTAGACGCAATAGCTGTTTCCAACACCGCGGTTGGAATAGAAGCCGACGACAGTAATGATAGCTCTAAGTCTTCCGCCTCGTCGTCCATACGCAGAGGAACTCTCGGAACACCCTGTCCTGCCGTGTCGAATTTATTCCTTGCATTAATGAAAGGCAGGTTGAGAGTATTAGCGGACAAGAAACCTGCTTTCCCCGTCTTGGAAGCAAGTTTAAATATAGCGTCGTTCAATAATTCAAATGTTCTTGCAACATTATTGGACTGCGACGGAAACTCGGGAGCGATGTCCCTGAACCGCTCAAAAAATTCAGAGTCCAATGACGCTATAATCCTCTTGTCTGGAACCGCAGCAGTCTGGCCCGACGGAACAACTTGAGGGAGAAAGTGCCGGATGAAGTCCACGGCAGCTTTATGTTGTTCCGAAAGGGATAGCTCCAAATCATCCGTATCCCTTTCACCATCCGGTCGGACCTCATGATGTTCCCGGTCGTCCGCCCCCGATGCTTCGGCGGAGCGTACCGACCCAGCGCCGTCGGATAATTCTCGATCCGACACCGTTTCTGTCGGCTGCTGGGATGCTGCGATAAGCTGTGCTATCTGCACAAGAATGTCCGGCGTCGAGACCTGCGGAGGCGCAGTCTTTCGCTGCTTCGCCGAGGGCAGCTCCGCATCAGATGGCTCCCGCATACTTTTTCTATGCGAACGTCCGGAGTCCATCGGTCTCGAATCCCTGGCTGCCGGATGGTGTGACCTGGTCGCCGAAGAATCCTTGATCGGCGAAGCTGGTAAGATATCGGCGGTCACGCAGCCAAGGTGCGGTCGTGTGCGCTGACGAGAAGAAGAAGCCTTAGCAGTCTCCGCGGACTGCCTATACAACGGAGCGTCCCGAGCGACGGACGTATGCTCCGCTTGCGACACATTTTGTACCACAACATCTGGTCCCAGATGTTGTTGTACGAGAGAGGGGCCTCTCTCGCTCGCGGCCCGGCTGGACCTGGACGAGCTAGGAACCGGACTCAAAGGCTTCCTCCGTTCTCGCTTACTATCCGCCGTCACTGGGTGTGCATCTATTATGTTTATAGTGCTCGCATCACCCAAAATTTCCTCCTGGACCGCATCAGACGAACCCGGCTGCCGACCCATTCGATGAATGGACGCTACACCGGGCGAGCTAGCGGACGACATTTGTCTAATCTCCATGAGCACTTTTGCCGCTAGCTCTGAATTCATTTGTGACGACGGACGCACACTTGTAGAAGATAACATGGAAACATCACCCTGTTCTTGTTCCTCTGAAATAGAAACTGAGAGAGTAGAGTGACCTTGCGGAGAAAGAGCCGGCATAGCCCTTTCTCCAGAAACAACATATCGTGACAGACGTTTGCAATGTTTCTCATCCCAATATTGACATATAGGACAGGGATTAGTGCGAGAACACTGACTACAATTAATACAATGATCATGAAAGTCAGAGGAAGATTTCTTCCCATTACAATTTGAACAATATCCTTTCATTGTGAAAAGTCAACAACAAGTCCTAGTTACTCGCACAAACCCCTGACACAAAGATACATAATAACATGATCCATTAATAAATGAAAAAACAATTGCAAATCAAAATAATTTTGAAAAAATATTTTTTCAGCGAAGCCCAAGATGCTGAAAAGTAACGTTGAGCCCCGATGGATCCGATGGCAAAGTGTGGTCAAAAATTTTAAATTTATATTAAATAATTAATGAGACACTTACGGATAATATAAATGTATCTTATAGTGAGATAAACTACACCAAAGGCAAACAGCCCCCCTCTAAAAAGGCTGTTGCCAATGTAAACAAACAGTGTAAAATACCAGAAAACATGACTCCAGGCACTGAAAAAACTGGCCCGAAATCAGTCATCAAAATTACACTCTATCTGATGCAAGACAGAGACTCCCAGGGGAGAATCTGCAGAACATCAGATGGAAGATGCAGAACACAACGTTTATACACCCATGGGTGAAAACGTAACTATGGGTAAAATAACAGAAAACATTCTGTATCCAAGCAACTCTCCCAGGAAATTTTAGAAATGAACTTTCTCAAAAATATGCCAAAAGCATGGGAGAATTGCAAGGGGGAACTTTAGAAGGCTAGGGGAGAGGAAACACTGAAAATAGGCAACTTAACATAATTTCATCAAAAAATTTTAAGTACAGCCCTGATTATTTTTTGTCACTTCTTTTTCCTCTCCTCCTTCTATATCCTCCTTAGAATCACCATTTCTCCAAAAATTACGTGTCTGGCATCCTTTAAACTGAGATTTACAAGCACAAAGATCAGTGAGATGTTGACTGATGAAGGGCCAAACAGAGAATGATAATTGGCGCCAATTTCGGGACGTCTGCGTCACTGCGCATGCGCAGTGGAGGCGTAGTATGGAGGTCCTTTAGGACATGATTTCTTTTTGTTTTGGATGCAAATTTTGGGGATTGGGGGGCAAAATTTGTGTTTGGCCCTGGTTTTGTTAGAGTTAGCACCAGCTAAGTCTGGGTCATTGGTACAGTATAAAAATATTCTGTGGACTTGCCAGAGGTGACTGTACAACAGCTGATGCTGTCAATCAAGAAAGTGTCAACCATCTACTGTCAAAATTACACAAACTGCTCCAGAATGCATCCGTAGGACACACAGGAAAGCTTTGGGTACAATACTACGAGCAAATAGGTCTTCTCCAGTTGTTCTTGAGAGCAGAGCGCACAGGCGACTGGGAACTCCACACATATTGTGTTCGCAATATGATTCCAGTATTTCACGCAGGTGGTCATTTTGCATACGCAAAAAGTTCTCATCTCTATTTGCAGCAGATGAATGAGCTAACAGAAATAATGCAACAGGATGATTTGAAGTTGTTCACTGAGAAAGGTTACTTTACCATAAGGCGCTCAGATAAATTCTGGGACGGGATATATTCTGATCAGACCATAGAGCAGTGTTTAATGAGAATGTTCAAGCTCCCTGGTGGTCTCACACATGGCAGGGGAATAACCGATAGCACTGTTGCGAAATTGGTACATGGACTACCTCTTTGCCTTCCGTTATGTAATGCTCTCGAAAATTTTGTTCATGTTCACACTGGTCATGGCGAACAACATCGGGATCTCCGTCAAAGTTCACAATTGACTGATGCCAATGCTATCACCAAATTATTGAACTGGCTCAGAGTGCATTCCCCCTTTCAGAATAGAGATCCACTACAATTAGTCTCTATAGCGACCAGGCTTGTGGCCGACGAAACTGTGAACTGTGACCAAGTTCGCAAAATTGGTGAATGTTGCGTATCGAATGTTGTAAGCAAAACGTTCAACAGCATCAAACTACGACGTGTTGACACTGTGAAGTCTTTCGCATCGATGGCAAATAGCATCAAAGTCCGTAGAGGTAAGGTAGTGATTGACCCCACAATTCTGTTCAACCGCATCACATGTGTTATTCAGTCACAAGCAGAGATGGAAGAGTATCTCAAATATGAACTTGCCCCGAAGCCACCAGCATTGTTTGATTCTGCTGGAATGAGGAAGACACAGAAAAGCACGCTCGGTAAGATCCTCAAAACATACGGTTCCGAGCAAACTAAAATCCCAGAACATTCTCTGTTTGTTGTAGATGGTGGATTTTTATTGAGGGCAGTTGTATGGCCTAAACAGTCGTCATATAAGGACATATGTACATCATATTCCAATTATCTAGTGAGACATTTTGGGGCAAACGTCGTGGTTGTTTTTGATGGTTATGCTTGTACAATGTCGACAAAGGGCATGGAACAAGCCCGTAGATCTAAAGACAGGTATTCCATTGATATCAATATCTCCCCCGAGTTACCAGCCACCACACCCCAATCCGATTTCCTTGCAAATGCCAAGAACAAAACCCAACTGATCGATCTTCTAATGCAGGAGCTATCTGCTATCAATATTCAGTCCAAGCAGGTCGAGGCTGATGCTGATGTACTGATAGCTGAAACTGCACTTGACATCGCTCAAGATGACAACAATGTTGTCGTTGTGGGAACAGACACAGACTTGTTATTCATTCTTACCTCTCCAGTTCAACCGGGATGTAGTATTCACATGATGTATTCCATTACACCAAACTTACTAGTTTCAGTTAGTGAAATAGCAACCAAAATGGGTGACCATAGAAGCAACCTCCTTGTAGCACATTCTATAAGTGGTTGTGACACTACTTCTGCACTCTTTCGAGTTGGGAAGAAGAAAGTATTCAGTACAATTGTCTCCGATGTTACTAGCGACTCACAACAGTATGTCAACACAATTTTGGCGGATGACAGTACACCAAGTGCAGTAGCCGCTGCCGGGGAACAACTTCTCCTGATCTTATACGGGAGTAAAACTGTTTCCTCTCTCGACCAATATAGATATGTCACTTACAAGCGTTATGTAGCAAAATCTAAACTGAATAAACCCATCGACCTAGCCTCACTCCCACCAAGCAGCAATGCTGCACAACAACATGTCTACAGATGTTATCTCCAGGTCCAACAATGGCTGGGCACTTCGCTTCCTCCGACGGATTGGGGGTGGTCGTTAGACAATGGACTTCTTGTACCGACTGCAGCCACAAAGCCATGTGCCCCCGATAACCTACTGAATCTGTTGTGGTTGCAAGAGTGCTTGTACAAAAAGGTGTGGGTGTAAGAAGGCAGGACTCTCTTGCTCAGGTTTGTGTAATTGCAGTTCGGATTCTTGTAACAACCACAGAAATACTGTCCTGTCGGAAATTTCTGAGTTCGATGAATAATCCCCCTCTCATCCAAACATCTGTAAGATGTGATGGATGAGAAGGATTCTTTGAGTATAAGCCTGGAGGCTTTGAGGGTTGAACATTGCATATCAAATTGCTCGTGCAATTCGCCGCTCTTATTCAAAGTCATCAATACAAGAAAATAAAAGGCCCTGTCCCAGTGAAATTCCCGTCTTTGGAATGAGAGTGGTAAGACCAGAGCAATCATTGACCAAAACGGGAGGGCAGACAGGATTGGAAAAAATGAGTGAGTACAAGCCTGAGGGAGGGAACAACCCTCAAAGCCTCCAGGCTTATACTCAAAGAATCCTTCTCATCCATCACATCTTACAGATGTTTGGATGAGAGGGGGGATTCTTTTCCATGAAGCCTTCCGGCTTCTCAGGTTGAACATTGCATAGTTCACAGCAGTCAATGATTGTGAAGCTAAATGAATAAACCAGTTACTTTATTTTACAAAATAACATGTATGTTTCAGAGTTCATTTTTTCTTTGTAGCTGTGCTCAGCACCACTGAACCAAAAGCTGACTTCTGTTCCGTAGAATGTCTGAAATAAAATTGGAAAAAGGTATCAGCAGAAGTCCAATTTGCTGTCTTCAGAATGCACTGGAGAGAAAGTCCAGAAGAAAAAGCAGCTGATGTAGAAGCACTACGAACAGAATGTGCACTGAAAGTATTGGTGTCAATGCCAGCGGCACACAGGGATTGTTTAATCCACCGAGCCACGGTGGAAGTGGAAACAGATCTCTTTGTTTTATAAGAAATTAATAAAGTTTTACAGTTTGGCTTTCTAATTGTGTTTGTTCTGTTTAAATATTCAGTCATAGTGTGAACCACACAAACCTGTTTATTCCGGAAAGAATAAAAATCAACACTGATGGGTGTCCGGCCGGCCCGTGATGTTTTCAATAAACTAGCAATGCCAAAAGAAATGTGATTGGCTGTAATTGTCATAAAGTCCAGATTGAGTGCTGTCAAGGTTTGGCACCGTTGTGCACTAGTAAGGGCCATAAGACAAACCAGTTTCTTAGTGAGAAGCTCCAAAGAAAGTGAATGGAGTGGATAAAGTGTAGCCAAATAATTCAGTAACACTGACACATCCCATGTAGAAGAGTATCGTGGAACTGGAGGATTGTGATGGAATGTGCCCTTCATGAACCTTCTAATAAGTGGTGTATTTTGGAGATCAGACCTCCCCAAAAGTAAAAGTGTTTGTATGATGGTGGACCTATGAGTGTTAACAACACTGTATGATTTCTGTGCAGTGACTAAGGAGCATAAATAATTTACAATTTGAGCCTCTTGTACTTGTATTTGATCAATGTTCCATTGACAACACCACAAACACCATTTTCTCCATGCAAGGTTGTACTGTTTGTTAGTGGAGCTCCTCCACGAGTCAGTGATAGTGCAGGCTGCCGTTTCCGAAAAGCCTTTTGTTTTGAGATAATTCCGGATACATGACAAACGATCAAATATAGGTTGTCGGCCAGAGGATGAGACGCCCCGGTTAAAGGATTGCTCAGTAGCCTGGGATGAGGGGGCACCAAGAGAGGTCGTTGAATGAGGACCTGAAGAAGCAGTGGAAACCAATGCTGTGTTGGCCATGATGGTACAATCAGGATTGCATCCTGAACATGATCGTCTTCTAGTTTCTGAAGCACCCTGTTGATCAGCCTGAAAGGTGGAAACAGGTAAGGTGAAAATTGTGCCCAACACAATGAAAAAGCATCAATAAATGAGGCCTGGGCGTCGGGAAACCAGGTACAAAGAACAGGCATTTGAGCATTCCGACGGGATGCAAACATATCAATGTCGGGGAAGAAAAAAGTTTGACAAAGTTGAGTAAAGATGGAAGGATTGAGCATCCATTCGGAGCAAGAAGTGGCCTCCCGTGAAAGAGTATCGGCCATACAATTTTGTTTACCAGGAACATGTTGTGCTGTCAGGAAAAGGTCACGCTCAAAGCACCAGAGCCAAATCTGTTTAGAAATTTGGTGAAGATTTGCCAAAGGACCGCCTTTGTTATTAATGTATGCTACTGCAGTCACGTTATCGGACTTCACACAAATGTGGCCATGACTAAAATTAGAAGCCAAAGCAGTTACACCCTTATAAATTGCAGTGATCTCTAATTCATTTATATGAAGCAGGGATTCCTGTGAAGACCACAGCCCATTCTGAAACATAGAGTCGGTAACAGCCCCCCAACCAGTTTTTGATGCATCAGTTGCTATGATAAGCACTGGTGGTGGTTGTCGAATGAGGGAACCATTCATCATATCCAAATTGGTGTACCACCAAGAAATTTCAGCTCGTGCATCTGACAATAGAGTCAAAGTACTATTATAAGAACCCAGTGTTAACTGATGACATTTGGCAACCTCCAGCTGACGGTAAAAGAGGGGTCCCAATAAGACGGCCCTAAAAGCCGAAACATATAAGCCAATAAGGTGAGCTAGCTCTCTGACTGTACAAGACTGTTGTGTAAGAAGCTTCTTTGAAGCATCTTTAATTTGGGTCACTTTGTGTGGTGGTAAGGAAATGGTGAAGGAAACTGAATTGAGAACGTGACCAAGATACTGAATCTCTCGTGCAGAAGTAAGTTCAGATTTAGCTCTGTTCACAAGGAAACCCAAGTCCTCGAGGGTAGTGCATAAATGAGATGTTTGTTCATTACATGTATGTGAATCTGAGTTAATGATAACCGAATCATCAATATAAGTACTACATTTGGTACCCAGAGAGCGTTCACCAGCAAAAATAGGTCGCATAAGTTTTGTGAACACCCGAGGCGCGGACGCCAGACCAAAAGGGAGACAAATAAATTTATATACTCGGTCTCGCCATTGAAATTTCAAAAAACGCTGAAAATCGGTATGAATAGGTACACTCAAATAGGCATCAGTTAAGTCAACGGAGCAGAAAAAATCATTTCTGTCAATCAATGAGCATACTGCATCAAGAGTTTCCATTTTAAAATGATGGTATGTAATAAACCGATTCAGAGAACGCAGATTAAAAATAAGCCGAAATTTGCCAGATTTCTTTCTACGTAAAAATATAGTGGACAAAAAATCATTTGCCGAAAAGGTAGTCAGCTGAATGGCTTGCTTGTGCAAAAGAGATTCAATTTCGGAGTCAATCAACAAAGATTCCTCAGCACTAAACTTGAAAGGTGTAGGAGGCGAACCCTGGGAGGGTGTGCCCGAGAATTCCAACTGGTACCCAGCCACAGTATTTAAGACCCAAGGGTCACAGGTAAGCTTTTTCCAAGCTGGTAAACAAAATTGTAGTTGCCCCGCAACAAAATTATGCTGACAAATATTTACCTTGGTTAATACCTGTTGCTGTTGTTGTAGTTGTTGCGCTGGAATTTGCCTCTTCTTCCCCAGCGGGGATTCCTGTTGGCATACCGGTCGGTACGAGGATATCTTCCTCTTGCGTCTAAAAAAGACCGGTGCTGACGATTATAATGCCCTCGGCTAGAATGACCAGAAGTAGCAGAATAGGATCGTGGAGTGACTCTAGTGAAGTCTTTACAAGACTTCAAAGACTTCTCAATGTCGTCCCCAAAAAGTAATGTTGATACAGGATGATCCATGGAGCAGAGGCTCTTAAATTGATTCAGTAGAGTAGGCCTCAAGAAAAAACGTCGTCGAAGCGACATCTCAAAAGTGGCGGCGCCCAGGAGGGAGATGCCATCCACAATCAGGACACGCATGTCTGAGAACAGTTGATCCAATTCAGAGTTGACTGTGAGCATTTTCTGTTTAAGTTTTCCAACCTTCTGAGAATCTGTAGTCTGGGCAATTTTTGTTGCTAGGTGAGATTTACTGGTGTCCAAGTGCCTGATACGCTTCAAAACATCGTTGAGTTTGATGTAAGGGACCATACCCCGTCCCAATAATTTCTGCACTTCCTGAAGTTGGCTATCCTGTTGCGGCTACGTGCATCCAGTTGGGCCCAAATTTCCTGATTCACTCTTGGAGCATCCACGAGAGTGCAATTACTAGGGATGAGATGTTTCTTCACCAACTCAAGCGAGTCTGACTTAGACGTAGAGGCCTTATTAGCATAAGAAGCAAATTTGGAGCTAACAGGTTCACCTAAGCTAGCGTCTTGTAAAAAGATTTTTGGAAAATCGTAGTCATCGCTGCTTCCAGAGAAATTCATATCTGAGCCAGAATGGGCAGATGAAGCACTGCCAGGAATAAGTTGGTCCAAAGCACGTCTATCTGGAATAGTGGCCTGTGGATTGACAACAACACTGCGTATTGTTGGATTAGAGTCGGCCAAGTGACGGTGTGTAGGACGGACAGACCGGGAACGTGGTCTGGTTGATTTGGTGGATGAAGGAGAAGTCTTCCTGCGCTTTCCGGCAATATGTTCATCTTCCCGGGTCCGCTTCCTGGAACTGCGATCCAGTACCGTGTTTTTAGAACTACCTTGTGCAGACGATTTTCCATTTGCAATGGAGAATTGGGATTTATTTTTGTGCCGTCTGGATTTATCACGTGGATCCGATGTTCCTTGAATGGTGTGAGACGAATCTTTCTGACCACAGGTAAGTGAAGGAATAGCATCCCCCGCAAATAGAGACAAGGTATCCGCATCAGTCAAAGTATTAGCAGTTTCTTCTGGAGATGTGAGACTCGCCTGCGGCGACATCAAAACAGGTGTATCAGGTGTTAAAATACCTGAAGGTTGCGAAGCAGATGAATCAGATGACAGACTCTCCGAATCTGAACTGGACATAATTCGTGTGAGCGGCGAAACACTCGAAATGAAAAAGACGGGAATCTCACTGGGACAGGGCCTTTTATTCTCTTGTATTGATGACTTTGAATAAGAGCGGCGAATTGCACGAGCGATTTGATATGCAATGTTCAACCTGAGAAGCCGGAAGGCTTCATGGAAAAGAATATGTATATAGGTCATGTCATTTCTGTATATAGCGTTGATAATAGTCAATGTAACTTAATCCATGTTGATTGATTTGTACATTCTGTAAATATTATTTATTGACTTTTGTACATTCTGTAAATATTATTTATTGATCTAATGCTGCCAGACACAGACGTGTCTGTTCGCTCCCAAGCCCGAAAATAGTTGAGTTCTCATGCTGACGAATTTTATGCCAAAAGGGGAACTCGGCCAGAAGCAGAGGGGGTCTTCCATAATGTCTATTTTGTAAGCAATGATAAAAGTCTTCAAATGGTGGTGGATTTTTTATCGTCTGTCCAACTAACATCCCGTTCTGTACTACGACCCTTTGGGCAAATCCGTTAGGAAAGTTAAAAAATTTATAGTAATTTATATATTTTTTATACTTACCAATGACCCAGACTTAGCTGGTGCTAACTCTAACAAAACCAGGGCCAAATACAAATTTTGCCCCCCAATCCCCAAAATTTGCATCCAAAACAAAAAGAAATCATGTCCTAAAGGACCTCCATACTACGCCTCTACTGCGCATGCGCAGTGACGCAGACGTCCCGAAATTGGCGCCAATTATCATTCTTACTGGCAGTGCCTGGTCAGCGCTATGTACTCAGCGGAGAGGCAAGAGTTCCCAACTCCAGGGAGGGCCATCCCCGTCTGGGTCATTGGTAAGTATAAAAAATATATAAATTACTATAAATTTTTTAACATTTTTATACTGTACCAATGACCCAGACTTAGCTGAATAGTAAACAGGCTGGAGGGCCTAGGACATAGAGGAAAATCCAATAAGCTCAACTTTTTAGTAAAGAGGTAACCCCTTAAGGAGAAAAGGAGTATTAGGCTTTACATGTATCTTTCTTATTTAATATTAAATTAGAAAGATACACTACCCTTAATAATTGAGCACAATAACATTCATGTTCTCTATTAACATCCAGTATAACCCTTATACTAATTATTTTTAAAGCAAGCCAATAAATAAAGTAGTCCAGAGAATTGAGACTCTTTATAGTCATTTAAAAGTGTCCGAGTATTGTATAATAAAGCCCGTTTGACACTTGACATATACAAATGCTTCACACCGAGCTACACTTTAAAACTAAGACATGAATGAATTTAAACATTAATATTACACTTTAAAACCATCCCGGAAGCGACTCAGAAATACTGACTTGGAGGAGGCATTCCCTTGCTTTTCACTATAAAGCAGGTGACCTAAGGGAACACCCACCCCCCCCCCCCCCCCCCCCCCCCCTTTCCCTTGCCCTGGGTCAAATAGCCCAGAGCGAAGAGGGCAGCCGGACGGAGTCACTGCCGGAACAGAAAGCCTGCATAACTATAGTTGCAACTGTTTAGTGGACGACATTCTGAGCAACAGATAACGGACCTAAACAATGCAGGTCTCCAGAAATGGACTCAATATTTCTGAGATAAAAATTCGTAAATGTGGATGGCTGAGACCAATAAGCAGCCTTCATTAAATCTGTAATAGCAACACTATTAGCATAAGCCCAGGAAGTAGAAAGAGCTCTTACTTCATGAGCAGAAATCTTAAGCACAGACTGCTGAGAAGAAGATAAACTTTCATAAGCAGTACGGATAGTTAATTGAATCCATCTAGCAATAGAATGGACCGAAATGTCCTTTCTATTAGGCATCAAAGACAGAAAGAAACGCTTCCGTCCCTTTCTGATAAACTGAGATCTCTGTTTATAGATACGTAATGCTCTAACAGGACAGAGTAAAGGCCTACGCCCGTCTGAAGACGGAAGAGCCTTAATAACAATAGGTTCCGGATATTTATTAGGAGCCTGATTCTTAGCTAAAAAACCCACATTAGTAGTGAAGGTGATAGTGTTCCCAACACTACGATAATGAGAATCATCCACCGATAGTGCATGAAGCTCACTGACTCTTCTAGCAGAAGAGAAAGCTAAGAGAAAAGCTGTCTTATAAGATAAGAATTTGAAATCTACTGTCCCAAGAGGTTCAAATGGCTTTTCCTTCAATTTAAGAAGAACCCAAGCTAAATTCCACTTAGGAATTAATCTAAGAGTTCTGGGTCTATTTATCGAAAAGTTTCTAACCAACTTCGATAAAGAGACATTAGATCCAATTTGTAAACTATCATGATGTGCATAGGTATCAGATAACATAGATCTATAACCCTTTATAGTAACAGGCTGCAGTTGATTTCGTCAAACAAGTATACTAGAAAGTTTGCAATGTCTGGTATAGAGGGATCGAATATATCTACAGAATGATCCCTACACCAACGACGAAAAACCTTCCACTTAGCCGCATAGTTTAGCGAAGAGGAGGTCCTCCTACAGTTAGAAATCGCGTCCACTGCTCGTCCTGTAAAGTGCTTGCCATGCAAGAAGGACCGCACAACGGAAAAACGTGAAGGTTGAGACCTTGCGGGTTGTGATGGAGTTGGCGCGATTTCCCCTGCGAAAGAAGATCCTCCCGTGGAGGAAGCTTCCGCGGTAGGTCCCACAATAGACACCTGAGTAGATTTATCCACGGTCTCTGTGGCGACAGAGATGCTACCAACAGAATCTTGCATTGAGATTGTTTTATCTTTAGCAATACTTGTTGAATTAACGGCGCTGGAGGATACGCATATCCTATCATTCCGTCCCAAGGGATCGACAGAGCGTCTACTGCAAATGCTCTTGGATCCGGACACGGAGACACATACGTCTGCAACTGATTGTTGAGATGTGTCGCAAATAAGTCTATCATTGGCCGTTCCCATTGGTAGCAAATCTGATTGAATACTTGTTTGTTGAGAGTCCACTCCGACGGCAACAAGCGAGCCTTTCGTGAAAGGGAGTCTGCTAGCACATTCAGACGACCCGGTATGTGACAGACCGAAAGAAGAACGTGATGTTCTAACGCAAACAGAAGGATTCTTTCCGTTAGATTGAACAACGGAACTGAATGAGTGCCTCCCTGATTCCGTATATACGCCACTACTGTCGTATTGTCGGATAGGATTTGGACATGAGCATCGTGAATAATGTCCATCCAGTGACGTAACGCAAGCCAAATTGACATCATTTCCTTGATGTTTATGTGCTTGCACAGGAATTGCGGATCCCAGAGACCCTGGCATCTCGAATCCGTTGGGATTAATGATGCACCCCAACCTGTTTGACTGGCATCCGTCATAACGGTAAAACTCGGATCCGGCAACTGCAGCGGAACTCCTTGAGTTAACCACTGAATGTTTGCCCAAGTCTGAATCTCTTGTTTCACTTGATCTGACAAGAGAACGTCTACATCGAGCGAATGAATTTTCACACTCCAATTCTGAGTCAGGAAAATTTGAAGAGGACGTGTGCGTAACCGCCCCATCGGAATGAGATCCGCGGCGGCTCCGCACAGACCTATCAGTCTCATAAATTCTCTCGCCGTGACTTTGTCTGCGTGCAGACAATAGCGAGCGTAACAACTGACTAATTTCGCTCTGGTTAACGGCAGACGAACGAGATTGTTGTGCATCTCGAAGCTCATTCCCAGATGAGTGAATGACTTGGACGGCACCAGATCCGACTTCTCCTCGTTTACTATAAAACCGAGACGTCGGAGCAATAGAAGAAGATTCTGAACATCGTTCTGAAGCGTTAACTCGTTGCCGTACCTCTGAAGAATGTCGTCCAGGTAGGCCGACGTTACCGCAGACGAATGAGCTCGGAAGTAGATCATTACCGAGTTCATTACCCGAGTGAAAGCCCAGGGTGCTAGATTCAATCCGAAGCACATCGCCCGGAATTGATACACCACTCCTAGGACTGCGAAGCGTAGATACTTTCGGAATGTCGGATGTACCATGACGTGAAAGTACGCATCTTTGAGATCTATGCTCGTTGCATAATCATCCACCCGAATACTCGCTCTGACCGATCGAATCGTCTCCATATAAAACTTTGGAGCGACGATCAGCTTGTTTATCCAGCTCAAATCTATGACTGGACGGAACGAGCCGTCTGGTTTCGGAACCAGAAACAGATGGCTGTAGAATCCCGGAGATTCCTGGTTTTCTACGACCTCTACCGCGTTCTTCATTAAAAGAGACTGCACCTCTGATAACAGAGCGTCTCTTTTCTGCGGATTTGACGGAAGATGAGTCCACTTTGGACTTCGAGTTAATGGAGGCTTTCGTTTGAAGGATATCTTTAGACCTTCCGAAGTCACTCCTCTCACCCAAGGGTCGTCCGTAATCGACGCCCATTCTTGTGAAAAGCTCGACAACCTTCCGCCAACCGGAACGCGATAGAGGTTTAAGCCATCACCTCCTGGACCTGCGAGGCCTGCGGTAGGAGAAACCACGTCTTCCACGACCCGCACCTCGCCCCGTCGACCTCGGGGCGTCCGACCGATTGTCCTGGCCTGAAGGACGTCCCGAACGAGAGTCGCTATCTGGACGGTCTCTCGAATAAGACCAAGAGGACGCACCGGAACCTCTATAGGAACCTCTCTTGGGCGCATTAGACCCAGAAGTGCCTGTCTTATTCGTGTCTGCTGTATCCGACTTCTTAGGAGCAGATTTGAACAACAGAGAATCCTTAGCTTTCTTTGTAATTTTATCATAAATAGCGGAAAGCTTGCCGTCAAAGAGAAGTTCTCCTGAGACCGAAGCGACTCTAAGAGAGTTCTTCACCTTAGAATCCACTAGTGTGGATGTAGCTAGGGCTGCGTCACGTCTAACCAACTCCAGATTTGCCACTGAAAGGGCGGAGTTACACGTGGAATAAGCTACTGCCCTTGAAAGAAGTCTTAAAGAGGATTGTATATCCTGAAACTCTTTCCCCTGAAGGCGCAGTGATAACGCCTTAGTAAGGTGATCTGCGTAAGATAAGGCATCTAAATTGGCTCTGTTAGACGCAATAGCTGTTTCCAACACCGCGGTTGGAATAGAAGCTGACGACGGTAATGATAGCTCTAAGTCTTCCGCCTCGTCGTCCATACGCAGAGGAACTCTCGGTATACCCTGTCCTGCCATATCGAATTTATTCCTTGCATTAATGAAAGGCAGGTTGAGAGTATTAGCGGACAAGAAACCTGCTTTCCCCGTCCTGGAAGCAAGTTTAAATATAGCGTCGTTCAATAATTCAAATGTTCTTGCAACATTATTGGACTGCGACGGAAACTCGGGAGCGATGTCCCTGAACCGCTCAAAAAATTCAGAGTCCAATGACGCTATAATTCTCTTGTCCGGAAGCGCAGCAGTCTGGCCCGACGGAACAACTTGAGGGAGAAAGTGCCGGATGAAGTCCACGGCAGCTTTATGTTGTTCCGAAAGGGATAGCTCCAAGTCATCCGTATCCCTTTCACCATCCGGTCGGACCTCATGATGTTCCCGGTCGTCCGCCCCCGATGCTTCGGCGGAGCATACCGACCCAGCGCCGTCGGATAATTCTCGATCCGACACCGTTTCTGTCGGCTGCTGGGATGCTGCGATAAGCTGTGCTATCTGCACAAGAATGTCCGGCGTCGAGACCTGCGGAGGCGCAGTCTTTCGCTGCTTCGCCGAGGGCAGCTCCGCATCAGATGGCTCCCGCATACTTTTCCTATGCGAACGTCCGGAGTCCATCGGTCTCGAATCCCTGGCTGCCGGATGGTGTGACCTGGTCACCGAAGAATCCTTGATCGGCGAAGCTGGTAATATATCGGCGGTCACGCAGCCAAGGTGCGGTCGTGTGCGCCGACGAGAAGAGGAAGCCTTAACAGTCTCTGCGGACTGCTTATACAACGGAGCGTCCCGAGCGACGGACGTATGCTCCGCTAAAGACACATTTTGTACCACAACATCTGGTCCCAGATGTTGTTGTACGAGAGAGGGGCCTCTCTCGCTCGCGGCCCGGCTGGACCTGGACGAGCTAGGAACCGGACTCAAAGGCTTCCTCCGTTCTCGCTTACTATCCGCCGTCACTGGGTGTGCATCTATTATGTTTATAGTGCTCGCACCACCCAAAATTTCCTCTTGGACCGCATCGGACGAACCCGGCTGCCGAACCATTCGGTGAATGGACGCTACACCGGGTGAGCTAGCGGACGACATTTGTCTAATCTCCATGAGCACTTTTGCCGCTAGCTCTGAATTCATTTGTGACGACGGACGCACACTTAAAGAAGATAACATGGAAACATCACCCTGTTCTGGTTCCTCTGAAATAGAAACTGAGAGAGTAGAGTGACCTAGCGGAGAAAGAGTCGGCATCGCTCTTTCTCCTGAAACAACATATCGTGACACACGTTTCCAATGTTTCTCATCCCAATGTTCACATATAGGACAGGGATTAATGCGAGAACACTGACTACAATTAATACAATGATCATGAAAGTCAGAGGATGATTTCTTCCTATTACAATTTGAACAACGTCCCTTCATTGTGAAAGAACAACAATAAGTCCTAGTTACTCGCAAAAACCCCTGACACAAAGATACATAATAACATGATCCATTAATAAATGAAAAAACAATTGCAAAACAAAATAATTTTGAAAAAATATTTTTTCAGCGAAGCCCAAGTTGCTGAAAAGTAACGCTGAGCCCCGATGGATCCGATGGCAAAGTGTGGTCAAAAATTTTAAATTTATATTAAATAATTAATGAGACACTTTCGGATAATATAAATGTATCTTATAGTGAGATAAACTACACCAAAGGCAAACAGCCCCCCTCAAAAAAGGCTGTTGCCAATGAAAACAAACAGTGTAAAAACACCAGAAAACATGACTCCAGGCACTGAAAAAACTGGCCCGGAATCAGTCATCAATTACACTCTATCTGATGCAAAACAGAGACTCCCAGGGGAGAATCTGTAGAACATCAGATGGAAGATGCAGAACACAAACGTTATACACCCATGGGTGAAAACGTAACTATGGGGAAAATAACAGAAAATATTCTGTAACCAAGCAACTCTCCCAGGAAATTTTAGAAATGAAATTTCTCAAAAATATGCCAAAAGCATGGGAGAATTGCAAGGGGGGACTTTAGAAGGCTAGGGGAGAGGAAACACTGAATAAGCAGTGCAACAATTAGCAAGAATGACAACAAGAGGCCCATGCCTCGAAAATAGGCAACTTAACATAATTTCATCAAAAAATTTTAAGTACAGCCCTGATTATTTTTTGTCACTTCTTTTTCCTCTCCTCCTTCTATCCTCCTTAGAATCACATTTTCTCCAAAAATTACGTGTCTGGCATCCTTTAAACTGAGATTTACAAGCACAAAGATCAGTGAGATGTTGACTGATGAAGGGCCAAACAGAGAATGATAATTGGCGCCAATTTCGGGACGTCTGCGTCACTGCGCATGCGCAGTAGAGGCGTAGTATGGAAGTCCTTTAGGACATGATTTCTTTTTGTTTTGGATGCAAATTTTGGGGATTGGGGGGCAAAATTTGTGTTTGGCCCTGGTTTTGTTAGAGTTAGCACCAGCTAAGTCTGGGTCATTGGTACAGTATAAAAATATCGTCATTTTTTGCATAAATCCGATACTTTTTTGTGAATTTTCAATAATTTTTCGCAGAAATTGTCACAGAATGCACATTTTCCTCTAGGTAAATGTATATTAGACATTATGTAGCTCGAAATACGCGTAAACAAAAAATACAGTTGGATCAATTCGAGGTTACAAAGTTCGTGCAATTTTTTAAAAATTTTTTCAAACACGTTTTCGAAAAAAGGCTGTAGAAAAAAAAGCTCAACTGGGATTTTAGGGGACTTTTGTCTAATCGTTCAGTGACATGTACTCGACATTCCCTGAAAAAATCAGCTTTCTCCAATTTTTTTCCCTAGTGAAACCTAATGTTCTTGGGCTATAAGGAAGGAACACTTAACAAACAGTGGAAAAATCATTAGCAGGAATGATGACGTCAGGCCCATGTTCCAAAATTGGGAAACATGAAATAATTTTAGTAAAAATTATTAAGTTACAGCCCTGAACATTTCCAACCACAAATTTTTCCTTCCATCATCCAAATGTGTCCTTGAATCCTCCAATTCTACCACTGATTTGTGTCTGGCATCATTAAAACTGAGATTTAAAAGCACAGATGTCAGTTTGTTGTTACTGACAGAAGGGCCAAACAAACAATGATGGCTGAGACCAATTTCGGTGTAGTTCTGAATACTGCACATGTGCATTTCACAAAAGTATGGAAGACCAGATGGGACATGATTTTTTCGGTTTTGCATGCAAATTTTGGGGATTGGGAGCAAAATTTGTGCTTGGTCCTGGATAAATTTTGAGTTAGCACAAGCTAGTATAATATATAGGTTATAGAGTAACTTCCTGTTCACTGAATAAAAAATCTTGAAACCTGTCGAGAAATTACCCTGTCTCTCCCCAGTTTTGCTTTGTTTTAAGACCTATGTGACCTCAGCATATCCAACACTGACATTTTATCTATTATATCTTGTTTGACAGAACTCATGGAGCTCTGTCAAACAAGATGTAAAAGAATAAATGCTAAGTTTGTGTCTAGAATACAGGAAAGTAACATAATCCATGTTAATTGAATACTCCTGTTAATTGAAGAATTTCCAATGGCAAAGTGGCTATTCAATTAACAGGGTTCCACTGTATTCCCTATCATTCATGTGATGCTTATCACTTGTCAAACCAGAGAAGTTGTGTTTAATAAGTCCAGAACAAGGGGGAATTTGTCTAAAACATTTGAACAAGTTTTAATGTTGAGGCTTGAATAATGTATAATTAAGAATCAGTTGTGGCACCGAAAGAGTAAATGTAAATACAGAATATATCCATAGATTCACGAGTGGTGAACATTTGGTACACCAAGCTACTTTGGGTATATTTTATTTATACCATGATCGTCAGATTAATAAGAGTTTAAATGTTGAATAAATCAATATTCACGCATGCGAATCTGTTTTTGTTTACATGAGTACCAGTGGGTGGTACTTCTGCTGTCAATTTTATCACCAAAGCGAAATAGAAAACGAAATGTGCAAATTACGGGGTCTTTTTCATTTTAATAACATAATGACATACTATTTGGAATTATGGATACTTTATTAACATGAGACAATGTATATTTCTTAATTTTTGATATCTTATGAGGTAAACTCATTTAAAATGTAACAAATAATTGCCAGTTTCATTTCATTCTTCCCGAGGCAACGAGTGATAAATTTAGACAAGTTTGCATTCAAGGCGAGCTCACCAAAGGTCAACTTGGATGTTGTTCCACTGTAGGTGTAAATTTTTATTACTGAAATCCCATTGCCGGCGTGTTCACTATGGTTGGTGTGTAAAGCTAAAATTTATGTCATAGGCTTTTTATATATAGTAGAATATGTAATCATGGTATAAAAGACAAGCTTCAACTGATTGGTTAGGCAGGGAGATTTTAAGCAAAAAACAGTGCCAAATACATATAGCTTTATGTTTCATGATATAGATAAACATGTTGAATTGCATTGTTAAAATCTGAAACAAATATGACCCAAACACATTTTGCCATGTGAGAACCATAAGGTTCTATCTTTCAGTAGAAGACAGAACCTTATGGTTCTCACACGACGATTTATGGAGTCTCTACAAATTATTTAGAAATATTATATTCATTTAACTTCTGACATTAAATAAAACTGCATGAATTCAAGAATGGTGACTCAAACCTGATTGCTGATTCTATTAAATGACAAAAATAAGAAGCAGAAAAATATACTAGTTTACCTATTAATATAGAAGGTTTTAGGTCTTTCACTATCTCACTAAGTTCTTTTATTGGTTTGTGATCTTTGGCAAATGGTTCTTTGTGTCTTGTTATGCCACCATCTGGTCGATTCTTATAAAAAAGAAACAAAAAGAGTGAATGGTTATGTTTTACTATACAGAATTTGTGTGGGAAGGAAAATTTTATTCAAAATTCAATATTTTGTAACTTCAGATCATGTTGCTCCTCTGTGTGCCATTTTGCATCTATGATGCACATTATTTACAAGAGAGGAACACTTTTCCTCATACTACTAAAATATTGGCGGTAGAATGTATCTGATACTTTTTATGCCACAACCCAGTCCTACCAGAGCTTTAAGCTGTGGGCTGTGGCATTTATTTATTTATTTGAGTTTAATGACACATTCATCAGCCAGGATCAGCTTGTGCCGGACAGTTTTACTTGTAGAGGAAGCCAGGAACTACTGAGCAGAAGCAAACAAATGTCAGACTCCCCAACATACTAACTCCACACAAGCAGGTTTAGATTGAGTGAAGGCAAGTGCACCATAAAGTTGCAGTACATCTTAGTACAAAGCCGCTCCGTGGGCAACTGGGATTAAGTGCCTTTCCATGGGACACAATGCAGTCTCTGCAGGTTAGGATCAAACCATGGACTTTTGGTTTGAAATTCAATGCTCCACCCACCCACCAATCACCACACTCCCAGGCTGTGGCATAGAGGTCATTAGATACAGACTTGGTCATATATGAGTAACAGATTCTTCTTTGCTGGAGGGTAATATGCAACTAGACTGTGTTCCTTGCAGAAATCTATCATTTAAAGAAATCAACCTTTTTAATAATTTTTTAAAAAAATTTCTCTTTTAATCTAGACTCTTAAAGTCTCAAATCAACAGGTTGATTTATAAGGTATTCACTTCACTACAAGTATCATCGCTCTTTACTGTCCATGCTACTCTGGCCTTGGACATTCTAATGTAATTATTTCCTGTTTTCAAGCAATCATTTTACTTCATAACTGATAACAGAGGTAGACTTTCATGAGAATCTGATTCTTGTGATGATTCTCACAAGTTCATTTCTAAAATGTAGAACAGAATGGGCATCATGTCATTTTGATTCTCGCAACATTTTTTGAAATTCTGCCCCTGGATAATGACATGTTTTACAATCATCATGATATGGTATTACAATCATCATGAGCCTGCACAACAGGCACCAAAGTGGCATCAAATACCAATATAAATAATAAATAAATAGACTGAGATTCTGCTGATATTTTTTGAACATGAGAACAGGTAAACCAGAGGTGAGGCATAGTGTTACAGAGTGTACCAAACTCATAGGCCACCAGTCTAATTCTGTACGAAATTTGATGCTGTTATGGCCTGTAACCAGTCAAACCAGTAAATAACCCATCACCCATGTTTAGATTCCATTTGTCTCGATTATTTCAGTTGGTCGAAAAAATGAATCTATGGTTTGCTTTTCTGACCAACTGATATATTCCAGATGATTGAATTTAAAAAATACAATAAAGATTCATTTTCTTTGATTCAACAGTAGAAATGTTGCTCAGACTTGATTTGACTGAATGTTTGATGACATTACCACTGCAAATAAACTCACCACAGTCCCAGTTTTATGATTATGTCACATCATTCCACTAATGGTGTTAATATCTTGGTGTTTTCAGGGAGAATTAAATACTTACTGATTGTAATATCTATAACTGGAGTGTGAAAGAATATTTGTTTATTACATGCCTGTTCTAGCAAAATTAAACCATGCGAAAAAAGAAAATCCATTCCACACACAAGTGCAGAACAGAAATCATTGACAGATTATTTTTAAATACAAGTGGAATTTTCAACAAATTGTGCACTGCAATTGCAATTTGAATCGCTAATGATAGCTAATAATCGTAACATGGGTTCCCCTCACAAATTTAATTGGCAAGAAAACGTTTTCTTATTGCTGATAGTTTGTCCCGAGTTCCAATGTGTTCTATGTGCCTACTGATACATAGAACACATTGGAACTCAGGGGACAAGTTGTCAAATGAATTGCTGAGTGTCCTACTAATAATTGTTTTTATAGATGTGAAAGAATGTAATAAACACAGAACGACACATGTGTGTGAATGGGTTAATCGATATGGCACTTGTGCCATCGTGGAAGAATGAGGCCTCTGGCCTCTCATTTTATCCTTCCATGCTGGCACTCGTACCATATCAATTAACCCATCCACACGCGTGTGTCGTTCTGTGTATATACATTTGTGAGTAAAAGGACATCACATTAAATAAATGATAGTTTGCATGCAAACTCAACATAAAGTGGGCTAACAAACAGCCCATAACAGCGTCAAATTCTGAACTGAGCTAGACTGGTGGTTTGAGAGACACTAGTAATATAGACACAACAATGTTTCTGCCTTGAAAGCTTTTTATGTGAATATTGCGATAGTTATGGCTCATTATGGCTATAACTTTGCAATATTCACATGAACAGCTTTAAATCATGCTTGACCTTTCTTTTTTCTTCCCAACAAAAACCTCAAAGGTAGTGTCTGAAAACCAAAAATAACAAAAGTTCTTTAACCCTTAGGGGCTTGGACAAATTTCCTGAATTCCCGCAAGACAACAGCCTGTACACATCTGGTGGCTTAGCAGTAATTTCTAGTTCTGTTCCTGTTCAGGCAGACATGACTTGACTAAAATCACTGCCTAAGTAACTGTCATGATGGCATGTTAAGGGTACCTGTTCTGAGGTCATAAAAGTTATATATAGGCCTCTGAGGGTTAAATTGTAGAGTGCAAAATTATTTGTGGTCATCAAAATTTATCCACGTGTCTTTGGCTTGTTGAAATTAATGGGAGAGTTTGTAGATCATAAACTGTAACAAGGCAAATCCATACAGATGAAATAATTTCATTTTAAAGATAATACGAACCACATCCTTTAAGTTGAAGTACCTGCATTTCTGCATTACATTTCTGACGTCATAAAAGTCAGACATAGGCCTCTGAGGGTTAAATGGTAGAGTGCTAAATTATTTGTGGTCATCAAAATTTATCCATGTGTCTTTGCCTTGTTGAAATTAATGGGAGAGTACCTATATCCTATAAATTGTAACAAGGTGAATCCATACAGATGAAATAATTTTCATTCAAAGATAATACGAACCACATCCTTTAAGTTGAAGTACCTGCATTTCAGGCTTGAGCTCAAATATGGGATTCAACCAATTAACAAACATAGGCTATAATTACAATTTTGCTTAAAGAACAAGAGAACCAAAAAGTTGGGCCACTGACCTTGATGGACTGGTCAGGAAATTTATAAGTTGCATATGGTCTGATGGTAGTCTAATGGTAGTCCATACGTTGTGTAAGTTTCATTGTGATATCTCCTTTCACTGAAAAATTATGGGTCAAACATGAAAAAGCTGATGTGCAAATTCCATGTGTTGACCTCTATCTGTGATCTCGACCTTGGTGAGTCAACCGTGAATTTTTATGCAAAAAACGTCATCTAGTCCATATGCTGTTTAAGTTTTATTGTGATATCTCCTTCCACTAAACATTTGATGCACATTCTGATTTCATGTGTTGACCCTAATAGGTTGGGTGTGAATCTTGTATAAGATACACCCTCTGGCAGTGCTGACTCCATGTTTTGACAGGCTGACAGACAATGCCATAAAATAATATACCTGTTTATTTAAAAATTGACATATGAAGAGCTGACACTCAAACTTCTATAAGCATAAGAGAAATTTCCTAATTTTGAAATGTTGTTAGTGTAATATGTTTTTCTGTCATCCATGTTATTTGTTGGAGACCACAATCTTCATTTCTATGGTGCACATGGTTACTATATGTATAACTAATAGTTCTACAACAATGTCAGGGTTGCTTTAGGGTGATCTTAGAATATATGAGAATATGTCTGATCACAACTACCAGACAGTGACTAAAATTATCAAAATTGATCCAATGATTGCCTTGACATCAACCGTCTAGGGTTTATAGAACTGCAGAGATTTGAGGCCTTCAAAAGGTAAGTTTGATTTGATAAGACCATGTCTAATCATCGGAAATTACCTACCAATGATCAAGATTACCACGATGGACCTCAAAACCTCCTAAAACTGTCTATCATGCTCAAATTCTACACAAATTCCCATTACCAACTACCCCCACCCTTCTACTACCTTTTGGTAATCTATTTTCCTTACTCCAGTTAATGTTTCATCAGTTCAAGGAAAGAAAGATATTTTGTCTTATCTGAAAAGAACAGTATTTCAGGCATGTTGCCCAAAAGTCAAATGAACAAAACTGAATGCAAGACCACATGGATATTTTTGTTTGTGCTAATGTTGACCTTTCTGTAATCATGCAGAAGAAAATGTATAAGGTAACATATGAACAATGGAATCCCAATGATAATATAGGCCCACGCTTAATGTTCGGTCATGTGAGCTAAATAAAAATTGTCGCTGTTACAGAGTTTAATTTTTGTAATAGAACCAACAAGGTACAATGCCACTAGTATCCCCTCCCAAGAGATGGTTTACTAAAAAGGAGACAAAGTTGGGGTTTTTGAAAACCTGTTACTTGTGGATATACTCCACCCTATGGTGGTCCATACGAAAGATCATTCTAATCTGACATATACTACTAAAGTTATCATCCAGAAACCATAAAAAATGAAACTTGAAAGTCAAAAAAGTAAAAAAAAAGGCCCATAACTCTACAAAAATGACTAGACAAAACCTGTTACTTATCAGTATCCTTTCTCCCATGATGGTCCATCAGCACACCAAAGATCATTCAAATCTGAGATGCACTGACCAAGATACAGAGGTCTTAAGGAGACAGCTTACAAAAGCTATAGCTTGCTGCTGAATCCTCTTTCCTCTTTCATGTATCTTGATGAAATGTATCTTAATATTCTGTCAAATTAAGGAAATAAAATAGTGTTTAAACTATACAGAGGTCTAAAGTTGTTATGGATGGACAGATGGATGCCAAGATGAATGGACAGACTCCAATGCTAGACCCCCTGAAAAATGAAAATTTTTTAAGTAATTTATATACTTTTTATACTTACCAATGGCCCAGACTTAGCTGGTGCTAGCTCTTAAATATTCAGGGCCAAACACAAATTTTGCCCCCCAAATCCCCAAAATTTGCATCCAAAACCCAAAAATTGATGTCCTATATGGTCCTCCATACTTCTGTCTACTGCGCATGCGCAGTGTCAAGGAAGTACCAAAATTGGCGCCAAGCCTCATTCTTACAACCAGTGCCTGGTAAATGTTATATAATCAGCAGGGAGGTATGAGTTCCCACCTCCTCATGGGAGGGCCATCTCCGTCTGGGCCATTGGTAAGTATAAAAAATATATAAATTACTTTAAATTTTTTCATATTTTTATACTGTAACCAATGGCCCAGACTTAGCTGAATAGAAAAAAGGCTGGAGGGCCTAGGACATAAAGGAAAATCCAATAGGCTCAATTATGCATAAAAGAATATCCCCTCAATGAGAAAAGGAGAGAAAGGATTTACATATGTCTTTCTTATTTATTGAAACAAGAAAGACAGAATACCAATCAATAATTGAGCATAGTAACATCAATAATCTCTAGTAATATACAGTATAACCCATTATACTAATTCCTTAAAGGAAAGCCAATAAATAAAGATAGTCCAGAGAATGAGACTCTTTATACTCATTTAAAAGTGTTTGAGGATTGTATATTAACGCTCGTATAACACGTGACATATACAAATGCTTCACACCGAGCTACACTTTAAAAATATTACACAAATGAGATAGACATTAGCTTTACACTTTAAAACCATTCCAGCACAAACTCTGAATTACTGACTCAGAAGGAGGTATTCCCTTGCTTTTCACTATAAAGCCAGTGATATAAGGGAACACCATCCCCCCTCCCCCCCCCCCCCCCCTTCCCCTTGCTCTGGGTCAAATCACCACAGAACGAAGAGGGCACCAGGACAGAGTCACTGCTGGAACAGAAAACCTACATAACTATAGCTGTAACTGTTTAGTGAACGACATTCTGAGCAACAGATATCAGACCTAAACATCTAAGGTCGCCGGAAATAGGCTCTATATTTCTAAGATAAAAGTTAGTGAAGGTAGAAGGCTGTGACCAGTAAGCAGCCTTCATGAGATCTGTAATAGCAATACTGTTAGAATAAACTCAAGATGTTGACAGCGCTCTAACTTCATGTGCTGAAATCTTAAGCACCGACTGCTGATTGGAAGATAAACTCTCATAAGCAGTACGAATAGCTAATTGAATCCATCTAGCAATAAAATGAACCGAAATGTCCCTTCTATTGGGAATTAAAGACAGAAAGAAGCGTTTTCGTCCCTTTCTGATAAACTCCGATCTGCATTTATAAATATGCATAGCTCTAACTGGACACATCAAAGGTCTACAGCCATCTGAGGATGGAAGAGCCTTAATGATAATAGGCTCAGGATATTTATTAGGAGCCTGGTTCTTAGCCAAAAACCCCACATTAGTAGTTAAAGTAATAGTATTACCAATACTACGATAATGAGAATCATCAATAGATAATGCATGAAGCTCACTGACTCTTCTTGCGGAAGCAAAGGCCGAGAGAAAAGCTGTTTTAAATGACAAGAACTTGAAGTCTACTGTGTTCAAAGGTTCAAATGGAGCTTCTTTAAGCTTCTACAGAACCCAAGTCAAATTCCATTTAGGAATTAACCTAAGGGTTCTAGGCCTATTTATTGAAAAGTTTTTCACTAACTTAGATAAAGAGATATTTGATCCAATTTCTAAGCTATCATGATGAGCATAAGTGTCCGATAGCATAGACCTATAACCCTTGATAGTAACTGGCTGCAGTTTGAGATCATCAAACAAGCAGACCAGAAAATTAGCAATGTCTGGAATGGAAGGATCAAAAACATCAATCGATTGATCCCTACACCGAGAGAAAACCTTCCACTTTGCCGCATAGTTTAGTGAAGAGGAGGGCCTCCTACAGTTAGAAATTGCACCCACTGCTTGTCCTGTAAAGCATTTCCCGTGCAAGAAGGACCACACAACGGAAATACGTGAAGGTTGAGACCTTGCGGGTTGTGATGCAGTGTGCGAGATTTCCCTTGAAAGAGAAGGTCCTCCAGTGGAGGAAGCTTCCGAGGAAAGTCCCATAACAGACACCTGAGTAGATTTATCCATGGTTTCAGGGACGACAGAGATGCTACCAACAGTATCTTGCAGTGCGATTGTTTTATCTTTAGCAAGATCTGTTGAATCAACGGAGTTGGAGGATATGCATAACCTATCATTCTGTCCCAAGAAATTGAGACAGCGTCAACTGCAAACGCTCAAGGATTTGGACATGGCAACACATACGTCTGCAACTGATTTTTGAGGTGTGTCTTGAACAAGTCTATCATTGGGCATTGGTAGCAAATCTGATTGAATACTCACTTGTTGAGAGTCCATTCCGATGGCAACATGTAACCTTTCCGAGAGAGCGAGTCTACAAGAACGTTCAGCCGACCCGGAATATGACAGACTGAAATAAGAACGTGATGTTCTAAAACATACAGAAGAATTCCTTCTGTTGGATCGAACGAATGAGTGCCTCCTTGGTTCCGAATGTACGCTACTACCGTCGAATTGTCCGACAATATCTGAACATGCGAATTGTGAATAATGTTCATCCAACGACGTAGCGCTAGCCATATTGACATCATTTCTTTGATGTTTATATGCTTGTTCAGGAACACCGGGTCCCAAAGACCCTGGCCATTTGAGTCTGTTGGGCTCAATGTCGAGCCCCAACCTATTTGACTCGCATCCATCATAATTGTAAAAGCCGGATCCGGTAGATGCAGTGGAACTCCCTGAGTCCTTTGTTTTACTTGGTCCGATAACACAATGTTTGATTCAAGTAAATGAATCTTCACACTCCAAGTTTGAGTGAAAAATATCGGGAGTGGACGTGTATGCAAACGGCCCATCGGAATTAGATCCACTGCTACTCCGCACAACCCCATCAGTCGCATGAACTCTCTCACTGTTACTACGTCTGAGTGTAGACAAAAGCGAGCATAACAACTGACTAACTTTGCTCTGGGTAACGGAAGATGAACTAGATTGTTGTGAGTCTCAAAGCTCATTCCCAAGTGAATGAACGACTTGGACGGAGCTAGATCCGACTTCTTTTCGTTTACAATGAAACTGAGACATTGGAGCAATTGAAGCAGACTCTGAACATCGTTCTGAAGAACCGTCTTGTTGCTGTATCTCTGAAGAATGTCATCCAAGTAGGCCGACATTACCGCAGATGAATGAGCTCGGAAATATGCCATTATCGAGTTCATTATTCGAGTGAATGCCCAGGGTGCTAGCTTGAGTCCGAAGCACATCGCTCGGAACTGATAAACGACCCCTAGGACGGTGAACCGTAGGTACTTTCTGAATGCAGGATTTACAATAACATGAAAGTACGCGTCCTTTAGATCTGTGCTTGATGCATAATCGTCCACCCGAATGCTCGCCTTTACTGACTGAATGGTCTCCATATAGAACTTTGGAGCCATGATCAGTTTGTTTATTCAGCTCAAATCTATACCTGGACGGAACGAGCTGTCTGGCTTTGGTACCAAGAACAGGTGACTGTAAAAACCCAGGGATTCCTGGTTTTCCACGACCTCTATTGCATTCTTCTCCAAAAGAGATTGCACCTCTGATAGAAGAGAATCTCTTTTTTGAAGATTTGACGGAAGCTGAGTCCAGTGCGGACTTCGTGTTAACAGAGGTGTTTCTCGGAAAGATAGCCTTAGGCCTTCCGAGATAACCCCTCTTACCCATTGGTCGTCTGTAATTGACAACCAATTCATCAAAAACTTTGCCAGCCTTCCACCCTCAGGACCGCAATAGAGGTCCTGACCATCACCTCCTGGACCTGCGAGGTCTACGGGAAGAGAAACTACATCCTCCCCGCGCAGCGCCTCGACCTGCCGACCTTGGGACGTCTGACCGGATGTCTCGGCCAGAACCACGTCCCCTACCTGAGTCGCTACTTTGACAGTCTCTCGCGTAAGAACTTGAGGATTTCTTATATCCTTTAGAGGAGCTTCCCTTGGACAAACTTGAAGTAGAAGCTCCTGCTTTACTCTTTTCTGCTGAGTCAGGTTTTTTAGAAACCGACTTTAGAAGCAGAGTTTCCGAAGCTTTCTTAGTAATCTGATCATAGATTAAAGAAAGCTTACCATCAAATAGAAGGTCACCGGAAACCGGAGCGACTCGAAGAGAGTTTTTCACCTTAGAATCCACCATAGTGGATGAAGCGAGGGCTGCATCACATCTAATCAACTCTAAATTAGCCACTGATAGGGCAGAGTTGTACGTGGAATAAGCTATAGCCCTAGAAAGAACTCTTAAAGAATACATAATAAAGGTACATACTCAAATTCTTTCCCACAGAGACGTTGTGCTAACGCTCTAGTAAGGTGATTTGCGTATGACAAGGCATCTAGGTTCGCTCTATTAGAAGAAATCGTAGTCTCCATAGTACTAGAGTGAATAGTAAAAGATGCAGGAAGAGACAAATCCAAGTCCTCAGCCTGATCGCCCAAACGCAGAGGAACTCTCGAGATGCCCAGACCTGCCATTGTAAATTTATTTCTACTATTAATAAACGGCAGATCCAGAGCACGTAAAGATAAGAAACTGTATTTCCTCGACCCATGCCTAAATTGAATATAGCGTTATTAAGCAAGTCAAACGTCTGAGAGACATTGCTGGACTGCACCGGATAATCAGAAACATCTTCCTTAACCCGGCGAAATAATCAGAATCCAATGACGCTATCAGTCTCTTATCTTTGGTCGCAGCAATCTGATCCGACAGAACGTCTGGGAGGTGTTGACGGATAAACTCTATCACCACCTTATGTTGTTCCAAAAGGGAAAAACCCAGCTCCCTAATTTCCCTTTCACCATCCGACTGGATCAGATGAGAATCTCGGTCGTCCCTGTCTGACTGTGCAGAGGAACGAATCGACCCAGCTTTCCTGATCCGAAACTGTTGTAGGATGTTCCTGAGGTTGCTGCAATAAGCTGCGCTATTTGCGACAGCAAGTCCATCACAGAGGCCTGTGGAGCTGCGGATCTCTGATGTTTAGCCACAGATAGCTCCTGGAATGGCATGTCCGACATAATCCTCTTATGCAAACGTCCCGACTGATGAGGCCTCGTGTCCCTGGCTATATGGATGGAGTGACCTTGACGACATCGAATCCTTCATCGGCAATGCAGGCTGGATCTCTGTGGTCACATAGCTAAGGTGTGGTCGTGTGTGCTGATGCGATGAAGAAGAAGCCGATAGACTAGCCGATCCCGGTAGCCTATTTGACAGAATGTCCCGGACAGGAGGTGTGGACGTATGCTCCGACTGATGAACGTTCTGAACAACAACCTCCAGCCCCAGAAGTTGTTGTAAGAGAGAGGGACCTCTCTCGCTCGCAGTCTGGGAGGACCTGGACTAGCCAACCGCCGAACTGACTGGCTTCCTCTGTTCCGTCGTCGCAGGGTGTGCGTGATCCGAGATTATAGTGCTCGCAACACCATTTTTCCTCTCCTTGACCGCTACGGACATACCCGGCGTCACACCACCCATATTCTGCGTGATAGATCGGCCAGTTGAGCTAGCTGGTGACAAGGATGTAAATTTGCGACGACGACAGCAGACAATATCACAGAAACATCACCATGTTCTTGTTCTTCTGAAAAAGAAACTGAAAAACTGGAGAGACGATGAGCCCAAATGGATCCCAAAAAAGCCTAAGTGTGGACAACATTTTTTCTTAAAACTAGAAAATTAATGTTACACTTCCCGAGTATAATAATGTATCTAATTACATACCTAACATCACAGAAGACAAGGAATTACTGATAGAAAGTAACTGTTGTCAATGTAAACAAAAAATCTATAAAAACCGGAAACAACCGGATTACTAAGAAAGCTTTGGAAACTCTGCTTCTAAAGGCAGAATCTTCATCAGAAGAAACTGCGATACATCAGATGGTAGATGCAAGATGAAATACGCCTAAACACCCCAAGGGTGAGGGCGTAACCATGGGGACAAACAGAGTAAACATTCTGTAACCAAGCTAAACTCCCAAGAAATTTTCAATAAAAAAAATTTCCAAAAAAGTTAAAAAAGCATGGGAGCTTAACTAGGGGGGTTTCAAGGAAGGAGAGGGAGGAAACACTTAACAGTGGAATTTTCATAGCAAGAATGAAAACATCAGGCCCATGTCCCGAAATTAGGGAACATAAAATAATTTATAATAAAAATTATAAGTTACAGACCTGAACACATCCAACCACTGTTTCTTCCTCTCATCCTCTTAATGCATCCTTGGATCCACCATATTCATCATTACTTTGTGTCTGGCATCATATAAACTGAGATTTATAAGCACAGAAGTCAGAGAGATGTTACTAACAGAAGGGCCAAACAAAGAATGAGGCTTGGCGCCAATTTCGGTACTTCCTTGACACTGCGCATGCGCAGTAGACAAAAGTATCGAGGACCATATTGGACATCAGTTTTTTGGTTTTGGATGCAAATTTTGGGGATTTGGGGAGCAAAATTTGTGTTTGGCCGTGAATATTTAAGAGTTAGCACCAGCTAAGTCTGGGCCATTGGTTACAGTATAAAAATCTTCATTTTGGTAGGGGCTTAAAACCACTTACTTGTGAATATCATTTTCCCCATGATGGTCCATCAGCATTCCAAAGATCATTCCAATCTGACATGCACTGACCAAGATACAGAGGTCTAAAGTTGTTACGGATGGATGGATGGATGGATGGATGTCCATCTGGATAGACAGATGGATAGATGAACAAATGGATGGCCAGCCAGATGGACAGACAGATGGATGGACTGACCCCCACTGCAAGATACCCCGCAAACTTTGTTTTGGCAGGGAATAATAACTGGCACCCAAATGGAGCATTATTGCAAAAGTGTAAATTGAAAAAAAAAATTATCAATATAAATTACCTTTGTGAAGTGAAAAAAGAACTATCAATATAAATTACCTTAACAATAAGTCCCTTGGAGTCTACCATAAATATTTTATTGTAAGCATCTTCCTTGGATACTCCTTCTTCTCCCATTGCAAGTGCCAATAATTCGGCAATACCAATATTTGCCTGAAAAATGTAGCAACATTTGGTGAACCTACTCCTTGACATAAAGCTGCATTACAGAAATATCATTTGCAACACATATGATAAACACATGTCATCAGAAGTCAATATAACTTGTAACATTATGAGGGAGATCGTTTCAGAAGGAGAACTGAATTAATGTTCCTTGTTTTCAAAGTTATTTATTTCATCAACTGTTTACCGTCAGACGACAATTGTGAAAATATTTCTTCATTTACTACAATTTTCATTTTTGCCTCAAATGATCAAGCTCAATGATATAAACTGTATCGATAAATAGGTTATCTCCACCTGATTCCTAAAACTCTTTTGCACCATGGAGACTAATATAAATTACTTCTGGTTGGTACAGTGTGCAAAATTTAAAAAAATGACTCTAACCAACTTACCATTCACGTGATTTGGAGATGGCTAACCAGACGCTCGGCTATGTAAAAATTCTAGGAAAACTGCTTTTTATCATTAATAAGTATTTATATATTGCATGGAATTGAAATATATGTAGCCTCTCAAGGCAAAAGTCTAAATATCTATCAAGACATAAAAAAGGCTGGTTAACTGGTAGAGTGCTAGAAGCCCATATTTGGGTTCTATTCTGAACTGCAGGTACCTAAAGTTAAAGGCTTAATATTCTGTGGATGTCCTTCATATTATCTTGGAAGTAAAATTACTTCATCTCCATCGATTTGCATTGTTACAATTCATAGGAGAGTGCAAAACAAAAATGAGTGAACAAATCTTGAGGCTGAGAAAAAATTTAGCACTTTTATAAGTTATGTTACTCAGATTTTGCCATTCAAGATGCAACTTTTGGCTAAGCGGTCATCTGTTCGCATAGATTTAAATCTGCATAACCTCCACACGAAACAAGTGTTCTCGTCAAATTTTACACACCGTTGGTTTCCCAAATTCTTTGTTCCAGAGAATGCTTTGGTTTACATTGTGAAGCTATTGAACTGCGATATCAAAACTGTGATCATACTAATAGAAGAGCTATACTACTGTGTAACTAGGTGTCATGACTTGATTACACTGACAAATTTGTCAACAGTTATGCCGTCCCTTTGTGTGATGAGCACCTTGCAATGTTCAAGCCAAAGTTGACACAGGTTGATCATCACAACAATTTTTTGTAGGGAAGAACACCCCTGGACCCCTATCCACCAACCTACCCCACAATGGAGAAGGTTGTTGGAGAAGGGTACCACGGTGTTCTACCCAGGAAAAAAAAAATGAAATTATGATATCAAATGGAGTCTTAATGTTTACAGCAGTGCAAATGCCAACTGGCAGTAGTAAGTCCAAGAACGACAACTCACTTTCCAACAGACAACATATAACTCATTTTACCCAAATCATTGAAAAGCATTGTTTTTAGTTACAGTGACCATGACCATTTGAAGACAGATCTGAAAACTGATAAGGTTCTCTTTCCAATGGAGTACTTATCAATTGAGTTTGGGGGATATGTGGCAAATAGAACCAAGCTATTTTGCAGAAACAATTTTTTTTACAAAGTTATATTGATCATAAGAGCCCCATTGCTTGATGGGCGAAGAGGTTCCCAACCTGTAAATTTGTATGAGATTGAACTGAACTTATTGCTAAGAATTCAAGGTTTGACAATTTATATTTATAGTAACAGTCCTGTGGCAATTAACGTTATGCCTAAAGATTCCAAAGTAGACAGCTTTCTTCTCTTTCAATATGCACATACTTTCTGCACACTTGGCTGTATAAATGGAACTGATGTTACTGACTGAAAACCAAAACTAAGTTTAGTATAGTGGTCTTGACATATAAGTTACAACCCTAAAATTTATGATTTGCCATTTGACGAAGACAGCTGGACCAACCAGGCTGTTTGGTAAATGGTCCTTGTACTTTGACTGTTACACTACTCTTACATTCTTTGAACTTCACCCACAGTGAATCTTATCTTAGAGCAGTTGAAACACCAATAGTGCTTTATCACAGCATCCACAATGCCATCAACTACTGAGGGCTGGTCACACCACCTATGTAACAGATCAAGAGAAATGAGCACGAGCTGAGACTTGAACTGTCAAATTCTAGTATGCAAACTGACCGATTTACCATGAGACTAACAGGTCTGGACCAACCAGGCTGGTTTTGTAAATGGCCCTTATAGTTTGACAGCTTTCTGCGATTCAACTCCTGTACATCGCATCTCAGATTCCACTTCAGAGTGGTCGAAACATTCACCATGCTTCACCACAGCATACACAATGCCACCAACTGCTGAGCAGGGTTTCCACTATACTGGCACAGCGGCCATCAACTGGAAACATTTCCACACCAGGGAACCTTCCAAACATTAATCAAGATGTTCAAATTCACCCTGACCTGCCCGATCCCTGAGAAATAATTGGTTCACAGATTGCTGAAGTGCCATTTCTAGACTTCTTTTGAAGATTTCCATACACAAATGTCATAGTAAAATGACTGAAGAAGTGTACTCTGATGACGTGATTATTCCATGTGTCCTGCATAACTTAATCAATCCCCACTGAAAAGCTAGACAATCTGTAAACAATAACCTCATTGAATGTTAAATGTGTCACGTCACACAACGGTGTGATTTGTTTGGTTAGTATGTGCACTACATAATGCAAGTTATAAAACTTCATTCAGTAGTAAATATCATTATGGGATGTTTTGTTTTCTGACCAATCTTATTACTCCAACACTTACCCAAAACAAACACGGGTTGAAAAAGCATGAACTTCTGTATATGTATTTCCGCTGTCAGCGTTAATTAAAATGACACAACAGTTTGCAAGTATACTGTTCACACCTCATTTGTGCGTTTTAATTAGTGTAATGGAATCTTGAATCTATTTTCTTGAAAATTACAGAAGAGCAAAAAAGAGAGCTTCTTGTTTCAAATTTAGAAGCGCAAAAAAGCATGAGTGTGATAGCACTCCTCAAATAGACAGCACTGAAATTTATTGTGTAAATGAATGATTTTTCACCTGAATTTCTTGTCACTGGCACTTACCAGCTCTCGGAATGTGAAAACGTACACAAATATCACTGTGAAAAACCTCAAAATATCCCGCAGATATAACAAAATGGGGGCTTTGGGACCCCCAAATTTTAAATTTTCCTGCCACAAGCTGAACACGACGTCTCTTGGTTGCCCCATTATATGGCCTCACTTATTTTCCCCAGCAGAAATACTGGCTGAGGGCTGGTCAATGGCCCCAATGTAATAGATTGGGAGAGTAGTGCAGGAGCCAAGACTTGAATCGCCAACCTCTAGCACACAAAGCAACCAATTTACCACAAGGCCAAGAGATCCAGCCCAACTAAGGTGGCAAAGGTTGGCAAATGGCCCAAATACCTCGACTGATACAGTCTATTTATAGTAACAGTCCTGTGATCTTTGACCTTACAGCTTCAGAATCAGAAATCAATAGCAGTAGAACTGAAGTTATAGCCCAGAAACCATTCTTTGACAGTTTTGTTTGGCATAACATTCCAATAACCTTTGGGACACTACAATTGATACGGTTCTTTGATTTCCATAATAAAAAATTTTCAGGAAGTTTGGTTCCACTGCGATAAATACAACTTAAGATATCACCTGAACATCTAAAACTGCTATTTTAAAAACAGTGACATTCACCTTTTGATGACAGATCTAATGAAAGTGTCAATGACACTGTAGCTTAACTTGTGTGTTGTGTTTGATGAAAAGGATAATGTTCAATGTTTATGAAAGGATTATGAAATAAGATAAGAATTGTGATAATTGGGAATATGTTCATTTCTGTTCCCTGTATGCTATGTTTTTGATAAAAATAATATAAAATAATATGAGGTGTACACTGTACTAAAGAGCTGAGGGGTGGGTTAATATGACCTCACAGTTAATGTATGAGGCCCTCACAGTTAACGTATATCAACAAAAGTTACCAAGTTACAGTGAAATTATTCCAAAATGAGTCATCCTATCAAGTTACATTGAAATCCCTTCATAAATATGGCCTATAGACTATGCTAAAGGTTTTCGGGCGTCGGGCCCCTGTAGCCGTCAGCTTCCCAATTGCGTCCAAAGGGGAAGTTCTCATCTATATTCCATAAATATGACCTATAGACTATGCTAAAGGTTTTGGGCTTGAGAAGCCATCAAGGCTGAATGATCGCGATCAAAAGGAGACGTTCTCATCTAGACATTATTTGGAGTCATCCTACCACGGTACATAAATATCACCTGTAGATTGTGCTAAAGGTTTTTGGGCTTCAGGCCCCTGTAGCCGTCACAATAGCCTAATGGTGTCCAAAAGGGGCTGTTCTCATCTAGACATGAAATGAAGTCAACCTACCAAGTTACAATGAAATCCCTTCATAAATATTACCTGTAGACTGTGCTAAAGGTTTTTGGGCTTTGGGCTTGGGCAGCCATCATGGTTGAATGATCGCAACCAAAAGGGGACATTCTCATCTGGGCATCATCTGGAGTGATCCTACGAAGTTACAATGAAATCCCTTCATAAATATGACCTGGAGACTGTGCTCAAGATTTTCGGGCTTCGGGCACCTGTAGCCATCACAGTTGACCAATCATGACCAAAAGGGGATGTCATCATCTAGGCATTATATGGAGTCAACCTAACAAGTTACAATGAAATCCTTCAATAAATATGACCTATAGACTATGCTAAAGGTTTTTGGGCTCGGGCAGCCATCAAGGCTGAATGATCGCGACAAAAAGGGGACATTCTCTTCTAGACATTATTTGGAGTCATCCTACCAAGCTACAATGAAATCCCTTCATAATTATGACCTGTAGACTGTTCTAAAGGTTTTCGGGCTTTGGGCCCCTATAGCCGTCACAGTTGCCCAATCTTGTCCAAAAGGGGACGTTCTCATCTAGACATTACATGAAGTCAACCTACCAAGTTACAATGAAATCCCTTCATAAATATGACCTGTAGACTGTGCTAAAGGTTTTTGGGCTTTGGGCTTGGGCAGCCATCATGGTTGAATGATCGCAACCAAAGAGGACAATCTCATCTGGGCATCATCTGGAGTGATCCTATAAAGTTACAATGAAATCCCTTCATAAATATGACCTGTAGACTGTGCTCAAAGTTTTCGGGCTTCGGGCACCTGTAGCCATCACAGTTGACCAATCATGACCAAAAGGGGATGCCATCATCTAGGCATTATATGGAGTCAACCTAACAGGTTACAATGAAATCCTTCCATAAATATGACCTTTTGCCTATGCTAAAGGTTTTTGGGCTTGGGCACCCATCAAGGCTGAATGATCGCAATCAAAATGGGATGTTCTCTTCTAGACATTATTTGGAGTCATCCTACCAAGTTACAATGAAATCCCTTCACAAATATGACCTGTAGACTGTGCTAAAGGTTTTCAGGCTTCAGGCCCCTGTAGCCGTCACAGTTGCCCAATCATGTCCAAAAGGGAACTTTCTCATCTAGACATTATATGAAGTCAACCCACCATGTTACAATGAAATTCCTCAATAAATATGACCTGTAGACTGTGCTAAAGGTTTTCGGGTTTTGGGCTCGGGCAGTCGTCACAGTTGGCAGATCACGCCCAAATGGGGAAATTTTCATCTAGACATCATAAGGAGTCGTAATACCAAGTTACAATGAAATCCCTCCATATTAAACATGACCTGCAGACTGTGCTAAAAGTTTTTGGGTTTCGGGCTTGGGCAGCCATCATGGTTGACAGATCATGCCCAAAAGGGGACGTTCTCATCTAGGCATTATACAGAGGCATCCTACCAAGTTACAATGAAATCCTTTCATAAATACGACCTGTAGACTGTACTAATGGTTTTCAGGTTTTGGGCTCGGGCAGCCACACCAGTTGACCGATCGCGACCAAACGGGGACATTCTCATCAAGATATGACCCCAAACCTGCATATGAAATTTTTCATGTCGATCAGACAAGAACTGCAGGGTGTAGCCCGAGCTAAAGGAAAATGTGAACAGACTAATAGACTCACAGACTTCCGCACGCATGATGGCAATAGCTTATCTTGACTTTGTCAAATTAAGCTAAAAATCAACAGAATTCTTGACCTTCCATAGGTGTACCTACTCAGCTTTGTGTGAACATGAGATAACTAGAACACAAGTTTCTTCCCTGAAACCCACCCAATGCCATAAAAGTCAGGTTTGAGTGAAATACTGGTCAATGTTGGATAATCTAATAACCTTATTTGTGCCTGTTCATTATTTCGACTGAATGTACACTTTAAAGTGATAAATTTCAAATTTTCAACCAACGAATTATTCCATAATCCAACTTTGAAATTAACCAAACTGTAACAGGACAAATACAGTACATGCAGAGTATATTATCACTAAATAACCTGCACGGTGGAGATTCTGCCCAAGCAATAATTACAAATTTGTTGAAAAGCATAACAATCACATGCAAAGTTCCAGCCAATGGACCTTTGGGTTACACCTGAAGGACCATTGGCTGAAACATTGCTGGTGTTTTTTGTCCATATGTACAGAATTTGAAAGTGATACTTTGGATGATAACTTCACTCCATGATGATTTAGTTACAATCTATGTTCCATATACAGTATATTACAGTGTCACAAATGAACAAAGGTTACCGTTAGAATATTATTATGTCGCATATTAGCAGGTAAAATGTTAACCTAGAGTGATAGTTGGTGGTACTGCAATCAGGGTATACTTTAATCGAGATGTAAGATTTTTGCACGGGTAGATTTGGGAAGATAGCTTCCTGAACCAGATCAATTCAAAGGAATAATTGAGTTGTATTCTACTCTGTGGGGTATTGTTAGTATTGCAGTGCTAAGTGTGTGTCCACTGATATCCAAGAAAGTTGTACGATTAGTTCAAAATCATGCGATAACTGATTACAGATACCGTAGAGGCTACTGGGTGGAAGAGACTTTTTTATGTGCAATGAGAGCGGAGTAATGTGCAAGTTAAGCTGTTCTATCATGAAAGCAAAGTAATATTAAAGTTTTAGAAATATAAAAAATTGTGACTGTCATTTTCTGAATTTCGCTTGCTGATTGTCTTCCTCCTCTAAGTATATTTTGCCTCATTCCAGTCAGCATGTGAAAGAAAGTATTTATACAGTGAAATGTAAATCTATTTTTTTAATATTAAAACCTCTTTGGAATTAGTACTGAAATGGTTAATGGATAATTGGTTTGAAACCAGTTAGTTACCTAACCGATTAGAAAAACCATCAACCGGTTATCCGAAATATGGATAGTGATCATCATTTCACGTTTAAAACGTAGTGAATCTGCCGCTTCTCCTTTGCGACAGATTACACATTGCAGCTGTGCTGTATATATTGAGAAATAATTGACTTTGGCATTCAAGACTTCATTAATGATCGGCAGTTTCCGTGAGTAATGAGTAATCACACAAATTATTCCACAATGTGTATACAAACGAACGTTGTCGAGTACTCGACAACGTTCATTTGTATACACACTACGGAATAGTTTTAGAATACTGCTTTCCAATTCATATAGTTTTGATCCCATATTCGGTTAAATAATGGCCTTGGTTAGTCGGTTACGAAGATGAGCCAACTGTTTTAGCAAATTGTAAATAATATTAGGCAATGTACGAGTTCATATTATAATTAACTGGGTGTACATGTTTACGGTTGGTCATGTGTGTGATGAGTTTTTCATGCCAGTTGTGCTTGTAGGCAGCAGCAGTCCGAGCATAACTTTGAGTTATACTTAACACTATATATCAGAGTCAGGTGTAAAATGTATCTGGTGGAAGGTTCACTGCCATTTGATTGTCTGTGGAATGTGCTCAGTGCAAATTTGTCCTTTGTGGGAAGAGCTGTGTGCTACTAAAAGCTTAGTGCTATACATATCTTAGTGAAATAGAGCTGTACGCTACTGAAAGCTTAGTGCTATAAATATCTCAGAGAAACAGATGCATGTGCTACTAAATCTTAGTGCTTTAAATATATTAGAGAAAATATAGCTGTGTACGTATACTGTAAGAGCTTCATGCTACTGTGTACTTTGTGAAAATGTTCTCAGTGCATCTATTCCGTTACTGGATGATTTCAGCAGATATTGGTGATGTTGTGAATCAGTCCAACATGTCAGCCAGTATTTTATAAGGTTTTCGACTTGAGGAGACCCTGGCTTTCAAAAGTGCCATTAAACCCCAATAAATAAATAAATAATTTTGTAAGGTTGATCTTCGAAGTTGTGTCGGGTAAAAATCCATGTAAAGCATTAGTGTAACCACCATTACAAGATGTTATGTAAATGAGATGCGAGTCTCATTGCTGATGAATATTTTAATCTTGTGTACTATTAGTTATTAAACATAAACGTTTTCTTGTGTCATGCTTTATACTCTCCCATTTGTTACAAAGAGACACATAAATCCTCTATATTTCTGGCAAGAAGACATATATACTTCACAGAAAACGAACTCAAGACTGTCTTAGAAAATGATAAAGCAGTATGTTTCAAATAATGTATTGCCGTCAACCAAAAGATGTAACAACAAAGAAACCAGAGATTCTATTGAGTAAGATGAAAAACTCATACACAGAAGCTGTAAAAATACTCACTTAACACTCCTTGAATCTAGTCCAGCAGAACCCTGTTAATTGAAAATTAGTTAACAGAAGTATTCATGAAACAGGAATTTGGTCATGTTCATGTATTCCAGTGATAAACTGAGCATTTATTCTATTATATCCTGTTTGACTGAGGTCAAGGTGTATTGTCAAACAACACATAATAAATTTATGTTTATACTGTATGTACTGTGTCTGAATTTAAGGACTATTAACATAAGGACTTCAGTGGATTTCAGTGCAATTCTCCAAAAGAACGCATAATTTTTATTAAATTAATAAGAGTTTACTATATAACATATACAATTAATGGCTTTTGTGTTTGGAAGTTAACCCTTTAGTCAATGAATAGGCCGCATCCGACAACAAAATTTACAAATAGAGGTGTTAAAACAATTATATTTTTCAACAATTTTCAACGTGACCCTAACATGTGACCCTTCATTGAAACGAGCTCATTGAGCTTGTTTCAGTGAGAGATATATGATATGGTTTTGCTAAATTTTTGCGAAATATATGAAAAACAAATAATTAAAAATAACAAATTTTGATTGTGTGTGCATTGGGTAAAGGGCTGAAATATACTTAACCCTCTGAACACAGATGTTAAAATACCACCATCGTGCTCCCACGTGGGCAATCAGGATTAACCATTTTCCTTACACAAAAGGCAACTAATTCTTTTCATATTTTGCATCTAAGACATAGATTATGACCCCTCACTGGAATGAGCTCAATGAGCTTGTTCCAAAGAGGGGTCATAAGCTATATTTTTGAGACAAAAAATTAAAAAAATAATGAAAATTAAACAGTGATTTTTGTGAATAGTGCTGGCTGGTTTGGGCCGTTATGTTGGGTAAACAGATAAGTGCCTTACCAAACAACATAATGCCATTACCCCTGGTGAAGATCAAATCGTGGACCTTTCGGTTTGAAGTCCAATGTTGTAACCAACGAGTCACCACACTCCCATAATATATGAAAACTTGACCCACTAGTGTATGTGTGTTACAACAATATTGCGAACTGATCAAAAGAGAATAATCACAGTACTGTACATGTATAAACAATGAAATAAATGTCTCAGGAAATTTACCTCGCCAGCACCTTGGAACAAAAATATATTGTCCGACAACTTTCTCTTTGTGATTCTCATACTCGCCAAAACACCAGCTGCAGCAACAGCAGCAGTACCTGAAACAAAAAATATTACATGGTTTCAACACCATGAACACACACAACTGAAAGAATTTTCCAAGACAACTGAACAAGTGCACGGCCAGGCGGTGGATCAATATATGGTCGCCTATGAAGAAATTAGAATTATGAAGAAATTTTTAGTTGAACAAAAGGTCAATAATTCCTTCAAAAATAATTGTACATTCCTGGCTTAAGACCCATTAAAGATGAATATATTGTTTTCAAGTTATTGCGTGGAGAATCAAAAGTCACCAAAACTCCCAGATGGTGGCCATATTGGACATGCCAGAATGATGGTTATCGCATGGAACCATCCTCTAGTCATGACTAATCAACCATAAAAAAATAGTATCTGTTGGATGTATTGTTTTCAAGTTATAGCATGGACAAATAAAAGTTAATGGACAGACAGATAGACAGATGGACATTGATGCTGGTTATTGAATGAACCATCCTCTAGTCATGACTAATCAACCATAAAAAAAACAGTATCTGTTGGATGTATTGTTTTCAAGTCATGATGTGGGCAAACAAAAGTTAACAGACGGATGGATGGATGGACGGACAGACACAAATGGATAGACGGACGGACAATGATGCTGGTTATCGAAAGGAACTATCCTCTAGTCATGACTAATCAACCATAAAAAAACATTATCTGTTGGATTATCAAATGGACAATCAAAAGTCCCTAAAAATCCAACATGGCTGCCATGGTGGCCATCTTGGATATGCCAGAATGCTGATTATCGAAAGGAACCATCCTCTAGTCATGATTAATCAACCATAAAAAAGCAGCATCTGTTGGATCTATAGAGTTCAAGTCATCGTGTGGACAATCAAAAGTCCTTGAAAATCCAAGATGGCTGCCGTGGTGGCCATACTGGATATGCCAGAATGCTGGTTATCGAAAGGAACCATCGTCTAGTCATGAGTAATCAACCTAAAAAATATTATCTGTTGGATGTATTGTTTTCAGGCTATCGTGTGGACAAACAAAAGCTAATGGATGGACGGACAGATGGACATCGCCATACCATAATACGGCCTGCTCATATGAGCGGCCGTATAAAAACCTGATGGTCTTTTTTCTCAAGACAAAAGGACAGAACTGTGCAGTTGTAAACAAGTAAACTATTAATGACATGATGATTCACTGTAATACCAAACACTGAAGTATTTCTGTGTATACTTGACAGAAAAGTCTTTCTAACACATGGTTTTCAGTTATGAACAAAAGTGTGCTAGTGGCATGCAGTGCACAAAATTCCATGAGAACATTTGTTTGTACTTGTGGAGATGTACATCAACAATTGACTGCTTGAGGACATTTTTTGTGCATTGAACTTCCATCTAACACACTAGTCAAACTATTTTTATGTTAAATAATCCTGTTGTACCGGATAACAGAATGTTGACTCTAATCTGAATGGCACCTAAACTGGGTTGGCCTGAGATATCAAAGGTTATGTCTAGAGTTTTTCATCCCTTAAATCAATGGTTGGTTATTTTATGACACACTGTTGGAAAGGGCTCTGACAGCCCTTTCTGGAAGTGTGGCATATAACATTTCAGCATTGCTAAAGGTACACAACAACGTTGATCTCTTGCCAAAAAGATCTTTTATTTATTCATTTATTTACTGGTGTTTAAGGCCACTTTCAGCATCAATGGATATGGCATGACTGTAACATAGGTATGAGCAGACTTCCACTCCAAACATTGGACCTGGGTCCTATTCTACCTATACAGCAGTAAACAAGAGCAACGTAAAGCATAGAAAATGCCCCTGATTGTGTCATAATGCCATGGCAGTTATATTGAATTGGCTAGCCAGACCAAAATCAAAAGGAAGCATTTCCTTGTCATCCACAAGTAACCTCAAAAATTTTGATTTCATCAAATAAGTGGTTTTCAAATCCAACATGCAGTGAATACAATACAGAGGTTGAGAAAAAAAATTGTCTAAGTCGAAAAAGGGCCATAACTCTAGGAAAAATTATTGCACTAAAACCGTTTCTTGTGCATATCCGTTCCCCATGCAGGTCTCTCAGCACACCAAAGGAGATGCAAATCCGACTAAGGGCTTTGAAATTATAATGCAAAATGTTTGTATGGACAGACAGATGGAGGACTTCACTAGATACCCCCGAATCCTCCTTCTGAGGTCAGGGGCGTAACAAGTACTCTTCCACTTCCTGTGGTTCCCAACTAAGGGCCAGAACAGATCGTATCATTGGAGATCCTTGTTTAAAAATCAGGACTATTAGAGGCCAGAAGGTCAACTGACCAAGCATTAGTGATATCAAATCCACCTAACCTGTATAGAGGTTAATGTCATTTACACACTATTGGAAAAGGCTCCAAGAAAGCTTACCACTGTGTGTAACATAACATTTTCCTAGTAATTGTAAAGGTACACAATGCTGTTGATCTCTTGATCTTGATTACATCACTGAAGATCACTGTTTGACCCTTTACCTTATGATTTACCCATGAAGCGGTTGCATCGACAAACTGATCAGTTGAAAGAATATAATTTTTCAAAAATTTCAACAAAACCATATCAAGTGACCCCTCATTGGAATGACCTTGTCATCACATTGTATGGCTTTGTTGAAATTTTTTTTAAACATTTGAAAATGAATTAATTAAAATATAATAAATTTTGATATCGTGTACATTAGGTAAAGGATGAAATGGTAAAGGGTTAAAAATCTGGACCATGAGAGGCCAAAAGGTCAACTAGCCAACCATTGGTCAAATCAAATCTACCCATCTTGTATGAAGGTTAATGTCAGTAACAAACTTGTGTGCCTTAACCTTTTATATGCTGCTGTTGGATATTTCTGCCCAAGACAGGATTTCTCTTGCTACTGAAACAAGGATATTTGGGCACATTTAAGCAAATTTTCCCCCTGTAAATGGTATGGACTTTTTCACCAATGATGTCTCAAGTTAAATTTAGTTGATTTTTTTGTCAAATCGAGTCATGGATGCTACACAGCAGCCATGATTAGGTTTGATGAAAAATATCTTGAAATACTGAGTGGGTTAAGAATTAAGCATGGGCTTACTGGAAACCTCATAAACTGAAAAGTTCAGACTTCCTCAGCTTGGTGAGGGAGTTTGATAGATAGATATTTTTATTTAACGGTATAGTTTACAGGCAATTACATATTTGACCATAAAATACAAATAGATAACTAGAAAATGATATTCAGTCTATACCGTTGGGAGATGACATAGCCAGATTGGCTGTCTACCTGTCACTCCCATAATAAATTTAACTCTGACACTGACTACGTGCTCTGCACATTAATCTTTGATAGAAAGATCTACTAGTATGGATACTTGTGAGCAGCTAGTAGAACTGCAACTTTGACTTGGATACGCACCCCCATTAATCTATTTCTGTAGATGGACGAGTTTCCAGACTCAAAAAGGTGGCTAATGGTGAATGTGACAGTGGGTATCCCTACCCTCCATGCTAATCTGATATTATTATGGTTATCAAACTGGGTTGCGGTTAAATTTAGAAAACAAATATGGCATGGTTCAAGTATTGTTCATCAGTCAAGAAAGACATAATGGACACAATATTATACATAATAGGTCCTCGATGTGTCAACACTTTGGGACACTTAAGTTATTTAGGTTATCGGTGTGGCAACACTTACTGTGGAGTGTAACAGTCAGGGCAGTATGGGTTGTCACACTGATAGCTTTCTTGATATGAGGACAGAAGTTTTGTTCTAACTTCTCTTTAAATTCTTTTCTATTTTCTATGTTTCACACTTCATTGTCCAGTTCGTTCCAGATTTTCGGAAAGGCATATGAGGGCAGCCTATCTAGAGCCTTTGTTCAGGTTTTATTGATACGTAGCAGTCCTGATTGCCTTGTACTCATGTGCGATTGAGAGATTGGGGAAGTAAAATAATGTTCGAAAGATTCTGGAAGTTTTCCATTTTTCCAATCAAACATAAATAGACAGGCATGTAGTTTGTACAAGTCGGTGACCTTCAATATTTTATCTTTTAAGAACAATGGGTCTGTATGGGAATTATACTTTTTGTTGTTTAATACGTTTCTGTATTCTTAGTAATTTGTTGATTCCTCTCGAGTTTCCTCATATTTGAATGCCGTATACCAAGTGACAGTGGACCAAGGAGTAATAGAGCATCTTCATGACATGTTCTGGTAGTAGTTTGTTTGATCTGTTCAAAGTATAATTAGCCCATCCAATCTTAGAACAAATTTTTGATATATGAGTTTGATAAGATAAGTGTTCATCAATATGAAACCTAAACAATTTAGAGATTTATCTTCTTTATTTGAACCCACCCTTTTTAGTTTTTTACCATTCATGAAAATGTCAGGGTGAATGCAACTTTTAGCTTTATGGTTTGGATTAATGATAATGTATTTTGTTTTGTTGGCATTCAGGGCGAGTTGATTTGCCGAGCACCACTCATAGATTATTGAGTTCATGGTTAAAATGGGTATCTATGGATTTGGTATTAGGAACTGAATGACAAGAGATTAAGAGTTGTAGAACGACTGATGTCAGTTATATATAATAGGAATAAGGCTGGACCAGGAACTGAACCCTGTGGGACCCCACATGCTAATTCAGTGAGTTCATACTTTTGTTCGCCATATTGAACATATTGCGATCTATTAGAAAGATAGCTTTTAAACCAATTGTTACTGATGCCTCTGAATCCATACTTTTCCATTTTTGTTATCAATATGTTGTGGTTTATTGTGTCGAATACCTTGGAGAGGTCCAGAAATGCTGCTAGTGTGTTGTTTTTACTTTCCTTGTTATTTTCAGAACCTATAATTTTCAGTAGTTGCATTACTAAAAAGAATGCCTTTTCCAAAATCCGTATTGATGGTGATATAAGATATGTGACTTTTCGAGGTATTTCATGATTCTGTTGCACATGAGCTTTTCTAATACTTTAGAAAAGACTGGTAAAATACTTATCGGTCTATAATTATTAAGTACGTGCTGATCTCCACTTTTAAAAATCGGAATAACTCTTGCTATCTTCATCCTATCAGGGACAACACCGTGGATAAAGGACATATTAATGATGTGGGCCAGAGGAGGAGCTATTACATTAACTGAGTGTTTGAGGATGTTAGTAGTGATGCCGTCGAAATCCTCACTATTTTTAGACTTAAGAGAATTAATAACAGAAAATACCTCATATTCAGTTGTTGGCAGTATGAAAAAACTGTTTGGTTCATTACTGTCCATGAAGTCCAGAAAATTTTTCTGGGATACATTTATTTGTTTGCTAGTACGTTTCCCTATGCTCGCGAAAAAGTCGTTGAATTCCTGTGCTATTTCCGCTGGATCATCTATTTCTTTATTATTTTCTATTACGAAGCATTGTGGCAAGGTGATTGCATGGTTTGTTCTAAGTAGGGCATCATTAATAATTTGCCACGTTCTGCGTAAATTACCTGTATTTTCTGATAGTATGTTACACTAGTACATTGCTTTACTTTGTTTTTTAATTTTGTTAAATATTTTACAGTAGTTTTTATATTTTCTAATATTCTGCTCATTTGGGTATCTAAGTTTTTTATTATAAAATTTAGATTTATTGTTTGATGAGGTTAGAAGCCCCTTCATCATCCAGGGATTTCGTTTTAGGAACTTTTTTCTTAACCGAATATTTTTTAGGGGAAAGGCCTTCTTGAAAGCGGATTGGTATATGTCCATAAAAAGGTTGCATGCAACATTCGGACAGTTAGTCTCGAGCACGTGGGAAAAGTCACTTTCTGTCAAAATTGTTTTAAAGTTAGCTATACTGTCTGGATTAAATTTGCGCTTTGCGGTTGTTGGTGGAATGTCATAAGTTTGCTGGCCTCTTTCAATGTTAAAGGTGGCAAAGTGGTCTGAAACACCTGTGATGATTATGCCAGACAGGGATGTTGATAGAATTTTGTTTGTAAATATGTGATCGATTAATGTAGAGGAGTGCTGCGTTACTCTAGTCGGCTTAGTGATATGTGGTAAAAAGCCTTGGCTAATCACTGTATGTAAATAAATGTCGGTCTTAGTATGGACACCGGATTTCAAGAGGTCACTGTTAAAGTCTCCCATTATGTATGATTTTTTGTTCTTGTGATTTATTTTGTTAATTATTTCATTTAATTTGGCCAGAAACAGATCAATGTCTGCTTTAGGTTGCGTGTTGCGCCTATATATTACCCCAAGCAATTTACTAGACTTGTTGTAGTTGATTTCAACGAACAGGGATTCGATGACATATGGTATAAAGACTGAGAGATCCCGACGAGTCTTAAAAGCTATATTCTCCTTGATGTACATACCAATACCACCACGTCCATCGTCGCCATCAGGTCTTGTGGTCCTAGTAAGGGGGTGGTACCCATGTAGTGTGTAGGAACATTTGGGGGGAATTTGGAATATTTCTGACAGGCAAATAACATCAAAATGGTTTTGAGAACCTTGTGTTTTGGTCAGCAACTCGTTAAAAGAATCCCAATGAGTCTTGAGATTTTGACAGTTTAGGTGAAGAATCGAGAACTCTTCTCGCTGGAGATTAAAATTAGGGGGCATTTCGTCAGGTAGATAATATTTACAATTGTTTGTGAGAACGTCTGAGGGCAAATCATTGTTAACTGGTGTCTCACGTGCCCTATCATTTAAAATCGATTTTAAATCATAGTTCAGATTTTTCTGGATCTCGTCCAATGAAATATTATCTGACGACATTACAACAAGGGGGCTCGCCAAGTCGAAGTTGCACATCCGTAGGAGAATGCATTTGCAGATCATTGTACACAGACATAAATACAATTCTATATGATTTGCGCAGAGTCATGAGTAGTGTTGGAATGGTTAAATGTATAGAACAAAATAAATACAAAAACATAAACAGAAACATATATACAAATTTTATGTTATTAATTATCTAATACAAGACTTTGGAGGAGAAGAATAGTTTAGTAAAGGTGATGAGATATCTGTTTAGTATAGAGGCCAACTGAAAGAACAGATGGATGTAAGTTCTATGATTTCTTATGAAACCTGTTCAATCACTCATTCAATTACTCGCTCACTCACCCACTCATCCACAACTGTCGATATTATTGGGTTAATAGAGACCTGGACACAAGATGACAGTGCCATGTCAAATGAGGGTTATACATGTTTTTCATCGCTCTAAAAAGCGCAGGGGTGGTGTCCTAGTTTTCGTCCGAAATTGCCTAATGCCAGGTCTAATAAGGTTGAAGTCTGAAAGTGAAGACGCCATATGGCTGAAACTGGATAAATCTTTCTTCAACATCTACAGAGATATTTACCTATGTGAGGCGTACTGCCTACCTGTGTCATCGTCCCTCTTTGAGCCGGGTTCCAAGTTTGATACCCTTGAGGTGATCGATTGTGCTTTTCAGCTCTCTTGGCCACATTATTCTACAAGGGGATCAAAACTGCAGAACATGGCAGGAACAGGATTTCACACCAGATGATAGTGGATCAAGACCACCTGCCAGATGTCGGCCGGGTAGTTTAACAAGGCAGAAAATTACTTGATATGTGTATACAGTCGGAAATGCGAATTCTCAATGGAAGACGGGTCGGTGACACATTTGGCATGTTCACTTCATACCAGTATAATGGCAGGTCAGTTGTTGACTATGCTATTGTCAGTGAGTCTCTCGTAAGCCGCATTCCTCTTTTCAAAGTGAACGACCTTAGTATTCTTTCAGATCACTGCCAGATTTGGTTCATCTTGAAGCTCCCGTATAAAAATGAAAAGGGGGTAGATATGGGTGAACCGCAAGGGTTATATGGGACCAACTAGCCAAAGAAAAGTATGTATCCATGTTTAGGACACACGAAACGAATGAGAAACTAAAACTATTTGCACGTAAAGTGTTCTCAGCACCCCTAGAATACCTACAAGATTTTGAAGACATCAGCGTGTCCGCAAAATGTTTGAAAACCAAAAAGACCCTCAGAAGAAAATCAAGGAAAAGGAAACCTCCCGAACCTTGGTTCGATAAATCGTGCTATGATATGAAAAAACTCCTCATACACCAGCGTTACTTATTCCAGAAATACCATGGTGACCCCATAGTGCGTGGCAAGTACTATGTTAGCAAACGCAAATATGTAAAGGTTTTAAAACAGAGTAAAACTGACTATAAAGAGGGCATAATTAGGAAACTAGATAGCCTCCATCATGGTAACCCGAGGGCTTTTGGGGAAATAGTCAGTAAACATCAGGATGATATCGAAGAGAAGGATAACTTATCTAATAGCATTTCCATAAATAAATGGAAGGAGCATTACGAATCATTGGGCAACCCTACACTGTCAAGCATTTTTAATGAAGAGTTTAAAGCTGAAAAAATACAAAAACTTTGCGAATTAGAAGATCGAATTCATCTATGTAGGTCTCTTGACATTGAAATTTCCGAACAGGAAATCTGGCGAGCGATATCAAAATTAAAAACTGGCAAGTTGGAGGGTCTAGATGGGATTAGAAATGAAATTATTAAATCAGTTAAATCTTCAATTACCCCAGCTCTAAAGAAGCTCTTCAATATTATTCTAAAGGCAGGAATTTTTCCCAAAAAATGGTCTGCGGGATATATTGTCTCCATCCAGAAGACCGCTAACGCGACAAATCCCGACTAATATCGGGGAATCACAATCACCAGCAGTGTCAGGAAATTGTACACTAGTATTTTAACAGAGCGGCTAGTAAAATACCTCGGGGACAAAGGCTGTCCTAATATTTTGCAAGCTGGATTCAGAGAGGGATATAAAACATCCGATCACATTATTGTACTTAGACAACTGATTCACAAAGCATTTCGAATCGGTAAAATGCTCTACGCATGCTTTGTAGATTTTAATAAAGCCTTTGATAGAGTGTGGCGAGGAGGATTGTTCATGAAGTTAATTGAAAAAGGTGTAGGTGGTAATTTTTACCAGTCAGTCAAGGAAATGTTCACCTGTAACATACTGCAGTGAAAACTGGTAAAGCTTTATCAAAAACGTTTTCTAATTCAGTTGGCGTAACGCAAGGGAATAATTTAAGCCCACTACTTTTTAATTTGTTCATAGATGACATTCCTGTCTCTTTAGAAGATAAAAACACATTTCCTGAATTAAAAGGTAATGCTATTCCTTGTTTGCTGTATGCAGACGATCTCGTTCTTCTCTCTACTACTAGAGACGGTTTACAATTGTCTCTCAACTCATAACATGATTTCTGTAAGAGGTGGAGACTCACTGTCAATAAGCAGAAAACGAAAGTGCTTATTTTCAACAAGGCGGGTAGAAAAGTTAACAGTTCTTTTACTTGTGGCGACGAACAGCTACAAACAGTGACCTCATACACGTACCTCGGAACTGTTTTCACGACATCGGGCAGTTTCACCAGAGTGCTTTCAAACCTTAGAGCAAGAGCACTCAAAGCTTACTTTAAATTAAACCGTCTGTTTTTGTCAGTGTCCAAGGATAACATACACATGAGAGAAAAACTATTCGATGCGTTGGTGAAACCTGTTCTTCTAAATTGCTCGGAAGCATGGGGAGACCTGGCAGTCCGAAATAATGAAAAGCAGACTGAATCGGTACATTTGCAGTTCTGCAAAAATATACTGCAGGTACACTCGAAATCTTGTAATACTGCAGTACTAGCGAAATTAGGTAGGTACCCACTGGCTATTGACAGAGAAACTAAACTTGTGTCAAATTGGTTGAAAGCAGTAACGGTTCAGGCCAAACCATTGTTAAGTTTGGCTTCCAAGGAGATGCGGGAACTTAATCATATCTGTACATCAGAAATTGAAAGCATCCTTTCGACTCTGTGACGTGTATGGTCAGACGTGGAAAAGCGGATCCACACGAAACGGCGTTCATTTGGAGAGTATTAAATTAAAGTTCTATCATTTGGTTAAAGAGAGCTACTGTAGGGAGTCTTATATTGATACACTTCCCGCGAAGGAAAGGCGCTTTGTCACCAGATTCTGTATTAGCGTCCATGACTTGGAGATAGAGCGGGATCGTTATCAAAAGCCAACACCAGTACCCAGGGAACAGAGGCACTGCAAACAGTGTATGACAAATTTAGTTAAAGATGAATTACGTTCTTTCTTTGCCTGTTCTAAATACAGCGTTTCTCGAAATGAGCTTATCAACTTTGTCAGTAAGCGACTTCCTCACTTCCACCTTCTGTGGCAACTGGAAAGATTTGCATTGCTATTTGACTGTGAAGATGTTGAAATTATTCGCGTGGTCGGTTGGTTTGTAACCCATATCCGGACGCACAGAAACCAGTAGAGTGAATGAAGCTCAATGTGTTCATGACCGTGTAAGCACTTTCGAAAGCCTTTCGTTCGATACCGCTGGTGAAGCCGACCAATGTCTCTTTTCCCGAAGGCATGATAATCTAATTAGTTTTGATTGTCAATGAGATTCATGCGTGATATGCCCACTCACAGGAGTGCCGCAACAGATGAGATTAGCCTGTTTAATCTGTTTACTCTTATATTATGTGTCACATGGTTAACCCATTGCTTATTTTAATTTTTTGTGTCTTTTATGTATGCCATACCTTTTTATTCTTGGTCGTGCAATAAACATTATTTTATCTTATCTTATCTTATAACCCTTGATATTCAAAATGTTGCCAAACGTGAATTTACGGAACCGTCAAGTGGCAGGCATTTAAACTGCCCCACCATTAAACACTGTGCCCAAAATGTGCCCAAATTAGAATTTGAACAAAAAAACATTTCAGTGAAGAAAGATGCAAAGCAAGCTCTGAACTGCGATCACTTTCACAACAAATGGCAATCAAAACAGAGAAACAAGAGTAATATAACACCATGGGAAAGCAACTATTCCACATATTTCCAATGTTTAAATCACTTTCAGTGATTCACACACCCGATATATGCAGAAGGGTAACTTGTAAATAATGTTTCACCACTCTAACTTCCTTCCCAATAACTGATGTGAAATTGAAAAATGTCATGCCATGATGTGAGTAATACAGGGGATCCTACTTAATTGGATATCTCTTAATCGAATAACTCTAATTGCATATAAATTCCAAACACCATACCATTCATCATAAATTCAGTACAAATATGACCGGTTAATTACATATAGGTTATAGAGTAAACTCCTGTTATTTGAACAAAAAATCTTGTAATCTTTCACAGAAATAATGACTCTGACTGCAGTTGAATTCCCCATGTTTATAGGCCTATTTATTCAGCTTTACCACATTCAATATAAAGCATTCAATCTATTATATCTTGATTGAAAGAGCCCAGTGAGCTTTGTCAAACAAGATATAACAGAATAAATGCTCTGTTTTTCATCAGAATACATGAAAATGATCAAACTCCTGTTAAACGAATACTCCTGGTAATTGAATATTTTTTCATGGACATTAGGCTATTTGATTAACAAGGCTCTACTGTATCCAATATGTCACCTGGGAATGATCTTGTGCCAAGAACACACAAACAAACTGGAACCATCATAACTCCCCTCAACCATACAATCACCCATAAAATGTTAAAATGCTGTAAATTTTTAAAAATTTCAGTTACACAAGCTGAAGTGATGAGATTGTGTGACCAACCATTGTAAACTGTCTCTCACATATTCATACAATAGACTAAAAAAGCGAAATCCTAAGAACAAGATACAAATTTTTCTGTCATTCATCTTGGTATGAGCATTGATCTCTTTACTTAACGTGACCTCCTTATGACATTTGCAAAATAATTTCCAGAATAAATGAAAATTTTCATTTTTGCATTCGAAATATAGCTTATGGACCCTTCATTGGAACAAATTTTATGAACTCATATCAATTACAGGCCATAAGCAATGTTTTGAAGGTAAAAGTTAAAAACAAATGGAACCAATCAGAGGCATATTTTCTTATCTCTAAAGACTCGACAATATTTCCAAATGGCCCAAAATTCCAATTAATTCAATATTATGTTTGTCTGTTTGTTTACTGGGGTCCGACTGGCGGAATGATGAATTATTCTTGGTCTCCAAAATGTTTCCACATGTTTTTGCCTTGTTACAATTTTGGAAGAGTGCCTGTAGGAACTCTTCCAAAAATGTAACAAACGCAGATCCATAACAACTAAATCGGTCACTTCAAAGATGACATGAAGCAAACAAAATCAGGAAATAAAACCTTTAAACTGTGGCACCTGCAGCCCAAATATTGAAGAGTGCCAGCAATCTACCAGTTAATGAAACTTTCAAAAATCAGGGACTTCATATCTTGTAGGAATTTCAATATCGGATCAGTTGCAGCCAAGCTGTCTATCTTTCTTAATGATAATGATACAATATAGCAATGCTTAACTTAAGATTGATAAATTATTTTATAACACAAAAAAACTATATTTTTTTTCAATGAAACTAAAAAATGTAATTAATTCTTCCAATGATATTGGGTTAGTGAGAAATTATCTCGCTCACAAGAAGAACTATCATGCTTTGAGTCCACTTCAGAAACATTTTTGTTATTTAGATTTAAGGCATTTTATTTTCAGCATTCTTCTTTTCTCATACCTTCACAAAACTAGAAGGCAAAGAAGATATTTTAAACAAATGAGATGAAAAATCAAATACTTAGGATTTGTCACTAAAGTGTTCAGAGCAAGAATGCCACTTTTTGGTTTTCCTCAAAGCCATGATAATGTTTGCATATTGTTAGAACATGAAACTATTGGTGGAGAAATTCCAACTGTCCAAAAAAATGTAATTCTCAACTAGTTAATGCCTCCAGAGAAACACATCATATTAACCCTTTACCCAATGCAACGGCCAAAACCGGCCAGCGCTATTCTAAAAAATCGCTAATTAATTTTCATTATTTTTTCATTTTTTTGTCTCAAAGGCATAGGTTATGACCCCTTGTTGGAACGAGCTCGTCGAGCTCGTTCCAACGAGGGGTCATAACCTATGTTTTTGAGACAAAAAAATGAAAACGATTAGTTGTTCAAGAATTTTTTTGCAAGTGTCGTCTGCTTTTCATGTTAGGTAAAGGGTTAACTGGTTGAGTGCTAAGTTATTTGTCAAAGGTGATTTGAAACATGGGTATTTTTTTTTAACATTTTAAAGATACCAAACTACCAGCAAGAGTAGCCTTAGTTTAGCAAGATTTGGTTCATAAATAATTGTTTTTTTTATAATTTATTGGAGAGTGTCAACAGGCACTCTCAAATAAATTGTAACCAAACAATTTCATATGAATCTTTTCTTCTACTGCTGAGCAAACAACATGCAATAATGCATCCAGTGTAAGCCACTAAAGTGGCTTCTAGCTCTTTTCAATAGAGTCATGATAGTGGCTTCTAGCACTCAACCAGTTAATAGAAACTTTGGTACTGAAAACAAAATTATCAAAGCAAGGCAATTATTTAATTGAAATCAGTCATAAATCAGTCAAAAAGATTCAAAACATTTTTGACTTTCCATGCACGGACTGACTTTTAAAAACTTGTTATAACATCTCTGATGCACCTGAATCCATCTAGACCCACCCAACATTTCAAATCTCGAGAATTTGGTAAAGAGCATTCACCTTGAATATCATCATTAAATACACAGTATCTGTCCCGATATTTCTCTAAAAATCTGAAAGCATTCTGGTTACCAAAATCTTCAAACTGTATCAATGTTGTTTGACCAAATCTACAAACAAAACCAAAATCGCAAAATAAAAAACTGTGAGGCATTATAGTTATAAACCATACTAAATTCAGGTGGCAGAGTTCACAAACCTAGCTTTCTGAGGCATGCAACCATACCAAAGCCCCATCAGCAGCTCAAGAAATGAAACCACTGGGCATCCCCATTCAGTTATTTGAATAAACAGTGGGGTTTGGCAATGCCATAGAAAATGTTGAGCTCTTGTTTCTAAGGATAAGTTGAGATATAGCCTCAGCGACAAGAGCGAGACTAAGATACAACATTTTGTACAAAAACATAGTGGTGATGATAGATTTATCTTACAATTCTCACCTGTAATATCTCGATTAACATGTTACGTAACAAATTAGCGGCATCCTCCCACATAATTTACAAACTGAGCATTTGAAGAAAACATTATTTTTCCAAAAACTTAAAAGCCATAACCTGTGACATCTCATTGGAATGATCTCAATGAGCTTGTTCCAATGAGGGGTCACATATGATTTTGCAGACATTTTTGGAAAGTTGTTCACAAAAAAATAATTAAAATACTAAACTGTGTGCATTTTGTTTATTGTTGTGTATTGTGTGCAATGAGTAAAGGGTAAACTAGCATTTTAACCCTTTACCCAACGTAGACGATATCAAAATTTATTATTTTAAATAACATTTTTTCAAATTTTTCAAAAAATTTCAACAAAACCATATCATGTGACACCTCGTTGGAACGAGCTCGACGAGCTCGTTCCAACGAGGGGCCACATGTATGGTTTTGTTGAAATATTTTGAAAAATAATATTTTTTCAACTGCTGAATTTGCCTATTACGAGGGCGGATGTGGCCGATTCGTTGGGTAAAGGGTTAAGTTCAGATTTCATTTTCAGGCTCATAAAAATGCTTGTCATTTTGGTTGAAACTGTAAGCGTCTGCCTGAATTCCTGCAATGCTTTGATTAACTTTTAAAAGACTTCACAGTATAACTGTGTGTTGTTCCAGCTTCAATGCTTCCAAGGCTTCAGATACAAAAGCATAAAAGCAATGTGGTTCCATAATTTAATAATTATACTTTTGAGATGCATTTTTTTACTTCTCTCTCTTTTTGTATTTTGAAATGAACAAGGCTCCTCCCAAACACGTTTCAAAAGCTTGTAATGTTCTATAAATAGTAATGCAAACAAATCATAACCAAGCACGTGGTTGTATTATGCAGTTGCAAGATACAGATTTTGTATCATGAGCTCCAGATAAACACTATATTTGGGTAATTATGAACCCAGTATATACTTATTGTAAGATAAATGGTGGCACATTCTTATACTTTGTAATATAATAACTTTGTTTTAGAACAGGTGTTGTATACTTGTGTCTGTGCATGGTCTACATATAGATAGACATGGGACCTATCAAAATGTAATATTCATTTTTCAACTTTTTACCTCCCTTGATGTACATGTATTTCTCAATGCTTACTGGAATGCAGTCAACAGTGGAGACACACAAGGGAGGTAGCTGAACTGAACAATGACCTCTACATACAGAAAATGATAAATTTAAAGTAATTTGCATATTTTTTATACTTACCAATGGCCAACCCTAGCTGGCTCAAACTCAAAATTATCAAGGGCCAAACACAAATTTTGAACCCCCCAATCTCCAAAATTTGCTTGCAAAACCGAAAATTAAAAGTCCTATCTGCTCCTCCATACTTTTACTCTCTGCGCACGCGCAGCCGCCAGGATGTGACCGGAATTGGTGCCAACATCATTCTTTGTTGAAGAGAGTACTAAATAACTCACCGGGGAGGTATGAGTGCCCACTCATGGGAGGGCCATATCCGTCTGGGCCATTGGTAAGTATAAAAAATATACAAATTACTTTAAATTTATCATATTTTTATACTATAAACCAATGGCCCAGACTAAATGAATCATAAAAAGGTGGAGGGCCTATGACTTCAGAATTGGCAGACCAACATAGTCCCCAAGCCTGCAATCCAAGGTAAAAGGAAATTAATTTTAAAAGGAATTACATGTATGTCTCTCTATATAGTAATAAAGAAGACATATCATAAATAAGGAGCCATATCCAAGTAATTCCATATTCTTAGCATGAATGATTATGCTAATTGGGTGTAACAAGCTCCCAATTTTTGAGGCTAGTCCAGACTAAGTCCCATAAATTAGGATGGCGTATTCGAAAGTGAGAGGTTAACCCCCACAAACATATGCCCTAAATAATAATAAACAAGCTGTATCCAGGATCAGATATAGTCTACAGACAAAAAAGCTTCACTCATAGTTACACACTTATCAAGCCGGAGGAGATTTAAAAAAAAAAAGAATCACAATGGACAATCTCTGAAGAGTAAACACACTTCCAAGGCAACCCACAGGCGACCCCATTCAGGTGCACAATAAATTCCAATAAATAACACTCCCAGAAAACGTGCAAAAATATGAGAATGCAATCTCATACATTGTATTTGATTGTGTACCCAAACTTATAGAAACTTGGATTCATAAATGGATCGAGCTATGATTAACAGACTTGTCACGGACCACCCCAGAAATAATCCATTGTTTCTAAGGTCCATAACATACAATAATGCGTCTACCTAATAATACACATATTATGCACGCCAGCATTGAAATCCCGCATGTAATCATCTGGATACCAGTTGACTGACTTACCAGCCATACAGGTACACAAAAGCTACCAATTTATTGAGACTTATAAATGAACAATCACAGGAAACAAACCACTAAAAAGTGGATGTGCCCATGAAGTCACCATAGAACACAACCCAGCCGCCAATAGCACTACTGCAGTACCAATCCATTAATTTCCCATTAAATTCCATTAAAACCCCATTAAAACCATCATTTTCCATTAAAGGTGGCCATTAATTTCCATTTCTTTTTTTTAATGGAAACTCCTGTAACCCATTAAAAAGTTTAAATAACTGCATTTAATGGCCATGAAAAACAAGAAAACCCATTAAAAACCGTTAAAAATTAAAAAATATTCTTTGGATAGATTTTAATGAACATAAAAACCCATTACTTTTCATAATGAAGTGATTAACAGCAATTAAATGACAAAACTCTTCATCTTTTAATAGCCATTAATTGAACTGATGAATAAAACTTGTTTTTAATGGCAATGAAAATGTGAATTATTTTCTCCTCTTTAAGATAAAATTAAAGTGTCAATGACACTGTAGCTCAACTTGTCAAGACAAAGACATGTACATGTATAGTATGTGACACAGCAATGACAAACATCTAGGTAATGACCTGATAACAAAGGTACATATAAAGTATTGTAACGGTTTGTACATAAATACTGACCGTTGCCTGTAACAAATGTATAGGTAAAGTATTGTAAAGGTGGGTGACAGTCAGATGCTAAACTAGAAAAGAAATCTTTGAGTCCCAGAGTGGGTCTGACTGAACCCCAAAATATTTGTTCTCATAGCACAGTGATAACAAAGGCACCCCAAAACACACTTGTTCCTGTCCCAAGGTGAAAACAAAGGTACCCAAGAAGTTTTGTGAAGATCAGTTCATAAATACGAGCTGTATAGAACGTGTGACAAAAAACTGATTGGACCTAATTTCGGTACAAAATGGCCACTGGCAGCCATCTTGAATTTTGGACCGTACCCAGAAACACTCATTCTCGTCCCAAGGTGATAACAAAGGTACCCAAGAAGTTTTGTGAAGATCGGTTCATAAATATAGCCTGAGCCGTATTGACATGTGTGCTTACATTGTGTAAGTAGCACTGAATAAATCAAAGTTCATCTAAGGCCTAAAAAAAAAAAGCAATTGATTCTCAGGCACCGCCGCGTTGAAAAAAATGGCCCGCGTTGGGCCTTTTTATTTGGACCGTCATTGCACGAAAATAGGAAACAGGGAAATTGAAAAGGGACTATTGGTTTTAAGGCCCAAAACCAACGAATAAACAGGTAAATATACACAGGCGTGTGTTAAGTGTGAGAGGGGAAAGGTTTTCGCCATATTTTCAGGAAACTGGGCACACACGGCAGGGGAATTCAAATGCAAACTTGACTCGGTCGATGTTGGGCGAGTTGTCCAACACAGGCATAACCCACCTTGTCGAATACTAAACGTTAAATTTGCCAGGTACTGGCGTCAAGTAAACCTTTTTTTGCTGTGAAAACACGAATGAGAAATAGTGAGAATAATCAGTACAGGTAAGTATATTTTCGGGGTGGGGAATTATCACTTACTAAAGAAATACAAAAGTCCAAATTCTGCTGACGTGTCATGAACATAATGGGAAAGAATGGGCAAACACTGAATGGAATCTGAAATTCAGATTTTTCCAGAGCAGTTGTGCATCAAGGGAGATTACTCAAAACACACGTGCGTTTCCCAATACGAATGACGTCTTCATTCAAAGTAAACAAACGAAGTCTTTACGGGCCGACACGTCCAGCTTATTTTGTGTATTGAGTTGGGCCTATCCATTTATTAATTTCACCCACGGGAGATCGGATAGTGATATGAATGAAAGGGCTTCGCCGCAGTGGAAAAATAAAGTGATGTTTCCCTTTTTTAAATATCAAACTTGATCGCTTGGATGTATACGGGTTCAAACTATTTTTAATAGGCGTGGTCTTTGGGAGGGGCTCTTTGACAGACGGCTGATGACGTTACAAGTGCTGTGTAAGTTCCATGCCGAGTTGACACCGGAAGCTTGCTTCCATTCTGGTTTGTTTTTGTTTCCCTTCTAAAATTTCTATCGTAAAAATGTTAATTTCTATCAAAATAACTCACAATGATACCAAAATAATACAAGGGTGGTCAATAATATCTATGGAAGATGACAGTACTTTGGGGGAGTTGGTTAAAAAACTGTTCGCCGGTGAGTTTGATAATGACAACGATGATCCAATACCACAGAACTTGAATCCGTTCTTGGAAAATGGTGAGAGAAACAATGAGATTTATTTGTATATCATTTTACAATATGCACTTTCCATGCCTTTTAGATAAAAACAGACATCAGAAAGTGACTTTTGCCTCTCAATCCTTGCTCACCATCTGGAAGAAATAAAAATAAAAAATAAAAATGAAATCCTCCCTCCCTCATTGATTTGAAAAAAAAAATTGCTTGAGAATCAATTGATTTTTTTTTTTTGGCCTAATTTGCACAATTTCTGCTTGAAAAAAACCCCTTACAATATGTGATGTATTCCATGTTACTAAACATTCATACAAAAATTTATTCAAATCAGAACTTTCATACAGAAGTTCTGTACAAAAGACTGATTGCACTAATTTTGGTACAAAATGGCTGCTGGTGGCCATCTTGAATTTCGGACCACACCCCAAAACACTCGCTCTCATCCCACGGTGATAACAAAGGTACCCAAGAAGTTTCGTAAAGATTAGTTCATAAATATGGCCTCTAGTCTGAGCTGTATAGAAGTTGTGTACAAAAAACTGATTAGACCTAATTTCGGTACAAAATGGCCACTGGCAGCCATCTTGAATTTTAGACCGCACCCAGAAACACTCGTTCTCGTCCCAAGGTGATAACAAAGGTACCCAAGACATTTAGTGAAGATCAGTTCATAAATTCAGACTCTAGTCTGAGCCGTATTGACATGTGTACTTACTGTGTGTAAGTCGCACTGAAAAAATCAAAGTTCATCTAATTTGCATAATTTCTGCACGAGAAAAAAACCCGTATTATATGTGATGTATCCCATGGTACTAAACATTCACACAAAAAATTATTCAAATCAGCGCTTTCATATGGAAGTTCTGTGCAAAAATCTGATTGCACATAATTTTGTACAAAATGGCTGCCATCGGCCATCTTGAATTTTGGACCGGTCCCAAGAACCCTCGTTCTCGTCCCACAGTGATACCAAAGGTACCCAAGAAGTTTCGTAAAGATCGGTTCATAAATACGGCCTCTAGCCCGAGCTGTATTGGCATTTGCACTTACAGTGCTGAAAGTAACACCAAAAAACATCAAAATTAGTCTAATTTGCACAATTTACGCACGATAAAAAAACCCGTATTATATGTGATGTATCCCATGGTACTAAACATTCATACAAAAAATTATTCAAATCAGAGCTTTCATATGGAAGTTCTGTACAAAAAAACAGATTTCTGCATCGTCAGTAGAAAATGGCGGCTGGCAGCCATCTTGAATTTCGGACCGCACCCAAAAACACTCGTTCTCGTCCCATGGTCATAACAAAGGTACCAAAGAAGTTTCGTAAAAATCGGTTCATAAATACGGCCTCTAGCCTGAGCCGTATCCAATTGTTGACGTATGGACAGACGGACGATGGGCCATGACAAAAGCTCAAATTTGGCTTCGCCAAAGTTGAGCTAAAAAATTAATAGCAATTAATTATCAGAATAAATATTTTATGAAATTAATGACTATTAAAAACGTATCTGAATGTTTGGATGATTTTAATAGCTTCTGTATATGTACATGTCTCATACAATTTCTATCACATATTATCATTTTTGGTGTTTAAGGTCACTATCAGCATATATGGCTATATCATGACCAGAACAAGTATGAAGTAACTGTTTTAAAGATTAACTAACTGTTTCTACCCACTGTCAACTTGAGAGGACTTCCACGTTCACCTTATAGGCATTGGTTAGAACTACTTGACACTGTTGTATACCAAAATGAAAAAGCACTACATGTGTACTTCAGTTCACTTCGTTCCCACAGAAAGCACATTACCAATTACACATGCAAATGTAATCATGCACCGGTAGTCACAATGCATATGTATAAATATGCATTAACTTACTAATTTCATTGTCTACTTTCAAAATATAGCAGTTGAAACAATGCATATGTATACAATGTGCTTTGAAAGGATGTGTTGGACATGCTAGTACATATACATGTGTACAACTAATCATGATATGATCACCATCTGTTTTGAAAAACTAATGCATCAAGATTTTATGAAGAAAATATTTAACTTAACGCGGCCAACTTGATCCAGGGCGACTTGGCTCGGGGCGAGTTGACCCGTTCCCAACAAAGTCGACCTACCGTATCGAAAATGGAAAGAATAACGACAACTATCCATCCCCTTACATTATCTGATATTTGGATATGCAGACATCATCAAAAACAATACCGTACTGGCTCGTGTCGAAGCCCAGGGGGCGCTTGCAGTGGATAAATTGCAAAGTGGGGGTGAGGGACGAGTAATAGTGCTTGCAAGTCACGTTGGGGTGCGTCGGAATTGGCGATAGGCCTATATAAGACAAGTAAGTATCCACTGGGTATGTTACGTTTCTTTGGAAACCGCCCACCAATTTTCTAGATTTTGCTTTAAAAATTCTCATAATTATCTTGTACATTCATTTCATTTTCAGATTTCGGGTTTTAATCCTCAATTTAATGAATAAAACAAACAGAAAACCATGCGGTGTTGTTTTCATTTTTTGTACAGGTTACATTCGAAGCCAGAAATGGACGTAAGTATGTCAATCAACACTGCAAACCACCCCCTTGAAAACAGACACACATAGTCTGTTTATAAATAGCTGTTTTTTTTAAATATGTACATTTATTACGAATAAAACAAAATATAGCCTAAATGAAATCAATAAAAAAAATCCTAAAATGAAGACCAGAAACAATTTACAAAGCGAATACGAATAACAAAATAGTTGCCTCCCTTGTCAAATTCAAAAAACTGATTTTACACTGAAAGTCATAACTTCACATGTTGAAGAGCATGATGAAATGATAAATGAGCATGTTTTATTGAACCAATAAGTCATAAATGATATTCCTGGTTATATTACTATATAATTCTCAAATACCAGAGTTGTAATTATTTTTTATTTTTAATTACCACTTTCTGATTAATTTCTGATTAATTTCTGAACACCCGTTTTCACAGTGAGTTGTGCACGCTCGAAAGTGGCAGTATTCTTTCACAATGAGTTGTGCACTGCTCAAAAGTGGCAGTGTTCAATTAGTATCTTTGTGATGATGTTCAACCACTGTGAAAACTATATGTTGTGGGTGTGTATCAGACAACTATTGACATCAGCGTGCGCACTCATTTGAAACAAGTGACAGCTTCCAAAAAACGAGGTCGACAGAAAAATAAACATGTCAATTTTGCTTGGGATATATAATTTTTTAATAAAGACTTATTACATTGAACACAGACATAATGTATTACACAAAAGACAAATTTAACAACACAAAAACCTCCACTCCAAAAAATATACATAATACAGTATTACAGTTCTATTTGGTAAGTACAGTGTTGCAACAAGTCAACTGTTTTTCCATTTGAATCTTGATGTCTGTAAATTTGACGTCTTGTCTCAAACAACTTTCGACCAATTTGAAACTTGGGGGGTAGGCTTTGACTTGAGTAGGGCACCTTGGTTCACAAATCTGAACTAGAATTACTGTGAGCACTGCTCACTAAAGATACCACCCACTCCAACCAAGAAACATTTCACAACAGTAAAAAAGTATTTAATATACACAGCACATCTGTATGGACGTACAGACATACTAAGTCCATTTCGACGCATGAGAAAGAGTAAAAAATAAAAATACCTGAAAACAAAATAAGAGATGCACATCTATAATCTATATAAAAGAATGCCTGTGAGTTTCAATGAAATTCGCCCACTGGTATAAGAGGAGTAGCAGATAGCAGGTGTGTACCCCCCACAAAGCATCACAACAATTTGGCCAAGTTCATTAAGACCTTTGGGACAGAGTTAAAAAAAAAAATACCTGAAAGTAAAATAGGAGGTGCACATCTAGAATGTATATAAAAGAATGCCTGAAAGTTTCAATGAAATCTGCCCACTGGTTTAAGAGGAGTAGCGGATAGCAGATGTGTACCCCTCAAAGCATAATGGATGTATGGATGTACGGACGTACTAAGTTCATTTTGCCACATGGGATAGAAAAAATAAAAATACCTGAAAGCAGAATAGAAGGTGCACATCTATAATGTATATAAAAGAATGTCTGAGAGTTTCAATGAAATTCGCCCACTGGTATAAGAGGAGTAGCGGATAGCAGGAGTGTACCCCCCTAAAGCATCACAACAATTTGGCTAAGTTCATTTCGCCCTTTGGGAAAGAGTAACAAATAAAAATACCTGAAAGCAAAATAGGAGGTGCACATCTATAATGTATAGAAAAGAATGCCTGTAAGTTTCAATGAAATCCACCCACTGGTTTAAGAGGAGTAGCAGATAGCAGATGTGTACCCCCAAAGCGTCACGGACGTACGGACGTACGTAAGTACGGATGTACGGACACCATGAATGCTATATACCGCCCACTTTTCAAGTGGGTGGTATAAAAAGCGGGGGGGTGGGCTTAATTACGAATATGGGCTTCGACACGGGTCAGTATGGTATGATCAATCGTAAAATAATTAAGTAACCTTATACTGATAATGATACTGAGCTTAAAGAAAAAAATCCATTGTAAATGGAAACTGAGAAAAGTAATCATAAAATTCCATTGAACGTTACTTCACCACTCCCAATTCAACCATCCACTTTATTTTGCGTATTTTAGGATGTCCGACTGTGGTGGTGGTGACCGGGGGGGGGGGGGGGGGGGGGGGGGGGGGGGGGCCAAACGTGCAGGTTCAGTAAGAAACATCGGCTCGATCTTGTGTCACTGATAAATTGTGTGTACGAGTTGACAGTATTCCGAGTTGACATGTACACTTGCCTTGGGTATGTCTGTCTCCACTCAACACAACCCAAGCGGCAGGTTTGGTAAGAAACATCGGCCCGATCTTGTGTCACTGATAAATTCATTATTGTGTTTCACTGGTATGCATTTGACACAATGGCTCATTCACAGATAGGGCCTATTGTACCCTTGGGTAATGAATCATCAGTCGAAGAAGGGTGTGAATTGTCTAATTGTGTGTACGAGTTGACAGTATTCCGAGTTGACATGTATGCTTGCCTTGGGTATGTCTGTCTCAACTCAACACAACCCAAGCAGCGAAAACCGTTTAGACGTGCGATTGCCAAAAATGCACTTAGTCATTGGCACGTTTAAAACTGACGGATTTTGAGAAACAGAAAGAAATAATCCAGTATGGACAAACTGAGTAGCCAGGCTGTTGAAAACATGAATGGTTTGTTTTCTGATGCATGTCAAAATTTTTAAGGAACTTGTCTAATTTAAGCGAGCACGAAGTTAAAAACTGCTACAGAAATGACGAAAGTGTCGCACGCATTTCGTACCAGTGCTGAATATTGCTTTTCTCGAAAATTGGGAATTTGTTGGGATATCAATAGGAATCAGGTGAAAACGGCATTGAAAATGAACCTACTAACTGTCAGATAAACACTTGAATAGGTTTTTGTTACTTTAGGTACTGGGACGTTTCGGCCCGGGGCGTTTCAGCCTCCATATAATGAGGAGCCGGGGGTGTCGTGTCGGGTCAGTAATATAATTTTTGGGGTTGGTACGGCCTCTGGGTCCAATGCTCTCGATCCCTGTGCTGTACTCTGAAGTGCCAAATAATAGTGATGGCTGAATAATACTGATGGCAGGGATTTTTCTTGGTGTGATGGGTCCTACTAATTACAGACCAAAACCGCCCAAAAGTTCTAATTACCGACCAAAAATCAATAAGTACCGACCAAAAACATAAATGAGCACTGACCAAAAATATAAGATTTTTTTAGAATCGCGTAGGTTTTAATCAGTGATTTGTGGGTGATTAAAAATAGAGGTAGTGGCCGACCTCCAGCTGGAGAGAATTTTCAGGGAAGATGGTATCGTGGGGATAAGGTGAGTCGGTGTTGTCTCTATAAAACGGTGTTATTGTGGTATCATATCAACGGATAATAATCTGGGGGTGGGGGGTGGGGGGTGGGAGGGGGGTGGTGGGGGGGGGGTGAAACTCACATTGAGTGAAAATCAGAGTGGTTTTTTTTAGGGGGGGGGGGGGGGGGTGAAAGTCACTGTGAGAAGGTGCTCGTGTATTTATTTGTGGGTAAAATGAATGCACAGTATGGTGTATGGGTTTCAAATCTCACTGTGGGGGGGGGGGGGGGCAAAGCAAGCCTCAAAATAAGCAGCCTGTCATGGTCATTGTCAGGCTCAAGTTGCTCAACTTGCATGTTTGACAGGCACCAATTCACTTGAGCCTGACATAATGACCAGTACAATTTTTAGAACTGAGAGCTACCCATGTTCTTTTCAAAGTTGTCAAACTGGCACACTGAATCTTTCATAAGACGTTTTTTAAAAAAAAAAATAAATAAATCTAGGTTCGATTCAAATGCTGATAATAATCAAAAGAGTGTTCTTTGGGTGGAAATTGGGTGTTGGACGTCCACGTATGGACAATTAATACTACACTGATATGAGCAATATGAAACATTAAATAATCAGCGATGTCTGGATTTGGATTTTTACATTTTTTAACGATAATTGAAACAGAAGGAAACAATAAAAAATTCATGAGTTTTTTTTTTTCCATGAACTCTTTTCCTAACCTAACGGCCAAAACCGGCCAGTGCTATATACGAAAATCGCCATTCATTTTTTTAAATATTTTAATTTTTTGCTTCCAAATCATAGCTTATGACCCCTCATTGGAACGTGCGCATTGCGCTCGTTTCAATGATGGGTCATAAGCTATGTTGCGGGAGCAAAAATGAAAATTTTTAGTTATACGAGAAATTTTTTACGAGTGCCGTCTGCTGCTGGCATTAGGTATACTGTTATACATCAATTCATGAATATCTTTGTAAACTATTGCAATTACAACACCATAGCATCACAAAATAACATGTAACTCGTAATCAAATAATTCAAATTTCATGACAGGCTTAAACTTGAAAATGACAGGCACAATCTTTTTGGTATCTGTCATGGTGACAGGCTCAGATTTGGAAATTATTTTGAGGCTTGGGGCAAAGTGCCAAACATGCCACCCATGGAAAATAAACCACCACCAGTGTAGGCTATATATAATGAACAAACACACAACCTCAGTTCTGCAAAAAGGCAAACAAATCCTACCCTGAATTCATTTTACCCACAATTAAACATATGTAACCCCCCAACCAGACACAGTGAGTTTCTAAACCCCTACACAAAACCGTACATTCATTTTACCCACAAATAAATTCATGAATGCCTGCTCTCCCAGTGAATTTTCAAATCACCGCCTCCCCCCCCCCCCCCAAAAAAAAAAACACCCCATTTTTTACTTGAAGCGAGTTTCGTCACCCCACCCCGGTTATGTTACCCGGGGATATGACACCACAATAACCCCATTTTACAGAGACAACCCCGACTTATGAATCATGCCTCACCTTATTCCATATATTACTCGCTTCCTTGAAAATTATCTGCAACTGGAGGTCGGCCGCTACCTCTATTTTTAACCACCCACAAATCACTGATTAAAACCTTTGAGATTCTAAAAAATCTTCCTTTTTTGGTCATACTCATTTATTTTTTTGGTTGGTACTTACTGTCTTTTGGTCGGTATTTTGGTCAGTAATTAGAACTTTTGGTCGGTTTTGGACGGCTTTGGACTGTTTTGGTCGGTAATTAGTAGGACTGGGTGTATTGGGAATGGGGCCAGGGGCCCATGCAATTGGGAAAATAGCCAAAACCGGCCAAATTATTATTGGACCAAATTGGGAATCCTGTTGACTCTGTAGGGTTTAGAAAAGTACACATTTCTTCTATACAGGCACATTAAAAATTAAAAAGTTGTTTTTTTTTTATTTTAAATTATGGTTTAATAGTTCCTCTATCAGCATAAGGCCTAATTTTGCTGTAAATGTTCATAAATGTTGTGAACAAACTGATATTGGGTACCAATTGGGAATTTAATGTTAGAAATTGGGAAAAATAATGCCAAAATCTCATTGGGAATGGGGCCTATATTTGGCCCCTATCGTCACCCAGAAAAATCCCTGGATGGCTTGCATTTTCACCGAATATAAATAATAGTGATGGTGTTTTCACTTTTTGTCTCATTACCAAATAAAAGAGATGGTCGGAATTTTTCTCCAAAATTAATAAATAATAGTGCCAACACTATTATTCGGCACATTAGAGTACTATATGATAGGCAAACGATTTACTTGCCAGTCTTAGTCTATCTCGCCTCGTGAGAACAATATGGCATATCCTGAAGCTTTGTGTCAATATTTGACAGAAAGAGGGATAATTGTAAGAGAAAGAAACTGGCAGCCATGTTTGGTATTTTTAAACATTATGACGTCATTACTTCCTTATGCGATTGATTGAAACAGCCCTTATAAAAAGTACCATGGTAAATCCCAAAATACCCTGGTAATACCAGGGTATTTTGGGACGTACCATGGTTTACCATGGTACATTTTTATAAGGGAGAACACCCCCCCAAAGGTGAAGGGCGTGTATTGTGTTTCAACCAGGGATTCCCTGGTTGCAACCAATCGCTTAAGGAAGGAATGACATCATAATGTTTAAAAATACCAAACATGGCTGCCAGTTTCTTTCTCACGAACCACTTCGATGATCTGAATCTTTCATTTCTGAATAATTATGGTGACCGACACCGAGTTCTTTGTTTTTTTACAATTATCCCTCTTTCGCTGTTTCGGTAACATATTAACACAAAGCTTCAGGATATGCCATATTGTTCTCATGAGGCAAGATAGACAGGCAAGTAAATCGTTTGTCGATCATATAATACAGCACAGGGATCGAGAGCGTTGGACTCACAGGCCGTACCAACCACAAAAATTATATTATGGACTATGGGTCCAAGTTTGGACTAACATCACAGAACTCCATAGATACCCCATAGAACCCCACAGAGCATTACAGATACCCCATAGAACATCATGGAGCCATGAACAAACATTATCGCACCCTTCAAGTGCCCAAGTTTACGAAAGTTATTTCACTTGGTCGAGTCGGTGGAATAAGATGGCAAAGTGAAACAGAGCATGTACAAATAATGAAAAATGGGTTTATATTATATTTATGCACAACTACATTACCAAATATTTTCAATTTTATTCCAACAACATCAAGACATGTCCATTCGACAGTGTTCACGACGCTCCTGCATGAGTGTGTGTGTGGATAGCGGAGGTGGGGTGGGGGTGGGGGTGGGGAGGGAGGCAGGGGCATAGCTACTAATTAACCAAGACAATACAATAAAGATTTGGACAGTTAACATGTTACATATCATTATATTAATATAACCTTGTTGTTCTTCAAAACAAAAATAGTGTTAATGTTGAAAGATATTCGTAAAAAGAACAAATGCACCCCATAAATAAATGTACTAATGAAATGTATGTACGGTTCATGCAGGGATGTTTGATTACCATTAAATAACAGTTGGGTGGATTTTCCACTTGAAGATTATTTACAGTTTCTGAAAACAAAGTGCCTGTTGCAAAATCAGATTTTCACACTAGTCCATGAGCTCAACATTATTAGCTAGTTCTTTTTGTTACTTTTTTTGAAAAATTGAAAATATTTATCTGGTGGAAAATCTACCCCCACCTCGATTTAGTAGTAATACACCCACCAGTTGAAAGAAAAAAGTGATAAAAAATTCCAACCATGCAGAAATGCCACAGAGGGGAGGGAGGCAAGCTGGCCCCAATATGTAGGCCTCTTTTTCAAAGGCGTTAGAATGCTGTTCCATTTCAGGGTAAACTTGTATGTGCCATAATTTTAATTTTAATTACCATTAACAATTTAATAATAGTTAAAAGACCTGATCTGAGAAACTGCTGCATTATAATTATTAAGTGCTATTGAAACTGGTGTTATTTTTAATTGCTATTAATTTATCCATTAAAACTAATTTTAATTTTAATAGCCATTAATTTTATCCATTAAACTGGTCTTATTTTTAATGGCTGTTAATTTTATCCAATAAAACCAGTGATAACTTTAACAGCTATTAATTTTGCCATTAAACATGTTCCTTTTAATGGAAATTAATGACCATCAAATGTTTTATGTCATTAAAAGACACTTAAAAATATTTTTACAGGGGGCCGTTAAATAACAATTAATGGCTATTAAATATTAATAAAATTATGACAATTAAAATGGTATTTAATGGTTATTAAAGAAGTGGAGAACCCTTAAAATGTTGAACACTTATTTAATGGCATTGGCCATTAATTTCTTGAAAATTAATACCACTTAACTATGTTCCTTTTAACAGAATTTAATGGGTGCACTTAATGGGGTTTTAAAGGGATTTTAATGGTATTTTAATGGGATTTTTTAAATTGGATTTTAACAACCTTTTAATACCCTGAGCCTGCAGTAGTGCCCTAAGCTCACTGCCCGTGTGGGCTGGTTCGATGTGCAAAGTGGCTTCGCTCCTGACCTTTTTAACCAGCGAAGGGTCACGATCCTCAAAATCACCCGATGCGGGGCGACGGGTGGCAGCCGAAACATCTGAAGGCAGATGCATATAGGGGTACAACATACCCCGAAGATCTACAGTGCCGGAACTCAGGAGAGTTGCCGTGGACCTCTGAGAGACAGACGGTCCAGGCTGCACAAAAAAGCGTTGGTCCCGCAAAACTGGCCATGGGACCAGAGTGTGTGGACAGAAACGTAACAGAGACCATGGTGACCGCACTGTGAACATCCGAATCCAATGAGAAAACTGCTGGGCTCCACAGCTGAGAGACCACAGCAGAGGATTTGGCCGGCAACCCCTTTCGACTTCGCCGAGTTGAGTTCAGGGAAGGCTGAGGCCGATACCCCACGTCCACACTACCAGACATCTCTGCAGACCCCTGCTGGGATAAGCCGAGGCCAGCTGAAACGGTGACCGATGACGTAGCAGATGGAACAGCAGTAGCAGCAGATACAACAGGAGATGTTGAAACTGGTAGAAATGTGGAGAGAGCAACCGAGCTCGGCTCCAAAGGAGGAGTCACAACCCTAGTAACAGCCTCAGATGTTGACTGGAGAGGGGCCACAGCCCTGGAACTAGGCATCTCTTCACCAGATGACTCAACAGCTCATGCATTATCCACCACAGTTAATGACTGCACATCCCCCATGGAGGGGGTATAACTTTCACCAGACGTGGTCGTGTCGGGAGGCACCGAATTACAGTGTTCCCTCTCCCACAGGTGGGGGAGGAACAGCCACGAGAATGCACAGCATGCTTGGGTGAAAGGCAGTGCCCTCAAGGAACAGTCCTGGGCATAACAGAGGTGAGAGCAGTAGAAGAAAAAAGTGAACTCAACAGATGTAGTAAGTAGAAGAACACCTCCCAACTATGAGAGAAAGGTGGCAGAAAATAAAGGACCAATGGGAACACAACTGAACCCAGACGGCCGACAGGGACCCTATTGACACCTAACTCCAATAATAATAATAATATCCAAAAGGATAACATAAATTTATCAACCAAAAAAATTTATGTCCGAACTGCACGGTACACGAAAGTCGCGTGCGAACACAGAGAATATATAAAATACAATGAAAAAGAGGTTGAAAATAATAACAAGAATATATAAAACACAGTCCTGTTATTATACGATCCTCAGATCCATAATTCCAGTCACCGGTAACCATTATAAATCAGTTGAATTATCACTGTTTCTGAACACAAATGGATGTCTCGCTATGCATGCAGACGAAAAAAGAATGATTCATTAGTTACTGTCTGTGCACTTGTACCGGAAGCCATGGATCTGTACATGGAGAAGAGTGTCCCCTACTTGGTGCGTGCTGGTAGCACTCGACCCAGTTTTGGCTTATTTTTTCTTGGTACTTTTGCACCACTTTTCTTTCCCAAATCCCTTGGGAAAGATCAAAATAGAGAGTATATTTTCCGAGTTAGGGACTTCCACTGTAGTGCAAGCCTGTAGTAAACAAATGTAAGGTAGGTTGATAAGAAATCGCCCTCATAAATATGAACTGCAGACTGTGCTAAACAAATCTAAGTCATGGCCATCACGGTTGGTTGATTGATCACAGCTAAAACAGGACATTCTCATTCCTACATAATACAGAGTCATCCTACCAATTTACAATGAAATCCCTTCCTAAATGGAACCCGTAGACTGTGCTAAAACAATCTATGTAACAAGCCCCTGCGGCCCTTATGGTTGACTGAACCCAACCAAAATATGATGTTCTCATCTAGACATTATAAGGAGACATCCTACCAAGCTACAATGAAATCCCTTCATAAATACAACTAAAGATTTTCGGATTTTGGGTCTGCGCAGCCGTCAAGGTTGACCGATCATGAGAAAAATATGTCAGTCTCATCTAGACATCATACTAAGTTATCCTTCCAAGTTACAATGAAATTGCCCTCATAAATATGAACTGCAGACTGTGCTAAACACATCTAGGCCATGGCCATCACAGTTGACTGATCACAGCCAAAATAGGACATCATCCCAACATTATACAGAGTCATCCTACCAATTTACAATGAAATACCTTCCAAAATAGAACCCATAGACTGTGCTAAAAGAATTTAGGTAACAAGCATCTGTGGCCCTTAGGGTTGACTGAACCCGACCAAAATATGATGTTCTCATCTAGCCATTATAAGGAGATATCCTATCAAGCTACAATGAAATCCCTTCATAAATACGACCTGTAGACTGTGTTGAAGGTTTTCAGGCCCACATAGCTGTAACAGCTGACCGATCGTGACCAAAGCCAGTTGCCTACATGGGAGCACGATTATGGCTTGTACTATGGCATAGTCGATGGTGCACATGTCTTCAACTGCTGTAACCCTGCTTGAGCAGAGTTTGAACAGAGTTAGAATGTTGAGGAGCTGACAGTTGCTCGTCGATGCTTGGTGGTTCTCTCTGGGTACTCCAGCTTCCTCCACCCGTAAAACTGTCACGGTCACGATCAAGCCAGAAAATAAGCAGACTGTCATCTGCAAAATGAGGTCCCCAGAGGGTGCATTTAGTGATGCTACCCTGCACAGCAGGGTAGCATCACTAAATTCACCCTCTGTGAACCTCAATCTGAATCAGGGTCTCGCAACTAAACAGAAAAAGGTACCCAGAGGATAAATTGACTTACTAAATGGGATAACATCAAATTCACCCTCGGGGGACCTCATTCTGTAAATGTCAGACTGCTTATTTTATGGCCTGGTCACGATTAGCCATTGTGCATAAGTATGTGACCTCAAACATCAATAAATAATCATGACCAAAAGGAGACGTTCTCATCTAGACATAAACTAGAACCTGCAAATGAAATTTTGTGATGATCAGACAAGAACTACAGGGTATAGCCTGTGCTAAAGAAAATGTGAACAGACTGACAGACTAACAGACTCACAGACTTCCGCACGTGTGATGGCAATAGCTTATCTTGACTTTGTCAAGTTAAGCTAAAAAGAATCTCAAATGTGTCACAAGCCCTAAAAAAGATGAAAATCTGTTTCTCAGGCCCTCCTGCTAGGGGTCCTTTTGGCAGCCGCATGCTCTCTTTTTATAACAAATGCAAACTTAAAAAAATTTTTTACCCAGGTTAATGAAATTGATAAATTTGTCCCTTGAGTGCAACAAGGGTTTGCAAAGCCTTCTCGCACTCAAGGGATGAAATACACTGCTATCCATGCTATTCTGTAGATTCCGAGGTATAAAACATAAAACAAACAAACAACATGAACCTTTGATGGCAAAGAAATAATTACAAAAAAAAAAATTTTTTTACCCAGGTTAATGAATTTGATAAATTTGTCCCTTGAGTGCAACAAGAGTTTGCAAAGCCTTCTCGCACTCAAGGGATGAAATACACTGCTATCCATGCTATTCTGCTATGAGGCATAAAACATAAAGCAAACAAACAACATGAATATTTGATGGCAAAGAAACAATTACAAAAATAGAATAAAATAAACAAGAGCTGGACTTTCGTCCGGTGCATACCCCACGTGGTGTACCGCCTAGTGTGGGCATACCTATGACCAACGAATATTATTTATGAATATTCTCGTACGGACTGATGAACGGATGCACAGATGGACGGATGCAATCCAGTATACTCCACCCACCCCCCACCCCCATTTTCTTCGAAAGTTTTCTACAATTTCTAAGTCAAAAGGTATGGTAAATTGTTTGGTGTTTGAAAGTTTTATGCAATGAGACAGAAGCCTTTGTCATAGGAAAACTGCATGCCATATTTCACTGAAATCCGATAACCCCAATCCAGTATAGACCCCCCACCCCCCATTTTCTTCGAAAGTTTTCAACAATTTCCAACAATTTCTAAGTCAAAAGGTATGGTAAATTGTTTGGTGTTTGGAAGTTTTATGCAATGAGGCAGAAGCCTTTGTCATAGGCAAACTACATGCCATATTTCACTGAAATCCGATAACCCATACCTGAGATGTAGGCTGAACAGACAAACAAGAGGCCCCCAAGGGGCCTGAGGGCGCTCACCTGACATGGTAACCTAAATATCAACCCAGAGAATTGATTTCAAAAAGTTGCATCTGCTCCTCCTAAGAAAACCTTATACCAAATATCCAAAGATTCTGACCAGTGGATCTAAAAAAAAAAGAAGATTTTTAATGAATATTCCTCATATTGAACTAAGTTATAATTCGGGCTCCCACAGGAACTTGGCTTTAACAAACTTGAATCTCACCCCCCTAAGGATGCTGCACACCAACTATCAAAACATTCCGACTGCTGGATCTGAAGAAAAAGATTTTTAAAGAAAATTCCTCATTTTGAACTAAGTTACAATTCAAGCTCTCACAGTGAGTCCAAATATGGACCTAGGGACTTGGCTTGAACAAACTTGAATCTCACCCCTGTAAGCATGGTGCATACCCAATATCAAAAGATTCTGCCTGCTGGTCTTGATAAGAAGATTTTCAAAGAAATTTGCCTGAAATGCACTAAGTTCGAATTCGAGCTTCTATAGTGAACCCAAATATGAATCTAGGGAGCCGATTTGAACAAAGTTGAATCAGATCCACCCCACAATGTTGCATACCAAATATCAAAAGATTCTGCCTGCTGAATCTGGAGAAGAAGATTTTTTAAGAAATTTGCCTGAAATGCACTAGGTTCGAATTCGAGCTTCTATAGTGAGCCCAAATATGAATCTAGGGAGCCGATTTGAACAAACTTGAATCAGATCCACCCCACAATGTTGCATACCAAATATCAGAAGATTCTGCCTGCTGGATCTGGAGAAGAAGATTTTTTAAGAAATTTGCCTGAAATGCACCAAGTTCAAATTTGGGCTTCTATAGTGAGTCCAAATATGAATCCAGGGGCCGAATTGGACAAACTTGAATCAGATCCACCCCACAATGTTGCATACCAAATATCAAAAGACTCTGCCTGCTGGATCTGGAGAAAAAGATTTTTGAAGAAATTTGCCTGAAATGCACTAAGTTCGAAATCGGGCTCCTATACTGAGCCCAAATATGAACCCAGGGGGGGCCGATTTGAACAAACTTGAATCAGATCCACCCTACAATGTTGCATACCAAATATCAAAAGATTCTGCCTGCTGGATCTGGAGAAGAAGATTTTTTAATCTTTTTCCCATTGCCAACAGTGTTAAAAAGTGCTGACTCAGCACTTTTTCAAAGTCCTGAAAAAAGTACCTTGTGATCAAACCGATGGGGATTTTTTTTTTACCATTCTATTCTACTGGATAAAAGTAAGCTTTATACAAAATAAGAATTCTCTGTGCCATGTAGTTTGGGAGATATGGGAGTTTTAAGGTTTTTCCTATTTTTAGCTCCCGGAGTTCCCAAGGGGCAATGAGAACATTTTTTTTGTATCAATCAACTACTTATGACCCATTATCATCTCATATCAAATTTGGTTAAAATCAACCTGACGCTTCTGAAAATAGAAATTTTAGGCGTGGCCTAAATTTTTGCCCCTCCCATAACGAAGGCAAATAATGTCCGACAAACTTCTCAAACTTGAGTCTGCACCTCAAAAGGAAGCTGCATACTAAATATCAAGTCTCTGCTATTGCTGGTTCTTGAGAAGAAGATTTTTTAAGAATTGGAGCATTTTTGCCCCATCCCTCTGCTCAATATGAGCTGAAACCTAATTTGACAAAAAATCAAAATGCCCTTATATAACCCCCACTCACATGAAATTTCATTAATATGCAGGCAGTGGTTTGGGAGAAAAAGGCCCAAACACCACCTTCACGATGGATGACGGACGATGGACGAAAAGTGATCAGAAAAGCTCACCCTGACTTTCAGTCAGGTGAGCTAATAATGTGTATTTCCTACAATTTCTATGTGAAACTAGACTTTATGATTCTGGAGAATCACGGCTTTTCCCGATGAGATTCCATGATTTTTCATGACCCCACAGTGACTGATGAATTGTTTTTAACTGTCTCACTGAAGTTCCTTCATTGATGTTATGAGAAAGGTGAGTATAGTAGTCTCAAACGACTCAGTTTGATAAAAAAATTGTTTAGGTAAAAACCATCATTAACGGTGGAGTGGGTTAATGTCAATATCGTCATCCAACAAGTTAATGACCTACAGAAGGAGTTATGTTTGTTTGACACATACCCACGTAGAGCTGTGGCTATTTGAAAATGGTCCATTTTATCTCAAATGCATCCCAAATATTGATGTCTGGCAGCTTGTAGAGGGTTAACAAGTGCTAACAGGAATATTCATTCATGCAACTTGTAATGTCACACCAAGAACTGCGAATGGCCATTTTTTCTTTAAAATCTACAAGATGTTTTCAGAGAAATCCCGGGAGAACATGAATTTTAAGCTATTGATGGGTATCATTGTTTATCCAGCCCAAAACGGGTTAAGTGTTGTTTTTTGAATACTCTTATTACTTCCAAAAATAATTCTCAGTGAATTCTACTTCCACTTATTTTGATCTCTAATCTCAAATTCAGGTACTGTGGGTATGCAAACACAGCCCATTTTATCAACATTTTGATGTTTGAGAACCTGCATAGGGTTAACAAATGCTTCCAGGAATATTTTGTACATGCAATCTGTAATGTCACACTAAGATCTGAGAATTGACATTTTTTCTTGAAAATCTACGGGATGTTTTTAAAGAAATCCTAAGATAACACGAATTTTCAACCTTTTGAGGGGTATCTCTCTGTAACCAGCTCTAAAGGGTTAATGCTTGGTTTTGTGAATATCTTCATTACTTACAGAAATGATTGACGGTGAATTCCACTTCCAATGAAGGAGGTTATGTTTATCTCGTATGTACACATTTGGTGTTGTGGTTGCCCAAGAACAGCCCATTTTCTCCAAATGTCTATGCTTGGCAGCCTCTGGAGGGTAAACAAATGCTTACCAAAACATTTTGTTCATGCAACTTGTAATGTCACTCGAAGACCTGCGAATGGTCAATTGCTCTTGCAATTGTTTTTTGAAAAATCCCCAGAAAGTTAAAAAATTTATAGTAATTTATATATTTTTTATACTTACCAATGACCCAGACATAGCTGGTGCTAACTCTTAAAAATCTAGGGCCAAACACAAAGTTTGCCCCCCAATCCCCAAAATTTGCAAGTAAAACCAAAGAAATCATGTCCTGAATGGCTCCCCATACTTCGCCTCTACTGTGCATGCGCAGTGTCAAGGACATCCCGAAATTGGCACCATTTATCATTCTAACAATCAGTGCCTGGTCAGCGCTATGTACTCAGTGGGGAGGTATGAGTTTCCAACTCCTGGGAGGGCCATCCCCGTCTGGGTCATTGGTAAGTATAAAAAATATATAAATTACTATAAATTTTTTAACATTTTTATACTGTACCAATGACCCAGACATAGCTGAATAGTAAAAAGGCTGGAGGGCCTAGGACATAGAGGAAAATCCAATAAGCTCAACTATATAAAATAGAGTCATCCCCTGGAGGAGAAAAGGAGTATTAGGCTTTACATGTATCTTTCTTATTTATGATAAATTAGAAAGACACAACACCCTCCATAATTGAGCATCATAACATTCATGTTCTCTATTAACATCCAGTATAATCCTTATACTAATTATTTTTAAAGTAAGCCAATAAATAAAGTTAGTCCAGAGAATTGAGACTCTTTATACTCTTTTAAAAGTGTCCGAGGATTGTATATTAACGCCCGTTTGACACGTGACATATTCAAATGCTATACTTTAAAACTATGACATGAATGAATTTTTTAAACATAAACTTTTCACTTTAAAACCATCCCAGTAACAGCTCAGAATTACTGACTCCGGAGGAGGTATCCCCTTGTTTTCATTATAAAAAAGGAGACCCAAGGGAACACCCTTCCCCCCCCCCCTTCCCCTTGCCCTGGGTCAAATAGCCCAGAGCGAAGAGGGCAACAGGACGGAGTCACTGCCGGTACAGAAAGCCTACAGAACTATAGTTGCAACTGTTAAGTGAACCACATTCTGAGTAGCAGATAATGGACCTAAACAATGCAGGCCTCCAGAAATGGACTCAATATTTCTGAGATAAAAATTTGTGAATGTGGATGGCTGAGACCAATATGCAGCCTTCAATAAATCTGTAATAGCAACACTATTTGCAGAAGCCCAATATGTAGAAAGAGCTATTACTTCATGAGCCGAGATCTTAAGCACAGACTGCTGAGTTAAAGATAGATTATCATAAGCAGTACCGATAGTTAATTGAATCCATCTAGCAATAGAATGGACCGTAATGTCCTTTCTATTAAGCATCAGAGACAGAAGAAGCTTTACGTCCTTACTGATAAACTGAGATCTGTTTACAAATACATAAAGCTCTAACCGGACAGAGTAAAAGCCTATGCCCATTCGAAGACGGAAGGGCCTTAATAACAATAGGTTCCGGATATTTATTAGGAGCCTGATTCTTAACCAAAAATCCAACATTAGTAGTAAAGGTAATAGTGTTCCCGATACTACGAAAGTGAGAATCGTCCACCGATAGTGCCTGAAGCTCACTGACTCTTCAGCAGAAGAGAAAGCTAAGAGAATTGCTGTCTAAAAAGGCCAGAATCTGAAATCTACTGTCTCAAGAGGCTCAAATGGTTTTCTTTTAGTTTAATAAGAACCCAAGCTAAATTCCATTTAGGAATTAATCTAAGGATTCTAGGTCTATTTATCGAAAAGTTTCTAACTAACTTAGATAAAGAGACATTAGACTCAATTGTAAACTATCATGGTGTGCATAGGTATCAGATAACATAGACCTATAACCTTTAATAGTAACAGGCTGCAGTTGATCTCGTCAAACAAGTATACTAGAAAGTTTGCAATGTCTGGTATGGAGGGATCAAAACATAATGATCCCTACACCAACGACGGAAGACCTTCCACTTTAGCCGCATAGTATAATGAAGAGGAGGTCCTCCTACAGTTAGAAATCGCGTCCACTGCTCGTCCTGTACAATGCTTGCCGTGCAAGAAGGACCGCACAATGGAATACGTGAAGGTTGAGACCTTGCGGGTTGTGATGAAGTTGACACGATTTCCCCAGCGAAAGAAGATCCTCTCATGGAGGAAGTTTTCGCGGTATGTCCCACAGAAGACACCTGAGTAAATTTATCCACGGTCTCTGTGGAGACAGAGATGCTACCAACAGAATTGTATTGTGAATGTTTTATCTTAGCAATATCCGCTGAATCAACAGCGCTGGAGGATACGCATATCCTAACATTCCGTCCTACGAGATCGATAGAGCGTTAACTACATATGCTCGGGGATCCGGACATGGTGACACATACGTCTGCAACTGATTGTTGAGTTGTGTCGCAAATAAGTCTATCATTGGCCGCTCCCATTGGTAGCAAATCTGATTGAATACCTGTTTGTTGAGAGTCCATTCTGACGGCAACAAGCGACCCTTCCGTGAAAGGGCATCTGCTAATACAATCAGACGACCCGGAATATGACGGACCGAAGCAGAACTTGGTGTTCTAGGACAAACAGAAGGATTCTTTCCGTTAAATTGAATAACGGAACAGAATGAGTGCCTCCCTGGTTCCGGATATACGCAACTACTGTCGTATTATCGGACAGGATTTGGACATGCGTTACTGAATAATGTTCATCCAATGACGTAGTGCAAGCCAAAATAACATCATTTCTTGGAAGTTTAAGTGCTTGCCAAGAAAACTGTGGAACCCAAAGACCCTGGCACTTCGAATCCGTTGGAATCAATGTTGTACCCCAACCTGTTTGACTGGCATCCGTCATAATCATAAAACTCGGATCCGGCAACTGCAGTGGAACTCTCTGAGTCAACCACCGAATGTTTGCCCAAGTCTGAATCTCTTGTTACACTTGATTGACAAGAGAACGTGTATGTCGAGCAATTCATAGATTGCTGAAAGGTTGCCGTCGAAGAGAAGCTTCTCCGAGACCGAAGCGACTCTGAGAGAGTTCTTCACCTTACTATCCACGCGCGTGCATGTAGCTAGGGCTGCGTCACGTCTAACCAACTCCAGGTTTGCCACTGAAGGGTGGAGTTATACGTGGAAAAATTACTGCCCTTGAAAGAAATCTCATTGAGGATCATATCCTGGAATTCTTTCTCTTGAAGACGTTATGATAACGCCTCAGTAAGGTGGTCTACATATGATAAAGCGTCTAAGTTAAGTCTGTTAGACATCATTGTTGTTTCCAACGTAGTGGTTGGAATTGACATAGACAGCAATAAAGACAATTCCCAGTCTTCAGCCTCGTCGTCTAGACGCAGAGGAACTCTCAGTATGCCCTGTCCTGCCATTTCAAATTTATTCCTAGAATTGATGAAAGGCAGATTTAGAGCATTTGCGGACAAGAAACTAGACTAGCCTGTTTTGGTAGCAAGCTTATATATAGCGTCGTTCAATAATTCGAATGTTCTAGTGACATTATTGGACTGTGTCGGCAACTCAGGCACAATGTCCCTGAACCGTTCAAAAACTCTGTGTCCAATGACGCTATTAGTCTCTTATCCAGCATCGCAGCATTCTAGTCCGACGGAACAACCTCTGGAAGATAATGCCAGAAGAAATGTATGGCAGCTTCTGTTGTTCTGAAAGGGAAAGCTCGAAATCGTCTGAATCCCTTTCGCCATCCTGTCGGACCCTATGAAGTGCTCGGTCGTCCGTATCTGATGCTTCAGCGGAGCGAACCGACCCAGCGTCGTCGGATTATTCCTGATCCGACAGAGATTCTGTCGTTTGCTGGGATGCTGCGATAAGTTGTGCTATTTTGGATAGCACGTCCGTCACTGAGGCCTGTGGAGAAGCGGTCTTACGTTGCTTTGCTGCTGAAAGCTCCGTGTACGTTACCCCGTGCATACTTCTATTATGCGAGCGACCGGAGTGTACAGGCCTCGTGTCCCTTGGCTACCAGATGGCATGACCTGTTCGCCGTGGAATCCCTGAATGACGAAGCTGGCAGGATATTCGAGGTCACGTAGCCAAGGTGCGGTCGTGTGCGCTGCCGTGAGGATGAGGAAGCCTTATCGACAGTCTCTCGGACTGTCTATATAACGGAGCGTCCCGAGCGGCGGACATATGCTCCGAATGCGAAACGTTTGTACCACAACATCCGGTCCCAGATGTTGTTGTACGAGAGAGGGACCTCTCTCGCTCGCAGCCCGGACGGACCTGGACGAGCTAGGAACTGGACTAACAGGCTTCCTCCGATCTCTCCTCTGATCCGTCGTCACTGGGTGTGTACTATTGTCCATTATAGTGCTCGCATCACCCAAATCTCCTTCCTGGACCGCAACGGACGAACCCGGCTGCCGAACCATTCGATGAATGGACGCTACACCGGGTGAGCTAGCGAATGTCAACGCCGTCGATCCTACTAGGGACCTCTTAGGCGATTGTCGTATTTCCATGAGCACTAATTGCCGCTAGCTCTTCATTTAACTATGACGACAGAGGCACACTTATGAAAGACATCACGGTAACTTTTGCGAACAAGAAACCAGACTTGCTTGTTTAATAGAAAGCAGGTATATATATATAGCGTCGTTCAATAATTCGAAAGTTCCTGTGACATTATTGGACTGTGTCGGAAACTGAGGGACAATGTCCCTGAACCGATCAAAAAATTCTTGTGTCCACAACGCTATCAGTCTCTTATCCGGCATCACAGCATTCTGGTCCGACGAAACAACCTCTAGAAGATAAAGCTGGATGACATGTACAGCAGCTTATGTTGTTCCGAAAGGGAAAGCTCGAAATCCTCCGAATCCCTTTTGCCATCCTGTCGGACCCTATGAAGTTTTCGGACGTCCGTACCTGATGCTTCAGCGGAGCGTACCGACCCAGCGTCGTCGGATATTACATGATGCGACAGAGATTCTGTCGTTGCTGGGATGCTGCGATAAGTTGTGCTATTTGGGATAGCACGTCCGTCACTGAGGCCTGTGGAGTAGCGGTCTTACGATGCTTGCCGCTGGAAGCTCCGTGTACGTTGACTCCTGCATACTTTTCTTATACGAACGTCGGGAGTCTACAGGCCTCGTGTCCCTGGCTACTGGATGGCGTGACCTGGTCGCCGTGGATTCTCTGATTGGCGAAGTTGGCTGGATATCCGAGGTCACGTAGCCAATGTGCGGTTGTGTGTGCTGCCATGAGGATGAGGAAGCCTTATTGACAGTCTCTCCGGACTGTCTATATAACGGAGCGTCCCGAGCGGCGGACGTATGCTCCGAATGCGAAACATTTTGTACCACAACATCTGGGGCCAGATGTTGTTGTACGAGAGAGGGGCCTCTCTCGCTCGCAGCCCGGATGGACCTGGACGAGCTAGGAACCGGACTAATAGGCTTCCTCCGTTCTCTCCTCTGATCCGCCGTCACTGGGTGTGCACTTGGTTGATTTATAGTGCTCGCATCACCCAAAACTCCTTTCTGGACCGCAACAGACGAACCCGGCTGCCGAACCATTCGATGAATGGACGCTACACCGGGCGAGCTAGCGGACGTCAAAGGCCGTCGATCCTACTAGGGACCTCTTAGGCAATTGACGTATTTCCATGAGCACTTTGCCGCTAGCTCTTCATTAATTGTGACGACGGAGGCACACTTTTGGAAGACATCACGGATACATCACCCTGTTCTTGTTCGTCTGAAATAGAGATTGATAAACTAGAGTGACCCTGCGGAGAAAGGACCGACATGGCCATTTCCCCGCTAACATACTGTGACACACGCTTCCCATGTTGTCATCGAAATTAACACATACTGAACAGGAGTTAGTGCGAGTACACTGACTACATTTACACAATGATTATGAAAGTCAGAGGAAGATTTCCTCTTATTACAATTGAACAATATCCTTTCATTGTGAAAAGAATACAAAGTCCTAGTACTCGCACCAACCCCTGAAAACAAAAATACATAATAACATGATCCATTAACATAGAAAAAATAACTGAAATCAAAAAAAAAAATTTTTTTGAAAAAATATTTTTTCAGAAAAGCCCAAGTTTCTGAAAAGTAACGTTGAGCCCCAATGGATCCCAAGCCTAAGTGTGGACAAAAATTTTAAAAATATTTTTAAAAATTAATGCAACACTTACGAATAATAATAATGTATCCAGTTATGATTAAACTAACACAAAGACAAGAAATCCCCCTCCACAGAGGCTGTTGTCAAAGTAAACAAGAAGTGTAAAAACACCAGAAACATGACTCCAGGCACTGATAACCCTGGCCCGAAATCAGTTACCAATAATACACTATCTGATGCAAAACAGAGATTTCCAGGGAAGAAACTGCAGAACATCAGATGGTAGATGCAGAACACTACGCCTAAACACCCATGGGTGAGGACGTAAACATGGGGAAAAGAACAGAATTCATTCTGTTATCCAGCTAAAACTCCCAAGAAATTTTAGTAATAATATTACAGAAAATATGCCAAAAGCATGGGAGAATAGCAGCTATGTCTGGGTCATTGGTACAGTATAAAAATACTGGAATTTTAAGCTTTTAAGGGGTATATCTCCTTAACCAGTCAAAAATGGGTTAAGACCTCGATTTTTGAATACATTTACTACTTACAAAAATGTTTCCCTGTCAGTTTTGCGTCTAGTAAAAGAAGTTATGCATCTCTCTTGCATTCCCATTTGATGTTGTTGGTGTCCAAAAACAGACTATTTTTTCAAAATTTTCACATTTAGCAGCCCATGGAGGGTTAATAAATGCTTCCCGGAATAATTTATCCTATCAATTGGTAATGTGACACCAAGACCTATCAGTGACCATTTTCTCTTGAAAACTCTACCAGATGTTTGTAAAGAAATCCAGGGAAAACATAAATTTTTAAGCTTTTGATGGGTATCACATTTGACAACCACAAAAGGGGTTAACGCTTGGTTTTTTGAATACTCTTATTACTTACAAAAATGGCCCACGATGAATTCCACTTCCAACAAAGGAGATTATGTTTATTTCTCAGGTACACATTGGGTGCTGTGTGTGTCCGAAAACAGCCCATTTCAACAAAATTACGATGCTTGGCAGCCTCTAGAGGGTTAATAAACGCTCACCGGAATATTTTGTCCATGCAACTTGTAATATCACACAAAGACCTGCGAGTAGTCAATTTTTCTTGAAAACCTACAGAATGTTTTAGAGAAATCCACAGAAAATGGGAATTTTAAGATTTTAAGGGGTCTCTCTCTTTAGCCTGTCCAAAATGGGTTAAGACTTTGACTTTTGAATACCCTTACTACTTACAAAAATGTTTGCGTATAGATTGTGCGCTCGATAAAGGAAGGCACTTTTCTTTGTGGCGTACTCATTGGGCGCTGTTGGCGTCCAAAAACAGCCTTTTTTATCACAATTTTGACTTTTAGCAGCCCGTGGAGGGTTAACAAATGCTCACCGCAGTATTTTGTCCATGCAACTTCTATTGTCAACCCAAGGCCTGGGAGTGACAAATTTTTCTTGAAAATCTATAAGACTCGTTTAGAGAAATCCACGAAAAACATGAATTTTTGAGCTTTATGGGGGTATTGCTGTTTAACCAGCCCAAAACGGGTTAACGCTTGGTTTTCTGAACACCCTTATTACTTACAAAAATGATCCTCGGTGAATTCCACTTCCAATAAAGGAAGTTATGTTTACCTCTCGGGTATCGTTTGGGTGCTGTGGGGGTCTGAAACTGGCCCATTTCATCAAAATTTCGATGTTTGGCAGCCTGTGGAGGGTTACCATATGCATCGCCTAGTATGTCGTGTGGATCAAAGGTCGTGTCATGGGTAGGTCTAGCAATGATGAATGTTTAAAAAAAAATCTACAAGACATGTTTTGAGAAAGTGCCGATAAGCCCCAATTATGACAGTTTTTTGCCAATTCTGGAGAAATAAGGGTTAAATCGAAAATTCCGCTTCGGTACGTTTTTAGATTTTTTGCCCCTCTATGCGTGTGCCAAATTGTGTGAAAATCAGTTCGAAAATGGCTTCTGAATCGTACGGACAAAAATGTGTGGAAACCCCCCCCCCCCCCCCCCCCCACTCAAAAAATAATAATAATCCGTAGAAAAACAATAGTCTTTTCCAGAGGGAAAAGCCTAAAAAGGGGGATAACTCTAAAAATGAGAATGTGAGAAATATCGTAGAATCCTTTTTTTAAAGCCTATACCATAAGCAGTGTTCACGGCAAATTTCATTGCAAAAGAACATTAGATAGATACAAGCTGAACAGACAAAATTTGGCTCGGACGGACACAATTTCTAAGTGAACAAGTACTAAAAAAAAAAATAACTAGTGTGGGCATACCTATGACCAACAAATATTATAGGAAATAATAATTTACTCAAGTTATGAATATTCTGACACGGACTCACAGACTTCGAAAGTGGGGGTATAAAAAACTGCCTGCCCACATGCAATTTTACTAAAACATGGACTGAGAAACAGAAGATCTATTTTGTTGGGACCAATTTGATATGAAATTTCTGAACCATGTTCACATAAATCAGTCTGAACCTGAGTAAATGTCAGCTCAGATGGATTTTAGTGAACTTGTTTCAGAAATTCCGTATCAAAAATCCTGATTCATCAGAGATACTCTATTTACATACCTTCTTACTACAGCATCCATAAATTCATCAATAAATGCGTCATACTTTTCACCTCTCACTCTTTTCTGTTGAAGACCAATATATAATGGATCATCGCGGATTTGCTGCAGTGAAAAGAAAATAAGAAAAATTAACCCTTAAGGGGTGGACAGTTGTCTTAAATTCACACCTGACCACAGCCTATACACATCCAGTGGCTCAGCAGTGATTTCTAGTCAAGTTTTGGCTGCCTGTTAAGGCAGCCAAGACTTGACTAGTAATCACTGCCTAGGTAATTTGTCTATTGTTAGCATGATTTCCTCATGATGGCATTTTAAGGGCACCTGTTCTGAGGACATACAACTCGGAAATAGGTCTTTACGGGTTAAGCAAGGATCATGCAAAATTCCAGAAAAGGAAAATTTAATGTAATTTCTATGTTTATTATACCTACCATTCCTACCACTGAACCAAACATGCCAACTCCTCAGCTTGTTTAAGACAAGGACACGTGCTCAATGTAACCCCTATATCCCCGGAAATTAAACCACAACTAATAAAAGGTGAGTCGTGTATGATATTCCACATATATACACCCTGTGTATGTCCATAACACTACGAAATACTGATCTCTCCTGCCAAAACTCCATTCTTTGGAGTTACCATAGTAGTGGGGAAGTTTGAGCGAACAACTCGCAGGAGGGTACTCTGTTTGTTTCAATGGTAGGTACTATGGGATGGCCAATCCTCCAAAACCAAGTTCAAAAAGGGCAATAACTCTTGAAGAAATATATTGACACAGCTGGTTCGCAATCTCCTTTATGATATTATTACCAAAAAGCTATATATTAAATTTGGAAAAAATATTTTGAATTGTTCTCTTTAAAATATGATGACAAGAGATGGGGATCAATGGATGGACAGAACACACCAATCCACTCTCGCTATATAACAGAGGATAATAAATATAGAAATTATTTGAAATTTTCCATATTTATCCACAATACCATTGACCTAAACATGCCACATAACAAACAGGTCAGTATATAATGGTCAGAGACAGGACTGAAGAAATGACAATAAATGACACAAGTCTTTAACTCTTGATAAACTTCAGAATTGAAGAAACAATTTAACACTTAAACTGGACTTCATGATTCTGGAGAATCATGGCTTTTCCCGATTAGATTCCATGATTTTTCTTGACCCCACAGTGTCTGATGAATTGTTTTTAACTGTCTCACTAAAGTTCCTTCATTGATGTTATGAGAAAGGTGAGTATAGTAGTCTCAAATGACTCGGTTTGGGTTTCATAAAAAAATGTTTAGGTAAAACCCATCATTAATGGTAGAATGGGTTAATATTAATATCAATGTTTCCCTATCAGTTTTGCGTCCGGTAAAAGAAGTTACGTTTCTCTGTGGCATTTCCATTTGATGTTGTTGGTGTCCAAAAACAGACTATTTCCTCAATTTTTTTTACATTTAGCAGCCCATGAAGGGTTAACAAATGCCTACCAGAATAATTGATCCATGCAACTGGTCATATGACACCAAGACCTATCAACGGCCATTTTCTCTTGAAAACCCCACAAAATGTTTGTAGAAATCCAGGGAAAACGATTTTTTAAGCTTCTGATGGGTATCCCTGTTAACCTCCCCAACAGGGGTTAACGCTTGGCTTTTTGAATACCTTTATTACTTACAAAAATGGTCCTCTGTGAATTCCACTTCAAACAAAGGAGATTATGTTTATCTCTCATGTATACATTAGGTGCTGTGCGTGTCTGAAAACAGTCCCATGTTAACAACATTATGATGCTTGGCAGCTTGTAGATGGTTAAAAAACGCTCACCGGAGTATTTTGTCCATGCAACTTGTAATGTCACATAAAGACCTACGAATAGTCAATTTGTCTTGAAACCCTACAAGTTACCATTAGGGAAATTCACAGAAAATGGGAATTTAAAGCTTTCAAGGGATATCTCTCTTTAGCCTCTCCAAAATGGGTTAAGATGTCGACTTTTGAATACCCTTACTACTTACAAAAATGTTTCCGTATAAATTGTACGTGCGATAAGAGAAGGCACTTTTCTTTGGGCTGTACCCTTTGGGTGCTGTTGGTGTGCAAAAACAGCCCATTTTATCACAATTTTGACCTTCAGCAGCCCGGGGAGGGTTAACTAATGCTGACCGGAATATTTTGTTCATGCGACTTGTAATGTCACACCAAGACCTGCAAATAGCCGATTTTTCTTGAAAACCTACAAGATGTTGTTAGAGAAATCCACAGAAAACGGGTATTTTAAAATTTTAATGGGTATCTCTCTTTAACCAGCCCAAAATGGGTTAAGACGTCAAATTTTGAATACCCTTACCACTTTCAAAAATATTTTCCGATCAATTTTGCGTCCGATAAATGAAGGCCCCTTTCTCTGTGGTATATCGTTTGGGTGCTGTTGGTGTCTCAAAACAGCCCATTTTATCACAATTTTTACGTTTAGCAGCTCGGGGAGGGTTAACTAATGCTGACCGGAATATTTTATCCATGCAACTTGTAATGTCACACCAAGACCTGAGAGTGACCAATTTTTCTTGAAAATCTACAAGACTCATTTAGAGAAATCCACGGAAAACATGAAGTTTTGAGCTTTTTTGAGGTATTGCTGTTTAACCAGCCCAAAACGGGTTAACACTTGGTTTTCTGTACACCCTTATTACTTACAAAAATGATCCTCGGTGAATTCCACTTCAAATAAAGGAAGTTATGTTTACCTCTCGGGTATCGTTTGGGTGCTGTGGGGGTCTGAAACCGGCCCATTTCATCAAAATTTTGATGTTTGGCAGCCTGTGGAGGGTTACCATATGCATCGCCTAATATGTCGTGTGTATCAAAAGTTGTGTCATAGGCAGGTCTAGCAATTATGAATATTTAAAAAAAAATCCTAAAGACGTGTTTCGAGAAAGTGCCGATAAACCCCAATTTTGGCAGTTTTTTGCCAAGTCTGGCGAAATAAGGGTTAAATCGAAAATTCTGCTTCAGTACATTTTTAGATTTTTTGCCACTCTATGCGTGTGCCAAATTGTGTGAAAATCGGTTTGAAAATGGCTTCTGAATCGTACAGACAAAAATGTGTGGAAAAAAAAAAAAAACCAAAAAAATTAATAATAATCCGTTGAAAAACAATAGTCTTTTCCAGAGGGAAAAGCCTAACAACACAAGAGCTTTGTATATACCCCCTTCTGCAATACCACAGATAGCAAATGCTGCTCATTGGAATGCTGCTGATTTCTCAAGATGGCATGTCTGTCACTTGACTAGAAACCACTGCCTTGCTAATTTGTCTGTTGTCTGCAGGACCTCTTCATGATAGCATGTTAAGGGTGCCTGTTCTGGGGTCGTAAAAGTCAGAAATTGGCCTTTAAGGGTTAATCCCCCCCCCCCCCCCCCCCCCCCCCCCCCCCCCCCCCCGCACCTGTATAACCATGGGTGATATAAAAATTATTCAATTTTCTTCTTCAATTCAATAAAAACTATTCTCATGGACAAAAAACAATAATGCAAAAAGTTCATAGGAACAGTTTTTCTAAGTCTAAAAAGGGGTAGGGTATAACTAGTCTATCACAATACCAAAGGACATCACAATATCAGGACAGCAAATACCCAAGTTATAATGCAAAATGTTCATATGAACAGTTTTGTAAGTATAACAAGGGACACAACTCTGGGACATATTATGTATGAAACCTGCAATATTTGGTTTTCCTCCCTCCTTTGTTGGCATCTCACCTTATGAAAGGATATCAAAACTCCAATGCTTCAGTTATAATGCAAAATGTTGCATGGAAAGTTTTCTAAGTGTAACAAGGGCCATAACTCTGGCACATACTGCACAGACAAAATCCTGCAATATGTGGATATCCTTTCACCATGCCATAGAACATTAAAATACGAGTTATGTATGGGTTATGAACAAACATTTTTGTATGGAAATACAGAAATACAGTGGTAAAGACAGTCAGGGTATTTAATTAACCCAAGGCAATATGCATTGCCGAGGTATTTGCCGACCTAAAATCCATTTTCCTAGGTAATAAATTTGCCAAGGCATTTTCATGAAAGCGATTTTAAAGCATATGTTCACATTTTTTCCTGTAGTTAACACCAAACTCGAAGGATTATCACATTAAAAATTCGTTTTGAGGTCAATTTTGATGTATATATATCAATGTGTCACGAAATTAAAGAAAATTTCAATAGCCAAGTAATTCATATTTTTAGTAATCAATTCAAAAAAAAAAAAATGCTTGGACGCTTTCTGGCAATAGTGGCAGCTAAAATAAATATTATTTATTTATTTAAACAAATTATAAATGTCATTATTAGAAATAAATAAGTTATTGTTAGGCAATTCAAGTTGTAAATAGTCTGGTTTAGAATATTAAAATTTAATTATTTCAGTGGACCATAAGGCATAACTGTGTCTAGTCAGCAAGGTCGATTTTGGTGTCAGTGTAAATACATCCATCACCTATCACTAACAGTACAACAGGAGGCACAGGGATAAATCCTTGTAATATTTCGGTGTTTAGGTATCTTTCTTGTGAGTAAAAGTCACAATAGCGCGTCATCAATGGTCCATTTGTTAATCATTGTATCAAAATAATTCATGGGAATTTATCAATTTATTCGTCATCTTACATTTAATTAAAGTTTCTGTGAGCTATTTTAATAATTTTCGTAACTTGTGAAGATGCTTCAACCGCAAGTATTTCTTTTTAAATACCTATTGTCAGGACTTCAACCCGATCTTGTCTAAATAGTTGGGTGGAAATATGCTTGAAAATAATAATTTTTATTTAGTATTCATCCAGTTTTGGCCATAATCATACAAAAGAGTTCACAAAAAAAAACAAATGTTGTTGTGTTAAACGGCGGCCATTGCATCAGTGTTGTAAGCCACGTGACTTTAAAAATCATCCCACTTTCATTATATGGTCATATGGAAACCAGAAAAACCAAATTAGCTTGTTTCTTTTGGTCTTTATTTGGTTTTGGTCCCTGGGGTATATATATAAGGCCCTTTGGTCGGCACACTAGGTCTTCCGTTCGCCAACAACCGCCTAAGACACAAGTCAGAGCAAACAGATTTACTCGAATTAACCAAGAGAAATAAATTAAAAACCATTGAAGGTACACAACCAATTGGAAATATCTGCCCTACCATAATTATGAAGTTTATTTATGATTGATCTGACCCAGAAACGAACTGGGATTTCCCGAATGCTCTGACTCAGTATGCCTGTGACCTCAGAGAGATGACCTTGTATTAAATGAACATTGCATCATCACAGTTTTCTTGATAGAAGAATACTATGTCGGCTTACAACTCTAGCAGCACAAATTATTAATTTGGCATTGGGGGTACAACATTCGGGGGCTAATACATGAGAATCATACGGGAAGGGCTGAATGAAAACATAGCGTCTATAATTAACACATCTCACACTAGCTAGTTCTTTTTTTTTATTATTCTAACAACACAAGATCAGATATTTGGTGTTGAGCAATTGCTTTTATCTACATCATTATTGTCAATAAAAATGTTGTTTTTCCTCTTTAACCCTTCTCTTTAGTGTGTTTACTCCCTAATCCTAACCCCCATTCAGTTTAGTCTGGGGCAATTCGTTTTTTTGTTTTTTTTTAAAGCACAGGCCTGTGTTGTTGTTGACCCGATACTAATTGCCAAATTGACCCATAACCTGCTGTTGCCAACATTACAGATGAACTGCTGTGACCAGCTGTGTATATTACCATACTTAACCCAGCATGAGCAGCTGAGTTGTTAATCTAACCACGTGAGACCAGCTGTATATTAACATACTTAACTCAGCATGGCCAGCTGAGTTGTTATGTTGATTTAACCAAGCGTGACCAGCTGTATAGTACCATATTTAACCCAGCGTGACCAGCTGAGTTGTTAATTTAACCCAGTGTGCACAGCTGGGCATTACCATATTCTACCCAGCATGAAACACTGTATTGTTCTTAATTTAACCCAGCACTACCAGCTGTGTTGTTAAACCTTCATACATCGTTAACATCCATAAATCGAGAAATACTAGAGGCTAAAGACACACACCAATATTTGATTTTATGACCCAGTCTGAGGCAAACTGACAGACCATATTTAATTTTCAATCATACCATCACTAGAGTGACCTGACCTATTAAGCTTTGAGTGTTAACCCTGTCGGTTTGACCATATTCACTCTACCAAAATTCCTTAGGGATTGACACATAGGTTTTGCTGTAGCCCTGTCCCTGATTCACGCTACAGGTTTTGGTGGCAGCAAGTGGGATTACATATAAGTCAGTTAGGTCAGTTACTTTAATTTAAGAATATTTTATACATTACACACAGATACAATTTAGGTCATTATGCTGAGGTCAGGCAAAGTAATTGAAACATCAACTGCGATTGTTGAAGAAAGGGAATTCCAACCGAAGCTCCCTGCAGAAGATGAATTAAGTGAATTTCAAACTGAAATTCTTCCGGGTGCTAGATATGACATTAGTGATACTCATAGCATAGCTGATATCGGAAGCAGAAATGACCCTGATAACCCAGCAGGCATGGATGACCTGAAAGTTGTAGCAGAGGCACTTGAAGCCTCAATAAATGGACTGAAAGACATTACTATCCAAATGCTGGATAATATAAATAACTGTAATGCTGATGCACAAAACCAAAGGCAAAATCTAAGTAACTATGATATTCATAGTCACGATATACCTCCATTGGCAATAAATGAGCCACAACAGGAGCAGAGGCATTTGAATATTGGCTATACTAAACCAGATAGTTTTAATGGCAGTACCAACTGGACAGATTATTTGACTCATTTTGAGATGGTTAGCCGAATTGATGGATGGAATGAGCTGGTGAAAGCAATGAAACTTGCAGCATGTCTGACCGGTGCTGCCAGGAGTGTTTTGGTAGACTTGAAACCTCACCAACTTAATGATTATCAACAACTTGTTAATGCTCTGTCAGAAAGATTTGAACCAGCAAATCAGTGCGAATTATATCGGTCTCAAATGAATGCCAGATTAATGAGAAAAGATGAATCACTTCAAGATTTAGCTCAAGATATAAAACGGCTTATCCAACAGCTCCATATGAGGTGAGAGATAGCCTGGCAATTCGGTCATTTCGTGATGCCTTAAATGACCAGGAAATAGAGTGGGCCCTCTGTCAAGCCACCCCAGTGGACATAGATGAAGCACTGTGTTTGGCCTTGAAGTATGAGGCATTCAAAGTGAGTCGTAACCGAAAAGCTGGAAAATATAATATCAGAATGCAAAACATGACTGAGACCTCTGAAACAGCGGAAACCAGGTCAGATACAGAATCACTCACCAGCACAGTTAGTGAGCTTGCTCATACTCTATCCAATATAAAGGAGTCCCATGAAGCTGGTCAAAATAAGAAAAAATGAATGTTTTTATTGCCATAAGAAGGGCCATTACCATCAAGATTGTATGAAATTAAAGAAAGATAAGGCTAATGGCCGAACATCATTTAGCGGTCAGTGGATGAATGGCCAACTTCATCAAATGATTACCGATAAAACAGATGCTGGAGTTCAGACTCAACCAAACCAGGGGAACTATTAGGTGCTGAGAGGTTGTGGGTCAAGACCCAGCAATATTTCCAACTGTGAGACCCAGTTAAATTTTTGAAATTGGAGAAGCCAAAAATGATGGGACTATTTATTAATGCAAACTTGAATGGGATGCCAGTCAACTGTCTAGTGGACACAGGAGCATCTATAACAGTATTACATAGTAAAATATATCATCGATTACCAGATACTTTAAAGACTCAACTGAGAGATGCACAAGGACAGTTAAGGATGACTGATGGTGAACTTGTTGCACCATTGGGTAGATTGCAAATACCTATAGGAATAAATGGAAAGTTATACGAGATCAATATGATCATAGCAGATGTAGAGGCTAAAGTTATCTTGGGTTTTGATTTTCTTAGTAACAACAATTGTTTATCTAATGTTGGAAAAAATACAATTACTCTAAATGGGGTAACTGTACCTTGTCACTTAGAAAACCAGTCAAAGACTGTCTACAGGATGGTGTTTGCAGAGAACACTACCATACCAGCTAGCAGTGAGATGATTGTCCCAGCTAAGTTCCAAGAATGTATACCATGTCACAGAAATGGAATAATGGAATCAGGCAGCAAGAAACTGTTTGAACAGGGAATTTTGGTTGCCAGATGTCCTATAGACACAAATAAAAAAAACATACCAATAAGAGTAATTAATCTGGGGTGTGAACCACAAGTAATATATAAAAGTACATATGCAGGAAGCTGTGAGACCATCCCAAGTACTGACATTATTAAAGATAAAAATTTAGATGGTGAAGATGATGTGAGCTCAAGTTTATTTACTACAACGGTAGACACTAGATAGACTGATGGCAAATCCAAAAACCAGGAGTTGTCTGAATATTTAGAGGTTGTTATGAATACAATCAATGGTGACTAGTTTGGATCAGAGTCAACATGAAGCAACTAAAAACCTGCTGATTAAACCCTCTGGTGCATTTGCTCAGTCAAAGAATGATTTGGGCAAGACCGATTTAGTATACCATAAAATAAATACAGGATTGGGACAACCAGTTGAGCAATGCCCTAGGCGAATACCACTTATTCAAAAAGAAGAAGTAAAGAATGAGAATGAACGCATGCTAGCGACTGGAGTCATCAAATCCTCCAAATCACCATGGGCATAGCCCATGGTATTAATAAGAAAGAAGGATAACTCTTTAAGAATATGCATCGACTATCGGAAACTGAATGAGATGACCATATGTGATTCATATCCTTTGCCAAGAATTGACGAGTCACTAGATGCATTACAGGGTGCTAAATGGTTCTCAACTTTTGATTTGCGAAGTGGTTACTGGCAAGTAGAAGTGCACCCTGACGATAGGGAAAAAAACGCTTTTGTTACAACTAGTGAACAATATGAGTTCATATGCATGCCGTTTGGTTTACAAAATGCGAGCGCAACCTTTGAGAGATTACTTGAGTGTGTCCTTCATGGATTACAATGGTCTACCTGTCTGTTATATGTTGATGACATAATTATTTTCTCTGAAACATTTGATGTACATGTTGAAAGACTAGATGAAGAACTCACTAGAATTAAAAAGGCAGGGCTAAAGATGGCACCAAAGAAATGTAAAATGTAACCTGTGTAAAAAGGAAGTAGAATTCTTGGGACATGTAGTGTCCGAGAATGGTATTGGGCCAAATCACTCCAAAGTTGAAGCCATCAATACATGGAAGACCCCTAAATGTCAGAAAGATGTGAGAAGCTTTGTGGGTACCTGTTCACATTACCACCGTTTTATAAAAGGTTTTGCTTCTATAGCTAAACCCCTAAACAAATTAACCGAGAAAGATAGGTTATTTGTGTGGACAGAGGAATGTCAAACTGCATTTCAGCAACTGAAGAAAGCATTGTCCTCTAGTCTGATTTTAAGGTACCCAGACATGAAGAGAAAGTTTATACTCGATTTGGAGATCGAGGCTAGTGGAACTGGAATCGGAGCTGTGTTATCCCAAGTCTATGAAGATGGTGAGCATGTTGTGGCCTATTTCATCCAAAACATTGTCCAAAAATGAAAGGAACTATTGTATTACCAGAAAGGAGTTATTGGCAGCAGTTGCAGCAGTAAAACAGTTCCATCACTACCTGCTTGGGACCGAGTTTTTACTAAGGACTGATCATGGGGCTCTCCAGTGGTTACGCCAATTTAAGGAGCCAGAAGGGCAACTGGCAAGATGGCTGGAGGTCCTTGATACATATAACTTTAAAATACAACATAAAGCTGGGAGGATACACAATAATGCAGATGGCCTATCTAGGAGGCAGTGTTCTTCCTGTGATCATTGCAACAGGAAGGAAATGAAAATATCAACTGACTGTACATTACAAGAAGATAATAACCAGATATGTGCACACAACTTGTCTGTGCTGCACAAAAATCTCCAAGACATTCACGAGGATAATGGGGCAGAAGAAAATACAGAATCTGCTAAGTGGATTCAAGAAAAATCAACTCCAGAGATAAGAGGAGCTCAGCTCAATGATAAAGGAATAGGAGAAATCCTTAGAAAGAAGGAGACAGGGGAATCCCATCCTTCTTGGGAAAAAAAATGCTCATCTGGATAGTGAGGTTAAGGCCTATTGGCCCACATGGAAAGAATTGCATGTAGACAAAGGAGTGCTCTACAAGTGTCGGCATGATGTAAATGCCGGGATAATTAGATGGCAGATAGTTCTGCCAAGGTGTTGATGGAAGGACGTAATGGAGATGTTACACAATGGTCCAACAGTTGGACATTTAGGGATCACAAGGTCTGTCGCCCGGGTCCGAGATAGCTTTTATTGGTGTAATATTTCATAAACAGTTTCTCGCTTTATAGTGCAGTGTAAGGAATGCCAGGCCAGGAAGAGGCCAGTGAAAAATAATATTGCCCCTATGAAACAGTATACTGTTGGTGTACCTATGGAAAGTATAGCTTTAGATGTTATGGGACTGTTACCAGAATCAAAGAGAGGAAACAGATATATATTTGTCATAAGAGACTATTTCACGAGGTGGGCTGAAGCCTATCCAGTGAGATACCAGGAGGCAAAGACCATTGCAGAGATATTAGTTGATGAGTTCATTTATCGTTATGGCGTGCCCAAAAGTATACACACAGACCAAGCCTGTCAATTTGAGTCAGAGACAATGTTCAAGATATTGCGTGACCTACTAAAAATTGATAAAACCCGAACCACAGCATACCATCCCATGAGTGATGGTTTAGTTGAACGTTTAAATAGGACCATTGCTGATATGTTAAGTAAGGTGGTGTCTAAAAACCAAAGGGACTGGGATCAGTTCTTACCATTGGTGATGCTAGCATATCGATCATCACTGCACGAAAGCACAGGTTTTTCCCCATCTCAGATGATGTTGGGAAGGGAGGTGGCATTACCAATTGACCTACTGTATGGAAGACCCCCCATTAGATAAAAATGGTGAACCAGTGGATGTCTGTGAATATGTTGAGGGGATTGAAAATAAAATGGAAAAAGTACATCAGTCTGCAAGAGACCGTATGATGTGTGCAAGTAAAAGACAAAAAGTTTATTACGATATTAAAGCAGATAAATTTTCATATAAGACTGGGGAAGCTGTATGGGTTCATTTTCCATTAAGGGCGCTGTAGAAAATTTGCAAGTAACTGGGATGGACCATATACAGTAACAGACAGAATATCAGACCTTATTTATAAAGTCCAGAAATGTTCAGGTAGTAAAACAATTGTCTTACATAGAAATAGAATGAAGCTTTACCATGGGAGAGTGAAAAGGTGGTTTAACTCACAACCCCCACTACAGACTCGACAAACTGTAAAGTCCAACTAGAGTCTGAGCAGCTAACTAGAATATACTCAGTGTTGTGATGTACCAACATTACCATCACCTCAAGGGGAAGTGGAGAACGGGGAACCGCCATACAGCCCAGTTAACTTGTCTGCTACTGGAGAACAGGACCTACTTCACCTTTCTGAGCCATTCTCTGCCTATGAGCAACTTTCATCTGATCCTAGGTTCTATATGATAGGTGCAGCAATCATTACATGGAGGGGCAGACAACTCAGATACTTAAGGCAGCCAGAATCTCTGCAAAGAAACATTTAAACAATTTCAAAAGACGGTTTGTGCCTCAAGGTTATCTAGCAATTCGTAAAGAGGAAACAATCACACTCCCTGGAAAGACGGATCGACTTGCAGACTACTGGGTTAAGGACCCCTTTAATAAGAACACCGTGGACCAGGGTACCCAAACTGAGACAGAGCCACCTCGGCAATATCAAGAGTCATCACAGCCAACTCAATCATCACCATTCGAGTTTGTTGAAGAAGTAGAGATGGTAATGGTAACCAAACAGAAATGGTAGCGTTCCCAGAGCAAAAGAAAAAGTTTCTTTTAATTTTTTTTTTACATTCTTTTTTTTTTTATTGCTAACTAGCCGAAATCTAATTAACTTATAGTTTTATGCAGCTATAAATATTTACCTCTTTGTTTTTAGCGAATGTTAAAAATGTCAAGTAGTTCGGGTCAAACTATTCAAAGAGGGGCGAAAATGTCACGAAATTAAAGAAAATTTCAATAGCTGAGTAATTCATATTTTTAGTAATCAATTCAAAAAAAAAAAAATGCTTAGACGCTTTCTGTCAATAGTGGCAGCTAATATAAATATTATTTATTTATTTAAACAAATTATAAATGTCATTATTAGAAATAAATAAGTTATTGTTAGGCAATTCAAGTTGTAAATAGTCTGGTTTAGAATATTAAAATTTAATTATCTCAGTGGACCATAAGGCATAACTGTGTCAAGTCAGTAAGGTCAATTTTGGTGTCAGTGTAAATACGTCCATCACCTATCACTAACAGTACGACAGGAGGCACAGGGATAAATCCTTGTAATGTTTCGGTGTTTAGGTATCTTTCTTGCGAGAAAAAGTCGCAATATCACGTCATCAGTGGTCCATTTGTTAATCCTTGTATCAAAATAATTCATGGAAAACCACTATTAGTGCATTTTATCAATTTGTTCGTCCTCTTACATTTAATTTTGGTGAGCTATTTTAATAATTTTCGTAACTTGTGAAGATGCTTCAACTGCAAATATTTCTTTTTAAATACCTATTGTCAGGACTTCAACCCGATCTTGTCTAAATAGTTGGGTGGAAATATACTTGAAAATAATAATTTTTATTTAGTATTCATCCAGTTTTGGCCGTAATCATACAAAAGTGTTCACAAAAAAACCAAATGTTGTTGTGTTAAACGGCGGCCGTTGAATCAGTGTTGTAAGCCACGTGACTTTAAAAATCGTCCCACTTTCTTTATATGGTCGTATGGAAGACCAGAAAAACCAAATTAGTTTGTTTCTTTTGGTCTTCTTGGTTTTAGTCCCTGGGGTATATATAAGGCCCTTTGGTCGGCGCACTTGGTCTTCCGTTCGTCAACAACCGCCAAAGACACAAGTCAGTTCAAACAGATCACTCGAATTAACTGAGAGAAATAAATTAAAGACCATTGAAGGTACACAACCAATTGGAAATATCTGCCCTACCATAACTAGAACTATCACTGAAGGTGTTTAATACCCCCGCTTTGGGTTTTTAGAGGAATGCACTTCTGATCATGTAGACGAAGGCCATAAGGAAATGTATACATAAAGATCATTTTTTGTTGTTGAAATTTGTATTTGCATGTGGCCTTCCACAGAACAGCACTGAATACTTAAAGAGCCCACACATATATGGTTTACATTTGGAAAAACACATTTACAATGTGCAACATGTATTCAAAATCGGTTCATTAATGTAGGAGGAGTTGCACACACAAGAATCCCATTTGAAAACCCATAATAAATCCAAGTTAAAGGGAGATAACCTGGTTAAAATTGTCGCAGATCAAAAATTTGGGAATATGTGTATGTTCACTTAGTTGTGATAATGTTTGAAAGGTTTCGTCAAAATTGATTGATAAATGTAGGAGGAGTTGCACGCACAAGAATTTCATGTAGAAACCCATAATAAATCTAAGTTAAAGGGAGATAACCTAGTTAAAATTGCCACAGCTCAAAAATTTTGGAATATGCGCATGTTCACTTAGTAGTGATGATGTCTGTAAACTTTCGTCCAAATTGATTGATAAATGTAGGAGGAGTTGCGCACACAAGAATTTCATGCAGAAACCCATATTAAATCAAAGTTCAAGAGAGATAACCTGGTTAAAATTGTCGCAGATCAAAAAGTTTGGAATATGCACATGTTCACTTAGTAGAGATGATGTTTGAAAGGCTTCATCAAAATCGGTTCATTAATGTAGGAGGAGTTGCGCACACAAGAATTTGTTCGAACGGAAAGACATAATAAATCTAAGTCAAAGGGAGATAACCTCGTTAAAATTGTCGCAGATCAAAAATCTTGGAATATGTGCATGTTCACTTAGTAGTGATGATGTCTGAAAAGTTTTGTCCAAATTGATTGATAAATGTAGGAGGAGTTGCGCACACAAGAATTTCATGTAGAAACCCATATTAAATCAAAGTTCAAGAGAGATAACCTGGTTAAAATTGTCGCAGATTAAAAAGTTTGGAATATGCACATGTTCACTTAGTAGAGATGATGGTTGAAAGGTTTCATCAAAATCGGTTCATTAATGTAGGAGGAGCTGCGCACACAAGAATTTGTTCGGATGGAAAGACACAATAAATCTAAGTCAAAGGGAGATAACCTGGTTAAGATTGTCGCAGATCAAAAATCTTGGAATATGCACATGTTCACTTAGTAGTGATGATGTCTGAAAAGTTTTGTCCAAATTGATTGATAAATGTAGGAGGAGTTGCGCACACAAGAATTTCATATAGAAACCCATATTAAATCAAAGTTCAAGAGAGATAACCTGGTTAAAATTGTCGCAGATCAAAAAGTTTGGAATATGCACATGTTCACTTAGTAGAGATGAAGGTTTCATCAAAATCGGTTCATTAATGTAGGAGGAGTTGCGCACACAAGAATTTGTGCAGATGGAAAGACATACGGATGGACGGACGGATGGACGGACAGACGTACAGGGCGATTCCTATATAGCCCCCACTTCTTCGAAGCGGGGGTATAATTATGAAGTTTATTTATGATTGACCTGACCCAGAAACGAACTGGGATTTCTTGAATGCTCTGACTCAGTATGTCCTTGACCTCAGAAAGATTACCTTGTATTAAATGAACATTGCATCATCACAGTTTTCTTGATAGAAGAATACTACGTTGGCTTACAACTCTAGCAGCACAAATTATTAATTTGGTATTGGGGGTACAACACTCGGGGGCTATTACATGAGAATCGTATGGGAAGGGCTGGATGAAAACATAGCGTCTATAATTAACACATCTCACACTGGCTAGTTCTTTTTTTTTATTATTCTAACAATACAAGATCAGATATTTGGTGTTGAGCAATTGCTTTTATCTACATCATTATTGTCAATAAAAATGTTGTTTTTTCCTCTTTAACCCTTCTCTTTAGTGTGTTTACTCCCTAATCCTAACCCCCATTCAGTTTAGTCTGGGGCAATTCGGGGTTTTTTTTTTTTAAAGCACAGTTCTGTGTTGTTGTTGACCCAATACTAATTGCCAAATTGACCCATAACCTGCTGTTGCCGACATTACAGATGAACTGCTGTGACCAGCTGTGTATATTACCATACTTAACCCAGCATGACCAGCTGAATTGTTAATCTAACCAAGCGAGACCAGCTGTATATTAACATACTTAACCCAGCATGACCAGCTGAGTTGCTATGTTGATTTAACCAAGCGTGACCAGCTGTACAGTACCACATTTAACCCAGCGTGACCAGCTGAGTTGTTAATTTAACCCAGTGTGAACAGCTGGGCATTACCATATTCTACCCAGCATGAAAAACTGTATTGTTCTTAATTTAACCCAGCACTACCAGCTGTGTTGTTAAACCTTCATACAATAGGCAAATGGTGTTTTTTGCTGAGGAAACACCATTTTCCTTGGCAATTTTTTTGCTGAGGCAAATTTTCCTAATTAAATGCCCTGGACAGATGGAGTTCTGATCTATATCCTCATCAAAATCTCCTCCAGTGTGGGAGGTTGTGGGTGGGGGGTAATACTAAGGAATATATACAATAGATAGGCCTGTCAAGGCAGCCAATACTTGACTAGAAACTACCGCCTAGGTAACTTGTCTATTGTCAGCTGGACCTCCTCATGATGGCATGTTAAGGGCACTTGTTCTGAGGTTGTAAAAGTTGGAAAAAGGACTACGAGGGTTAAATCCAGAAGCATTTCCCTTAGTGCTAAAGTATAGATAAGAAGCCAAAGCATAAATACGTTAATGATTTATCAGGCTTAAGATGATTTATATTCATATTTAAAAATCATGACTTATTGTACAATATAAGATTATGATGACAATGAAACAAATATATATATACAAACTACAGTCAGAAGTCAAAGTATACACCGAAAGCCAATTGGGAAGAGTAATCAATATGTTGGGATTAAATGCTGCACTCCTCATTTAACCCTGCACCCAATGTAATGGCCAAAACTGGCCAGAGCTATTCACAATAAAAGTGTCAATGACACTGTAGCTCAACTTGTCTGTGTCTTGTGTTTGATGAAAAGGATAATGTTCAATGTTTATGAAAGGATTATGAAATAAGACAAGAATTGTGATAATTGGGAATATGTTAATTTCTGTTGATCTGTAATGTCGGCAACAGCAGGTTATGGGTCAATTTGGCAATTGGTATTGGGTCAACAACAACACAGGCCTGTGCTTTAAAAAAAAAAAAAACCCGAATTGCCCCAGACTAAACTGAATAGGGGTTAGGATTCGGGAGTAAACACACTAAAGAGAAGGGTTAAAGAGGAAAAACAACATTTTAACTGACAATAATGATGTAGACATTATATGAAGTCAACCTACCAAGTTACAAAATAAATTCGACCTGTAGACTGTGCTAAAGGTTTTCAGGTTTTGGGCTCGGGCAGTCGTCACAGTTGATAGATGGCGACCAAATGGGGAAGTTCTCATTTAGACATCATATGGAGTCATCCTACCAAGTTACAATGAAATCCCTCCAAATTAAATATGACCTGCTGACTGTGCAAAAGGTTTTTGGGTTTCGGGCCTGGGCAGCCATCACGGTTAACAGATCATGATCAAAAGGGGACATTCTCATCTAGATGTTATACAGAGGCATCCTTCTAAGTTACAATGAAATCCCTTCAAAAATACGACCTTTAGACTGTGCTAAAGGTTTTCGGGTTTTGGCAGCCATCACGGTTGACCGATCGTGACCAAAAGGGGACGTTCTCATCTAGTCATGACCCCAAACCTGTATATGAAATTTTGTGATGATCAGACAAGAACTACAGGGTGTAGACTGTGCTAAAGGAAAATGTGATCAGACTCACAGACTTCTGCATGTGCGATGGCAATAGCTTATCTTGACTTTGTCAAATTAAGCTAAAAATCACCATTCAATTTTTCATTATTTTTAAATTTTTTTTTGTCTCAAAACCATAGCAAATAAGCTCTTTCCAATAAGAGGTCTTAAGCTATGTTTTTGACGCAAAAAATAAAAAAATTTAGTTACAAAAGAATTTTGTTTGCAAATGTTGTCTTCCTTTCATGTGAGGTAAAGGGTTAAGGACATCTAAGAATTGTTTCTAATCCTTCAGACTTGCAGGCAAATTCTCAGTGGGAATGCTTCAGTGCACCCCTCCCTCTTGCAGCAAAATACAGGCAGAAATCTAATGCTAATGTATGTTCGACAACAATCATTGTAGCATGAATTGATGCTTTTGTACGACAACAAAGATGTTAAAAATCGTGATGGTTTGATGGTTTGTGGATTTCAAGCATATTTTATAGCACTTGATGGAAGAGGACCCGATTCTCAACCAGCCTTGTTTTTCGATTTTTCATTATCGCACTGCATGCATTTCACCAGTATCAGCAAGTATCATACATCATCTGATCCTGCAGGAGAGATTTGATGACTGAAATTGGGTCCATATCGATGATAGGTATATAATAAAGCCGATTATCTCACATCATTATTTGTTCCACAATCCAGATGTATAGGAAGACAATTTTCTGGAGCTATTCCACCAAGAGCTGTGTAAAGTGATAATTTTCCCACTGGGATACCCATACCATAAGCTCCCAAGTCACCAAGACCCAGTATGCGCTCGCCATCAGTAACTACTATTGCCTGTAAAGAGAAAACACAGATTTCAAGAAATCAAAAAAATGTATCTATTCTGCCGCCATGCACTCAAACAAATGAAATGCGACATAATGGAACCTACAAGTTGCCTTGACAAGTACTTTTAAATGTACTGCCAGGAATACTTCTCAGGGCCAAAAAGTACACAGAGAGACAAATAATGGTTGAGTATGAAAGGTACTTTGCATCTTTTTTCTGTTTTTGCAATAAGCACCCCTTGTAAACTTCCTGGTAAATATATAAAATAAAATTCCAAATAGTAATTCACCCAATGCAGTGAGGTGAAATGATGTCAGATATCAGGTGTTTTAAACACAGATTCTTGGGATGTCAAGAAGTTGAAGTATGATATTTGGTAACATTTTCTGATCATGCAATTATGTACAGAACGATGAAAAAATATTCCATCAAATGTGCAATTTTAACTTCGGATCTTGTAACGAGCACCCACAAGCCTGGATATAAGCAATCTGTCATTTTCAGAATGAGGTCCCCAGAGGGTGAAATTGCTGATGCTATCCCACACAGTGGACAACTTTATCCTCATGGTACCTCTTTCTGCTTAGGTTTGAGACCTTGATTCAGAATGAGATTCACAGAGGGTAAATTTAGTGATGATACCCTGCTGTGCAGGGTAGCATCACCAAATTCACCCTCTGGGAATTTCATTCTGCAGACGATAGTCTGCCTATCCAAAGGCTAGAGCACCCATGGTTACAGAAATGAATGTCTCCATTTTCCAAACAACCGTGTGTTGAATTATGAAGACCATTTTTTTAAACAATGTATGCCATCAGATTGGTCTAAATGTGCATACTGGAGAAAGGATGAAACCCCTCTCCTTCAATGACCTCTATTTTTCTTAGTTTTCACAAACAGTTATTTTCAAGATTCTCATTGTTTAATGGTTTTGACACACTGAAACACTGAATGAAATCATGTTATACACTACTGTCAACAGAGAACTGGATGAGTCTATTTTGCATTTATAGTGAGGTTTAGTAATAATCTAATTCTTCAGCCTTAATAGACTTTTATGTTTAAATTAGTACTGATCCTCTTTCCCAATTTGGTATTTGTTTGGTGAAAATCATCGTGGGTTGAAGAGTGGGAAATAAACATATGTTAACTTGTTAGTGGCCATGTTTTGAGAAGTTTCACTGAAATGAATGCTTTAACTGGTATTTATTTATTTATTTATTTATTTATTTATTTATTGATGTTTAAGGTCACATATTTATGCACAATGGCTAATCATGACCGTGACAGTTTTACGGGTTGGGGAAGCCGGAGTACCCGGAGAGAACCACCGAGCAATGACGAGCAGCTGCCAGCTCCCCAACATCTTAACTCCGCACTGCAGCACAGGCAGGGTTAGATTGGTTGAAGACATGCGTACCATCGACGTGCAGTACGCCTTAGTACACGGCGTCATCGTGCCCCCACGCGGGCAATGGAGATGAAGTGTCTTGCCCAAGGAAACAATGCGGTTGCCGCAGGTGGGATTTGAACCGAGGACCTCTCGGCTTGCAGCCTGCACCTCTACCTACTGAGCCATCGTGCTCCCGCTGTAACTGGTAGAGTACTAAATTATTTTTCAAAGGTGATGGATTTCAGACAGTATTTTTTTTCAAGGGTACCATACTATGAGCAAAAAGAGCCCCAATTTAAAAAGATTTTGTTCATAAACAATTGTTTTTGTTACAATATATTGGAGAGGGCCTCTTGGCACATACAATAAATTGTAATAAAACAATTTTGTTTAAACATTTTTTGTTTCAAATGCTGACCAAACGAGGTTACTGAATACAGTGTAAAGCCACTAAAGTGGCTTTCAGCACTTTTCAGTAGAGTCCTGACAGTGGCTTTCAGCACTTAACCCTTTACCCAACGCAGACGATATCAAAATTTATTATTTTAAATGTCATTTTTTAAAACATTTTCTAAAAATTTCAACAAAACCATATCATGTGACCCCTCATTGGAATGAGCTCAATGAGCCCATTCCAATGAAGGGTCACATGATATGGTTTTGTTGAAATATTTGAAAAATTTAATTTTTTCAAATGCTCAATTTGCATATTACGTGGTGCGGGTGATTCATTAGGTAAAGGGTTAACCAGTTAATGCTGTGGTTGTACACACAACAAAATAGTATAGAAATACATAATACATCTTCTAATTTTAAGGAGAGATAACTATGTTGAAATCGGTGCAGACTGAAAATTTGGGAATATGTGAATGTTCACTTGTTAGTGGTCAACAATGAGAGGGTTTCATCAAAATTGGTTCATAAATATAAGTGTTGCACACACAAGAATCTCATATAGAAATCTAAAATAAACCAAAATTCAGGGGAGAGGCGGGAAAACTGTTAAAAATGGTTAAGATCATAACAAATTGATCCACTTGTTACTGGTAATGTTTGAGAAGTTTCATGGAAATCAGTTCATAAATATTCATAAATGTTGAAGGATTTGCACACACAAAATGTATGATCCACTTGTCACTGGTAATGTTTGAGAAGTTTCATTGAAATCAGTTCATATGGTATGGTATGGTGTGTGTGTTGTGTTGTGTTGTGTTGTGTTGTGTGTGTATGTATGTACGTACATACATACACACAGACATATGTACATATGGAAGTTTGTAATGCATACTGACAGACAGGCATACTGGGTGATGACAATGTTGCCACCAGTTCTTCGAAATGGAGGTATGATAACAGAGACATCACTTATGGAAATGTGACCTGGAAAATTTTGGAAATTATGCAAGATTTCAGTACAATATATACTTCAAAAGTTTTTTTAAATCAAGAATTTTTTCCAAGACTGCTTAATATCAGAGACTGAATCATTTCTGTGTGGTGCTTTTCAAGATGGGTAACATCAAATATTTAGAATTGTAACACCAAATATAGAAAGCTCAAAGGAGACACAGCCCCATGTTTATCCAATCAAAAGACCTCACTTAATTTGACCTTTCATAATTCCCTCACAAAAAGATATACACAAGTGTCTACTTACCTTAATATCACTCTCTGGCCAGTTGGACAACATTTCATATAAATGTCCCATGTCATTTATCGAAAGAAACAAACCTCTGGAAAAGAAAAGGCCTGCATTTACTGTTTATTCAGAATACCTCTGGTCGGGTTCAAAATCTAACACTTATCCTAACCAATCCACCCAACATTAACAAGACTACTAGTCATATAATTTTATATATACTTCGATAAAAAGAATAGCTCCTACAGGAGAATAGGAGAAGACAAAGGAATTACATATGTCCTTCTCTTTTATAAGAAAAGCGAATGACATAACACCAACAATGTAATTGAGAATTACATAATTTCTCCATTTAATGCCAGCATAACCCGTTATGCTAATTCGGTGAAACTAATATATAAAGCTAGTCCAGAGAATGAAACACTTTATACTCATTTAAAAGTGTTCGAGGATTGTATAGAGATGCTCTTACGACACATAACATACACAAATGCTTCACAGTGAGCTACACTTTAAAAACAGTACATAAATAAGACATAGGTATTGCTTCACACTGAGTTACACATTAAAATTACCCAGCACCGATGCTGGACTACTGTCTCTGGAGGAGGTATTCCCTTGCTTTTCACTACAAAGCCAGATAATCTAAGGGAAAAAAACGTCTTCCCCCCCCCCCCCCCCACACCCCCTTCCTCTTGTTCTGAGGATAAATTCCGCAGAATGAAGAGGGCAGCGGAACAGCATCAGTGCTCAAGCAGACTGCCTAAACACCCTGCAGATGTAATATTAATGGACGACATTCTCAGAAACAGATAGAGGACCCAAAGATCTAAGGTCACCGGAGATGGACTCTAAATCTCTAAGGTAAAATTTGGTAAATGAAGAGGGCTGTGTCCAGTATGCAGCCTTCATAAGATCAGTAATGGCTACACTGTTAGAATAAGCCCAAGCAGTGGACAGTGCTCTAATCTCAGGCTCTGAAATCTTGTTGACAGAACGTTGATCCGAAGAGAGACTTTCATAGGCAATATGTATTGCCAACTGAATCCATCTAGCGATAGAATGAACAGATATATCTTTTCTGTTAGGAATTAGTGAAAGAAAGAATCTTTTTCTTTCCTTTCTAATAAAATACAATCAACGTTTATAAATGTGCATTGATCTTACTGGACACAGCAAAGGTCTACGTTTATTCGAGGACAGTAAAGCCTTAATGACAACAATCTCCGGCCGCTTATCTGGAATCTGATTCTTAGCCAAGAATCCCACTTCCGTAGTGAGGGTAACAGTTTTACCCACACTACGGTAATGGGAATCGTCGACAGATAATGCATGAAGTTCACTAACTCTTCAGGCAGCTGCAAAGACTAAGAGAAAAAACATTTTATAGTTCTAGAATTTGAACTCTACATCGTCTAATGGCTCAAAAGGAGCTTCTTGAAGCTTCAACAGAACCCAAGCAAAATTTCATTTAGGAATTAATCTGAGGGTTCTAGGTCAATTAACAGAGAAATTCCTAACGAGCTTGGATAAAGAAGTATCTGATCCAATAGCCAAGTTATCATGATGAGCGTAAGTGTCCGATAACATAGACCTATAGGCCTTATTAGTGATGGGCTGCAGTTTGAGTACATCAAACAGGTAGACCAGGAAATTGGAAATCTGTGGAATGGACGGATCATAGATGTCTACAGACTGGTACTTACACCAATGGAAGAACACCCTCCACTTAGCTGCATGATTCAACGAAGAGGAGGCCCTCCTACAGTTAGAAATTGCATCCACTGTTCATCCTGTAAAATGTTTTCAGTGCAAGAAGGACCACACAACAGAAATACGTGAAGGTTGAGACCTTCTGGGTTGTGATGCAGTGTGTGTGACTTTCCCTGATATAGAAAATCCTATCGAGGAGGAAGTTTCTGGGAAATGTCCCATAACAGACACCTGAGAAGATTGATCCAAGGTTTCTGTGATGACGGAGGTGCTACTAGCAGGATTTTGCAGTGAGACTGTTTGATCTTTAACAGAATCTGCTGAATCAATGGAGCAGGAGGATATGCATATCCTATCATTCCGTCCCATGAAATTGCTCGATGATCTGGACATGACGACACGATGGCGGTAACAAATTATTTAGGTGTGTCGCAAAAAGATCTATCATGGAATGATCCCACTGGTAGCAGATCTGACTGAATATTCGCTTGTTGAGAGTCCACTCTGATGGTAACAGGCAAACTTTCAGAGAGAGTGAGTCTGCTAGTACGTTCAGACGACCCGGTATATGATGGACTGAGAGATGAACATAATGATTCAGAATGAATTGGGAGAATCTTCTCCGTTAATTTGCATAACGGAATCTCTATTTGAAGAATCCAATGTTGTAGTGCTAGCCAGATGGACATCATCTCCTTCATGTTTATGTGCTTCTCTAGGAACCGAGATTCCCAAAGACCCTGACACTTCAAGTCTGTGGGACTTAGGGATGCGCCCCAGCCCATCTGACTCGCATCCGTCATAATCATGAAAGCCGAATCTGGCAGTTGAAGCGGAATTCCCTGAGTCTACCACTGGAGATCCACCCAAATCTGAACCTTTTGTTTTACCAGGTCCGTTAAAACAATCCTGGTTTCGAACGAATGTGTCTTCACACTCCAGTTCTGAGTAAAGAATATCTGGAGGGGACACGTGCGCAGGTGGCCCATCGGAATTAGATCTGCAGCCACTCTGCACAGCCCTGTCAGTCACATAAACTCCCTCGTTGTCACGGCAGGAGAGTTTAGACAAAACGAGCATAACAACTGACTAATTTTGCTCTGGGTAACGGCAGACGAATCAGATTGTTGTGAGTCTCGAAGATCATTCCCAAGTGAATGAATGACGGACGGAGCTAGATCTGACTTTTTCTCGTTTACTATGAAACCGAGATGTCGGAACAAATGAAGCAGACTCTGAACATCGTTCTAAAGAATATATTCTGTTGCCATATCTCTGAAGAATGTCGTCCAAGTAAGCCGACGTTACCATAGACGAATGAGCTTGGAAATATGACATTACCAAGTTCATTATTTGAGTGAAAGCCCAAGCAGCCAGGTTCAGACTGAAGCACATTGCTCTGAACTGATAAACCTCTCCTTGCATGACAAACAGCAGGTGCTTTCTGAATGCCGGATGTACCAGGACATGAAAGTAGGTGAAAAACTTTTCGTAAAAATTTTGAGAAAATGGCCAAAGGGAACATCATGAGCCCAAGGGCATCCCGATAGAGCCTAAGTGTAGACAAAATCCAAAATGTTATGAGCTACACTACTAGAATCATAATCAATGTATCCTACAGTAATTCTACAGTAATATAATATTAAATACTACATATATTTGAGGACACTGCCAATGTAAACAACGTCAAAGGAAAAAAACGGAAACAAGACATCTGGCACACAAAAAGGCCCAAAGTCAATAACCAATTTAAATGCTGCCAGATGCAAAGCTAGATCTTCATACGAAGAAAAAACGATACATCGGACAGAAAATGCAAGACCAAAACGACCTAACACCCCTAGGGTGAGGACGTAACCATGGGGATAAAGAGAATAAACATTCTATAATACACGTTAAACTCCCACGAAATTTAATAAAAAATTTCAAAAAAAGAGCGCCAAAAAGCTTAGGAGTTTAACAGGAGGGTTTCACGGAAGGATAGGGAAGGAACACTTAACAAACAGTGGATTAATTATTAGCAAGAATGATGACATCAGGCATATGTCCCGAAAATGGGAAACATGAAATAATTTTTATAATTATTATAAAGTTACAGCCTTGAACGTTTGAAACCACCATTGTTCACTTCCATCATCCATTTTAAGCCTTGAATCTACCATTTTTTTCATTTATTTGTGTCTGGCATCCTCAAAAAAGGAGATTTTAAAGCACAGATGTCAGATCATTGTTACTGACTTTAGGTCCAATTATTATTTATTGGTGTTTAAGGTCACATACTTATGCACAATGGCTAATCGTGACCGTGACAGTTTTACGGGTGGAGGAAGCCGGAGTACCCAGAGAGAACCACCGAGCAACGACGAGCAGCTGTCAGCACTCCAACATCGTAACTCTGAACTCTGCACCGCAGCACAGGCAGGGTTAGATTGGTTGAAGACATGTGCACCATCGACGTGCAGTACGCCTCAGTACACAGCGTCATCGTGCCCCCACTTTAGGTCCAAACAAAGAATGATGGTTGGTGCCAATTTCGGTACCTTCCTGGATACGGTGCATGCACAGATAACAAAAGTATGGAGGACCAGATAGGACTCGAATTTTTCAGTTTTGTGTGCAAATTTGGGGGATTGGGGGTCAAAATTTGTGTTTGGCCCTGAATTATATTGAGTTAGCACCAGCTGGTCTGGGCCATTGGTTGTGGTATAAAAATATAAGCTGACTGGCATCTGCAAACTGTGGTCCCCAGAGGGTGAATTTAGTGATGTTACCCTGCACAGCAGGGTAGCATCACTAAATTTACCCTCTGTGAACCTCAATCTGAACCAGGGTCTTAAAACTAAACAGAAAGAGGTACCCAGAGGATAAATTGGCCTATTGTATGGGATAGTATCATCAAATTCACCCTCTGGGGACCTCATTCTGCAAACTTCAAACTGCTTATTTTCAGGCCTGTCAGAAGCAAAATTTTAACTGATGATTATTCCTATTATTAGTGGTTGAAATCTAATATTATTGTGTCTGTGGAAATATCAGTCCATGGGGGCTGTACTGTAGATTAACAAGATGATCAAACAATGAATGTGAACACTGATGCATTGAGAGGACCAGATTAACTTGTCTACTATTATTAATTTACAGGGCATTGTGTAATCTTTAAATGACATCTATATTATTTTGTCTCTAAAATTAACCCAGACAGCAACAATCTGCCCCTCTTATATTGCTTTGAAAAACTTGCCCAAAAGTGTATTCTTTCTTGAGAACTTTACCGTTAGGCTGCATGTATCTTTACCATGTTTTTTAGGGCTGTCACAATTTTTGAATTTAGGAATTGATCAATCGTTGCAAATAATTGATTAATCATACCTAGATGACCCCCTCTCCCACACTCTTTGAAGTCGTTAAAAATGAAGTTCCAAGTCAGTTGACCTACCTCAAGTAAACAATGAAGACGATCCTCATTTCCTTTGTGAAAAATAAGATTGCCTGCTGGACTCCTGGCATCGTTTCTGGTATCGTTTCTGGCATAGTTCACATTGCATGTTATGTATTAGCCCAGGTGAATAGCCTATTAATACAGAGATGTATTCCAAAAATCAAAATATTCTAATTGATGGTTCTGGAGAAGACGATTTTTTTTAAATTCGGAAAACAATTTATGGGTGCTATCAGAGAAATGCCCCGTGTGGTGCCCCATGCGGGTGTGGCAACTTTATTTGAACAAACTTGAATTGACATATGATAGGGAACATGTATATCAAATTTGGTTCAATTCAACTTAGTGATTTATGAGAAGACGATAATGTAAAGTTCACGCTGGATGGATGGATGGACAGATTGACAGATGGATGGATGGATGGACAGATGGCTAGAGGGATGGAAAATGGATGATGGACAGAAAGTGATCACTTAAGCTTCCCTGACTTTTTAGTCAGGTGAGTTAAAAAACAAAAGAAAAAATGTTGGGGCGATACAAATAAATGCATTCTTTTCGCAAACATATTGTGAATACTAAAAGAGCAGTTTAGACACAGACCAAACGTAAAAATTTATTCGCAAGGTTAAATATTGGAATTCAGATATGCAGAGACCTGCGCCATTTTTATTAGTAACTTTTTTTTATTTTGTGACTATACTGTGTGGGTAAAATATCTGGGTATCATATTGTACGATTTTTTAAAGAATAATGTGGAAAAGAATATCGTACAGGGAATGCAAGAGGACTCAAAAAATAAAGAAGAAGTTATCACAGCTTCATTTCGAAAAAATTGCACTGCTCAACTCAACAGTTCTAGTACAGCACTCACTGGGAAGAATGACTGCATGATCTTCTTGGAAAACCGAATTGCCCAGTGTATCAACGGTGTAATGAAAGAATTATGAAATAGGCCATAAACAAAAGATGAAATATCAGACAGTATGAGATGTATGGAGTTGAAACCAGCATAGGCTTCTTGTGCATTTCACATGTAACAGTGTCTAAAAGGGTCATTCATCTCTGCACAATGACATGGTTTACCACTCTAACCTTTCCTCTTCCCACCCTTCTAAAAATATCCACTTTATGCAACTGTTGATTATGGTTAAAAAGTATACTTTTGCGTGGCAGCTGAATAAAGGATTTATTAAGGTATCCAGACAAAATCCACTCAGGATGAAACACGCTTGGAAAAAATTTCCTTTAGACATAATCCTCTCACTTCAATTCCAGAGGCTGACAAAACCCCTCACTCATTGCAATTTTTGGAGGTGGTACATTAAGTGTCCCTAATAATTTAGTATCATGCAGAATATTAAAATGGTGACAATGGGGAGGGGAGGGGGTGCATTTTTTAGAAGTTAAATTATAGTTTTAAGCCTCAAAATTTTCCCGACAAGACAAAAATTTAAATTTATAGTAAATTTCCTTTCTTATTATACCTACCACAACTGTTTACAACAGACTTGCTCTACAGTGGAAGTCCCTAACTCAGAAGTATACTCTCTGTTTTTGTTCTTTCCCAAGCACTACGAAAAAATAAGACTGGGCCGAGTATGGCCGGTGCACACCTGCTAGGAGACACTCTTCTCTGTACCAATACCATGGCTTCTGGAACCAGTTCTGGAACCAGTGCGCTGACCTATAACCAACACGTCATTCCAATATTGGAGTTATGTGGCCACCGGGGAGGGAGCAGTCTAACTCGAATGAGAAGACAGGAGGGCCTCCAGTAAACAAATGTGGTAGGTATAATAGGAAAGGAAATTTACTATAAAATTTATATTTCTTATCAACCTACTCACAATTGTTTACAACAAGCTGAATAGACAATAGGAGGCTGGAATCATATAACCAACCCCCACATAACACGACCTTGCTGGAACCGTATAACATGAGAAGAGATACCAAGGCATGTTGAGCCATCGCAACACAAACATCGAAAAAGAGGAATGTAATATGAGGTGTATGACCACTTGTGACACACAGACAGAAAGGACAGTAACAAAACACAAGTATAGAACTGGTCCTGGAAGAATTTGAAAAAGAGACCAATAATAGTCAATAGAATTTTGTATAAAGGACAGGAAGGAAAAAGACCAAAACTGCAACAATGTAAAAGTTTACAGTAAAGGTTATTGACAGGGGTGGATGACAGCCTGCGCAGAAGAAAGAGGTCCAGAAAAAAGGTCCTCAGACTGCTCCTGCCACTGATGCAGATAAAAGGTGGACAAAGTAGAAGCATTTCTCCAGTAAGCTGCCTGCATAATGTCTGACAATGCAACAGAGTTAGCATAAGCCCAGGAGGTAGACAAGACATGCACCACATGGGCAGAAGTGCGATTGGTAATACAATTGTCACTTGCCAAATGATTGTGCAATGCTCTAATAGCAAGACAAATCCATACAGAGATGGACTGAGGAGAGATCTTCTGTCGACCAGGAATCAAGGACAGAAAGAATGACTCCCTGCTTTTTCTAATGAAATGTGACTGGTTGAACATAATGGCCAAAACCGGCCAGTGCTATTCACAACAAGACCAATACCGGGTCTGGACCTGCGTCGCTGCATGCAATTGATTACAGAGATGAACAGACTTCAAAGTATCGGCAAACAGGAAGTGGCTGCACGGCAGATCTGAAAATTAGATACACGATACAACTCATTATTATGAAGCAGCAGACCAAATATAAAATCATTCCCTTTCATAGAAGCCAAGAAAACTTTGACGGAAGAAGTGTTTTGGACGGACTGACATCGGACTGATGGACGGACTGACGGAGTCGAGCGGTTACTAGACCTGCTCTGCCGCTGGCGACGCAGGTAAAAACTGCCATCCAATTTTCATTATTTTTTTCACTTTTTGTCTCAAAAACATAGCTTTTGACCCTCACTGGAATGAGCTCCACAAGCTCATTCCAATGAGGGGTCATAAGCTATGTTTTTGGTGCAAAGAATGAACAAGAATTGGTTATTCAAGAATATTATTTGCAAGTGTCGTCTGCCTTTCATGTTAGGTAAAAGGTTAATAAACTGTGTCTGGTTAAGGTAAATGTGAATGGCAGGAACCGGAGAGTGCAAAGAGCGACTACCATCAACAGAAAGAAGAACCCTGAAAGGAGGAGGAGATGTTTCTGGTATTTGACTCTTGGCTAAAAAACAAGCAATCAGTGGTAAAAGTAACACTGTTGGCAGAACTCGTTATAAAATCCAGATCAACCGAGAAGGCGTGAAGCTTGCCGGTGCTCCGGGCTGAGGCAAAAGCCATCTTGTATGTGAGAAAATGCACATCCATCGAATGGCTACCCCCACCCCTTCCCAAGCAAAACAGCACTCAAGAATTATTCCATGTTGGTGTCAGCTGCAAAACTCTAGGCCTTTTCAAAGAAAAGTGCCAAATGAGCTTGGAGAGGTACTTTTAGTACCCATACAATGCTTTCCCACATATGAAAATGTCTCTGAAGGCATAGAACTGTACCTCTTGATAGTAACAGGTTGGAGACCCCAAGGATCAAACATATAGACTAGAAACTCTACAATCTGTACAATCAAAGGATTGGCATAATCACACCAACGACAGAAAACCTTCCACTTAGCCACATAGGCTAATCCAGTGGAGTGTTGCCATGAAGAAGAAATGCGCTCCACTGCTCATCTCGAAAAACCTCTATGGAGGAAACAGGACCAGACAAAAGATATGTGTGAAGACACAATAATGTTGGGTCGACATGATACCTCCTTGGGCGACCTTGACAGAGAAGGTCGTGATGTAGAAAGGAGATGTACTGGAACCGCTGTCAACAGACAGAGGAGCTGATTGATACACACCCACTGAGGTGACAGGGGAGCGATCAGAATGATTGGACAACTGCAGGTTCGTATCTTGGCTAGAAACTGAGGCCTGACTAGTCCGTTCCAATTGAGTGACAGAGTGTTCACAGTGAAAGCCAGAGGATCTGGACACAGGGGCACGAAAGTGTCCACCTGATGGTTCCAACGGGTTGAGAACAGAATGATGTGGGGGACGACCTCAGAGACTGCAAAGTAACCAGAAGCATTCACTTGGTGATGACCGTGCCCATCAGGACATGGAGTCGGCTGGGATGTTCAGACTACTGAGAATGTGATGAACCACCACATCGGAGTCGACGTCCAGAGCAAGCAGTAAAATATCCTGAGCTAGTTCTTACATGGGAACCGAATGCGTGGGCCCTAGTTCCTAATTTAAGCTACCACTGTTGAATTGTCGGACAAGAGGAGGACTGTACGATTCAAGAGGTGGGGGATCCTGACTTCTGGAAACTCAAGAGAAGAGCAAGAAGCGTCTTCTGGTTGATGTGAAGAGCTGCCTGATCTTGGTCCCAAACACTGTGAATGGAAAGACCTAGAGGATCCAACGACACCCACACCACCAAACTGAGATCGCTGGCATCTGCCACGAGAACATGATCGGAAGTGGGCAAATCCAATGGAACTCCCTGCATAATCCACTGAACGTCTGTCCAGGGGAGAAGGTGACGACTGAGAGATGTTGATAACTGAAGCACCAGATCCATAGGATCAACATTTGGTCTCCCAACGACTTAGCAGAAAGTGTTGAAGAGGTCTGACATGCAGACAACCTAAAGGAAAGTGATCTGTCACCGAATTGAAGAGACCGAGCAGACGGAGAATACTCTGAGCTGTCCCAGACGTGGACTGGGTCAGATTCAGGGCAAAAGCCGATATAATCACCTCTCTCGCCCGGGGATGAGTATGGAAATCCACCCCCAGATGACAAAACAACTGAGAGGGAACCTAGTTTGACTTCACCTCGTTGACTCTGAACCCTAGCAACGTAAGCAGGTTTAATAGTGTGTGGACATCACATAGCAGCAATGGAGAGTCTCTGGAGGATGCCGTCCAGATAATCCAAAGTGGTCACCATGGACCATGTGCGATGGAAAGCTAGCACATGCAACATCAGTCGGGTGAAGGCCAAAAGAGCCAGATGGAGGCCTAAAGGTACAGCCTTGAACTGGTGAACTTGCTCCAGAAAAGTAAACCAGAGATATTTTCACGATGTCCAATGAATCGCCACGTGAAAGCAAGCATTCCGCAGATGGCTGCTGGAAGCGAAGTCTCAATGGTGAATGGAGCGGCGAGCAGACCTGAAAGTCTCCATGCTAAACTTAGGAGCAATGATCGACTTGTTCAGGATACACGGATCAGTAATTGGTCAGAGCCTGCCATCCTTCATTGGCACCAAGAACATGCCGGAATGAAAACCTGTGGAATGAATGTTCTTGATGACCTCGATCGCCCCTTTGATAGGTGATTGTCGAACTCTGTGATCAAGAGTTCCAGATAAGAAATGTCTGAAGGAACTGGGGTTGCAAGCGGCACCCATGACAGAGAAGAGTGCCTCTGAAAAGGATATCCTCAGATTGGACCAAGCAGCATCTAACACCCACGGGTCAGATGTGATCTCGGCCCAACGGTCTCAACCTGAGACGAATTGAGGTGAGAGACCTTCATTTTGTGCACCGGCGAAGCCCATGAGGGGAGAGGGTCCTGAGCACGTACACTTACCGTGCAAGAGGAAGTAGCAAAGGCAGGAGGATCAGCCCTTGACTTCACTGTGGATGAAGCAGAAGGAAGTTTGTTAGGCTTGGAGCGGCCACAACCTCCAACAGAAGGTTATCAAGCTGGTGTTGCAACAGTTGATCCTTAGAATTACGCAGAACATCATCCTGGACCGTCCTCATGGAACAGAGGCGGACCCACCAGAGTGGATCGAAGAGCAGCATGCTGCACCAAAGGAAGGGACTTCCTAGTGCAGAGCACAGCATGATGGTGAAATTCCAGATTGGCTGTGTTACAGGCATGCGAGTAAGGTGCATAACAGCCTTGGAAAGAACATGCAAGGGAGCCTATATGTCGTCAAACATATCTGGAGGCAGCTAAGCTGCTCAGCCAGAAACAACATGATCCGAGAGAGATAGCATGCCCATCTCTCTGGATAAGCCCAACGGGGACTCCAAAGTTGCCATAGGAACAACATAAGACTTGGGCTTGGACAGACCGAGGGAGGATCCAAAATCGTCAAAGTCTGGCATACTGATGGACTATAGTGCAATCGTAAGAACGATAATGCATAGGGGCAAAAAAGGTATCAGACCTATTCAGAACAACTCCTTCAAAGCCTTGGAACTCAACTAAAAAGAGTCCAAGGCTGCGAAAGCCTTGACCATCTGCACCAACTGGTGCAGTCGAAGGAGCCCAGAAGCAGGTTGTTCCACAGGCTGTAGGCATGTGACTGACAAATGTGGCCTGGCTGAAACCTCTGGCTGGTCTGAAGGTTTAAGCTCCGGGAGGAACTCAAAGACAAAGTCAAGAGCTGCCCCTCGGTCAGAAGACTGATGGCTCTTAATGTCAGGTGTGTCGGACCCAGATCCTGAGTCGGAAGACACATAGACCATCTTGGGCATACCAGCTGAAGCCTCCCATGGTGTAGGAACACCAGCTTGATCTGGAAGCGGCCTGCTTCCACTCCTGGAAGGCGATACTGTCAAAGGCACCTGGAAAACACTAGTAGCTGCACTGGAGGCAACAAGAAGGCTCTTAGCAAGAAACTGACTGAGCAAGGAGAGGGCCTCCCAGAGCTCATGACCTGAATCTGCCAGTCCGACATGGGAAGGACCGGGCAAAGTGGTATCACATCTGACCCTTTTCACCATTGGCGTGTCACGATCCGCCAAAACACCTGATGCCAAACGACAGATGGCAGCTGAAGCATCTGAAGGCAGATGCTGACAGGGGCATGAAATACCCCGAGGATCAAAAAAGCGGGAATTCAGGAGAGTCACCTCAAACCTCTGATGGACAGGAGGTCCTGGCTGCAATTATTGTGACGGTCCTACTAAACTAGCCAAACAGCCAGAAAGTGAGGACGGAAGCACCACAGAGTCCATTGTAGCCCTACATGAATCATGTAGAAGGATCATTGATTAAGTCAGTGCAATGATGAATTGTCTCCCTAGTTTAAAATATAAAGGTCAGCTTTGGAAACACTGTATACTCATTTCATACTTCCTGTTTTTGACTACACCCATATTATCTGGGATAATTGTCCAAAATACAAACTGGATGAACTTGAAGGTTTACAACTTGATACCCTTCGAACAATATGCGGCATGGTTTTATTACACTACAAGAGTGCAGAATAAGGCACAAACTAGTTACTAAGTTTAAAATTATGACTGGCAATGCGCCTCATTATCTCAGAGGAATGATTCCGCCCCATGAGTCGGGATTTACAAATTATCCACTTCTTTCCATCAAATAATCTATGTGAAATACAATGTCGGACTAAACTTTATTCTGATTCTTTTTTGCTGTCTGATGTAAGACCCTGAAATGACATGGACATAAATATGAGAACCAGTAAATCTCTACAGGTACTAAAAAATAACCTGAGAATAAATGACCCAGACACTGCAGGGTATTATCACATGGGTGGTAGAAGAGGCCAGATATTGCACTGCCAACTAAGATTATGATGTATGAAAGATTTCTCCACTATGATTTGAAATGTTCCTATAAACATGAATATGAGGCCTCTGAGCACCACTTTCTTTTCAGTCCAATCTATTATACCCAAAAAGATGTTATGTTTCAAAGTATAGGCTACATTATTGAAGATATTAGCATTATCTTATCACGAAATGAAACAAAAACAGACTCAGAAAATGCTCGCATTTTTAGAGCCGTATATAACTATATTGAACAGACGATGAGATACCAATGAATATCCGAATGGTAGAATAAGTTACCTCAGTCAGTTATTTATCCCAATAACCAACTGAAGCGTCCTATCCAAGCTGATGCCACAAGTTTGGAAAACCGAACAGCACAGTACGCGAAAAATGTGCACAAAATCGAAACAGAGAATTATATAAAGTGTCAATGACACTGTAGCTTAACCTGACTGTATGTTGTGTTTGATGAAAAGGATAATGTTCAATGTTTATTAAAGGATTATGAAATAAGACAAGAATTGTGATAATTGGGAATATGTTAATTTCTGTTCCCAGTATGCTATGTTTTCAATAAAAATAATTTGAGGTGTAGACTGTACTAAAGAATTGAGGGCCCTCACAGTTAATGTATGTCAACCAAATTTACCAAGTTACAGTGATATTATTCGAAAGTAAGTCATCCTATCATGTTGCTATGAAATCCTTTCATAAATACGGCCTGTAGATTGTGCTAAAGATTTTTGGGCTTCGGGCCTGTGTAGCGATCACGGTTGACCGTTTGCAATCAAAGGGGGGTGTCCTCATCCAGACATCATACAAAGTCATCCTACCAAGTTATAATGAAATCCCTCCATATTAAATATGACCTGTAGATTGTGTTAAAAGTTTTGGGGTTTTGGGCTTGGGCAGCCATCAAGGTTGACAGATCAAGACCAAAAGGGAACATTCACATCTAGATATTATACAGTCATCCTACCAAGTTATCATGAAATCCCTTCATAAATACGACCTTTAGACTGTGCTAAAGGATTTTGAGTTTTGGGCACGGGCAGCCATCATGGTTGACCGATCGCGACCAAAAGGGGATGTCCTCATCTAGACATTATACTAAGTCATCCTACCAGATTACAATGAAATAAATCCCTTCATAAATGTGACCTGTAGTCTGTGCTAAAGGTTTTCGGGCTTTGGGCAACCATTATGGCTGAATGATCGCGACCAAAAGGGGACAATCTCATCTAGACATTATCTGGAGTCATCCAACCAAGCTCCGATGAAATCCTTTCATAAATATGACCTGCAGACTGTTCTAAAGGCTTTAGGGCTTCGGGCTTCAGGTCCCTGTAGCCGTCACAGTTGACCAATCATGACCAAAAGGTGACGTTCTCATCTAGACATTATATGAAGTCAACCTACCAAGTTACAATGAAATCCCTCCATAAATTTGACCTGTAGACTGTGCTAAAGGTTTACAGGTTTTGGGATTGGGCAGTAGTCACGGTTGACAGATCATGACCAGGTGGGGAAGTTCTCATCTAGACATCATACAGAGCCATCCTACCAAGTTACAATAAAATCCCTCCACATCAAATATGACCTGCAGACTGTACTAAAAGTTTTTGGGTTTCGGACCTGGGCAGCCATCATGGTTGACTGATCATGACCAAAAGATGTTCTCATCTAAGCATTATACAGAGGCATCCTACCAAGTTACAATGAAATTCCTTCATAAATACGACCTGTAGACTGTGCTAATGGTTTTGGGGTTTTGGGCTTGGGCAGCCATACCAGTTCACTGATCGCAACCAAAAGGGGATGTTCTCATCTAGACATGACCCTAAACCTGCATATGAAATTTTGTGACGATCAGACAAGAAGGGTGTAGCCTGTGCTAAAGGAAAATGTGAACAGACTAACAGACTTCTGCACGCGTGATGGCAATAGCTTATCTTGACTTTGTCAAGTTAAGCTAAAAACACAGCCTTGTATGCCAGATGTGAAGCAGCCAATACAGAAGACAATCTTCATTTATAATGCGTCAAAGGTATCACTGTTACGAGAGCAATCACAAAATGCATCTTGATAAGATGGTGGAAGAAAAAAGAATGGCACATTGGTTATACGTTTGCACACTTGTTCCTGAAGCCGTGGTATTGGTTCAGAGAAGAGTGTCTTTTACTGGGCATGCACTTGGCCCAGTTTTGGCTATTTTTTCATAGTGCTTTTGCACCACTTTTCTTTCCCAAATTGCTTGGGAAACAACAAAAATAGACAGTATACTTCTGAGTTAGGGACTTTGACTGTAGTGCAAGCCTGTTGTAAACAATTGTGAGTAGGTTGATAAAAAAATTGCCAACAGCCTTTTATGGGGGTGAAGGCAACATGGAGTTACCCAAGCTTGTGTTGATGGAAAAGTATAGTCTTGTCACGAGAGACGACCTGCAGACACAGGGGGGACATGGATCAACCATAGTAGGCCAGGCCTGAATTTTCTCAAAGGAAGTCTCTGACCGTGTTTTCCTGTCAGGGTTGGTCGCATTGAGGTTAAGTGAATTGCTTTTGTTCTAGGTAAGCACTCCCCTTCTTACCTTCACCTCTTTGTTTTTATTTTGCTCTGCATTAATGAAGGGTGATCTGAGTTAGACTCAGAGAACACAATCTTACACATCATGTTCTCATTGTTTTTATTTTTTCCTTAAATTTTCATCCCTTAATCTTTCTTTTCTTCCTTCCGTCTCCTGTCTTTTTTTCAAGCTGAGAGTGACGTTCTTTGACTTCCTCCTTCAGAAATGCGATCTCTGAAAGCATTTTCTCCATTCTCTATTTTTTTCATCACTTGCATGCAGATAACTTGCTATATTTTCTGTTTTCTTATTTTCATATTCTGCACATATATACATGTAGAGGTTATCTATGCTATTTTAGTGACTATTGGGAATTATCTCATGAGTGTGGACCTGAAAAATAATATTTTTAGGTCCACACGAATGAGATAATTCCCCATATTCACTAAAATAGTCTAGATTTTCTATTTATTATACAATTTCTAGTTTATTATACGTAATGCATCAACACCCATGCTATTCTGTGGATTATGAGTCATAAAACAAACCAAGAACATGAACTTCTGATGGCAAAGAAATAATTATAAAAATAAAAAATAAAAAAAAAAAATGTCAACCCACAAGCAATTTTACAAAAAAATGACCTGAGAAACAGAAGATCTATTTGTGGGGCCTTACCTAAAAATGTTCATTTTTTGCCATTTGAAACAGCTTATAACCCCTCATTGGAACATTATGGTAATTCTAATTTGAGGTTTCAGAAGCTATGTTTTGGAGGCAGTATCAGAACAATGAATACTTGAAAGCCTTTATGAGTGCTCTAGGTAACCTCTTGAGTCAACACAGGGGTCAGCCTGGCAGCTGATTTTAGGGAGAAGTGACTTCTCCCTCCAGAGACTTTAGGGAGAAGTCAGGGGCCAGGAGGGAGAAGTCAGTGGACATGAGGGAGAAGTCAGAAAAAAACAAAATGTATATGACATCGTGACAAAATAAATGTACATAGAGGACACAAATGAGGCGAAAAAAATAAATAAAAGTTATACAAACATACATACACACACAAAACTAAGTCATGTAGGTTAAAATCCTCCCCCACCCCCATCCCCTACAAAAAATTGTGTCGTCCATGGTTTCTTAATACCCTAACTCTTTCCTAAAAGAGTGATGACTAGGGTTACCATGCAGTTGATTTTGTATTTGCCTCAATGCAGTGGATTTGAAATTTAGCATTACCCATGGTGAGAGTGTTCTTCTCTGTTATAGAAGGTATACTCTTTTAAAAAAAATATTTAAAGTATTTAAAAAAAAAATCAAGTTCACATAAGAAGCTGAGCCATTCATGGTTTCTGAATGTCCTAATTGAATTGAAAAGTGTAGTTTAAAAAGTTTTCGATATCCTTCGTAAATTAAACGTCATTAACAATTTGAGTTAATTTATTTCTAAGGTAAATGACAAAATATTTCAGTTGTCTCCCTTACCTGCTGCGCTGGGTGATAATACTCTGTTCAGAAAAATGACAGTTTCTGCCATCCATCTTACATTGACATGTGCGATTGGTGCTGTAAGGCCTGCCATTCTTATCCATCCCAATATGTGTGATTTCTATCGTAGCCTTATTACATTTAACCCCCTTCCAACACAAGTTTTCAAAGAAAAACTTTCAATGCAAATTGCGGGGCAAATTTCAATGCAACCAATTTTTCAGTGGAACAGAGCGTAACCATAAGCAATTTCGACGTTTTTATTGATGAACTGTCCTCTGCACATTTTGGGGGGTTTTGAAATGGTGGTTACCTTTAATAAATTCTAATAAACTCGATGCGTGTCTTGTGTGATTCGTTGTTTTTGCTGACACTTTTGGTTTTAAATAGCATTTTGTGCTGGTTGCTATCAGTTGGGGCGTATTGTTGGAACGACTATGCCATTACAACTCTTTTCAGAAATATAAAATTGGACTAGTTTAGGCTATTTTCAGAGCCGTATGACAGATTTTAACAGCAGCCATGTTTACTTTTTTGTGAATGCGGAAGCGTTGTTTTTTTGGAAATAAAACATAAGAAAATACAGTAAACTGCCATGTCTCCCAAGGAAGTTTTGGAGGGCGACTTGAATTTCGCCCCCAATGTATCCCAAGGCGACTTGAGGAATGACAAGGCGACTTCTTCGCCCTAGTCGAGCACTTGGCTGACCTCTGAGTCAATAGTTCAGCGATCCGAACGTAGTGGCTACCCCTCTACGTTCAGATTCTTACCATTCAATCCTATAGAAAAAGTTCCCATCAAGTTTTTATGGGAACTCAAAACTCGAAATTAGGAATATATATAAAGCTTTCGCCCTTATTACCAGCTGCAATCGATAGTACATGTATTTCCTTACACTTGGGCAGAGTTTATTGATCCTGACTATGTTTTATTCTTTAATTACCGTCATTTGAATACTCGTGAGGCGTCAACGGAGATTTCGAAATTGGCCATATATTGGTTTAAATATAAAACAGTAAAAACAATAACCCGGTAATGGCACCGAAACGAATAGACCTTTCATCGATGTAGAATCGGAAATTCGATTGCAATTGCGCAGAGGGGGGTTGATAATCTGCTATGTGCGAATGCGACTGAGTTTGATGTCCTCCTCTGTGCGAATGAGATCCAGATTCCGATTCCGCATCGATGAAAAGGTCTATTCGTTTCGGCGCCATTACCGGGTTATTGTTTTTACTGTTTTATATTTAAACCAAAATATGGCCAATTTCGAAATCTCCGTTGACGCCTCACGAGTATTCAAATGACGGTAAGTAAAGAATAAAACATAGTTAGGATCAATAAACTCTGCCCAAGTGTAAGGAAATACGTGTACTATCGATTGCAGCCGGTAATAAGGGCGAAAGCTTGATATATATTCCTAATTTCGAGTTTTGAGTTCCTATAAAAACTTGATGGGAACTTTTTCTATAGGATTGAATAGTAAGAATCTGAACGTAGAGGGGTAGCCACTACGTTCGGATCGCTGAACTACTGAGTCAACTGAATGGATATCACTCACCTAGGTCTTCGGAAAACCATACCATAGTGCTGACATGCCTGTCCCACTGTTGGTGTGTACACTATTGGCATCATCTCCTCAACAAATTCACAGATTGCTCGATAAAATAACCTCTCATTACGGTCCTGCAGTGCATTGAGATAAATATATCGATCTAAGTCACTGGCTCGCTTACGGAAATTCTCAATAACTCTGTGAAGCTGTTGATTTTGATCAATTATGTTGGGAGGTAGCAGTCCATGAATGCCCATAATCTGTCTCTCTTCAAGTGTAAATGCATTTCCCTGCAAAAGAACAATGTGGGCAATTTAGTAAGGTAGCACAATGTTCCTATATTTCTTTGTAAATTCATCCAAAGCTTAACTAAAAAACAACAAAAACAGTATGCTTCTGAACCACCTCAGGCTCATCTGACTGGGGTATTAGCATCATCTTCTGAGGAACATGATCATCCCTGCATGCTTCTTTACATGCAAAACATTTTAGGTCCTTCAAAAATTGTCTGCCTTTGGGGCGAAGTGTTAAAAACAAATGAATTCCCTATAATCATTCAAGTTGGGTATTAAAATGTACTTTTACCATAAGGCATTTAGCAATTTTGTACTGCCATAGTGCGCCATGTGTTTCCATAATGCTATAAATATGTTATCAAAATATTATTATTAAAAGTAGTAGTATAAGAATTACGCTGTAAAAGCACACCTCATTAACTCCAGATAGATACAAACATACACATGCAGTCACACCAGAGTGGATGTGGATAGGAAATAGTGTCAGTCATCATAAGGCATAAACTCTGTTAGTCATCATAAGGCATAAACTCTGTTTGTCCCCCAAAACAGATGCCAGCATGACATCTGGATGCTGCTAGCAGCTTGACCCTGCCCCAACTGACTTACAAGAGATTTATAATCACAGCAGCAAACTTTAATCTTTTTTTTATTGTTTTCCAATTTTGCTTGGCATGGAGTACCATGTGTAGATTTCAGGCTATAAAACTATTATTATTAAATTATTAGAGTGAAGCCCACACAATTGGATATCTCTTAACTGAATATCCCTGTTAATTGAATATAATTTCCCAACACAAAACCATTTACCATACCTCCAGTACAATGTATCTTGATATTCATCCTGGTATTGAAGCTACAGTTATGATCTCAGGGACAATGGTGGAGCCAGCAATTCATAATTCGGGAGCACAGGCATATTAGGGAGGAGGGGGAGTTCAACTCTAGCCACCCTACCCCCCCCCCCCCCACCCCCCATGTACTGCACCGAATGGTCATACATGTTTTCAAATGTGAGTTACCAATTGGCCCCTCTGAGTCTTAGCAAATCCTTCTACTTTTCAGTTTTAGAATGAAGACGATTTTAGTCACAGGCACTGTTAATTACAACGAAAACAGGTAAGTAGTCATCTGATAATCATGACAACTAACCTTTTCACACACCTAAAAAAAAAAGCTGGAGTACCCTGGTCCTGTAGGCTGGCAATGAAAATACATCAGTGATTGAGACATTGCTCATGCAGTTCATGGTTTGACTTCCACTTTGCAATTTTCAAATCGATCCACCCAAACAAAAAAAGTCATGGAAGATTATTACTAAAAATAACTCGTGCACATCAAGGGGGCTAATTAATAGGCACCGATATCGTAGAAAACATGAGTGAAGTTTTGTCAACTGCTTTGAAAACAATTGTAAAAGGGTGGCTAAAAATTTATCAATTATCATTTCATAATAAATTGATGTATTGTTGCACTGTTTATCTATAGTTTTACTATTTTTGAATCGGAATGTTGGATGTGCGCATAACATATTGAATGGCACAATGTGAGCAAAATTTTGGTGATTAGATCGCACCTGGGAGATCTTGCTTCACAAACCCAAATAAAAAATACCCTGAAATTTAATAATCAGTATTCTGGTGTACCCCAGTGTTATATTCTGAATTGTGGCCAAGTCACCCAAGCCTAAAATGTGATGTGTTGAATGCATTGAGAGTGAAAGAGTCAAATTTCAAGATTGGTGACCGGCCTATATAGTGGTATCGCGATACGACAAAAATTTGGACGTCTGTACCGGTACCCGTATCGTGGATTGCCATATTGGTACGTATAGGAGTACCCGGATATTGTCCCAAGCCTAGAGAATGCTACATATTTTTGCTCCCTTATAAGACAACACTTTAACTCAAGCAGTGGTGTCTAGTGAGAGATCATCTTGGCTGGCTATGCAAGAAAAGAAGACTTCACTAGAAATCACTGCTGGTCTGGTGCCTTAACTTCCATCTGCAAGACCACCCAAATTCTTTATGTTGGAACTTATTCTACATTACATGCAAGGCAAAAAAAAACTCACCAAAATTGGAACTAAGCCACCTGTGGGTCAAGCTCAAGTAAATATATAAATACAGGGTCTGTTTTCCACTATGGAATGTGTACTGATTCACAATGGTTATAACTCCCTAACCCAAGGCAGATAATATTAAAATTTATTAACTTAAATATTATTTTTTCAAATTTTTCATAAACTTTCAACCAAACCATATCATATGACTCCTCACTGGAATGAGCTTGAGAAGCTTGTTCCAATATGGCGCCACATGATATTACTCAGTTGAAATGTTTAGAATAATAATTATTTTTTTGACTACGGAATTTGTATGTTATTTGGGCAGATGTGGCCAATTCCAACAGTAGAACTGTGTTAAACGAATAGTTACTAAGTTGCCCTTGAAAAATTTTCAGTTATTACAGGATTTTATTCTACCTTGGAACTTTAACAAAGAAAATATTAAAGATAAAGTGCCTACATTGGATGTACTGTTAGGTACTGTGAGGCCACATAAAGATCTTTACACTTAAGGAATTCAGTGCTTGTCTGTGTAACGTTTTGATATAAAAGACTGCTTATTCAAATAACAGGAGTTTACTCTGTGAACTATATACAAATAACAGGTTAAATTTGCACTTAAGATATGGTAAATGGTTTGGTGTTTAGAAATTTTAGTATATGCTAGCCTGTGAATTATGGTAAATTATCTAAAAGATATTTCTTGATATCCCTCGCATTGATGGATAATGAGGAATATCCCTCAGTACTTAGCTTCCTAAATGTTGTCACGATTCAGCGTATCACTTCGCTTTTGATACTGGTACATGCGATTTAGTGCTGTCTTTACTGAATGTTGAACTGGGTAATTATTCTGAAAAACCTTGTTGAGTGATTCGCCCAGCAAGCTTTTGGAGATGAGTCGGCACACTCAATTCTAAATTGCTTGTTGTAAATTGACATTTAAAATGTTCTAACAGGAGCATCAGGAGGCATGGCTAAAAATGCCCATTTGCAATTTTGAATTATACCAATTTTGACTGAGATCAAATGATCCAAACTGGAGTTATCAGTCAGAAACCAAAAATGTTAATAAACAGTTAAATTCTAAGTCAAAAAAGGGCTGTAACTCATGTAAAAATAATTTGACGGAACCCAAGTTTGAATATGACCTGCATTACTTATTGGATAATACACATACTGACTTTGGTTAAGATCAAATAATCCAAACTGGAGTTATCAGTCGGAAACAAAAAACTGTCAATAGAATGTCGAATTCTAAGTCAAAAAAAAGGGCCAGAATTCATGTAAAAATAAATGGACAGAACCCATGTTTGAACTTGACCTGTATTACTAGCTGAGTAATACATATACCAACTTTGGTGAGATCAAAGAATCAAAACTGGAGTTACTGGTCAGAAACCAAAATAATAGACAAGTCGAATTCTTAGTTAAAACAAGAGGCCCCAGGGGGCCTGAGGGCACTCACCTGACATGGTAGTCTAAATATCAAACCAGGGACTTGACTTGAATAACCAACTAGATGAAGCGATTGTGCCCACACAATACACAGGATTTTCCTTCTATTTTCAGTTCCTGCACTTTTACGTCCCTAAATTGAGATAAATGCATAAAAAACAGATTTTTTTCCCAAACAAAATACTTTCAGCCTAAATTTTTTTCTTCTTCTTAAAACGCATAAAAAACGATAAAACTAATTTCCAGATTTTGGGCCAAAAAAGTCCCACCCGGACCCCAAATTTTCGGTGTAAAAAAAATAATTTTTTTTTGTCTTAAAATTGACAGAAACACATAAAAAACAAAAAAAATAAAAAAATTATGGATTTTGGTCCAAAATTTTCGAAGTTCCACCCGGACCCCAAATATTCAGGGTAAAAAAAAATTTTTTTTTTTTTGTCTTAAAACTGACCAAAATGCATAAAAAACAAAAACAAAAATTTCAGGATTTTGGTCCAAAATTTTCGAAGTCCCACCCGGACCCCAAATTTTCAGGGTAAAAAAAAAAATGTTTTTTTTTTTGTCTTAAAATTGAGAGAAATGCATAAAAAACACAAAAAAAAATTTTAGGATTTTGGTCCAAAATTTTCTAAGTCCCACCCAAACCCCAAATTTTCAGAGGAAAAAAAAAATTTTTTTTTTTTGTCTTAAAATTGACCAAAACGCATAAAAAACAAAAACAAAAAAAATTTTCGGATTTTGGTCCAAAATTTTCCAAGTCCCACCCGGACCCCAAATTTTCAGGGTAAAAAAAAAAAAATTTTTTTGTCTTAAAATTGAGAGAAATGCATAAAAAACAAAAAAAAAAAAATTTCCGGATTTTGGTCCAAAATTTTCTAAGTCCCACCCGGACCCCAAATTTTCAGGTGAAAAAAAAAAAAAATTTCTCTTAAAATTGACCAAAACGCATAAAAAACACAAAAAAAATTTTTTTTCGGATTTTGGTCCAAAATTTTCTAAGTCCCACCAGGACCCCAAATTTTCAGGGTGAAAATTTTTTTTTTTTTTTTTTTGTCTTAAAATTGAGAGAAATGCATAAAAAAACAAAAAAAAAATTTCAGGATTTTGGTTCAAAATTTTCTAAGTCCCACCCGGACCCCAAATTTTCAGGGGAAAATTTTTTTTCTCTTAAAATTGACCGAAACGCAGAAAAAACAAAAAAAATTTTTTTTTTTTTTTTTGTCTTAAAATTGAGAGAAATGCATAAAAAACAAAAAAAAAATTCAGGATTTTGGTCCAAAATTTTCTAAGTCCAACCCAGATCCCAAATTTTCAGGGGAAATTTTTTTTTTTTTTTTGTCTTAAAATTGACCAAAACGCAGAAAAAACACAAAAATTTTTTTTCGGATTTTGGTCCAAAATTTTCAAAGTCCCACCCAAACCCCAAATTTTCAGAGGAAAAAAAAAATTTTTTTTTTTTGTCTTAAAATTGACCAAAACGCATAAAAAACAAAAACAAAAAAAATTTTCGGATTTTGGTCCAAAATTTTCCAAGTCCCACCCGGACCCCAAATTTTCAGGGTAAAAAAAAAAAAATTTTTTTGTCTTAAAATTGAGAGAAATGCATAAAAAACAAAAAAAAAAAAATTTCCGGATTTTGGTCCAAAATTTTCTAAGTCCCACCAGGACCCCAAATTTTCAGGGTGAAAATTTTTTTTTTTTTTTTTTGTCTTAAAATTGAGAGAAATGCATAAAAAAACAAAAAAAAAATTTCAGGATTTTGGTTCAAAATTTTCTAAGTCCCACCCGGACCCCAAATTTTCAGGGGAAAATTTTTTTTCTCTTAAAATTGACCGAAACGCAGAAAAAACAAAAAAAATTTTTTTTTTTTTTTTTTGTCTTAAAATTGAGAGAAATGCATAAAAAACAAAAAAAAAATTCAGGATTTTGGTCCAAAATTTTCCAAGTCCCACCCGGACCCCAAATTTTCAGGGTAAAAAAAAAAATATTTTTTTGTCTTAAAATTGAGAGAAATGCATAAAACCCCCCCCCCCAAAAAATTTCAGGATTTTGGTCCAAAATTTTCTAAGTCCAACCCGGACCCCAAATTTTCAGGGTGAAAAAAAAAAATTTTTTTTTTGTCTTAAAATTGAGAGAAATGCATAAAAAACAAAAAAAAAAATCTCAGGATTTTGGTCCAAAATTTTTCAAGTCCCACCCGGACCCCAAATTTTCAGGTGAAAAAAAAAAAAATTTTCTCTTAAAATTGACCAAAACGCATAAAAAACAAAAAAAAATTTTTTCGGATTTTGGTCCAAAATTTTCTAAGTCCCACCAGGACCCCAAATTTTCAGGGTGAAAATTTTTTTTTTTTTTTTTTGTCTTAAAATTGAGAGAAATGCATAAAAAAACAAAAAAAAAATTCAGGATTTTGGTCCAAAATTTTCTAAGTCCAACCCAGATCCCAAATTTTCAGGGGAAATTTTTTTTTTTTTTTTTTGTCTTAAAACTGACCAAAACGCAGAAAAAACACAAAAATTTTTTTTCTCTTAAAATTGACCGAAACGCAGAAAAAACAAAAAAAATTTTTTTTCGGATTTTGGTCCAAAATTTCTAAGTCTGCAACAGGACCCCAAATTTTCAGCCTAAATATGAACCTAGGGACTTGGCTTCAACAAACTTGAATCTCACCCCTCTAAGGATGCTGCATACCAAATATCAAAACATTCTTATTGCTAGATCTGAAGAAGAAGATTTTTCAAAAATACTCCTCATACTGCACTAATTTAAACATTTGGGCTCCCATAGAGAGCCCAAATATCCACCTAGGCAATTCATTTCAATCAACATGTGAAACAATCTTCCAAAGATGTTATATGTGAAATTTTAAAGCTTTTGGAGCAGTAGTTTGGGAGAAGAGTAGTCTTATGTTTTTCCCATTACCCACAGTATTAAAAAATGATGACTCAGCACTTTTTCAAAGTCCCCAAAAAGTACCCCATGATAAAACTGATGGCAATTTTTTTTTACCATTCCATTCTGTTGGTCCTAAGGAAGCTTCACAACAAATAAGAATTCTCAGTGCCGTGTAGTTTTGGAGATATGGGCGTTTTAATTTTTTTCTATTTTTAGCTCCTGTGGTTCCCACGGGGCTGTGGGAAAAAAATTTCTGCATAAATTAGGTACTTATGACCCAATAAGCACTCACATAAAATTTGGTTCAAATCGGCCTCGCGATTTGGAAAATAGAAATTTGGGACGGGGCCAAAATTTTTGCCCCTCCTTTAACATCGTCAAATATAGCCCCTCCAACTTCTCTTGAACAAACTTGAGTCTACACCTCAAAAGGAAGCTGCATACCAAATATCAAGTTTCTGCCATTGCTGGTTCTTGAGAAGAAGATTTTTTAAGAATTGCAGCATTTTTGACCCATCCCTCTACTCAATATGAGCCGAAACCTAATTTGACAAAAAATCTAAATGCCCTTATATAACCCCTAATCATTAATATGCGGCCAGTGGTTTGGGAGAAAAAGGCCCAAACACCACCTTCACGACGGACGACAGATGACGGACGCCGGACGATGGCCGAAAAGTGATTAGAATAGCTCACCCTGACTTTCAGTCAGGTGAGCTAAAAATGCTGTAACTCATGTAAAAATAAATGGACAGAACCAATATTCGAACTTGGCCAAGCCAGAAAATAAGCAGGCTGTCACCTGCAAAATGAGGTCCTCAGAGGGTGAATTTAGTGATGTTAGCAGGGTAGCATCACTAAATTTACCCTCTGTGAACCTCAATCTGAATCAGGGTCTCAAAACTAAACAGAAACACGTACCCAGAGGATAAATTGACCCACTGTATGGGATAGCATCATCAAATTCAAGCTATGGGGACCTCATTCTAAAAATGTCAGATTACTTATTTTCAGGCCTGAACTTGGCCTGTATTACTAGCTGGATAATACACATACCGACTTTGGTTGAGATCAATAATTAAAACTGGAGTTATCAGTTGGAAACCAAAAATGTTAATGGATGGACAGACAGACGTACAAACAGATGGAAAAGCAGACTGATTACATAATTAATTCTGCATATTAATTAGTGGATCCAGTGTATACACCAGGGCTTGCATTTTAGAACTGTGACCAGGCTGATGAATAGGCCAGGTAAAAAGGGCCACCAGGCCTGATTTGTACTGTTCAGGCCTGATTTTGCAGATCACATACAGTAGCAGATGCATTTGCCGGCTTGATAGATTGGCGACCAGGCTGACTGATCAGCGTGATGAGAAATGTTTTGAGGCTGATTACCAGGCCTGGGCCGACAGGCATGGTGAAAGTGCAAGCCCTGATACACATTTCCATTTTTCACTGTTTCCCAGGTCAGTTGAATCGACCTGAGAATTCAGTGCCACATAATCTTGAGCAATTATTATCCCAATATACATGTGCACACATGTGCTTAATAACTATGAATCAGTGTCACAAACTTTTCATTTCCAGTAACTTTGATGCCGATAAACAACCATGAATAAATGTGAATATTATAAGACTGTCATTTCTTTGAAAATTGATGCAGATGGATAACCATGAATATATAATATGTTTATATTGGATTTCTTCAAGACATGGGCAAACATTCATGCTTTAACTGGGCAATTCACCCATTACATGAGTGTTATCCACAGTGAAATCAAAGGCATTTAATATTGTTATGCAGGCAACATTCATTGTTACAAAATGTTATGAACTTTTGATGTACAAATGTATTGTAGAGAAAATATTTATCTGGAATTCTGCTAAGAAAGAAATATATTCCATACCAGATGGATGATAAGTCTTGTTATGTGTGTGACTTAGAAAAAGGGAAATTTGTGGTCACTGATTTTGTTCTGGAAGTGTTGTACATGTGTAATTAGCTTCTTCTTCAGCGTTCACTTAAAAGTTGTTCAGTTTCATGAAAACTTTCTTCTAAGTATTTCCCACTCCCTGAAAGAGCACAGAGTTGTTCCCTCTGACAAAAATGCATTTTAAGATTTGCTTTTTCATGATTTTACAAATATTTCAGATTTTATATATTTTTTCACTTCCAAATCATGTTTTATTATTCACAATTAAATTTTTATTTTGTTATGATTAGTCAAACTTAACTTTCACAATACATGTAGGTTTGTTTGTTTACAGAAATTATTTTATTATAATAGAGGATGTCAAATAAGTCAAGATTTCATATGTACCAATTAAGTTCACTAAAATTGATCAGACCTAAAGTTTATGAGTTTTACAAGAATCAGATAATCTAAATTCTGGTAATGATTCTCACAAATTTATTTCTGAATGTCATGTTGATTCTCGCAAAATATTTTTTGAAATCCTGCCAGTTTCCTGAGGCTCATATTGAGTTTAGTGAATGAGGTTCAGCAATTTTTATTCCAAATATGACGAGTTTGAAATACTTTTTATCACATAATGTTTAAACCTTTTACCTAATGCAGTATGCAAAATTTGACGTGAACGCTTGTTTTGGTGACGACGCAAATTTAAATCTACAGGAATGGATGATGGGTTAGCCAAAAGTTGCATCTTGAATGGTAAAGTCTGAGTCACTTAACTAGCAGAGTGCTAAAAATCCCGCTCAGGATCACAGATCCAATGTCGAGTTGTGACCTTGGCCTTTGACCTGGCGAGTCCAAGGTCAATAGGGTTCTTCCTCGCACCAAGGCCAACACACCTATGAAGTTTCATGACTCTAGGTTGAACCACTATCAAGTTCTCATCCGGAAACCAATTGTTGCGATATACTATGTTCAAGGTCACTGTGACCTTGACCTTTGACCTGGTGAGTCCAACATCAATAGGGTTCTTCCTCGCACCAAGGCCAACACGCCTGTAAAGTTTCATGGCTCTAGGTTGAACCACTATCAAGTTATCATCCGGAAACCAATTGTTGCGATATACTATGTTCAAGGTCACTGTGACCTTGACCTTTGACCTGGTGAGTCCAAGATCAATAGTGTTCTTCCTCGCACCAAGGCCAACATACCTATGAAGTTTCATGACTCTAGGTTGAACCACTATCAAGTTATCATCCGGATACCAATTGTTGCGATATACTATGTTCAAGGTCACTGTGACCTTGACCTTTGACCTGGTGAGTCCAAGATCAATAGGGTTCTTCCTCGCACCAAGGCCAACACACCTATAAAGTTTCATGACTCTAGGTTGAACCACTATCAAGTTATCATCTGGAAACCAATTGTTGCGATATACTATGTTCAAGGTCACTGTGACCTTGACCTTTGACCTGGTGAGTCCAAGATCAATAGGGTTCTTCCTCGCACCAAGGCCAACACACCTATGAAGTTTCATGACTCTAGGTTGAACCACTATCAAGTTATCATCCGGAAACCAATTGTTGCGATATACTATGTTAAAGGTCACTGTGACCTTGACCTTTGACGTAGCGAGTCCAAAATCAATAGGGTTCTTCCCCTCACCAAGGCCAATCTACCTATGAAAAGTTTCATGAATGTGAGTTGAACCATTATCAAGTTATCATCCGGAAACCAATTGTTTAAGATTTACTATGTTCAAGGTCACTGTGACCTTGACCTTCGACGTAGCATGTCCAAAATCAATAGGGTTCTTCCTCCCACCAAGACCAACCTACGTATGAAGTTTAATGAATGTGAGTTGAACCACTATCAAGTTATCATCCGGAAACCAATTGTTTACGCCCGCCCGCCCGCCCGCACGCCCGCCTGCCCGCCCGCCCCGCCCTCCCCGCCCGCCCGCCCACCCGCCCGCCCGCCCGCCCGCCCCGCCCCGCCCGCCATTCACCAAACTATAAGTCGAGTTTGACTTCGTCACAACTCGACTAAAAATGTTTCTAAGCCTCAAGATTTGTTCTCACATTTTTGCCTTGTTACAATTCATGGAAGCAGCTGAGAGCCTGTAGGCACTCTTCCATAAATTGTAACAATGCAAATCGATGAAGATGAAGTAATTTTACTTACAAGATAATATGAAGGACATCCACAGAATATGAAGTCTTTAACTTTAGGTATCTGCAGTTCAGAATAAAGCCCAAATATGGGCTTCTAGCACTCTACCAGTTAAGCAGCCTTTCTTGTGTCTTGATAGATTTTTAGACTTTTGCCTTGAGAGGCTAAAAATATTTCAATTCCAAGCAATTTTCTAAAGTATTTTTACATTCTGACCATTCGGTTAGCCATCTTCAACCCACGTGAATGCTCAGTCTTTTCGAGTCATTTTTTAAATTTTGCACACTGTAATGTAATGACTAAAACTGGCCAGCATCATTTGCAATTTTCAATTTTCGCCCTGAAAACATAGCTCATTACCCCTCATTGAAACAAGCCCGTCCATCAGGGGTGGGGGTGGGGGGGGGAGGGGGGGGGGGGACCAACCCACTGAAGTTACATTGACTTCTGACATCGTTCCCGTATTTGACATGTTGTGAATGATATTTTCCATGTTGAGCTACTTGATGGGAATTATGTGATAAGCGGTGATTGCAGAACAAAACAAGAGGCCCCAGGGGGCCTGAGGACCCTCACCTGACATGGTAGTCTAAGTATCAAACCAGGGACTTGACTTGAATAAGCTGCATACGCACCTCCTAAGAAAAGCATATACCAACTAGATGAAGTGATTGTGCCCACACAATATACAGGATTTTGCTTCTATTTTCAATTCCAGCACTTTTATGTCCCAAAATTGAGAAATAAATGCATTTTATTTTTGTTCGGAAATTTTCGAAGTACCAAACAAAATATTTTTCAAGCCAGAATTTGTTTTCTTCTTAAAATTGACCAAAACGCATAACCCCCCCCCCCCCCCCCCCCCCCCCCCCCCCCCCCCCCCCCCCCCCAAAAAAAAAATTTCCGGATTTTGGTCCACAATTTCTAAGTCCCACCCGGACCCCAAATTTTCAGTGTAAAAAAAAATAAAAGATGTTGTCTTAAAATTGACCAAGACGCATAAAAAAACAAAATAAAATTTCGGGATTTTGGTTCAAAATTTCTAACTCCCACCCAGACCCTAAATTTTCGGTGTAAAAAAAAAATTTTTTTATGTCTCAAAATTGACCGAAATGCATAAAAACCAAAAAACTCATTTCCAGATTTGGGTCCAAAATTTCTAAGTCCACACCAGGACCCCAAATTTTCAGCCTAAATATGAACCCAGGGACTTGGCTTGAACAAATTTGAATCTCACCCCAAGCCCTACCACCCCCCCCCCCCACCCCCCCAAGCATGCTGCATACCAAATATCAAAAGATTCTTATTGGTGGATCTGAAGAAGAAGATTTTTAAAGAATATTCCATAGGGAACCCAAATGTGGGCCAAGGGATTTGATTTCAACAAATATGGGAATCAATGTTGTTCCAAAGATGTTATATGTAAAATATGAAAGCTTTTGGAGCAGTGGTTTAGAAGCAAACAATTCTGAATTTTTTCCCATTGCCCACAGTGTTAAACAAGAGGCCCCAAGGGGCCTGAGGGCGCTCACCTGACATGGTAGCCTAAATATCAACCCTGAGAATTGATTTCAACAAGTTGCATCTGCTCCTCCTAAGAAAAGCTTATACCAAATATCCAAAGATTCTAACCAGCGGATCTAAAAAAAAAAGAAGAGTTTTAAAGAATATTCCTCATATTGAACTAAGTTATAATTCAGGCTCCCACAGGGAGCCCATATATGAACTCAGGGACTTGGCTTTAACAAACTTGAATCTCACCCTCCTAAGGATGCTGCACACCAAATATCAAATCATTCTGACTGCTGGATCTGAAGAAGAAGATTTTTTAAAGAAAATTCATCATTTTGAACTAAGTTACAATTCAAGCTCCCACAGTGAGTCCAAATATGGACCTAGGGACGTGGCTTGAACAAACTTGAATCTCACCCCCTAAGGATGCTGCATACCAAATATCAAAACATTCTGAAGAAGATTTTTAAAGAAAATTCCTCATTTTGAACTAAGTTATAATTCGGGCTACCACAGTGAGCCCAAATATGAACCCAGGGACTTGGCTTGAACAAACTTGAATCTCACCCCCCTAAGCATGGTGCATACCAATATCAAAAGATTCTGCCTGTTGAATCTTGAGATGAAGATTTTCAAAGAAATTTGCCTGAAATGCACTAAATTTGGGCTCCTATACTGAGCCCAAATATAAACCCAGGGGGCCGATTTGAACAAACTTGAATCAGATCCACCCCACAATGTTGCATACCAAATATCAAAAGCTTCTGACTGCTGGATCTGGAGAAGATTTTTGAAGAAATTTGCCTGAAATGCACTAAGTTCGAATTAGAGCTTCTATAGTGAACCCAAATATGAATCTAGAGAGCCGATTTGAACAAATTTGAATCAGATCCACCCCACAATGTTGCATACCAAATATCAAAAGATTCTGCCTGCTGGATTTGGAGAAGAAGATTTTTTAAGAAATTTGCCTGAAATGCACTAAGTTCAAATTTGGGCTCCTATACTGAACCCAAATATGAACCCAGGGGGCCGATTTGTACAAACTTGAATCAGATCCACCCCACAATGTTGCATACCAAATATCAAAAGATTCTGCCTGCTGGATCTGGAGAAGAAGATTTTTTAAGAAATTTGCCAGAAATGCACGAAGTTCAAATTCGGGCTTCTATAGTGAGCCCAAATATAAATCCAGGGGGCCGATTTGAACAAACTTGAATCTGACTCTCCCAGAGATGATGTATACCAAATAGGAAAGAATTCTGCCTGGTGGATCTGAAGAAGAAGATTTTTTTGAATTTTGGAAAGAAATTCATGGGTGCTATCAGAGTTATGCCCCTTGTGGTGCCCCCTGTGGGTGCGGCAAGTTTATTTGTACAAGTTTGAATTGACATATGATGGGGAACATGCACACCAAATTTGGTTCAATTTGATCCGTAGTTTGTGAGGAGTAGTGGATAATGTAAAGTTCACGACGGACGACGACGACGATGACGGACGACAAGTGATAAGTTAAGCTTCCTTCGGTGAGCTAAAAATTTGTGCATTTTGGCCCCACCCCCACTCCACAATATGAGTAGAAACCCAGTTTGAAGAAAAACCCAAATGGCCCTATATAACCGCTACTCATGTGAATTTTCATTGAACTGCAGCCAGTGGCTTGGGAGAAAATGGCCCAAACATCACCTTCACGACAGACGACGGACAACAGACGATGGACGACAGACGACGGACAAAAAGTGATAAGAATAGCTCACCCTGACTTTCAGTCAGGTGAGCTAACAATAGTTTGTTGATCACTAAACAAACTGTGCTATGCTTACTGAACTTCTTGTTCTCATTTAATGGGTTTTGTCAGAACATTTTGTCAGAACATATGGTTATAACATGGCTGCAACAAAATGCTCTTCCAGGTGTTTTTCTTTTCATCTATTTTTCCTCCTCTCCATTGCTGTGTTCAGGTCAATGTGTTTTCTGGTTTTGAGGTCATGCACTGTCTGTAATCATCTATCTTTACAGTTGATTTTGAGTTATTTTCATCAATTGTCAGTACCAGTATATTACTACTACAAAGCAAACATTTCTAATTGAGCTTCTGGGTTTGATTTATTGGTATTCTATTGAAACTAGCTATTAATTGAAAATATAATATGTATTCAATTTTGGATTTCACTAAAAACCTTTCCACAATTCATTCCAAAGAGGTGCCATACGTGTAAGCTGCATTTTAAAAGCTTCTTGTGAATATTACCAGCTGGTTCTGGGCATTACGCTAGGTAAAGAGTTGCTATAGATGAGATTTACATTAAGTCTGTAAGTGCACAGGATTACTTACTCAGTTAATAATGAAACTCTTTTTAACAGCAGAAAGTGTGGCTAACCATGTGCAGTGCACAGGGCTAGTCACACTTTCTAGTTAAAAAAAAACCTATTGTAACTGCCATATCACACCCCTCATGAAAATGTACACTCACATGTAGATTCTTGCTGCACCTCTGCTTGGATTCGCGTAAAAAGAATGGAGTCAATTTAACCCTTTACCTAACACAACGGCAGAAAATTATCCAATACAAAATAAACATGACCTGAAATATCCTGAACTTTGTCAATAAAATTGTACAAGTATGGCTGTCATATAACCGGCTCATACTGACTCAGGGACCCAATTTGAAGAAACTTGAATCTGCCCCCCCCCCCCCCCCCCCCCACCCCTAGAGATGTTGTATACCAAATATGAAAGCATTCTGACTGGTGGATTTGAAGAAGATTTTAAAGAAATTTCCTCAAGTTAAAATTTGGGCTCCTACATGGACCCCAATTATTAACACAGGGACTTGATTTGAAGAAAAGTAAATCTGACCCCCATAAAGATGTTGTATACCAAACATGAAAGGATTCTGTCTGGTGGATCTGAAGAAGAAGATTTTTAAAGAAATTTCCTCTAATTGCACCAAGTTAAACATTGGGCTCCAATAAAGAGCCCAAATACTAATGCGGGGGTCTGATTTGAACGAACTTGAATCTGACCCCCTAGAGATGGTGTATACTGAATATCAAACGATTTCAACTGGTGGATCTGAAGAAGATTTTTTAAGGGATAACTATGTTGTATTTGATTGTTTGGGGTCGTAAACGATGGTTTTACTGTCGCAAATTGAGTTTTGCCGGTGACGCATTAGTGGATCCGGTAAAATGGATATTTGCGACAGTAAAACCATTGTTTACAGCCCCACACAATCAAATACAACGTAGTTATCCCCATTCTAATATAATTCGACTGAAAACGGAGACAGTATTTGATCTCCCAACTATAAAACAATGCCTTGTTGAAGACAACAATTTAAATCTAAAAATACGGTCTTCGTGACGTCATTTGGGAGTTCCGAACCAAATCAAGAAATATATTTTACGTTGCCACTATACAAATAGTTCCAAATGTTTTAGTCATTTTATCACCAATAACAAAATATATTTTTATTTGTACTGACAACATTTATCATGTTTAAATGTTTGTGACAATCTGAAAGCAAAATACACCGGCTGCTTTCCCTGTTCAAAGTTTAGAGTTCACCTTGTGATGTTTCAGCCCGAGTTGGAAAGCACTCGAGTATTTACCATTAAAGTTAAAAATTTTGAGATCTCTGATTGGAAGCCCATGTTTATCCGTAATAATTACTTATGGTTACGGAACAGTTATTCATTCCAAACTGTTTCTGGGAAGTGATGTCTTGTGGAATTGGGCTACTGGTATTGACATAATTGTTGCAGAATGGATAATTCACCTCTCTCAGTGGGAAATGTGTTTCTGTAGCTGTACATGTTGGTTGCCACGGACGCATGGGACAAATTAGAAAATGAAATGACCGCTTGCACTTGAAGTCAATGTTATAACATCGCTAGCGGTTTGGTCAGAAATATTTGGCCTTGAACAATTAAAATTATTATTCCCAGTTGTCAGAATTGTGGTTTTCTGTTTCGCACATAGCGTCTGCAAATTCTTCATTGTATGAAAAATTGCTGTTTATAAATTATAATATTATAATATTGCTGACTGGTTCCACACGGTTGCCATTAAGCCTGTCAAAATCAGTTTTTTTCAACTCTAATTTCATTACTCAGCAGTCTCTGTAAAACCTCTTCCACATTATTATTAAACTTTCCAACTTCATCCATATTAATAACAGTTAATTACAAGAAGGATAGAAAACGTTTTTTTTTACAGAAAGTCAATGCATTCACAGTGTTTATTTACCTTGGATACGGTAGTAAATGACTCCAAATGGAACGAAAATAGAACGCCCACGAATACATATTGGCTTTCCTGAAATAGTTTTTGAAAACACAAAATTTCCGACAGGTTACGCTGATTTTACTGTCGCAAATTTTATTGATTAACCAATCAAATTTCGAGATTTATATATAGTAATTGTATTAGAATAAAGAATATTCCACATATTGCACTAAGTTAAAATTCAGGCTCCAATAGAGAGCCCAAATCTTAACCCAGAGACTCGATTCAAACAAACTTGAATCTGCCCTCAACCCCCCCCCCCCCCCCCCACCCCCCACCCCAGAGATGTTGTATAACCAATATGAAAAGATTCTGCTGGTGGATCTGAAGAAGATTTTTTTGAATTTTTGAAAACATTTATGGGTACTATCAGAGTTATGCCCCTTGTGGTGCTCCCTGTGGGTGTGGCAAGTTTATTTGAACAAACTTGAATTGACATATGATAGGAAACATGCACACCAGATTTGGTTCAATTTGGTCCTGTAGTTTGGAAGGAGAAGTCGATAATGTAAAGTCCTTTCGGTGAGCTAAAAAACAAGAGCAATGCAAATTGTGGCAGATGGCCTATCAAAATCAAAAGGAAGCTTCCTCTGGACACCAATAATGCATCCAAAAAAATAAAAATTGATTTGTGTCAGAATTCGTTAAGTTATAGGATGGAAACCAAATTCAATATGGCGGCCATACTGAATTGACCAGCTGATCCAAAATCAAGAAGAAGCTTCCTCTAGACACCACGAATGCATAATCAATGAAAGTGTCAGTGACACTGTAGCTCAACTTGTCAAGACAAAGGCATGTACATGTATAGTATGTGACACAGCAATGACAAACATCTAGGTAATGACCTGATAACAAAGGTACATATAAAGTATTGTAACGGTCTGTACATAAATACTGACCGTTGCCTGTAACAAATGTATAGGTAAAGTATTGTAAAGGTGGGTGACAGTCAGATGCTAAACTAGAAAAAAATCTTTGAGTCCCAGAGTGGGTCTGACTGAACCCCAAAATATTTGTTTTCCTGGCACAGTGATAACAAAGGCACCCCAAAACACACTCGTTCCTGTCCCAAGGTGAAAACAAAGGTACCCAAGAAGTTTTGTGAAGATCAGTTCATAAATACGAGCTGTATAGAACTTGTGACAAAAAACTGATTAGACCTAATTTCGGTACAAAATGGCCACTGGCAGCTATCTTGAATTTTAGACCGCACCCAGAAACACTCATCCTTGTCCCAAGGTGATAACAAAGGTACCCAAGAAGTTTTGTGAAGATCGGTTCATAAATACAGCCTCTACCCTGAGCCGTATTGACATGTGTGCTTACATTGTGTAAGTAGCACTGAATAAATCAAAGTTCACCTAATTTGCATAATTTCTGCACGAAAAAAAAACCCTTACAATATGTGATGTATTCCATGTTACTAAACATTCATACAAAAATTTATTCAAATCAGAACTTTCATACAGAAGTTCTATACAAAAGACTGACTGCACAAATCTTGGTACAAAATGGCTGCTGGTGGCCATCTTGAATTTCAAACCACACCCAAAAACACTCGCTCTCATCCCACGGTGATAGCAAAGGTACCTAAGAAGTTTCGTAAAGATTGGTTCATAAATATGACCTCTAGTCTGAGCCGTATAGAAGTTGTGTTAAAAAAACTGATTAGACCTAATTTCGGTACAAAATGGCCACTGGCAGCCATCTTGAATTTTAGACCGCACCCAGAAACACTCGTTCTCGTCCCAAGGTGATAACAAAGGAACCCAAGACATTTCATGAAGATCAGTTCATAAATACAGACTCTAGCCCGAGCCGTATTGACATGTGTACTTACTGTGTGTAAGTCGAACTGAAAAAATCAAAGTTCATCTAATTTTTATAATTTCTGCACGAGAAAAAAACCTGTATTATATGTGATGTATCCCATGGTACAAAAAATTATTCAAATCAGCGCTTTCATATGGAAGTTCCGTGCAAAAATCTGATTGCACCTAATTTTGTACAAAATGCCTGCCATCGGCCATCCTGAATTTCGGACCGGACCCAAAAACACTCATTCTCATCCCACGGTGATACCAAAGGTACCCAAGAAGTTTCGTAAAGATCGGTTCATAAATACGGCCTCTAACCCGAGCCGTATTGGCATTTGCATTAACAGTGCTGAAAGTAATACCAAAAAACATCAAAATTAGTCTAATTTGCACAATTTACGCACGAGAAAAAAACCTCTATTAAATGTGATGTATCCCATGGTACTAAACATTCATACAAAAAATTATTCAAATCAGAGCTTTCATATGGAAGTTCTGTACAAAAAACAGATTTCTGCATCGTCGGTACAAAATGGTGGCTGGCAGCCATCTTGAATTTCGGACCACACCCAAAAACACTCGTTCTCGTTCCACGGTCAAAACGAAGGTACCCAAGAAGTTTCGTAAAGATCGGTTCATAAATACGGCCTCTAGCCCGAGCCATATCCAATTGTTGACGTACGGACAGAGGGACGACAGGCCATGACAAAAGCTCAAATTTGGCTTCGCCAAAGTTGAGCTAAAAATTGAAATTGATTCGAGTCAGTATTCATTAGTTATTGGACGGAAACCAAATTCAAGGTGGCCGACATGGAAGCCATAATGAACTGGCCACTGGCAGCCATCTTGGTTCAGCTGACTGGCCCAAAATCGAAAGGAAGCTTCCTCCAGACACCAACAATGCATTATTCAAAAATATAAATGATTTGAATCAGCATTCATTGGTTATTGGTTGGAAACCAAATTCAATATGGTGGCCATGGCAGCCATATTGAATTGGTTTGCACATCCAAAAACTGGTTCAGCATTATAAGGAAGCTTCCTCTAGACACCAACAATGCATAATTAAAAAATAACCAGAGGACACCGTTCGACAGTGCATAATACGCCCACACTTCCAGAAATTATAAAACATTATTCATGTTCCAATTGAACTTTACTGTCAGTTTCTCCATTTTAGTTAATTATACTTATTCAAAAAGTCCGGAAAATGAGAAAAAATCCAGAAAACTCTAGGTTCAAGGGCAGTAGTAACTCCACCAAAAATCAACCGAGTGGAACGAAATTCGAACTTGATCTGTAAGTATCCATAACAAAGCTGTATACCAAAAAATGTTCTCAATATGTCCAACGAAAAAAAGTCCGGAAAATGAAAAAAAATCCTGAAAACTCTGAAAATTCAAAGTTCAAGGGAAGTAACTTCACCAAAAATCAACTGAGTGTAACAAAATTTGAACTTGATCTGTAAGTATCCATAACAAACCTATACATAAAAGATTTTCTCAGTATGTCAATCCATAATGAAAACAAGAGGCCACAAGGAGCCTTAATAGCTCACCGGCCAAAGTGGTTCAAAGAAGTATTTGGGGGTCACATTCAGTTAGACATGGTTCATCAACACAACAAAGGAATGAAGTCATGAGAGACAAATTTTATGGAACTAGGGCCATGGCTTGAACAAACTTGAATCTTACCCCCTAAGGATGTTGCATACCAAATATCAAAAGCATTCATCTGCGGGATCTGAAGAAGAAGATTTTTAAAGAAAATTCCTCATTTTGAACTAAGTTATCATTCGGGCTCCCACAGTGAGCCCAGATATGAACCCCGGGACTTGGCTTGAACAAACTTAAATCTCACCCCCTACGGATGCTGCATGCCAAATATCAAAACATTCCGACTGCTGAATCTGAAGAAGAAGATTTTTTAAGAAAATTCCTTATTTCGAACTAAGTTACAATTCAAGCTCCCACAGTGAGCCCAAATATGAACATAGTGACATGGCTTGAACAAATCTGAATTTCACCCCTCTAAGGATGCTGCATACCAAATATCGAAACATTCCGACTGCTGGATCTGAAGAAGAAGATTTTTAAAGAAAATTCCTCATTTTGAACTAAGTTATCATTCGGGCTCCCACAGTGAACCCAAATATGGACCTAGGGGCATAGCTTGTACAAACTTGAATCTCACCCCCCTAAGGATGCTGCATACCAAATATCAAAACATTCTGACTGCTGGATCTGAAGAAGAAGATTTTTAAAGAAAATTCCTCATTTTGAACTAAGTTATAATTTGGGCTACCACAGTGAGCCCAAATATGAACCCAGGGACTTGGCTTGAACAAACTTGAATCTCAACCCCCAAGCATGCTGCATACCCAATATCAAAAGATTCTGCCTGCTGGATCCTGAGAAGATTTTTTAAGAAATTTGCCTGAAATGCACTAAGTTTGAATTTGGGCTTCTATACTGAGCCCAAATATGAATCCAGGGGGCCAATTTGAACAAACTTGAATCAGCTCGACCCCACAATGTTGCTTACCAAATATCAAAAGATTCTGCCTGCTGGATCTGGAGAAGAAGATTTTTTAAGAAATTTGCCTGAAATGCTCTAAGTTCGAATTCAGGCTTTTATAGTAAGCCCAAATATGAATCCAGGGGGCCGATTTGAACAAACTTGAATCAGATCCACCCCACAATGTTGCATACCAAATATCAAAAGATTCTGCCCGCTGGATCTGGAGAAGAAGATTTTTTAAGAAATTTGCCAGAAATGCACTAAGTTCGAATTTGGGCCTCCATATAGTGAGCCCAAATATTAATCCAGGGGGCCGATTTGAACAAACTTGAATCAGACCCATACCAAGATGCTGCATACCAAGTATCAAATGATTCTGCCCACTGGATCGGGAGAAGAAGATTTTTTAATAATATTTCTATAATTCATACGGTGCTATCAGATATGCCCCCTATGGAGCCCCAAGTGGGCATGTTCATTTCAATTGAACAAACTTGAATTGACATATGGTAATGAACATCCATACCAAGTTTCAAGCAAATCGACCTAGCGGTTTCAGAGGAGAAGTCGTTTGAAAAATGTTCATGACGCTGGACGGACGGCGCCGACGGACGACGACAGATGGCAGGTGATAAGTTTAGCTCCCTTCAGTGAGCTAAAAAAGTCTGGAAAATGGTAACTAAGTTCAAGGGCTGTACATAACTAGAGCTGGTCGGTTTTGAAATTTTCCCTTCTTTTGGTTTCGGTTCGGTTTTGGACGAAAAAAATTGGTTTTCAGTTTTGGTTTTTGTAACACAATACACATTTTCCATATCTTATGTATTAAACTAGGACAGGATAGTACTAAAACATGTTAAATAACAAACAAGTGAACTTGAAATGGAGTAAAACTGTATTGCGATCGTTTCCTGTAAATTTAATGAACAATGAAAGTGTCAACGACACTGTAGCTGAACTTGACAAACTTGAACTTGGTAAGTTATAAGTGAAATGGCAAAATTGAAGAACACTGGTACCAATGTTATTTGGTGAAATTTCAACATAACGTTTGAGTAATCCAAGCATTTTTAAATATAAACTGTAAAACTGGCTAATGGAAGAATGTTGAAACACAAATGCAGTACGTTCAGAGGTTATCATAAATGGCAACTTTTTTCACAGAAATGAATGCTAATCAATAGCTCTTATCTAAAGGTCTCGCCTAATGAGTACAAGAAGTTCAAAAACAATCCCCTGATAATGTGGCCTGTTGGCCATGTCAAAGAAGAATGTTGATGCACAAATGCAATAAATTCAAATACTGTTGCCAACAGCAACAGTTTTTGATGGAAATGAAAAGAAAATCGATAGCTGCTATCTTTGTCACTCTGCATAAGCATACAAAGTTTCAAAACAACCTGATAATGAATGCTCCCTCTGAGGCATGCCAAAGGAAGATGTTAATGCACAAATACACTAAGTTTGAAAATCATTGCTTGTGGCAACATTTTATTCTCTCTTTATTATGGAAATTCATAAATATACCCTGAAGAGAGTGCAAAAGGGATAAGTTGCTGCACAAATGCAGAAAGTTCAAAGGCTGGTGATAACGACAATAATTTTTTATGGAAATGAAAAAAAATCAATAGCTCACATCTAGAGATCATCCCAAACACACATACAAAGTTTCAAAGTGATCCGATAATAAATGTGCCCTGAAGGGTGTGCCAAAGGGAAATATTGAAATCTGACTAAACTAAGTTCAAAGGTTGTTGCCAGCAGCAACATTTTTTGACAGAAATGGAAGAAAATCGATAACTCCCATATAGATATCACCCCCACAGAAGCACACCAAGTTTCCAAGGGATCCAGTCTTAAATGTGCCCTGCATGTCAAAGGGAAATGTTGATGCATTACTGCACTGTTTTTACCGAGTTCATCAGAGGCCACTGCAAATGCCAATTATTTTTTACAGAAATGGAAAAATATCAATAGCTCCCATCTAGAGGTCACCCCAAACAAGCACACGAAGTTTCAAAATGAAAGCATCAATGACACTGTAGCTTAACTTGTGTGTTGTGTTTGATGAAAAGGATAATGTTCAATGTTTATGAAAGGATTATGAAATAAGACAAGAATTGTGATAATTGGGAATATGTTCATTTCTGTTCCCTATATGCTATGTTTTTGATAAAAATAATATGAGGTGTACACTGTACTAAAGAGCTGAGGGGTGGGTTAATATGACCTCACAGTTAATGTATGTGGTCCTCACAGTTAACGTATATCAACGAAAGTTACCAAGTTACAGTGAAATTATTCCAAAACGAGTCATCCTGTCAAGTTACATTGAAATCCCTTCATAAATATGGCCTGTAGACTGTGCTGAAGGTTTTCGAGCTTCGGGCCCCTGTAGCCGTCAGTTTCCCAATTGCATCCAAAGGGGACGTTCTCATCTAAACATTATATGAAGTCAACCTACCAAGTTACAATGAAATCCCTTCATAAATATGACCTGTAGACTGTGCTAAAGGTTTTTGGGCTTTGGGCTCGAGCAGCCATCATGGTTGAATGATCGCAACCAAAAGAGGACATTCTCTTCTGGGCATCATCTGGAGTGATCCTATGAAATTACAAAGAAATCCCTTCATAAATATGATCTGTAGACTGTGCTAAAGGTTTTTGGGCTTTGGGCTCGGGCAGCCATCATGGTTGAATGATCGCAACCAAAAGAGGACATTCTCATCTGGGCATCATCTGGAGTGATCCTATGAAGTTACAATGAAATCCCTTCATAAATATGACCTGTAGACTGTGCTCCAGTTTTTCGGGCTTCGGGCCCCTGAAGCCATCACAGTTGACCAATCACGACCAAAAGGGGATGTCATCATCTAGGCATTATATGGAGTCAAACTAACAGGTTACAATGAAATCCTTCCATAAATATGACCTTTTGACTATGCTAAAGGTTTTGGGGTTTTGGGCTTGGGCAGCCATCAAGGCTGAATGATCGCGACCAAAAGGGGACATTCTCATCTAGACATTATTTGGAGTCATCCTACCACGCTACAATGAAATCCCTTCATAAATATGACCTGTAGACTGTGCTAAAGGTTTTTGGGCTTCAGGCCCCTGTAGCCGTCACAGTTGCTTAATGGTGTCCAAAAGGGGCTGTTCTCATCTAGACATTATATGAAGTCAACCTCCCAAGTTACAATGAAATCCCTTCATAAATATGAACTGAAGACTGTGCTAAAGGTTTTCGGGCTTTGGGCTCGGGCAGCCATCATGGTTAAATGATCGCAACCAAAAGGGGACATTCTCATCTGGGCATCATGTGGAGTGATCCTACGAAGTTACAATGAAATCCCTTTATAAATATGACCTGTAGACTGTACTCAAGATTTTTGGGCTTTGGGAACCTGTAGCCATCACAGGTGACCAATAACGACCAAAAGGGGATGTCATCATCTAGGCATTATATCGAGTCAACCTAACATGTTACAATGAAATCCTTCCCTAAATACGACCTATAGACTATGCTAAATGTTTTTGGGCTCGGGCAGCAATCAAGGCTGAATAATCGTGACCAAAAGGGGCGTTCTCATCTTGACATTATTTGGAGCCATCCTACCAAGCTACAATGAAATCTCTTCATAATTATGACCTGTAGACTGTTCTAAATGTTTATGGGCTTAGGGCCCCTGTAGCTGTCACAGTTGCCCAATCATGTCCAAAAGGGGACGTTCTCATCTACACATTATATGAAGTTAAACCTACCAAGTGACAATGAAAACCCTTCATAAATATGACCTGTAGACTATGCTAAAGGTCTTCGGGCTTCAGGCTCGGGCAGCCATAATGGTTGAATGATCGCAACCAAAAGGGGACATTCTCATCTGGGCATCATCTGGAGTGATCCAACGAAGTTACAATGAAATCCCTTCATAAATATGACCTGTAGACTGTGCTCAAGAGTTTTGGGCTTCGGGCACCTGTAGCCATCACAGTTGACCAATCACAACCAAAAGGGGATGTCATCATCTAGGCATTATATGGAGTCAACCTAACAAGTTACAATGAAATCCTTCCATAAATACGACCTATAGACTATGCTAAAGGTCTTTGGGCTCAGGCAGCCATAAAGGCTGAATGATCGCGACCAAAAAGGTATGTTCTCATCTAGACATTATTTGGAGTCATCCTACCAAGCTACAATGAAATCCCTTCATAATTATGAGCTGTAGACTGTTCTAAAGGTTTTTGGGCTCCAGGCCCCTGTAGGCGTCACAGTTGCCCAATCGTGTCCAAAAGGGGACGTTCTCATCTAGACATTATATGAAGTCAACCTACCAAGTTACAATGAAATCCCTTCATAAATATGACCTGTAGACTGTGCTAAAGGTTTTCGGGCTTCGGGATTGGATAGCCATCATGGTTGAATGATCGCAACCAAAGGGGACAATCTCATCTGGGCATCGATCATCTGGAGTGATCCTACGAAGTTACAATGAAAACCCCTCATAAATATGACCTGTAGACTGTGCTCAAGGTTTTCGGCACCTGTAGCCATCACAGTTGACCAATCACGACCAAAAGGGGATACCATCATCTTGGCATTATATGGAGTCATCCTAACAGGCTACAATGAAATCCTTCCATAAATACGACCTTTTGCCTGTGCTAAAGGTTTTTGGGCTCGGGCACCCATCAAGACTGAATGATCGCGATCAAAATGGGACGTTCTCATCTAGACATTATTTGGAGTCATTCTAACAAGTTACAATGAAATCCCTTCATGAATATGACCTGTAGACTGTGCTAAAGGTTTTCGGGCTTCGGGCCCCTGTAGCCGTCACAGTTGCTCAATCACGTCCAAAAGGGGACTTTCTCATCTAGTCGTCACGGTTGACAGATCTCGTCCAAATGGCGAAATTCTCATCTAGACATCATAAGAAGTCATCCTATTAAGTTACAATGATATCCCTCCATATTAAACATGACCTGCAGACTGTGCTAAAAGTTTTTGGGTTTCAGGCTTGGGCAGCCATCACGGTTGACAGATCATGCCCAAAAGGGGACGGTCTCATCTAGGCATTATACAGAGGCATCGTACCAAGTTACAATGAAATCCCTTCATAAATACGACCTGTGGACTGTGCTAATGGTTTTCGGGTTTTGGGCTCGGGCAGCCATACCGGTTGACTGATCATGACCAAAAGCGGACATTCTCATCTAGACATGACCCCAAACCTGCATATGAAATTTTGTGATGATCAGACAAGAACTGCGGGGTGTAGCCTGTGCTAAAGGAAAATGTGAACAGACTAACAGACTTCCGCACACGTGATGGCAATAGCTTATCTTGACTTTGTCAAGTTAAGCTAATAATCTGGTCAAAAATGTGCACTGGAGGGTGTGCCCGCCAAATGGAAATATTGATGCATAATTGCACGCAGTTCATCGAAGGCTGTTGCCAGCAGTAACATTTTTTGACGGAAATTGAAGAAAATCGCTAGATCCCATCTGGAGGTAACACCAAACAAGCATACAAAGTTTCAAACCGATCTGATCATAAATGTACCCCGTAGGGCATGCCAAAGGAATATATTGATGCCTGACTAAACTAAGTTGAAAGGTCACTGTCAGCAGCAACATTTTTTTATGGAAATGGAAGAAAATCAACAGCTCCCATCTAGAGGTCACTCCAAATAAGCATGCCAGATTTCAAAGCAATCCGATCATAAATGTGCCCTGTTGGGTGTGCCAAAGGGAAATATTGAGGTCTGACTAAACTAAGTTCTAAGCGGCAACATTTTTTGACGGAAATTGATACCTCCCATCTAGAGGTCACCCCAAACAAGCACACCAAGTTTTAAAGCTATCCGATAATAAATGTGCCCTGCAGGGTGTGCCAAAGGGAAATTTTGAGGCATAACTGCACTAAGTTCATGAAAGGTTGTTGCCAGCATCAACATTTCTTGGCGGATATCGAAGAAAATCGATAGCTCCCATCTAGAGGTAACCCCAAACAAGCATGTACCAAGTTTCAAACCAATATGATAAAAAATGTGCCCTGTATGGCATGCCAAAGGAATATATTGATGCCTGACTCAACTAAGTTCAAAGGTCATTGCTAACGGCAACATTTTTTTACGGAAATGGAAGAAAATCGATAGCTCCCATCTAGAGGTCATCCCAAACAAGCATACCAAGTTTCAAAGCGATCCGATAATAAATGTGCCCTGCAGGGTGTGCCAAAGGGAAATTTTGATGCATAACTGCACTAAGTTCATCAAAGGTCATTGCTAGCGGCAATGTTTCTTGGCGGATATCGAATAAAATCAATAGCTCCCATCTAGAGGTAACCCCAAACAAGCATGTACCAAGTTCCAAACCGATCTGATAAAAAATGTGCCCTGTATAGCGTGCCAAAGGAATATATTGATGCCTGACTAAACTAAGTTCAAAGGTCGTTGCCAGCGGCAACATTTTTTGACGGAAATGGAAGAAAATTGATAGCTCCCATCTAGAGGTCACCCCAAACAACCATGCCAGGTTTCAAAGCAATCCGATCATAAATGTGCCCTGTAGGATGTGGTAAGGGGAAATATTGAGGTCTGACTAAACTAAGTTCTAAGAGCGTTGCCAGCGGCAACATTTTTTTACAGAAATTGAAGAAAATTGACAGCTCACATCTAGAGGTCACCTCAAACAAGCATACCAAGTTTCAAAGCGATCTGATCATAAATGCAACCTGTGAGGTGTGCCACAGGAAATTGTGTACGTATGTAAGCTGAGCTAAAAAATTATATCTGCAATCTGCATACGCCTTCATAAAAAGTCATTTAAGCCCAAGGGCATAGATATGGGAGTCAGGATGTGACAGTCACAGCTTACTCCCTAACTGCTTTTAGTGAAATTCTTTCATGGAGAAAATATACATACTGGAATCGGAACAATTTTTCTAAGAAATCTGAAAAGGGATATATGTGCACACCATTTATAGGGTTGGATCAAGGAGTCAGAAATTGACATTACAGCCGCTGCCATTTGATTGATGAGATACACGTATAATCTTCAGAATTGCATTAATTGGTATAAAATGACTTTCCTAATAGGTCGCAAAAAATATGAATTTAATGACCTCTCTTGACCGCATAGAGGTGGACCACATTTTGAACCTCCAGGAAGTTTCCACTCATTTGGTGTAGGTACTATTTCTATAGGTCACACCAAGCCTGAAGTATGAGCAAAAACTACTTTATAACTAGAGAAACCCCGGCTATGGTGTGTAGCACATCCTCCCATGGTCCTTTATAATTGTGTGAAGATTGATGACTGTGGCCCTAACAGTCTTCGAGTTATTGACTCGGGCACACCCACACATGGACACACACACGGACGGACACACACACACTTCAATCACTATATGCTACCCGACTTTAGTCAGGGGGGGGGGGGACATAAGAAGAAATCTTTGAGTCCCAGAGTGGGTCTGACTGAACCCAAAAATATTTGTTCTCATAGCACAGTGATAACAAAGGCACCCAAATACACTCATTCCTGTCACAAGGTGATAACAAAGGTACCCAAGAAGTTTTGTGAAGATCGGTTCATAAATACAGCCTCTAGCCCGAGTCATTTTGACACGTGCACTTACTGTGTATTAGTAGCACTGAATAAATCAAAAGTTCATCTAATTTGCATAATTTCTGCTCGAGAAAAAAAAAAGTACTATATGTGATGTATCCCATGGTACTAAACATTCATACAAAAATTTATTCAAATCAGAACTTTCATACATAAGTTCTGTACAAAAAACTGATGCACTAACTAAAGTACAAAATGGCTGCTGGTGGCCATCTTGAATTTCGGACTGCACCCAAAACCACTCGTTCTCGTCCCACAGTGATAACAAAGGTACCCAAGAAGTTTCGTAAAGATCAGTTCATAAATACAGCCTCTAGCCCGAGCCGTATTGGCATTTGCAGTTGCAGTGCTGAAAGTAACATTAAATAGATCAAAGTTAGTCTAATTGGCATAATTTATGTACGAGAAAATAAAAGGTATTATATGTGATGTATCCCACGGTACTAAACATTCACACAAAAAAATTATTCAAATCAGCGCTTTCATATGGAAGTTCTGCGCAAAAATCTGATTGCACCTAATTTTGTACAAAATGGCTGCCAGTGGCCATCTTGAATTTCAGAACGGACCCCAAAACATTCGTTCTTGTCCCACGGTGATAACAAAGGTACCCAAGAAGTTTCGTAAAGATCGGTTCATAAATATGGCCTCTAGCCCGAGCCGTATTGGTATTTGCACTTACAGTGCTGAAAGTAACACTAATTAAATAAAAAGTTAGTCTAATTTGCATAATTTACACACGAGAAGAAAAAAACGTGTTATATGTGATGTATTCCATGGCACTAAACATTCATACAAAAAATTATTCAAATCAGAGCTTTCATATGGAAGTTCTGCGCCAAAAAAATCTGATTGCACCTAATTTTGTACAGAATGGCTGCCAGTGGCCATCTTGAATTTCGGACCGGGCCTAAAAACACTTGTTCTCGTCTCACAGTGACAACAAAGGAACCCAACAAGTTTTGTTTCATAAATAGAGCCTCTAGTCTGAGTCATGTGTACGGCACAACAGACGGACAAACAGACGACGGGCCATGACAATACCTCGAATTTGGCTTCGCCAAAGTTGAGCTAAAAATGGACTAAGTTTAACAACCAGTAGTTTTGTAAAATATTGAGGCAAGTCAAAATTCTGACAATACGCACACATCTGGAAAATGTAGAAACATCCTCTGAAATAAAAAAGTAATACCTTGAAAATTACAAGAGGCCTCACGGGGCCTGAAGTGCTCATCTTGAACAGAACACACTTCAAACAGAGTCCAAGAATGAGTACATTAAGCAAGCCATCTCCATAGGCTACACTCTCAATTCTTGAGTCCCTCAGGAGTGACAAAAATAATACGGGCATCATGCCTTTTCTTCAGTTGATCATAAAGTAAAATGTAGAGCTCCCTAATGAAGCCTCTTGATACAACCTTTGTGGATTAATCTTAGTTACACTCCTCCAGAGGGTACTGAATACAAAATTTTTAATTCTTCAGAAAAATGGCCAATTCCGGCTCCATAGGGAGCCCAAATATTAAACCAAGCTCTCGATTTGAACACAGTTGAATCTGACTTCCCTAGAGATGTTGTGTACTAAATATAAAAGCATTCTGACTGTTGGATCTGAAGAAGAGAAATTTTAAAGAAATGTCTTCATATTGCATCAAGTTAAAATTTGGGCTACCATAGCGAGCCCAAATATTAACCTATAGATCCGATTTGAACAAACTTGAATCCAACCCCCCCCCCCCCCCCCCCCCCCTAGAGATGTTGTATACTAAATATGAGAAAGCATTCTGACTAGTGGATCTGAAGAAGATTTTTAAAGAAATTTCCTCATATTGCACTTAGTAAAAAATTGGGCTACCATAGCGAGCCCAAATATATACCTAGGGATCTGATTTGAACAAACTTGAATCTGACCCCCATGTTGCATACCAAATATGAAAGCATTCTGACTGGTGGATCTGAAGAAGACTTTTTTTAAATTAACCCCTCCCCCTCCCCATATTGAACAAAGTTAAAATTTGGGCTTCTTACAGAAGCCCAAATATCAACCTAGGGACTTGGTTTGAACAATCTTGAATCTGACCCTCGTAACAATGATGCATACCAACCATTACGAGATTCTGAATGGTGGTTCTGAAGAAGAAGATTTTTAAAGAATATTCCCCATATAACCCTATGTTAAAAATTCAGGCTCCTATCGTGAGCCCAAATATGAACCAATGAGCTTTTTTTATTTCAACAAACTTGCATCTGACCCCCCCTATGAATGTGGTATACCAAATATCAAAAGATTCTGATGATTGGTTCTGGAGAAAAAGATTTTTTAAAAATTTTTGCAAATATGCTGACTCTGCACTTTTTTCAATGCCCATTACAGAACACCCTAAAATAACCGATGGCAATTTTTTTTAACCATTCAATTCTACTGGTCCTAAGGATACTTCATACCAAATAACAGCTCTCTGTTCCGTGTGATTTGGGAAATATGGGCGTTTGAAAATATTTCTATTTTTAGCTCACAGGGTTCCCATGGGGATGCAGGAATTACTTTTTTTTTTTGCATGGGTCAAGTACTTATGACCCAATAATACCACATACCAAATTTTGGTTCATACCGGACCATCAGTTAAGAAAATAGAAATTCTGGGCGGGGTCAAAAATCTTACCCCTCCCATTACAAAGCCAAATATTGCTTCACGAACTTCGTTTGAAAAAAGTTGATTCTACTCCCCAAAAGGAAGTTCCATAGCAAATGTCAAGTCATTATACACACTGGTTCTTGATAAGAAGATTTTAAAAATATTTTGGAGCATTTCTCCACTCCCTTCCTATGGGACTGGGCATGTTGAGTTGAACAAAAAATGCAGTGCCCCTTTGGAATCATCACTCACACAAACTTTCACTTGAATTGGCCCAGTGGATTTGGAGGAGAAGACCAAAAAATGGTGTTGACGCATGGCGGACGACGGACGGAGAGCGATGAGATTAGCTCAGCTTGACTTTGTCAAGATGACCTAATAAGAGAGGTTAGACGGACAAACAATATACCCTATATGCAGAAAGATAGAGGGAAAGACAGAGGTAAAACAATATGCCCCCTGACTATTCGTTGTGGGCATAACAAGGACATATGCCAATTGTAACCAGACCGTCCAAGACAGCCACTTGAAATTCTGAGAATGCGTTTTACTATCCCCGCTCGACAGTTTAGTATCTTTCTTGAGTCCTGTGACCGGGTGAAAACACCATGGATGTAACCATAAGAGAAGTCTCAAATCTGCCAAGGGTTAAACGTTTATTAATAACATGATATAAAGCTAGAAGGGTGGATGGTACTGCCGGCAGGTCATAAAACGTATACACTCTGTTACATGTACAGTAGATTGTGAAGAGAGTTTTTGGAGTAGCGACTCAAAATTTTCAACGTTTGTTCTAGATGCTCTGCCTAACTCGACCTGTGCCTGAAAAATCCAACAACCGAGCGCATAGCCCATGGGAGCCTCACGCGCATACGCTCTTTCTGAATTGGGCTTGAGGAAATGCGCAATTCGTGTTGCCTTTCCAGGCATCCGATGGAGCAACTATTCGTGAATGCTGAGTGAAAATTTCGTGGAAATCCGCAGAGAATTCGCTGACATATAGCGTTTTTGAAGAGAGGAGGTAATTTTCTGAATTTGGTCTTTTTCAAGTCGGAGCGAAAGAAGAGGGCAGGAATGGGCACAGTCTCTTGTGGTGCCCCCTCTCTGGGGTAGGTCCACTTAAAAGTTACAATAGAGCGTGACTGACGGAGAGATGGCTGTAAATGAAAGTAGTTTCTTTAAGAACAGCACCCCGGGATCCCATCGCAACCTTGAAACCTATGAAAATCATTGGAAGTTACAAGTGAAAAGAAAACGGCGGTGAGTAGGTTTTTGGCGGGAAAAGATTAATGAGAATTTGCATATAAGACATTAAAATAGCACTTCAGACATACGCTCACTGTGTCCAGACCGCTGAAGGCAGCGACTTGCAATTTTTAGAACTTGTTCTACGAAGCCTGGCCAACATTTGGGCATAAAATCGAGTGTTCTGACCAAGTGGAAAACACCACGCCTCATGTGGAAACCGTGGGGATGGTTCGTTGCCTCTTTATTTTCAATGCAATGAAATTTCCATTCATTATTTACCTGTCAACGGCAGAGCTTGGCATTATTTCTGTCTAATGAACTGTTCAACTTTAACTATTTGCACCTTTATATAAGACCGAAAGATCACTGCATGCTTACCAATATTCAGGTACTGATTTTACGAAAATAACAATTATTTCAACAGTACCCACTTGGGAACTCTCAAATCTGCCAAGGATTAAACTTTTAATAATAACATGTAAAACAAAAGTTGTCATACTTTTCTAGCCGCATGCACCCATAGACAACATTCAGCACTCAATTAATTAGGAATGGAGTAAATTGTGACTTAAACTTACCAAATTCTGAAAAATGGAGTTATTTTCGACGGCACCTATCTTTATGCAACCGAAACAGGGATTGGGTTAAACTTTACAGCTACCTTACCAAGGAAAATCTTCTTGGAGTTGAACTGTAAATCTGAATGTCAACAAAATTTTCGGATATTGCCAAAATCACAATTATTCAGACAGTACCCATATGGGAGTCTCAAATCTGTTAAGGGTTAAACTTTTAACACTCACATATAAAACAAAAAAAAAAGTTTTCGTACTATGACTGCTGCATGCAGCTATTGAAAACATTCAGCACTCAATCAATTAGGAGTGGAGTAAATTGTCACTTAATCGTACCAAATTCTGAAAAAGCGTGAGTTTTTTGGACAGCATCTATCTTTATGCAAACAGAATGGGCATATGGTTAAATTTTACAACCAAACGTACAACAGAAAATATGCTTGATAGGTAATTGTGAATACGAACATGTAAATTATTTTTCGATATACCATTCGTAAATGGAAGAAAAATGAACTAAAAATGAGCCATTTTTATGAACAAGTTAAGGGTACTCGAATTCCAGGCTCGAAAACGAGTTGAAGGTTAAAACTTTGAATAGAATATATAACAGCCAAATTATTCTTAGATGAATGCCCAAACTTCTCATAGGAAACGTTTTGAAAAAATGTGGCTGCAGAGCTGAGAAACTGCATGTGAAAATTGGCCAGTTTTTCCAAAATTGCACTTTGCTCGGAATTTTGAGGTCAAAAGGGAGCAACGTAGGTAATACAGCTTATGTAGTCAGGTGTAATAAGTCATGCTAAATATAAGGAAAGCTCCAGCCAAATCGTCCTGGGTCTTGTTTGAGAATTGTGGCAAAACGTAACATTGTGACAACATTTTGCACGGTTTGGGCAGAAAATGAAAAACTTCATAAATGCCATGATCCAGGTGAGAAACTTCTAATGAAGCTCTACATATGCGCCAAATTTCAGTAGAATAGTAAAGAATCCATCAGACAAAAATCATTGAAATAGAAAATAATGTTAATACTAGAGAAATAGAATTTACGGCATCCAGTAAATTCAAGCTTGTAAGAAAAGAGTTAAAATATCTATTGGGAAAAAACTATATAGAAAGAGAATTTATGGAGGGTTATTTACAGATATTCATAACGGAATTAGAACAATTCTTCTAAGAAACCAGAAAAGGCATGTATGTGCACAGCATTCAAAAGGTTTGTCAAGAGAATGCATTAGGTGTCCAAAAATGTGATTCCCAGCAATACTAAAAATGCACTCAGTTATCCCTGGGTGACCTCAGTGACCTTGTCCATATTGTGAACCTCTATGGAGTGTTGACTCATTTGGTGTTGGTCCCCATGTCTATGTGTCATACCATCCTTGAGATATGAGCGTGACCCACTTTCAAAAATTTTGGCCTCGCCCACTTTTTCACATCAAAATGCATGTGTGTATATCAGGAATGCTTTAGGGGGTCAAAAAATGTGATTTCCAGCAATTATGAAAAATGCACTCAATGACCCCTAGGTGACCTCTGTGACCTTGACCCATATTTTGAATCTCTATTGAGTGTCGACTCATTTGGCGTTGTCCCAGGTCCATATGTCATACCATGCTTGAGATATGAGCGTGACCCACTTTCAAAAATTTTGGCCACGCCCACTTTTTTACGTCAAAATGCATGTGTGTGTATCAGGAATGCTTCAGGGGGTCAAAAAATGTGATTTCTAGCAATTATGAAAAATACACTTAATGACCCCTAGGTGACCTTCATGACCTTGACCCATATTTTGAATCTTCATTGAGTGTCGACTCATTTGGTGTTGGTCCCAGGTCCATACGTCATAACATGCTTGAGATATGAGCGTGACCCACTTTCAAAAATTTTGGCCATGCCTACTTTTTTTACGTCAAAATGCATGTGTGTCCATCAGGAATGCTTTAGGAGGTCACAAAATGTGATTTCCAGCAATTATGAAAAATGCACTCAATGACCCCAAGGTGACCCCCATGACCTTGACCCATATTTTGAATCTCCACTGAGTGTCGACTCATTTGATGTTGGTCCCAGGTCCATATGTCATACCACTCCTGAGATATGGGCTTGACCCACTTTCAAAACACCCCTACAGACACCCCTGATACCCCAGGAATCTGAAAAACATAGGTGGCCGAGAACTTGTGGCTGTCTATCAGCATGCTGAAAATCAACGAGATAGGGCAATTCATTTTCGAGTTATCTTGCGTACAAAAGAGTGATGAGAAGACAGAAGACAGGAGAAGAAGAAAAAGAAAAAAAAAAAAAAGAAAAAAAAAAAGAAACTGTGCAAAAACAATAGTCTGTGTGTTTCACACGGACTAATAAATGTTAATCTTATCCACCTACATGTACTTATACATCTGACTAAATTTAATCACAATTGGTCTCTGGTCATTTGCTGGCAGAATACATTTAAACAAATGAATGGTAAATTCCCTATTGGCTTCTATGTTAAATTTAAAACTTTAAATTGGTGTTTGACAATTATATACAATGAGCAGAGTTATACAATAATTGAGTACACAATTAACAGTGAGTCTGATGTTTTAAAAAATTTTATAAGCAATTTTCATTTAAGCTTTCAAAAAAGTGATGAGAAATGGGAAACATAACACCAAAATGACAGAAAATAGTTAGAAATCGGACACTTTATAGTAGCATTTTGAGATGAGAATCCATTAAACCGATTAAACCTTTACTCAACGCACATGATATCAATATTTACTATTTAAAATTTTTTCAAGGATTTCAAATAAATCATATCTTGTGACCCTTCACAGGAATGAGCTCGGTGAGCTTGTTCCTTTGAGGGGTCACATGATATGGCATTGAAATTTTTTGAAAAACCAATTATTTTTTCAACTGCTCAATTTGGAAATTACATGGGGGATGCAGCCGATTTGTTTGGTAAAGTGTTAAGCGACATCCACTACACTCACCTTATTAGTTTTCGGGTTCCTAATGATGTCAATTCCTCTTACTCGTGACTGATTTATCAGTTCATGATCCTTTAATGACCCAGTGCTTGCCTTGCTCTTTGTTTTGCTGGTCAAGTGGAAACTGGAAGCAATTAACAGCTGGCATTCTCTAAAAAAGGAGAAGTACATATAATAAACTCAAATGCCATATACCACATTAATTTACTATATACTATTCATAACTAGAGAGCACTGTCACAGTGCCGAAGCTGCGACAATACGTGCAACACCAATGATGTTTTAAAACTCGTTGATGACAAAAAAACTTGTTGGTGACAAAAAACTTGTTGGTGACAAGTCCATAAATGTGACACAAATTATTTGAATGACATGCAATATTGGGAGGGTGTTGACATCATGAAGGTACACTTGCAGATCAAGTATGGTGGCATTCCATGAAGTATCTTGGGAGTTATGGTGTTTGAAAACTTGTTGGTGACAAACAAAACTCAGTGATAAAACGACTTGTTGGCGATAAGTCCATAAATGTGACAGAAATTATCCGAATAACATGCACTACTGAGAGGGTGTAGACATCATAAAGATACACTTGCACGCCATGTACGGTGTCATTCCATGAAGTATCTTGGGAGTTATGGTGTTTGAAAACTCGTTGGTGACAAAAATCTCGTTGGTGACAAAAAAACTTGTTGGTGACAAGTCCATAAATGGAACAGAAATTATCCGAATGACATGCACTATTGAGAGGGTGTAGACATCATGAAGATACACTTGCATACCAAGTATGGGGTGTCATTCCATCAAGTATCTTAGGAGTTATGGTGTTTTTTAAACTTGTTGGTGACAGACAGACAGACAGACAGACAGACAGACAGACAGACAGACAGACAAGACAGACAGACAGACAGACAGACAGACAGACAGACAGACAGACAGACAGACAGACAGACAGACAGACAGACAATGCCACATATAGAGCTGCTTGTCGCAGCTAAAAAGTAGGGAATCTAATATATAAATGCGAATGTCTGTATCTATATCTCCATCTCTCTCTATCTTTGTTCTGGGTGAACTCCTCCGTTTCTCGACCGATCAATCTCAAATTTTCTACACGGGGGTAATTCGTCCCTGCGAGTAACATGGGGTGGGTGCTGTGATCGTGTGGGGTGACCTTGACCCTGAAATTGATGACCATGACCTTTTATTACGAAAACGGCTGGGCCGATCGGGCTAGAATTTCATATGTGCAGGTATATTGACCCATCGATCATTTTGACTTTATCGGGGGCCTGTGCGGGGTGACCTTCACCTTGAAATTGGTGACCATGACCTTTTATTTCGAAAATGGCTGGCTGATCGGGCTAGAATTTCATATGTGCGGGTATACTGGCCCATCGATCATTCTGACTTTATCGGGGTGCCTGTGCGGGGATACCTTGACCTTGAAATTGGTGACCTTGACCTTTTAATTCGAAAACGGCTGGGCCGATTGGGCTGAAATTTCATATGTGTGGGTATATTGACCCATCGATCATTTTGACTTTACTGGGGTGACCATGACCTTGACATTGGTGACCTTGACCTACTATTTCGAAAACGGCTGAGCCGATCATATCTGAGGGTATATTGATATAACCATCTTCTCCCGTGCAGCGCCGGGTTACACCCGCTAGTATTTCATAAAGGTGAGATATATGAAGAAAAATATTTATATTTTCATCAAAAAGACAGTTGAGGCATTGCACTGTGACATCTGGTGAAATTGTCTGACAAGCACACATTCCATGCACTGAGCTGTAGAAGACATGGACGGTCAGTCAGAGAATTTACCACATTCAGTCAAAGACCTCAATACCCTGTAAATCCTCCTCTGTTCGCGAGACAAGTGCAGATCAGATGTGGCATACTCCTCACCAAACATCCAATATCAGCTTGACTGATGTTAGTCCATTCGTCCTGCAGTGCAGCGGCGAGTTCCTGGACATTGGTAGGGGGCTGTTGGCATTGTCAACTTGTCCAACGCGCCTGCCAAACATATCCCAGACATGCCCGATTGGTGAAAGGTCTGGACTTAGTGCTGGCCAAGGCAGTGAAGTGATGTTCTGCTCCTGGAGAAACTCTGTAGCAACACAGGCCCTATGTGTTCTTGTACTGTCAGCTTGGAAAATGAATCGATGGCTGTGACGTTGCACAAATGGCACCGCATGAGCTGCAAAACTGTTGACCATCACTATTAATTAGCAGGTGACAGTAATTGTCAAAATTACTCACTGTAGTACTTCATGTTTTAATGATGATTTGCTACTAAAAGTCAAACTTCATGTTAGGTAGGCCACCTTGCTCTCATACGGTTTTCAAATTTTCTGCCAGTTGTAAAGCATTTTGTGCATGTTGAAATGGGGATTGGAAGCTGCAGGCAGGCTTGATGAGAGCTGATCTGTTCAGCATGTGCTTTCAGGAATGGGGTTTGAGAGCCGTGGGTGGGTTTGGGAGTTGGTCTGTTCACCCACCCTACTTCTTGTCTTCATGTGTATGGAAGAGGACAGTTACTATGGGTTCAGAAGTTGACCTTGGGTAACTTATTCTGAGTTTAACAAATCAGGGGCCAAGAATAAGGACATCTGATAAGCAGGAATTTTATTGGCAAAGTGATCAACCATCATACCAGAGATGTGATTTGGAAGGAGTGAGGGTTTATTTGCTCCCTTTTCAGTTTGGTAAAACCAGTGGATAGCTGGCATGCCAAAATTTCAATTACATACATGTATACTTGTACACAAGTTTCTGACCCCACTATTTTGAATCCCCAGTGCATCTATAAGTTAATAATTGGTGTAAAATTAATTTGAGGCTCTTAGGATTAAATGGTGTTCTTCAAGTTAATATATAATCTATGACTTTGGTTACTTATATTCAATAGTTATATTCATCTGTAAACAATTGAATATATTTTTTCTGAGTATTTAGTACTCATACTATTTTAAGAATACAGTGGTACCCTGTTCATTTTTTTTTTCATTGGGGTTAATGACACTTTTGACAGCCAGGGTCTCCTCATGTCAGACAGTTTTATGGGTGGAGGAAGCTGGAGCACCTGGAAAGAACCACTGAGCAGCAGCAAGCAACTCTCAGACTCCCCAACGTGCTTATCCAGCTTCCTTTATGGGTGGAGAAAGCTGGAGCACCTGAAAAGAACCCCTGAGCAGCAGCAAGCAATTGTCAGACTCCCCAACACACTAACTCTGTGCAAACAGGGTAAGCAATGTGCAGTTCACCTTATCACACAGCACCACCAGGCCCACATATAAGCAATCAGGATTAAGTGCCTTGCCCAAAGACACCACACATCGACGTATATTTTTTATTGGATAACCCTGTTAATTGAATTTGTCCCTACATCCCGATAAATTCTGTCTTCTGATTGGTCAAATAGCCTAGAACAAATAACCATGGTAAAGAGCGGACCCAACATCCCAGGTATATGAGAGTGTGCAACATCGAGGGCATAAGGGCATGGGAAACATCGTGGGTTTAAATGAAAGCCTTTCATTTTTGCTCCCCTTGATATAAAAATCGAACTAAAAAACTGAAAATAGTCACAAATATCATCAAATTTCTGACAATTCGATCATATTTTGCTGTTATAAATTAACTAGCTGAAAAATTAAATCAAACAACTTGAGAAAAAATAAAATAAGAACAAATCTGTCAACAAAATAGCCCCCGATCTGTTTACGCATTTCCAACAACAACCCAAGGGATGCAACTCTGTCTGTTGTCTTCTGCGTTTGTAAAAACAAAACAATTTCTCATTGCTCTTTATCTAAAAATGTCAATTTCACGATTTGCAAACCATTCACAGGTAGACATTTTGAGAAAAACAGTTGAAGTAACAGCAAAGGCTACAGCAAACGTGACAAACACATTATCTCTGCCAACATTTATAACATCCAAGTATTAAATCTCCATATACCATACATGCTGGAGGAGATAACTTATAATAATTTTGAAACACAAAACCATTCACTATACCTGCTCTTACAGGCCTCTATTATAAAATCAGAACTGGTATGTCCTAGCTTAGTTAATACTAAAAACAATTAATATTTTCTAAAAATATTTTTCAGTTTGAATAAGCAGACTTTGGATTGTGTGATCATTTATCTGCAGTGAGGAACCTTTGAATGTACCTTTCAACCTGTTTACAAATACTCTTAAACAGGTTCTATTTTTAGCTCACTAATTGTTTATTTGGGTCACACTTGTTTGTTTGAAATTAAACAGAATCATCGAGAAATATCATGAGATGACTTTATTCAGCCAATCATAATTAACGAAGCAATAGAACATTGGAGAAATTTCTCTTTCTGGAACTTTCTATTTGAAGACCATATAAGTCTGTGTCAATAGATTTCTGACATTCTATCATCCCACACAGCATTGAAAAGTGACTGACTATAATGTTTATACATTCAACATTGAAGATAATTATTTATTACAGGACAGTGCATTATAATCAAGAGCAGCGGAGTTATATATACATACCATGGAATATTATTTTGTGATGTGAGTGAGCATCATTTTGTACTGGCAAGTGTTTCCAAAATTTGAAGAGAATTTATTCTTTTTGTGAACTAGAGTTTTTTCTTGTGAAAAAAAAAACCAGGATTCTACGGGATTATTTTAAAACTACTTGTGCTGCCAATACTTGTTGGATATTATTTCCATTTGACTTTATATGTAGCTAAGTGCTTTATTTGAATTTATTGTATACTGCTGGAATTTTTAGTGAAATTTCATTACAATTTATTGGGATACTGTTTTTGCAGACACATTCTTGGGAATTACAATACCAGCTTGAATGTTTCTTCATCAATGGATAACTGGATTCTATTGAACTCTATTTTGGACTAACTGATAACTATTTCTGCTTTATTTTTCCGCAAACCAAATAGGGTAAAAGATTTTGTACCATTTTCCTTTCAAATTATTTTTTTTTATTAAATTTCCGATTAGTTAAATTGGAGTTATTGTTGTTGATTCTTTGATTGCTTTCTTTTACCATTATTATTACTACACACTGTAACACATGCTTTCTGAATTTGATCTGTTAATTGCAGTTTGACAGAGCTTCTGGAGCTCTAGTTAAGTAAGATATATACACAAAGAAAAAAGCTAAGCACCCCCTGGATATTTTTTTATGGCAAATGTAAATGAATTTCTTGATATAAGTAAAGTGCACACAAAGTAAATTTCAAAGACTGAATGCTATCTTGAAAGAACATATTCAGGCTCTTTGAACACACAAATATCATAGTCTTCATCATAATTTCAGTGACAGTATTGATGAACCAGATAAGTGACCATTCGAGCTCAATATAATACCTGTTTCAGTATGGAGCTGGAGAGTCAACAAGGAAACATTGTTTGGCTATAAATGGATAAAAATGTCATTTGTAACCTGTAATAGGGAACATGAACCAGTGTTGCAGTTCTGTATCTACTGATCTACTGTATCCTCCATGTGTGCGGATAACAGCTTCTATCCTGTGTTGCATCCTCAAGTCAATCGACATATCCGTTGCAGAGGTAGCTGTTGCCATTCCTGATGCAAAGTCGCTTCAAATTTTCACGGAGTTTCTACTGGAGGTTTGTGTGCTTGTGTTTGATTCTAGAATGTCCCAAATGTGCTCAGTTGATTCAGATCAGGACTCCTCGCTCAGGGTAGACCAAGGAATGGTAGTCACTGCAATACTCTGAATGAAAAATACTAAACATCCAGGCCAAACGTATTCCTTGGTGATGATCTCTAAGAAGAGGAATTAGAGGATGTCTGATGGCCCTTCTCAGTTCTGGACACCTCAATATGGCTTTTCTCTGGTCGTTCCTGACCATTCTCGTGGACATTCGTTGATTTGGTAGCCACAGAACAATACTTGAGGAGAATGACACCAGCCTAAAAAGAACCCTGTTTTCACTGTGATGTAACAGGGGGTCGTTCTGACTGTGGATGGACCTTAACTTCATTGGTCTGCATGTGTTTTCTCACCAAACAACTGGTGGCAGTGTAATGGATGTCAAGCTGACAAACGATTCCTTTTAAGTTTAAAGGACATACCACTAGAATGTATATCAATAATTTGCAATCTTTGTGCATATGTCATCCTTCTCCATGTCATGGTGATAGATAGTGATTGAACACTGAAAAATAGGCACTATAAATACCAAATTCTGAGTCATGCACAAACTGTACTTTGAAAAATTCCTGGGTGGTATTGTGCACGTGATTCCCGGGACCTGTTTTTGGGACACATTCAATCATACACGTTGACAACCATTTGTTGGATCATCAATACAATTATACATATAACCAGCAACTTTCAATGAACAAAGGGATGTTATCATTCATTACATTTGCGGGTGCTTAACGTTTTTCTTTGTGTATATTTGATTAAATGTACTGAGGTCAAATAGGCCTGTAAACAAGGGGAATTCTGCACATGTGAAGGTAATTTTTCGACATATCGCAAGTTTTTTATTCAACAGGAGTGTGCTTTATAAACTATACGCAATTAACAGGTCAAATTTGTACTGAAGGTATGGTAAATGGTTTGGTGTTTGATAATTATATTCACTTAACAGGGTTACGCAATTAGGAGATATCTAGTTACATGTAAAACAAGCTATTAATTGAAAATAGAATGTGTTTTCATTTTTGGAATTCACTAAAAACAAACCAAACGAGGGTTCTTAAGCTGATCGAGTTTGAATAGTACTGGCTGGTTTTGACCATTACATTGGGTAAAGAGTTGATATAGATGGCATTTACACTAAGGCTGTACAGTGCATAGGGTTAGTTATTCAGTTAGAAATGATTTTTTTTTTTATAACCAGAGAGTGTGACTAATCCTGTGCAGTGCACAGGGTTAGTCACACTTTCTGGTTATAAAAAATTGGTAACTGCCATATCACATGCTACATGAAAATATATAATGACTAAGGCTGTAAAAGTGCTTTGGATAAGTTAGTTATGTGTTGTTATATAGGGTGCTGGATTCAAGGAACTATTGGAAATACTTATACTGGATTATGGAAATTTTTTAAAGTGAATTCCAAAAATGAAAACATATTCTATTTTCAATTAATACTGTGTTGTAAGTGGTTTCCACTGTATTTATCAAGTCACTGTGCCAATCTGTTGGTAAGAATATTTTGAAAAAGATTACAGTAAAACCTGTTTTGAGAGACCACTGTTGTGAAAGACTACCTGTCTTGAGACACCGCTGTGACCTTGTTCCATTTAAATGGTTGTTTTACTCTGTAATGGATCTGTTATGAGAAAGCACCTGTTTTAAGATACCAGGCAAAAGAGGGTGGTCTGTCAGGACAGGTTCTTGGCAGGCAAAAAGGGTGGTCTGTCAAGACAGGTTCTACTGTAGGAGCACACTTAATGATGTTAACAAAATTTAAATGCCCTGCCCAAATTATTCACATAGAATTCCATTGAAAGCAGGATAGATGATGGAGAGAAGACTAAAGCACCACCTTCATGTTTTACCAAAGTTTAACTTTCAAAAAAGATGAACGGTGATTTAACACTTGCAAAAGCAGGATTTTAATTTTAGCCAAAATAATCCAACAGCAAGAGATTATTATTATCCCTGATGGGGGTGGGCGTGAGATGGGGAAATCTCATGAGAGGGCATGATTTGGGCCAAGCACCAGGCATGCTGAGTGTCTGGACCAAATATATTGTCCCAAGGGTGAGATTTCCCCGTCTCACACCCACCCGCATCAGGGATAATTTTTCTCTCTGCACCAAAACCCTCTGATGTCATCAAAAGTAATTCAGGGGCATGTGCAGCGATAATGAACAATTTTGTTGTCCATTTTTAAAAACAATCTCACATGGAAAGGATAATCTTCCAAGTCATGTTTACAGAGTGCTAGTTCAAGGTTAAGGGTGGCAGTTTCCTGAATGCAGAGATTGCCTCCGATCCAAGGTTATGCCACTACACACTGCTAAAACTGTATTTCTCAGAATTCCTGCTGTAAAATTTAGCCTTATAGATGAGAGTGAGACCATACCAAATGAGTAATGTTACAGTAGCTATTAGTAAATGAAGCCTAACATAATCAAGCAGTTAGAAAATGAGAACACACAAAGGTTAGAAAAAGACAGAAATTAACATTTGACAATTAATTTCACAGCTGATCCTTTTTAAAAATCAAACCAAACGTTAAAAGAAATATTTATAAACTTTAAAGACGTATGCAGTGTAGTTGATTTGGAAACACGAGAACTGAAAACAACACTTGTAAAAATGGCAAGAAGAGTTACTGCACTCACTCTTCTCAATTTCTTTAAGAGTAAAAATATTTTTCATAATCTTATTGATTACGAATAGAATTTACCTTACACGAGTACTACAGTGACTGTAGAACTGGTCTATTTAAGAAATTCATCAACAATCCCTTTCTCCCTTTGTTGAATGGTAGCTTTCACTTCTTTACAGTTACTGAATGCCCACATGCAGAGGTTAATGCAATTCGTGAATCGATTGATTGTCCATATCCAAGGCCTGCATAAAGTAACCCTTTACCTAAGGAAATGGCAATTTTTTTATATTGCAATATTTTGCTTCCAAAAGATAGCTCATGACCACTCAATGGAACGAGTGCATTGTGCACGTTCCAATGTGAGGTGATAAGCTATATGTTTTGGAAGCAAAAAATGAAAATTTTTAGTTATACGAGAATTTTTTTTTTTTTACAAGTGCTGTCTGCTACTAGCATTAAGTAAAGGGTTAATCGACCCCCCAATGAAAAGCGAGACAAATAACACAAAACAATAGTATCATTGAATATTAAATGCACTGGTCAGGTGACCAAATGGTGCGATTTGTTTGGTCAGAATGTGCAAAACGTAATGCCAGTTTGAGACCTGCACTCCTTTTCAGTTTGCGTACCTGCCGGAAAAGCCACAGAAATCCCATCCATAAAACCAGTGAACGGGACATCCATTGGGGTATTGAAAATGTGAAAACGTTGTGATTGAAAGCAGTATTTGGTATGTTTTTTAATCATTACTGATGATGGGACACGATCTGACAATCGTCTTTCCAAAATATGACGATGTCAGATGATTTTCAAAAAACATGTCTCAAAACAGTCACTAACATGCCGCCATATAAATTAGTTTGGCACAATATATCGCTTGTTACTAGGGAGGCACGTTGGTTGCTAAGGTAACCAACTAACATCATTGCCGACTCCTTGGTTTAGATCCCTGGTGTATTATAGGTACATATATTGAATTTAGTCAAAATTGTCCTAATAGATAGCCCATCGCTAGGGAGGCACATTGGTTGCTATGAACACCAACTGACATCACTACAGACTCCTTTTAGATCCTGAGTGCATAATGGGGCCATATATCAGACTTGGCCAGAATTGGCCCAATAGACCAACCTGTTGCTAGGGAGGCATGATGGTTGCCAAGGAAGCCAACGGACGTCATTGCCAACTCATTGGTTTAGGTGTCTAATGCATTATGGGTTCATATATCAATATATCAAATTTGGTCAACATTCATCCTGTTTTCGACTCCATGGTTTAGATCCCTAGTGCATTGTGGGTCCATAGATTGAATTTGGTCAAAATTGACCCAATAGGCTGCCCACTGCTAGGGAGGCACATTGGTTGCTAGGAAAACAAACTGACATCATTAACAACTCCTTGGTTTGAATCCCTGATGCATTATGGATCCACATATCAAATTTAGTCAAAATTGGCCCAGTAGGTCGCCCGTTGCTAGAGAGGCACGTTGGTTGTTAGGGAAACCAACTGGCACCATTTCCGATTCTTTGGTTTGGGTCCCTAGTGCATTGTGGTTCCATATATCAAATTTGGTCGAAATTGGCCCAAGAGGCTGCTCGTTGTTAGGGAGGCACGTTGGTTGCTAGGAAAACAAACTAACATAATTTTCGACTCCTTGGTTTGGATTCATAGTGCATTATGGGTTCATATATCAAATTTGGTCAAAACTTGCCCAATAGGTCGCCCGTTCCTAGGGAGGCACGTTGGTTGCTAGGGAAACAAACTGACATCATTACCGACTCCTTGGTTTGAATCCCTGGTGCATTAAGGGTCCATGTATCAAATTTAGTCAAAATTGGCCCTGAAGGTCATCCGTTGCTAGGGAGGTACGTTGGTTGTTAGGGAAACCAACTGACACCATTTTTGATTCTTTGTTTGGATCCCTAGTGCATTGTGGATCCATATATCAAATTTGGTCGAAATTGGTCACAAGAGACCACCCGTTGCTAGGGAGGCACGTTGGTTGCTAGGGAAACCAACTGACATAATTTTCGACTCCTTGGTTTGGATTCCTAGTGCATTATGGGTTCATATATCAAATTTGGTCTAATTGGCCCAATAGGTCGTCCGTTGCTAGGGAGGCACATTGGTTGCTAGGGAAACAAACTGACATCATTACCGATTCCTTGGATTGAATCGCTGATGCATTATGGGTCCACAAGTGAAATTTAGTCAAAATTGGCCAAGTAGGTCGCCCATTGCTAGGGAGGCACGTTGGTTGTTAGGGAAACCAACTGACACCATTTTTGATTCTTTAGCTTGCATCCCTAGTGCATTGTGGATCCATATATCAAATTTGGTCGAAATTGGCCCAAGAGGCCGCCCATTGCTAGGGAGGCACGTTGGTTGCTAGGGAAACAAACTGACATCATTACCAACTCCTTGGATTGAATCCCTGGTGCATTATGGGTCCACGAGTGAAATTTAGTCAAAATTGGCCAAGTAGGTTGCCCGTTGCTAGGGAGGCACATTGGTTGTTAGGGAAACCAACTGACACCATTTTCGATTCTTTGGCTTGCATCCCTACTGCAATGTGGATCCATATATCAAATTTGGTCGAAATTGGCCCAAGAGGCGGCCTGTTGCTAGGGAGGAACGTTCGTTGCTAGGGAAACAAACTGACACCATTACCGACTCCTTGGTTTGGACCCCTATTGCATTATGGGTCCATATATCAATTTTGGTCAAAATCGGTCCAATAGATCGCCTGTTGCTAGGGGTGTTGCGTGTTGCTAGGAACATCACGTGATGTAGTAAATTGTAAATTAGTCTGACTCCCGGTGCATTATGGGAGAATATCTCAATTACACCCCATGCCCCCTCCCCTGTTACTTCCCTCAACTGATGGTTCACTCACTTTACCCAACTGGTATCCGAATGTTCCTTTGAAAACGATTATATTTTCCCTTTTTGTTCTTGGGAAGATTCCTCGAATAAGAACCGTTCTCGTAAAGTCTCTTCTCATGCGTTCCTTCCGGTGAATAAAAAAAGTGTTTATAATATAAAGGACTCTCGAGTTCAGGCGCCTCCGGCATATGAACTCATGCGCCTGCGGCACAATCGTCCTTTAAAAAACTGATTTGCTTATCGGAAAGATATTATTTATTTATTTATTGGTGTTTAAGGTCACATATTTATGCACAATGGCTAATCATGACCGTGACAGTTTTACGGGTGAAGGAAGCCAGAGTACCCTGACAGAACCACCGAGCAACGACGAGCAGCTGCCAGCTCCTCAACATCGTAACGCCGCACTGCAGCACAGGCAGGGTTAGATTGGTTGAAGACATGCGCACCATCGACATGCAGTACGCCTTAGTACACGGCGTCATCGTGCCCCCACGCAGGCAATGGAGATGAAGTGTCTTGCCCAAGGACGCAACGCAGTTGCCGCAGGTGGGATTCGAACTGAGGACCTCTCGGCTTGCAGCCTGCACCTCTACCAACTGAGCCACCACGCTCCCTTATCGGAAAGAGCACATAAAAGTTATGTATATACCACAGGTATATACCACAAAATTAAATTCAAATGCCAGCAAGACAGGGTTAATGATTTGTAGCGAAATGAACATTGACACATTCAGATGATGCCAGTTTGGTGCGTGCATCAATCGAATGGAATTAAGTTAAGAAATTGAACAAACTGAATACAATATACCATTATTATTAACATCAAGTACAACAAACAACAATACTTTGAACACCAACGAAACATAAGATACAGTCACGTGGGTCATGTGAGATAGATATCTATCTCACATGGCCTTCTCACATGAGACATGCATATCTTGCACCAGAAGTGGGGGGAGAAAATGTACAGTACAAGTTCATTTTCCACTGAAACACCCACTTTGGACTCTCCAACCAAACAATACATTTTATTCAGTGAAAATGCATTGAGACACAATTATAAGCAACTGCATTCCAGCAAATCGACCCCTCTTTTCAGGGATACACAAATTGAAAACTTAAAATAACCGCTCAAAGGTTATGCAAAACAAAATTGCATAACCCTTTGGAGCCAAGATATTCCCAATCCCATTGTGTTATCTCTTGTCAGTGTTTTTTTAGCTGGTCATGTAGAGTGCTGAATTATTTTTGGTCATCAAAATTTGCTCACTTGTCTCTTGCCTTATAACAATTTATGGGAGAGTGCCCAAAGGGGCTATCCCATAGCTTGTGACAAGGCAAATTTACAGGTTTTAATTTCACTTCAAAGATAATAGGAGCCACATCCACAAATATGAAGGCTTCTTGTTATTACTTGCAGCACCTGCTCTTCAGAATAATTAAACTTCAATAAAGACCAAATATGAGCCTCCACCATTCTAGCAGTTATTGAACAGTAAAATAAATTGTCTAACTTTAGCATTTTTCAGTTGAACTTCCTTCTGACCATGAGCACAGTACAGCTGCCAAGGACTGGTCACAATCCATGCATGGGCAGTGATGTCCATGCATGCATTTACCAGGAAATAAAAATCAACATCCGCAAAATTTTAATTAATGAAGCACCGGGTTGCACCCGGAGCTTCATTAATTAAATTTGTGATAATTATATCTATAATTAGTATTTGGAATCTAATATTATTATGTCCATGGAAATATTTCCGACCTGTGGAAAGTGACCAGTCCACAGTGACCATACTGGACAGTGTGATATCCTACCCCATCAACCTTCATTGGCCAGGTAAAAACATATAACTGCTCAGATGTATAACTTCGGTTTTCGAAATACATGTACACCACCTGTTAGGCAAATTATGGCATAATCCTTTAAATTCAGAGTAATTCTCAAGACTCCAACTTCTGAAAAGCAACAAATAAAAAACAAAAAACAACAACCAAAATATAACAAGTGCAATGCCGATCGCAGGCGATAAGACTCTAGTCTATAAAACAAGCAAAATATTTTTTAGGCCTGTTGTGCATTTAAAAAATAAGTTGGACGTTATGAAATGGATAAAAGATTTCAACAGCAAGCATGGGAATTGAAGTCCTCTCTCTCCCATTATGCATCTGTACTAATACTCCATTTGCTACCACCCTAAATTTCAACCGTGGTATCATGTTATATTGTGTTAGAAGTAAAGTGTGACTGTGTTAGGCAATAAGGCAGTCATGAGTGTGAGAGTCAGAATGTGGCACGACATTCAGTGATGGTGACTGAAAACTGTTGAAACACGGTAAACAGCTCTATCTTCGGTACCTAGTTGTGATGAGAGTACTAACGCTCTATTGGTTTCCAGGATATTTTTCTACTGTGGTATGGTGTTATATCATGTTATAAGTATAGTGTGACTGCATCAGGTAATAAGACAGTCATCCATTAGCTAGCTGTGTTGAGAGTACTAATACTCTAGTTGCTACCAGCCTGAATTTTAACTGTGGCATTAAGCTATATTGTGTTATAAGTATAGAGTGACTGCATCAGGTGATAAGGCAGTCATGAGTGAGAGAGTCAGAACGTGTCTCGACTTTCTACAATGCTAACAGAAAACTGTTGAAACCCAGTAAACAGCTGTAGTTTTGGTACCTAGCTGTGTTGAGTGTACTAATACTCCATTTGCTACTAGCCTAAAATTCAACCGTGGTATCATGTTATATTGTGTTAGAAGAATAGTGTGACTGCGTCAGGTAATAAGGCAGTCATGAGTGTGATAGTCAGAATGTGGCACGACTTTCAGTGATGGTGACTGAAAACTGTTGAATCACAGTAAACAGCTGTATCTTCGGTACCCAGTTGTGATGAGAGTACTAACACTCTATTGGCTACCAGGATATTTTTCTAAAGTGGTATGGTGTTATATCATTTTATAAGTAAAGTGTGACTGCATTAGGTAATAAGACAGTCTTTCATTAGCTGGCTGTGCTGAGAGTACTAATACTCTATTTGCTACCAGCCTAAATTTCAACCCTGGCATCAAGCTATATTATGTTATAAGTGTAGAGTGACTGCGTCAGGTAATAAGGCAGTCATCAGTGAGAGAGTCAGAATGTGTCTCGACTACCTACAATGCTAACTGAAAACTGTTGAAACACAGTAAAGAGCTCTAGCTTTGGTACCTAGCTGTGTTGAGAGTACTAATACTCCATTTGCTACCAGCCTAAATTTCAACCGTGGTATCATGTTATATTGTGTTAGAAGTATAGTGTCACTGCATCAGGTAATACCAGTCATGAGTGTGAGAGTCAGAATGTGGCACGACTTTCAGTGATGGTGACTGAAAACTTTTGAAACATAGTAAATAGCTGTATCTTTAGTACATACTTGTCATACTAATACTCTATTGGTTACCTGGATATTTTTCTACCGTGGTATGGTGTTATATCATTTTATAAGTATAGTGTGACTGCGTAAGGTAATAAGACAGTCATTCATTACCTAGCTGTGTTGAGAGTACTAATTAGCTAGCTGTGTTAAGAGTACTAATACTCTATTTCCTACCAGCCTAAATTTCAACCGTGGCATCAACCTATATTGTGTTATAAGTATAGAGTGACTGCATCAGGTAATAAGGTAGTCATGAGTGAGAGAGTCAGAACGTGTCTCGACTTTCTACAATGCTAACTAAAAACTGTTGAAACACAGTAAGCAGCTGTAGCTTTGGTACCTAGCTCTGTTGAGAGTACTAGTACTCTATTTGCTACCAGCCTAAATCTGAACCGTGGCATCATGTTATATTGTGTTAGAAGTATAGTGTGACTGCGTCAGGTAATAAAGCAGTCATGAGTGTGAGAGTCAGAATGTGGCATGACTTTCAGTGCCGGTGACTGAAAACTGTTGAAACACAGTAAACAGCAGTATTTTCGGTACCAAGTTGTGATGAGAGTACAAATACTCTATTGGTTACTAGGATATTTTTGTATCGTTGTATGGCGTTAGATCAGTTTTAAGTACAGTGTGACTGCGTAAGGTAATAAGACAGTCATTCATTAGCTAGCTGTGTTGAGAGCACTAATACTCTATTTGCTACCAGCCTAAATTTCAACCGTGGCATCAAGCTATATTGTGTTATAAGTATAGAGTGACTGAGTCAGTTAATAAGGCAGTCATGAGTGTGAGAGTCAGAATGTGCCACGAGGCCCATGACTTTCAGTGGTGGTGACTGAAAACTGTTGAAACACAGTAAGCATCTGTAGCTTTGGTACCTAGCTGTGTTGAGATTACTAATACTCTATTAGCTACCAGCCTAAATTTCAATCGTGACATCAACCTATATTGTGTTATAAGTATAGAGTGACTGTGTCAGGTATGAGACAGTCATGAGTGAGAGAGTCAGAATGTGTCTCGACTTTCTACAATGCTAAATGAAAACTGTTGAAACACTTTAAACAGCTGTAGCTTTGGTACCAAGTTGTGTTGAGATTACTAATACTCCATTTGCTACCAGCCTAAATTTCTACCATGGTATCACGTTATATTGTGTTAGAAGTATAGTGTGACTGCGTTAGGTAATAAGGCAGTCATGAGTGCGAGAGACAGAATGTGCCAAGAATTTCAGTGAAGGTAACTGAAAACTGTTGACACACAGTCAACAGCTGTATCTTCAGTGCCTAGTTGTGATTAGAGTACAAATACTCCATTGGTTTCCAGGACATTTTTCTACTGTGGTATGGTGTTATATCGTTTTATAAGTATAGTGTGACTGCGTCAGGTAATAAGATGGTCATTCATTAGCTAGCTGTGTTGAGAGTACAAATTCTCTATTTGCTACCAGCCTAAATTTCAACCGTGGCATCAAGCTATATTGTGTTATAAGTATAGAGTGACTGCATCAGGTAATAAGTCAGTCATGAGTGAGAGAGTCAGAAAGTGTCTCGGCTTTCTACAATGCCAACTGAAAACTGTTGAAACACAGTAAACAGCTGTAGCTTTGGTACCTAGCTGTGTTGAGAGTACTAATACTCCATTTGCTTCCACCTAAATTTCAACTATTGTATCATGTGGCACGGCTTTCAGTGATGGTGACTGAAAACTGTTGAAACACAGTAAAGAGCTGTATCTTCGGTACCTAGTTGTGATGAGAGTAGTAACACTCTATTGGTTTCTAGGATATTTTTCTACTGTGGTATGGTGTTATATCATTTTATAAGTATAGTGTGACTGCGTCAGGTAATAAGACAGTCATTCATCAGCTAGCTGTATTGAGAGTACAAATACTCTATTTGCTACCAGCCTAAATTTCAACCGTGGCATCAAGCTATATTGTGTTATAAGGATAGAGTGACTGCATCAGGTAATAAGGCAGTCATGAGTGAGAGAGTCAGAACGTGTCTCAACTTTCTACAATGCTAACTGAAAACTGTTGAAACACAATAAACAGCTGTAGCTTTGGTACCTGAGGCACCTACCATTTACCAACAGGAACAACAATGTAATCATTCCATATTGCATTTTTATTCAAAAATTATTGACGTGCATCATCCTCCTATTATGTGTCACCAATGGTATAAATATGAAAGTACAGCCTCGAAGCATCTATCTATTAGATACAGGTGGTAGCCGTAAAATAGGAACACAAAAAAATCAATGAAAATGGTCATCCTTCGGCCATTCTAAAAAAAATTTTCAAAAAAATTTTGATGTGCATCATCCTCCTAGCATCTCTGACCAATGTTAGAAATCCTCCTAGTGATGTGCATCATCTTCCTAGCAGCTCTGACCAATGTTAGAAACCTCCTAGCATCTGTGACCAATGTTAGAAACCTGAAAGTAATAGCTCAAAACATGTTTAAGATACAGGTGATAACGTCAAATATGGCAAAAAAAATGACAACAAAAAAGTCTGTCATTCAGCCATCTTGAATTTTTTTTTTTTAAATTTCGGCCATCTTGACTTTTTTTCTAAAAAATTTGACGTGCATCACCCTCCTAGCATCTCTGACCAATGTTAGAAATCTGAAAGTAATAGCTCAAAATATGTCTAAGATACAGGTGGTCACATCAAATATGGCAAAAAAATAACAACAAAAATGGCTGACATTCAGCCATCTTGAATTTTTTTTTTAAAAGATTTTGGCATGCATCATTCTCCTATGGTGTCTGACAAATGTTGAAAATTTAAAACTAATATCTCAAAACATCTCCAAGATATGGGTGATAACTTAACTTGAGAATGCAAAAAATGAACAAACATGGCCCGGCCATCTTGAATTTTTTTATTTCAAAAAATTTTGACGTGCATCATCCTCATACCATCCATGAACAATGTTAGAGATCTGAAACAAATATATTAAAACATGTCTAAGATACAGGTGGTAACATCAAATGAAGCAAAAAATGAAAGTGTCAATGACACTGTAGCTCAACTTAAGACATGTACATGTATAGTATGTGACACAGCAATGACAAACATCTAGGTAATGACTTGATAACAAAGGTACATATAAAGTATCGTAACTGACCGTAGCCTGTAACAAATGTATAGGTAAAGTATTCTAAAGGTGGGTGACAGACAGATGCTAAACTAGAAAAGAAATATTTGAGTCCCAGAGTGGGTCTGAGTGAACCCCAAAATATTTGTTCTCATAGTACAGTGATAACAAAGGCACCCCAAAACACACTCGTGCCTGTCGCAAGGTGAAAACAAAGGTACCCAAGAAGTTTTGTGAAGATCAGTTCATAAATACGAGCTGTATAGAAGTTGTGACAAAAAACTTATTGGTCCTAATTTCGGGACAAAATGGCCACTGGCAGCCATCTTGAATTTTGGACCACACCCAGAAACACTCGTTCTCGTCCCAAGGTGATAACAAAGGTACCCAAGAAGTTTCGTGAAGACCGGTTGATAAATACAGCCTCTAGCCCGAACCGTATTGACATGTGCACTTACAGTGTATAAGTTGCACTGAATAAATCAAAGTTCATCTAATTTGCATAATTTCTGCACGAGAAAAAAACCCATACTATATGTGATGTATTCCATGTTACTAAACATTCATACAAAAATTTATTCAAATCAAACTTTCATACAGAAGTTCTGTACAAAAGACTGATTACACTAATTTTGGTACAAAATGGCTGCTGGTGGCCATCTTGAATTTCGGACCACACCCAAAAACACTCGTTCTCATCCCACGGTGATAACAAAGATACCCAAGAAGTTTCGTAAAGATCGGTTCATAAATACGGCCTCTAGCCTGAGCCGTATAGAAGTTGTGTACAAAAAACTGATTAGACCTAATTTTGGTACAAAATGGCCACTGGCAGCATCTTGAATTTTGGACCGCACCCAGAAACACTCGTTTTCGTCCCAAGGTGATAACAAAGGTACCCAAGACATTTCGTGAAGATCGGTTCATAAATACAGTCTCTAGCATGAGCCGTATTGTCATGTGTACTTACAGTGTATAAGTTGCACTGAAAAAATCAAAGTTCATCTAATTTGCATAATTTCTGCACGAGAAAAAAAACATGTATTATATGTGATGTATCACATGGTACTAAACATTCATACAACATTCATACAAAAAATTATTCAAATCAGCGCTTTCATATGGAAGTTCTGTGCAAAAATCTGATTGCACCTAATTTTGTACAAAATGGCTGCCATCGGCCATCTTGAATTTCGGACCGGACCCCAAAACACTCATTCTCGTCCCACGGTGATACGAAAGGTACCCAAGAAGTTTCGTAAAGATCGGTTCATAAATACAGCCTCTAGCCCAAGCCGTATTGACATTTGTACTTACAGTGTTGATTACAGTGCTGAAAGTAACACTAAATACATCAAAGTTAGTCTAATTTGCATAATTTACGCACGAGAAAAAAACCCGTATTATATGTGATGTATCCCATGGTACTAAACATTCATACAAAACATTATTCAAATCAGCGCTTTCATATGGATGTTCTGCGCAAAAATCTGATTGCACCTAATTTTGTACAAAATGGCTGCCAGCGGCCAACTTGAATTTCGGATCGGACACAAAAACACTCGTTCTCGTCCCACAGTCATAACAAAGGTACCCAAGAAGTTTCGTAAAGATCGGTTCATAAATACGGCCTCTACCCTGAGCCGTATTGAATTGTTGACGGACAGATGGATGACTGGCCATGGCATAAGCTTTGCCAAAGTTGAGCTAATGATGACAAAAATGGCCGCCAGTCGGCCATCTTGAATTTTTTTCACAAAGTTTTAACATGCATTGTCCTCCTATTATGTGTCACCAATAAAAATGAAAGTACATCATCGAAGCATCTACGAGATACAGGTGGTAACATAAACTAAGATACAGGTGGTAACATCAAATATAGCAAAAAAAATGACAACAAAAATGGCTGCCATTGGGGCCATCTCAAATTTTTTTTTTCAAAAGATTTTGGCATGCATCCTCCTCCTATGATGTCTGACAAATGTTGATAATTTAAAACTAATATCTCAAAACATCTCTAAGGTACGGATGATAACGTAACTTGAGAATGCAAAAAATGAACAAAAATGGACGTCATTCGGCCATCTTGAATTTTTTTTTTTCAAACAATTTTGACGTGCATCATCCTCATAGCATCTATGAACAATGTTAGAAACCTGAAGCAAATATATCAAAACATATCTAAGATACAGGTGGTAACATCAAATGAAGCAAAAAATTATGACAAAAATGGCCGCCAGTCATCCTCCTATTATGTGTCACCAATGGTATAAAAATGAAAGTACATCATCGAAGCATATATGAGATACAGGTGGTAACATAAATGAGGACAGACAGATGGACAGACGGAGTGCAATTCAATAGTCCCCCAAAACGGTGAAACCGTGGAGGACTAAAAAGAGAACAATGACTGTCCAATTAAGGGTTTATGATAAATTTGTTTGAAACTCCAATTTGAACAGGGTGCTTTTAGAGAAGCACAACAGGTTATCCTAGAAAATTATTGACAACCTTTGGAGAAACTTAATGTAGGATTATCAAATTTTTGCATTCCTGTCTCTGTGTGTTTCAACTTTTTCACAGATCTACGCCAAGGGGTAATGTGTTGGTGGAAGCTTTTTATTGCTGTTCAGGTGGTAATATCCTCCCCTACATACATTGTACTGTAAACGGGTTATAGAGTAAAAGAAAAAAGACTGAACACCGCTGCAGTAAAGATAGGCAATACACCAAACAAAAGAACCGATACCAATATCATGAGGATACCTAATGAAAGTGTCCATGATGAAAAGGATAATGTTCAATGTTTATGAAAGGATTATGAAATAGGACAAGAATTGTGATAATTGGGAATATGTTAATTTCTGTACCCTGTATGCTATGTTTTTAATAAAAACAATATGAGGTGTACACTGTACTAAAGAATCGAGGGGTGGGTTAATGTAGCCCTCACAATTAATGTATGTGGCCGTCACAGTTAATGTATGTCAACAAAAGTTACCAAGTTACAGTGAAATTATTCCAAAACGAGTCATTCTATCAAGTTACAATGAAATCCCTTCATAAATACGGCCTGTAGACTGTGCTAAAGGTTTTCTGCTTCGGGCCTGTGTAGCCATCACGGTTGATCGATCGTAACCAAAAGGGAACGTCCTCATCTAAACATTATACCGAGTCATCCTACTAAGTTACAATGAAATCCCTTCATAAATATGACCTGTAGTCTGTGCTAAATTTTTGTGGTTTTGGCCTCGGGCTGCCATCATGGATGAATGATCACGACCAAAAGCGAACATTCTCAACTTGGCATTATTATCTGGAGTCATCCTACCAAGTTACAATGAAATGGCTTCATAAATATGACATGTAGACTGTGCTAAAGGTTTTCAGTCTTCGGGCCCCTGCAGCCATTCATGACAGCTGACCAATCACGACCAATAGGGGACATTCTCATCTAGACGTTATATGGAGTCATCCTACCACGGTACAATGAAATCCCTCCATAAATACGACCTGTACAATGTGCTAAAGGTTTTTGGCTCGGGCAGCCATCACGGCTGAATGATCACGACCAAAAGGGGATGCTCTCATCTAGACATTATATGGAGTCAACCTACCAAGTTACAATGAAATCCCTCAATAAATATGATCTGTAGACTGTGCTAAAGGTTTTCGAGTTTTGGGCTCGGGCTGTCATCCCGGTTGACAGATCGCAACCAAATGGGGCAGTTCTCATCTAGACATCATAAGGAGTCATCCTACCAAGTTACAATGAAATCGCTACATATTAAATATGACCTGTAGACTGTGCTAAAGGTGTTTTGGTTTCGGGCTTGGGCAGCCATCACGGTTGACAGATCATGACCAAAATGGGACGTTCTCATCTAGACATGACCTCAAACATGCATATGAAATTTCGTGACAATCGGAAAGAATGTAACAGATTCAACGTGTCACAAGAACTACGGGCTGTAGCCTGTGCTAAAGGAAAATGTGAACAGACTCACAGACTTCCGTATGCGTGATGGCAATAGCTTATCTTGACTTTGTCAAGTTCAGCTAAAAACCGAACCAAACCAATCGCTGAATACAGAAACTATCTGAATTTTCAAATTTTCCTACACTTGTTATTTATAAGTCCCTGTTAAGGCTTCATAACAGTTGAAAGGTTCATTTTCATGAAAGAAGTGACTGTTTTTCTTTTTCAGTTCTGCTAACCCTCAAAGGACTGGGCAACTGTCCTGAATTCCCATTAAACTACAACCTCTACATGTCCAATTGCTTAGCAGGGATTTCTAATCAAGTCCTGGCAGCCTCTTGAGGCAGCCAAGACCAGACTAGACATCACTTCCCAGATGATTTGTCTATTGTCAACAGGGCCTCTTAAAGATGGCATGGTCAAGGCACATGCTCTGAGATCGCAAAAGCCCAGCTGAAATAGGTGATTAAGGTGTGATTGGAACAAATCACAAAAATTTGTACTTTAGATATGATTTGTGGTCGTAAAAAAAAGTCATTGTTGAACTCAATTTGGCAGTGGCATTTATAGCATTGTGGTAGAATGACACTACAACAACTTATTTTTTTTATCAGCAAATGTCAGTCAAGTCAGATACTGAATACCGAACCAATAAAAAAATATTGGAAAAAAACAAACTAAAAAATCCAATACCGCCCATCTCTAAAGTCATTTGGAGGTGACAGTCTACCACATTTTCAAGTGTTATAAATGCACCACCACCTGAAAAGTAAACATACATAGATCGTATTACAATAGTTTGTCCACTAATCTCACAGCAATAATGTCAATGAAATTACTTTGTATACTGGACCTACATTCTCGAGGTTGCCTGCAATCTAAAATATAGGTCTTGATATCTCAGTTTCTTAACCCTCCATCCAATGAACACGCTATCTACATTTTATATTTTAATTAAAGTTTTTTGAAATTTTTCACAAAACTGCAGCAAAGTCATATATCATGTGACCACCCACTCTTTGGAATGAACTCAACGGTGAGGGGGGTCACATGATATAGTTTTTGTTAAGAAAATGTTAAATTTAATATTGTTTCAACTGCTCTATTCGTAAATTATGGAGTTGATTGGTTTAATAGTGTTAACCAGCATGTTGTCCCCAGTGGCATACCCATGGGTGGAGGGTGGGAGGGGGTGGGGGAGGTGGGGGGGGGGGGGGGTGGGGGTGGTGGGGGATGAGGAGGAGCACATGCTCCCCCCAAATTTCAGTCATGTCCCCATGTTAACCCATGCAGGGAACATGAGACAAGAACTTTTAGTATCCAGATCTTTAAACTTGCAAGATGTTTGCGCCATCAAAAAAGAATATAACACATTTGGACTCAAGGAAATTGCATTTTTATGGTCTGGAATCTCAAAAATTTCCAGAGGGAACCAACCACATCCCCCCCCCCCCACCCCACCTCCCCTCCAATGAGAGGGGCACACCACTCCTCGTGCTCACCTTCATCTCGTCGCTGTGCAACTAGGATGATGCTGTGCATCATATTGTCTACGTCCCCCTAGATATCACTCTTGTTGTCTTGCCTGCATAACTTTGATAACCTGGCTATATGCACCTGACTGTCCCAGGCTGAGTAATGTACAAATAGTAGGCTACTGTTACCTACATTGTACACAGAACCCCAAAAACCAAAGCCTCTAACTAAAGGTCAATTAACCCTTTGATTTGGTATGCAAATCTGCAAAACATTTTGCATGAAGATAATTCATTTTATTTGTTTATTGGTGTTTAAGGTAACTATCAGCATCTACAATAGTTTTGACTATATCACAATAAAAATAGGAAGTTAACTTTAGCAATCTTTCATACCCATACAGTTGGAACTAGAAGTCCTGTCACAATTAGCACAGAAAATGCTCATTAATTAATGTGCTCCTATGAAGTAGTCTGATATACACAAGAGTGTTTGAAAGCAATAAATATTGAGACTACAGTATGTGGGAGGTGGATCACTACTATATCGCTGTGGGGTAGATTTGATTTCATAGTGTAATACTTACCTGATGGAAATATACATCAGGATTTGTTTCCCTTAAAGTGTTCATTATGACGGGAACGTTTAAATAAACGCCCCCTAGACCTCGACTCCCATGCACATGCGTCAAAATTCCTCAGTCTTGTTTCTTCGGCGAAAGTGTTCAGTCTATGATTTTCACTTCTCTTCAAGTTTTTATTTGATCGGTTTCAATTATTACCGTAGTCAGTTTATGAAATATTTTGCTGTTATGTTATAACACTGGCAGAGGCTAGTCTCACTTCAGCGAGTTTAGATAGCCATAACAAATCTTCTGGTTTTTCTGCAGCAAAATCGAAACCGGAAGACAGCGGCAAGGTCAAGGGTAAAACGGATTTACGGGAGGAAATTTCTTCTGTTCAAGATTCAGTGGCTTCAGTGACAGAACAACTTTGCACGTTTATGCCTTTAATTCAACAATTACTTGTTGCAAAATCAAGTGACACTTTGGGTGGGCACAAAAATGCAACTGACAGAGAATCACAATCTGACACTTCGGTGTGCAGAATTCTTCTCAACTGCACATTTCAGGCAGACCTAAACCACATGCTTCAGATCCGGAGGATACGCTTTCCATTCACGCTAACAGAAATGAAATGTCTTGTTTGGGCGAAGATTTTGACTCAGATAATGAGACTTCCAGGTCATCATTTAGTCGTTCATGTGTTCCAAATTGTTTTCACAAATATTCTCTGAAGGAAAATGACTCTCCTTCACATACTACTGTGTCAGACACTGATTTAGTTCCTAAGCCGAGCCTTCTCATGTCAGTGTTTGGTGATGATGCTAAAACAAAACCTCACAAAGTAGATTCAGCACTTTCCTTGTATGATTCTCAAATTGACATTCTGAATGGTTCTTGGCATTCACTGTCTCCATTGAATATTTCAGCATACAAGGAAGAGTATAAGCTTAATTTTCCAATTTCGGATGCTGCTGCAGATTTCTTTCAACTTCCAAAAATTGATGATATTACTCAACAGTTATCGAAACGTCATGGTCCCAAAGCGGGGAAAATGAAGTTTAACAGATTGTATTCAAAACCCTTTAAAACATTTGAAACTATTGCCTTCAAGGAACAAGCATCTAGCCGTATGGGTGTTATTGTTATGGCTTACATTCAACAAGCATTGGCTTCTTTGGTTAATAAATTACATGAGAGTGATCCCAACATGGACTTGGTTACTCAAATGGTGCGTGACATTTTTGCTATGTCCGTCAAAGCTATGGATCAATCGGCACAGTCTGGTGCTTTTCATCATTTAATTCGCCGTAAAGCCACTCTTCTTGATACAGGTCTTGAAGACATTTCGGATGTCAGTGATAAATTTCTTGGTCTAGCACTTTCTAGTGATGGCATTTTAGGGAAAGCATTCGAGGAGAAACTAAAGTCTTGCTCTGAAACCAGAATCTGTTACCTGAGTTGAATACACAGAATCTGTCAAAAAACAACACTGCTTCCACAAGTTTCAAAAGGAAACCATTTTCTGCTTTGGACAGTAGTAACCCAAAAAAGGGCCATTTTGATTCTTCAAGTCATAAAAGTTTTGAACACTCCTATTCTAATCAATTCCAAAGTAATAAACCTTCAGTACAATTTTCTCCGGATCATCATGAAAAATCTACCCGACACAGTCACCAGGGTAAACAGTCCTTTCGTGGAAAAAGGAGATGACTACACGGTCAGCAGCAATCCACATGTGGGTATTTTGTGCCTACGATTAAAGATCTCTATGGGAGGACGTTTGCACCATTTTTATCAAGTTTAGGCAAACATAACCAGCGAGAGCTGCGTTCTAAACATAATTCTCAATGGTTATCAATTGGAATTCAACAGCAAATCTCCACACAAAGGTATCCGTCGGACTTGCATTTCACTAAAACGCATTCCTCTTCTGAAGGCCAAGGGAGAAATTCAAGATTTGCTAGCCAAAAGAGCTATAGAAAGAGTAGACCAGTGATGCCAGAACAACTGTTTCTACAGCCCTTTCTTCCTAGTACCCAAGAAAATGGGGGATTTCCGACCAGTAATCAATCTAAGAGTATCAATGTCAAATTCTACTCGTAGCTCCACTTTGGCCGAGACGACAGTGGTTCAACCACATTCTCCAGTTTCTGATCGCAGTTCCAATACAATTACCGTCGATTGTCGATCTGCTTCACCAACCAAAGTCTCAAATTGTGTATCCCAATCCTCAGATATTCCAATTAACTGCATGGCTGCTATCAACAAACAATTTGAAACAAAAGGCTTTTCTGAGGAATCTAGACGATTACTGTCCGCCTCTTGGAGAAAAGGGACCCAAAAGGATTACTCAGTCAAGTTCCGGAAATTCTATCATTGGTGTCATTCAAGGGAAACTGATCCCTATTCAGCCTCTGTAACTGACGCTGCAGATTTTTTAACCTTTCTCTTTGCTGAAGGTCTGCAGTATCGGACTGTGGCAGGATACAGATCTATGCTATCGAATGTTCTGCCCCTTTTCAATGATATTCCGATGGGCCAGCATCCTTATATCACTCGATTGCTGAGGGGTGTTTTCAATTCTCGGCCACCCAAGATTCGCTTGATACCTGATTGGGACTTGCCGCGGGTTTTAGATACATTGTGGGAATCTCCTTTTGAATCGTTATGGAGTGTACCGTTGAAATATCTTTCTTGGAAAACAGCGTTTCTAATCACTATTACTTCTTTTAGGCGATGTAGTGACCTTCAGTCGTTACAAATTGGGGATGATGCAGTTATGGTACAAAGGAAAGGCATCACATTTGTTTGCCAAGGTTTAGCAAAACAAGATCGTCCAAATCATTTTGGATCTACTATCTTTATTCCGGGATCTCCTTCAGACAAATTCTTGGATCCTTAGCGGACTATTTATCAATATTTCAAATGTACAGAACAGTTTCGTCATTCTGGTGCTCATTTTGAGAATCGCCTTTTTCTGTCCTTCCAAAGACCGCTTCATCCAATTTCTTCACAAACTTTAGCCTCCTGGATTGTTAACACCATTAAACAGGCTTACTCTGATTCAGATATATCTGTAAAAGCTCATTCCACAAGGTCTGTGGGACCATCACGGTTCAATCAATTATGGACAGAGCTGATTGGTCCAAGGAATCTACATTTACCAAGTTTTACCTCAAAGATGTAAATATTTCAGCTGTAAATGTGTTGTAACTGAAAGAAAACAACAACAAAAAATTGCGAAATCGACGCCGTAGCTGCGACGGGTGGTGCAATCTCAAAAAATTGTGACATCGACGCCGTAGCTGCGACGGGTGGTGCAATTTCACAAAATTCTAAGTCCATCAAGGGCCATAACTCCAAGAAAAATATTTGGAACAACACATGCATTGAACAGTGGCTAGACATCAATAAGATACACTTACAGTTAAAACTAGAAGTCCTGTCACGAATAGTGCGCTTATCTAGGCTTAATTGCGCGTTGGAATTGCGCGCAATTGCCATATCGAATGGCATCCAAAGCACGGCAGGTTCTCTTGGTTACTCATAGCAAACACATGCAATGTTTCTGCCAGTGGACCTCCGGGTTACCCAGAGGTCCATTGGCTGAAACATTGCTTGTGCACAGGCCATATGTACAGAATTTGATAGCTTTACTTGGGCCATAACGCGTACATTAACGGGCATATCAACATGCTATTTGTGCGCATTTCATGACAGGACTTCTAGTTTTAACTGTACATGCCAAATATAAAGTCATTCCATCAAGTATTTCAAAAGTTATTGAGTTTTGAAACTTGTTGGTCACAGACAGACCGACCGACATTCTAAGTTCATCAAGGGTCATAACTCAAAGAAAAATATTTGGAACAACACATGCATTGAACAGTGGCTAGACATCAATAAGATACACTCACATGCCAGATATAAAGTCATTCCATCAAGTATTTCAAAAGTTATTGAGTTTTAAAACTCGTTGGTAACAGACAGACCGACCAACAGACAGACCGACAGACCGACATTGCCACTTATAGAGCTGCTAGTCGCAGCTAAAAATTCTAAGTTCATCAAGGGCCATAACTCCAAGAAAAATATTTGGAACAACACATGCATTGAACAGTGGCTAGACATCAATAAGATACACTTACATGCCAAATATAAAGTCATTCCATCAAGTATTTCAAAAGTTATTGAGTTTTGAAACTCGTTGGTCACAGACAGACGGACCGACAGACCGACGGGCCATAACTCCAAGAAAAATATTTTTAACAACAAATGCATTGAACAGTGGCTAGACATCAATAAGATACACTTACATGCCAAATATAAAGTCATTCCATCAAGTATTTCAAAAGTTATTGAGTTTTGAAACTCGTTGGTCACAGACAGACCGACCGACCGACCGACAGACGGACAGACCGACACTGCCACTTATAGAGCTGCTAGTCGCAGCTAAAAACACATAAAAAAAAAGAAAATTTCACATCATGCACATAGAGGTGATGGATGTTTCAGTGTGTATTTGTACATTTACTCAACTGTGTGAATAATGTTGTAAATGAACTATACAAAACAGGATTTCTCTCCGTCCTGCGGAAGGTTACGGCTTCTCCAGCAACTGGTTTGCTTTGAAAACTGAAATATATTCTGATGTATATTTCCATCAGGTAAGTATTACGCTATAAAATAAAATTGAAAAATTTGTTTTCAAGTTATAATTTTATGAATAAGTAATACTTACCTGATGAGTCTCCCACTGCCTCCCCTTCCGAAGCCTTCTGGGTGAACACTTTCGCCGAAGAAGACTGAGGAATTTTGGCGCATGCACATGGGACAGGAAGTCGAGGTCTAGGGGGCGTTCATTTAAACATTCCTGGCGTAATGAATACTTTAAGGGAAACAAATCCTGACGTATATTTCCATCAGGCCTAGGTAAGTATTACTTATTCATAAAATTATAACTTGAAAACAAATTTTTCACTCAGAAAATATTTACAATTTTTTAGGACAAAACACAAGAAGCAATTGCAAACTTCCATCACATGGACCACTGGGTTGCAATCGTTTCTTGTGCTTTTAGGAACAATTATGAATACTTTTCGAGTGGAGGAGATAAGGCATTGTGATTAAGTAGTAATCTAGTCTCTTCATTCTGTATTTGAATTTTAATATCTATTCAAGTTATTACATGCACCTGTATCTCAGCAGAGGTTTGGTATAATGTTAATGATGTCTGTTTACTAGTAAAGAATTGTACAGAGTTGGGCACACTAGGTTTCTACAAGAATTGAGTTATGCTAATGGTGCAGTTTGACAGGGACACAAGTGCACTTACTCAGAGCACTATTACTTCAAAACAGCGCACATAACAGTCACAGTAGTTCTAGTTTCAACAGTGGTCCCAGGCTTAGCTAATTTGTGTCTTGTCTTTCTAAGGCCTACGGGCACCCACTGATATCTGTTTCAAGTGTGCTGGATCTGAGAAATGCACAAGCCTAAAGCTAAAGATATTTGTCAAAATAAAACTCAAACAGCACAGGGGAAAAAAACATTTTTCACCCAGCTTTCGGTCTGCTGAAGACCTTCTTCAGGGTACAAACATAACACGAAAAAATACACATAGACGACGAAAGGAATGAAATGTGGCAATAAAAGTTCTTAGTGAGCCAATTTCTGACTGAACGGGTGTGTAATACCACCTGAAAAGAAAAGAAACTGGGATAAATGTAGAAAGGAAGAGGTAAAAAAATACTGTTATATATATAAGTACATTATTTAGTGTGAGGACAGGTACAGGAATGTTTTTTGTTTTATTGGGGTTTAACAACACTTCTGACATTGAGATGCTATATCAGTAAAAAGCCTGAAAAATTAAAAATTTTTAGTAAATTTTGTTTCTTAACATACCTACCACAATTGTTAACAATTGGCTGTAACATAAGTGCAAGCCCTACTTCGGAACTAACTCAAGCTTTTAGAATCTTTTCCAAACGAGTTGGAAAAATACTAGAGTGCAAAAGCACGAAAAAGATCGAAAAAAAGAGTCGAGCAAGACCAGCGCTCGAAATTACAGGTACTCTCTCTGCACACCTCTTGCGTTTACCGAGCGCATGTGCAACAACCGTGACGTCAATTCCTGTATTTCCGCCAACGAGAAGTTTGTGATTTAGCGGGGAGGCATCGATATCAAAGATATCCCCAAGGAGGGTGGGTCTCCGGTAAACAATTGTGGTAGGTATGTTAAGAAACAAAATTTACTAAAAAATTTTAATTTCTTTTCAACCTACTCACAATTGTTTACAATTGGCTGAATAAACAATAGGAGGAGGTGAATCACATAACCAATACCAACAAGAGTAGCAGAACGAAGCAAGGATGGCAGAGAACAAAAACGAAAACCTGTAATGAAGATAGAGAGAAGGCACCTGAAAAGAACAAGGCTGAGCGAAGCGCAACCTCGACAAAAACAATTTTAACGAGGGTGCACAACAGCCTGAGCAGCAACGAGAGGGCCTAAAGAATAAAGGTCCTCAGATTGCTGCTGAAGGTGGCGGAGATAAAAGGAGGAGAAGGTAGAAGCATTCCTCCAGTAAGCCACATTCATAACATCACGGAGCGAAACAGAATTGGAGAACGCCCAGGATGTAGAAATGGCACGAACCTCATGAGCATTAAGCCGGTTCGAAACAAGATCCGACGCAGACAAGCGAGAATAAGCCAGCTTGATTGCAAGACAGATCCACCTGGAAATAGAATGGGAAGAGATAGACTGCCTCTTAGGAATGAGAGACAGAAAGAATCTCTTCCGACCCCTCCTAATGAACTGAGTGCGAGTAAGGTAAGTCTTGATCGCACGAACAGGACAAAGAAGAGCCCTCCGGCCATCGACAGCGGGGAGAGCCCGAATGCAGATGGGAGGAGGTACCGAATCAGGAAGTTGATTCTTAGCCAGAAAAGAGCAATCAGTAGTGAAGGTGACACTGTTAGCCTCATTTCGGAAGAAGGCAGAATCAACAGATAGCGCATGAAGCTCACTGACTCGACGAGCAGAAGCAAACGCTAGAAGAAAAGCCGTCTTATAGGTGAGAAAACACATGTCGGTCTCAGATAAAGGCTCGAATGGCGCCCCCTCCAAACAGTGCAACACCCATGCCAGGTTCCACTTGGGTGTAAGATGCAAAACTCGAGGCCTCTTCAAAGAAAAGTGCCGAATAAGTTTGGAGAGAAAAAGATTACGACCGATGCACCGCTTTCCCAAGAGAAAGTATCAGACAGCATAGACCGATAGCCCTTAATCGTAATAGGCTGGAGGCCCTTGGAGTCAAAAAGAAAAACCAGAAAATCCGCAATTTGAGCGATTGACGGATCACGGTAATTCACATTGTGATCTGCACACCAGCGGCAGAAAACCTTCCACTTGGCAGCATAAGTCATGCCAGTGGAATGCCGCCGCGATGCAGAAATGCACCTCCACTGATCGTCTCGAAAAACCTCTACGTCGGAGACTGGACCTGATAAAAGACAGGCGTGAAGGGACAGGCTCGCCAGGTTGTTGTGATACTTCCTGGGACGACCCTGTGAAAGAAGATCACGACGTAGAGGTAGATGAATCGGTCGATCGGCCAATAGAGGCCGCAGCAGATTGATCCACACCCTCTGTGGAGACAGGGGTGTCATCAGAATGATCCTGCAACTGCAAGCAAGAATCTTCGCTAATACTTGAGGAAGAATCGGTGCAGGAGGAAAGGCATAGCCGATCCAAACTGTCCAGTCCAGAGACAGAGCGTCTACTGCAAAAGCCAGAGGATCTGGACAAGGGGAGACAAAGGTCTCTACCTGATGATTCCAGCGAGTAGCGAAAAGGTCGACCTGAGGACGGCCCCACTGCTCGCAAATCGCCTGAAACACCGACCGATGTAGCATCCATTCGGTTGGAAGGACACTGTTGCGTCGGGACAGGGAGTCGGCTAGGACGTTGAGACGCCCGGGAATGTGTCGAATGGACACCCGAGCGTTCACATCCCGCGCCAACAGAAGAAGAAAACCCCGAGACAGCCGATACATGGGAATCGAATGTGTGCCTCCTTGATTCCGTATGTAGGCCACTACTGTCGAATTGTCCGAAAGAAGTAGGACAACATGGTCCGACAGATGAGGGATCCAAAGCCGGAAACTCAACAGAAGAGCAAGGAGCTCCTTCTGGTTGATATGAAGGCCTACCTGCTCGCTGTCCCACTCTCCGTGAGTAGACAGGCCGAGAGGATCCAACGTCGCACCCCCAGCCCCGATCGCTGGCATCCGCAGTTATGATGCGATCAGCCAAAGGAAGATCCAACGGAACACCCTGTGTAAGCCAGGGAATATCTGCCCAAGTGCGGAGGTGACAAAGCAGAGACCGAGGAATAGTGAGTTCCAAGTCCAGCGGATCTACATTCGGACGCCAATGATCCAACAATGAAAGAAATCCTGACTGGAGGCGAATCGAGGTGAGAACCTTCACTTGCGGCCTCGACGAGGCCCCCGAGAGGAGAAACCACCTCGGGAAGTGACAGAGTCCTGAGACTTTCCAGCCTGAGGCTGCCAGCGAGCCTGGCCACGTCGGCGCTTCTTATGAGCAGAAGGAGCAGACGTAGCCGAAGGCGTAGCCGACGTCGCTGACGAGGGAGACGCAGCAGCACGCTTGGCAGGCCTGGAACGACCCCCACCCGCAGCAGCAAGTTGGTCAAGCTGTCTCAGCAAAAGCTGGTCCTTCGAATGACGAAGAACTTCGCCACGAACAGCTTCCACGGAACCATGGAACAACTGAGGTCCCACCAAAGAGGCAGACCTCAGAACAGCACGTTGCTCAGAAGGAAGGGATGGTAAAGAATCCAACACCGCATCCCGGCGTGCCAGCTCCAAATTAGCCGTGTTACAGGCATGAGCGTGTGTCAAGTTCATAAGAGCCTGTGACAAAACGCGAAAACGCGTCTGAGCGTCATCAAACTCCCCTGGTGGAAAATATTCAGCCAGAGCAGCAACGACATGGTCCGCGAGAGATAACATACCCAGCATTTCTCGGGACAGGCCCACCATAGACTCAACTACCGACATCGGGAGAACTGCCGACTTAGGCTTAGTCAACCCGAGGAAAGAAGAATCCTCATCCACAGTAGTCATCCCTTGGAAGACTGGTGGAGAGACGGAATCGTACACACGAAACCGCGATGGAGGCAGAAAGGCATCAGCTCTAGAAAAGAAGGAACCCTTGAGGGCCTTAGAACGCATTTTGGCGTCTAAGCCCTGGAAGGACTCAACAACCTGAGCCGATTGCAGAGGACGCAAAGCCCCGGAGCTAGAAGGCTCAACAGGGTTACGGCGCTCCACAGTGGACCGCGGCCGAACGGTCACAGAAGGCTGGTCGGAAGGCTGAACGTCTGGCAATAAGCCAAAGACGAAATCCAAAGCCTGCCCCAAGACTGACGGGGGGCCCATCACCTTCAAGATACTCGTCATCCTCCGTAGCAGAGGAGTCGTAGCCCAACTCGGGCTGACCAGCAGAAACCTCCTGTGAATACTGTGCAGTATCCACGGGGCCAGGCGAGACATCTCGGCGACTGACCAAAGGAGGTTGTGCCTACAGGGAGGCCAACTTGAGGGTTGCCGGAAAGCAACCAGGTGAGCGCCAAAACGGCCTGGCGCAGGACACCCTGAGAATCCGTCGCAGCAGAATCGCCCGATGGAGTGTCCTCCCAATGGACCCTTCTGGTAGAAGAACCCAAAATCTCAGAAGAGGCCGACGGCGAACGTAGATCGGCAGACAGAATAGGAGCATGATGAGAAGACACCGGAGGATAGTCCCAATTGTGACGCCCAGGGGCCATCACTGACCTTTGCGAAACAGAAGGTCCTGCCTGCAAATCCTCTAAAGTGACCGACGGCACACGTCGATCGGTAGCTGGACCTAGGACACGGTGAGAAGACACCGGAGGATTGTCCCAAGAATGACAGGAACCTGTCATTGGCCTCTGTGCAGCAGACGGCCCCCAACTGCATATCCTCTGAGACCGACGGCAAGCATCGAACGACACCCAGACTCGGAACACAGTGAGGAATCACCGGAGGAAGGTTCTGAGAGTGACAGCTAACAGGGGCTGTCACTGACCGCTGCCGAACAGCAGGCCCTGGGTGCCAACGTCCCAACACCATCCCGCTAGGCGGCACACTAGCAGGGGAAGGTGGTACGATAAACGATTCACTCGAGGGACGAGGAATCGCTGCCGAAGCGACTGGCCGGCTCAACCGACTAGCAGCAAACCTAGCCAGATGAGACGGAGCAGACAGCAAACCCGCACAGCCCCGCCGCAAGGCTGGGGGAGGCTGAGAACACACAGACACACCAGCAGATACAGCCTCGGTCCTCCGAGACTGTAGACCATCCCCAGAGGAGATGGAAGAGCCACCATCAGACAGAATAGGATCTGGAGTAGCAACTTCCTCAACAACGGTCGACGGTGTAGGAGGCAGATCGGAGAGGTTACCGAGCTGACCTCGGAAAAGCTCTCAACGAAAACAGACGCCTCAATAGTGACATCAGAAGACAAAGAGACCACGGTCTCCTTGTCAGGTATCACTGAACTAACACCACCAACAGTTGCAGAGGAACTCGCCACAGAAGGCAGATCCGAATCCTGTGTGACAGAGTCATCACGTGCACCAGCAGAAATGTCTGCTACGGCACGGCTACCCTTACCCCGAGAACGAGGGGTTCTAGCTCTGGAAAGAACCACCTTGTTCACAGAAGCCCAGAATTTAGAGGACCAAACCCCACAAATACCACAAGATTGGGCCTGAGTGCAATTGTTGCAAGTGACACATGTGGCATGAGAGTCGTCCACATGCTTCACTTGCAAACAAGAGGTACAAGGAATAGTCTTAGGCATTATATCAAAAGAATAATCAAGCTTCCCGCCGACAGAAAACAGCACTAAGGTCGTGTTCACACGTGGGGGAAAGACAAGACAAAGTGTGAAGATACAAGCAATAAAAATACAAATTAACATGAAATAATAATAATTTGGTAGCTTGATAAAAGGATACAATCCAGTAGCACACTAAATATGGAGAATAAGTTGTTCACGAAGAATAACAGCATAAATTAGCACGAGTCACAAAAATTTCCGACCATGTACAATGGCGGAAAATAAAGGAATTGACGTCACGGTTGTTGCGCATGCGCTCGGTAAAGGCAAGAGGTGTGCAGAGAGAGTACCTGTAATTTCGAGCGCTGGTCTCGCTCGACCCTTTTTTTCGATCTTTTTCGTGCTTTTGCACTCTAGTACTTTTCCAACTCGTTTGGAAAAGATTCTAAAAGCTTGAGTTAGTTCCGAAGTAGGGCTTGCACTTATGTTATAGCCAATTGTAAACAATTGTGAGTAGGTTGAAAAGAAATGCTCTGCATTGAATATAAAGCTGATGCAGACTTTAAGCTAATTTCAGTGATATGTCACAAGGTAAAATTAATCAGGCCATAAAATTTGAGATGAACAATTTTATCGTTCCTCTGGTGGTTACCTAAATGAAAGTGTCAATGACACTGTAGCTTAACTTGTGTGTTGTGTTTGATGAAAAGGATAATGTTCAATGTTTATGAAAGGATTATGAAATAAGACAAGAATTGTGATAATTGGGAATATGTTCATTTCTGTTCCCTGTATGCTATGTTTATGATAAAAATAATATGAGGCGTACACTGTACTAAAGAGCTGAGGGGTGGGTTAATATGACCTCATAGTTAATGTATGTGGCCCTCACAGTTAACGTATATCAACAAAAGTTACCAAGTTACAGTGAAATTATTCCAAAACGAGTCATCCTATCAAGTTACATTAAAATCCCTTCATAAATATGGCCTGTAGACTGTGCTAAAGGTTTTCGGGCTTCGGGCCCCTGTAGCCGTCAGTTTCCCAATTGCATCCAAAGGGGACGTTCTCATCTAGACATTATATGAAGTCAACCTACCAAGTTACAATGTAATCCCTTAATAAATATGACCTGTAGACTGTGCTAAAGGTTTTTGGGCTTTGGGCTCTGGCAGCCATCATGGTTGAATGATCGCAGCCAAAAGGGGACATTCTCATCTGGGCATCATCTGGAGTGATCCTAAAAAGTTACAATGAAATCCCTTCATAAATATGACCTGTAGACTGTGCCAAGGTTTTGGGGCTTTGGGCCCCTGAAGCCGTCACAGTTGACCAATCACGACCAAAAGGGGATGTCATCATCTAGGCATTATATGGAGTCAAACTTACAGGTTACAATGAAGTCCTTCCATAAATATGACCTATAGACTATACTAAAGGTTTGGGGGTTTTGGGTTCGGGCTGCCATCAAGGCTGAATGATCGCGACCAAAAAGGGACGTTCTCATCTAGACATTATTTAGAGTCATCCTACCAAGGTACAATGAAATCCCTTCATAAATATCACCTGTAGACTGTGCTATTTAAAGATTTTCAGGCTTTGGGCCCAATGGTGTCCAAAAGGGGCTGTTCTCATCTAGACATTACATGAAGTCAACCTACCAAGTTACAATGAAATCCCTTCATAAATGTGATCTGAAGACTGTGCTAAAGTTTTTTGGGCTTTAGGCTTGGGCAGCCATCATGGTTGAATGATCGCAACCAAAAGGGGACATTCTCATCTGGACATCATCTGGAGTGATCCTAAGAAGTTGCAATGAAATCCCTTCATAAATATGACCTGTAGACTGTGCTCAAGATTTTTGGGCTTCAGGCACCTGTAGCCATCACAGTTGACCAACCATGACCAAAAGGGGATGTCATCATCTAGGCATTATATGGAGCCAACCTAACAAGTTACAATGAAATCCTTCCATAAATACGACCTACACACATGCTAAAGGTTTTGGGGCTCGGGCAGCCATCAAGGCTGAATGATCGTGACCAAAAGGGGACGTTCTCATCTGGACACCATTTGGAGTCATCCTACCCAGCTACAATGAAATCCCTTCATAATTATGACCTGTAGACTGTTCTAAAGGTTTTTTGGCTTTGGGCCCCTGAAGCCGTCACAGTTGCCCAATCGTGTCCAAAAGGGGCGTTCTCATCTAGACATTATAATTATGAAGTCAACCTACCAAGTTACAATGAAATCCCTTCATAAATATGACCTGTAGACTGTGCTAAAGGTTTTCGGGCTCGGGCAGCCATCATGGTTGAATGATCGCAACCAAAGGGGACAATCTCATCTGGGCATCATCTGGAGTGATTCTGCGAAGTTACAATGAAATCCCTTCATAAATATGACCTGTAGACTGTGCTCAAGGTTTTCGGGCTTCGGGCACCTGTAGCCATCACAGTTGACCAATCACGACCAAAAGGGGTTGTCATCATCTAGGCATTATATGGAGTCAACCTAACAGGTTACAATGAAATCCTTCTATAAATATAACCTTTTGCCTATGTTAAAGGTTTTTGGGCTCGGGCACCCATCAAGCCTGAATTATCACGGCCAAAATGGGACGTTCTCATCTAGACATTATTTGGAGTCATCCTACCAAGTTACAATGAAATCCCTTCATAAATATGACCTGTAGACAGTGCTAAAGGTTTTTGGGCTTTGGGCACCTTTAGCCGTCAAACTTGCGCAATCATGTCCAAAAGGGGACGTTCTCATCTAGACATTATATGAAGTCAACCTACCAGGTTACAATGAAATCCCTTCATAAATATGACCTGTAGACTGTGCTTAAGGTTTTCGGGCTTTGGGCTCAGGCAGCCATCACGGTTGAATGATCACAACCAAAGGGGACAATGTCATCTGGGCATCATCTGGAGTGATCCAAAGAAGTTACAATGAAATCCCTTCATAAATATGATCTGTAGACTGTGCTCAAGGTTTTTGGGCTTCGGGCACTTGTAGCCATCACAGCTGACCAATCACAACCAAAAGGGGATGTCATCATCTAGGCATTATATGGAGTCAACCTAATAGGTTACAATGAAATCCTTCCATAAATATGACCTTTTACCTAAGCTAAAGGTTTTTGGGCTCGGGCACCCATCAAGGCTGAACGATCACGATCAAAATGGGACGTTCTCATCTAGACATTATTTGGAGTCATCCTACCAAGTTACAATGAAATCCCCTCATAAATATGATCTGTAGACTGTGCTAAAGGTTTTTGGGCTTCGGGCACTTTTAGCCGTCACAGTTGCCCAATCATGTCCAAAAGGGGACGTTCTCATCTAGACATTATATGAAGTTAACCTACCAAGTTACAATGAAATCCCTTTATAAATATGACCTGTAGACTGTGCTAAAGGTTTTTGGGCTCGGGCAGACATCATGGCTGAATGATCGCAACCATAGGGGACAATCTCATCTGGGCATCATCTGGAGTGATCCTAAGAAGTTACAATGAAATTCCTTCAAAAATATGACCTGTAGACTTTGCTTAAGGTTTTCGGGCTTCGGGCACTTGTAGCCATCACAACTGACCAATCACGACCAAAGGGGGATGTCATCATCTAGGCATTATATGGAGTCAACCTAAGAGGTTACAATGAAATCCTTCCATAAATATGACCTTTTGCCTATGCTAAAGGTTTTTGGGCTCGGGCACCCATCAAGGCTGCATGATCGCGATCAAAATGGGACGTTCTCATCTAGACATTATTTGGAGTCATCCTACCAGGTTACAATGAAATCCCTTCATAAATATGACCTCTAGACTGTGCTAAAGGTTTTCGGGCTCCGGGCCCCTGTAGCCATCACAATTGCCCAATCACGTCCAAAAGGGGACTTTCTCATCTAGACATTGTATGAAGTCAACCCACCAAGTTACAATGAAATTCCTCAATAAATATGACCTGTAGACTGTGCTAAAGGTTTTCGGGTTTTGGGCTCGGGCAGTCATCAGGGTTGGCAGATCATGCCCAAATGGGGAAATTCTCATCTAGACATCAAAAGGAGTCATCCTACCAAGTTAAAATGAAATCCCTCCACATTAAACATGACCTGCAGACTGCTAAAAGATTTTGGGTTTCGGCTTGGGCAGCCATCACAGTTGATAGATCATGCTCAAAAGGGGACGTTCTCATCTAGGCATTATACAGAGGCATCCTAACAAGTTACAATGAAATCCCTTCATAAATACGACCTGTACATGTAGACTGTGCCAATGGTTTTGGGGTTTTGGGCTCGGGCAGCCATACCGGTTGCCCGATTGCGACCAAAAGGGGACGTCTCATCTAGTCATGCCCCCAAACCTGCATATGAAGTTTTGTGACGATCAGACAAGAACTGTGGGGTGTAGCCTGCGCTAAACGAAAATGTGAACAGACGTCACAGACTAACAGACTTCCGCACGCGTGATGGCAATAGCTTATCTTGACTAAGTCAAGTTAAGCTAATGAAAAAACAGATAACCAAAAAGCTGTTTGTCTGGAACTACAAACAGTTTGTCAAAAAGTTGTGTCTTATCATCTTATCTGACAGCACTGTTTTAAAATGTTCCTGTGGGGAGACCCCCCTCTTCAATGGTTGAACTCCCTAAGACATCTGATGCCCCAAGTGCTTGCCACAGATGCTTTCGAAATCTGTGAACTGTCATACAGTAGGGCCATCGTGGACTGGTCAAAATTCCATGGATTATATCAAGATATATTATATCAAGACGAACGGTAAATAGGTTATCTCAAAATTGGAGATTTTATTCTCTGGGAAATGCTTTAAAATAGAAAATAGGATAAATATAAACAAAATACTCTTGGATAATTAGCTTTTTTAAAAAACTTCTTAAATTAATATTTTTTATTAAAGATGGTAACACTAAGCCTGAAATCAGGAAAAAAGCCTGAAAACTATATCATCTCTGTTGACAGCCAGGTTAACCTCATGTCAGACATTTTTATGTTTTATGAGTGGAGGAAGAAAGAGACCAATCGAGAAACACCAAGCAGCAGCGAGCAACTGTCAGACTCACCAATGTACTTACTCCACACATGCAGGTTTGGTTATCAGCGGTTGAAGGTACATGTAAATGATTCATCGATGTCTTGATGGCTTTAACACACAGCACCAACATGCCCCATGTGGGCAATTGGGATTAAGTGCCTTGCCCAAAACACAATGCACTATAACTACTAAGCCACCATACTCCCTAGACCTGAGATGAGGCACAGTGTCATAACACAAGCGACTAAGATAATAGACATCCAACTGATGCCTTTAAATTAATGGATGCATTGTTTTGTTTCCATTAATTAATTTCAAGTTCCTATGTCCCCTACCTACCTAACCAGCTAAGCTTAAAATGCGTACATTTCCTACATTTATCTAATGCACACAGGCCAAGAAGGCAGTGTAAATTTTTCCTACATTTATCTTTCAAGATATTTTCATCACTGTGCATCGACAGCTAATGACACAGATTAGGCTGAGGAAAAAAAATTAAATGGTTCAACTTTCCCAACCAATTCTAATTTTCATGCCCAATCTTAATATTTATACAAGGTCTGAGCTCTTGTCAAAGAAAGTTATATTTATTTAAAATATATGAAGATACTTACGGGCCTGTCATCAAATGCATGTACATGTATGCTATGAATATACGATACATTTTAACCCTTCAGATGGAAAGAAAACGTCACTTGATAAAAAATTTCTTCAATAGGTATAGAACATAGCTAGCTTATGATCACTCATTCGTACGAGCTCATTGAGCTTGTATCAATGAGGGGTCATGAGCTATGTTTTTGAAAAAAAAAAATGAAAACAATAATAAAATTAGAAAGGCGATTTTCTAAGATAGCGCTGGCATTTTAGGTTTTTGCATTGGCTAAAGCATTAAGCAACTGTATGAGAAAAAAAAATATTGAAATAAGGCCCTACAAAGTAGATCTTCTGTTTCTCGGGCAATTTTTGATAAAACTGCATGTGGGTGGGAGGTTTTTTATTTTATTTTTTATTTTTGTAATTATTTCTTTGCCATCAAAAGTTCATGTTCTTGGTTTGCGTTAGGCCTCATAATCTACACAATAGCATGGGTAGTGGTGTATTTTGTCCCTTGAGTGCAAGGCGGCTTTGCAATGCTAAAGCACTCAAGGGACACATTTTTAAATTTATTGACTTGGTTTGGGAGCGTGGTGGCTCAGTGACAGACTGTTGGAACTTGGACTTCTATGCTAGAGGTCCCGAGTTTGATCCCCATCCAGGATGACCCACGTTGTGTCCTTGGGCAAGGCACTTTATCCCGGTTGCCTAAATGGGGGCACGATGATGCCGTGTACTAAGGCATACTGCACGTCAATGGTTCACATGTCTTCAACTGCTGTAACTCTGCTTGAGCAGAGCTTGAACAGAGTTAAAATGTTGAGGAGCTGACAGTTGCTCGTCAATGCTCGGTGGTTCTCTCTGGGTACTCCAGCTTCCTCCACCCGTAAAACTGTCACAGTCATGATTAGCCATTGTGCATAAATATGTGACCTTAAACACCAATAAATAAATAAATAAATTGACTTGTTTAAAATATCATACATACATGTAAACCATTTAATTTTTATTTTTCTAAGTTTGCATTGGTTATAAAACAAGAGGCCCCAAGGGGCCTTAATCGCTCACCGGGCAAAGTTATTCAAACAAAGTGGTTCAAAGAAGTATTTGGGGTCACATTCAGTTAGACATGGTTCATCAACACTACAAAGGAATGAAGTCATGAGAGACAAATTTTATGGAACTTGGGACATGGCTTGAACAAACTTGAATCTTATTCTCCCCCCACCCCCACCCCCACCCCCCCAAGGATACAGCATACCAAATATCAAAAGCATTCATCTGCTGGATCTGAAGAAGATTTTTAGAGAAAATTCCTCATTTTGAACTAAGTTATCATTCGGGCTCCCACAGTGAGCCCAAATATGAACCCTGGGACTTGGCTTGAACAAACTTGAATCTCACCCCCTAAGGATGTTGCATGCCAAATATCAAAACATTCTGACTGCTGAATCTGAAGAAGACTTTTAAAGAAAAATTCCTCATATTGACTAAGTTATAGTTCGGGCTCCAACAGGCAGCCCAAATATGGACCCAGGGACTTGGCTTTAACAAACTTGAATCGCACCCCCTAAGGATGCTACACACCACATATCAGAACATTCTGACTGCTGGATCTGAAGAAGAAAATTTTAAAGAAAATTCCTCATTTCGAACCAAGTTATAATTCAAGCTCCCACAGTGAGCCCAAATAAGGACCTAGGGATATGGCTTGAACAAACTTACACCCCCCCCCCCCCAAGGATGCTGCATACCAAATATCAAAACATTCCAACTGCTGAAGAAGAAGAAGAAGAAGATTTTTAAAGAAAATTCCTCATTTTGAACTAAGTTAACCTTCGGGCTCCAACAGTGAGCCCAAATATGGACCTAGGGACATGGTTTGAACAAACTTGAATCTCCCCCCCCCCCCCCCCCAAAAGATGCTGCATACCAAATATCAAAACATTCTGACTGCTGGATCTGAAGAAGAAGATTTTTAAAGAAAATTCCTCATTTTGAACTAAGTTATAATTCGGGCTACCACAGTGAGCCCAAATATGAACCCAGGGACTTGGCTTGAACAAACATGAATCTCACCTCCCTAAGCATGCTGCATACCCAATATCAAAAGATTCTGCCTGCTGGATCTTGAGAAGAAGATTTTTAAAGAAATTTGCTTGAAATGCACTAAGTTAAAATTTGGGCTCCTATATTGAGCCCAAATATGAATCCAGGGGGCCGATTTGAACAAACTTGAATCAGATCCACCCCACAATGTTGCATACCAAATATCAAAAGATTCTGCCTGCTGGATCTGTAGAAGAAGATTTTTGAAGAAATTTGCCTGAAATGCACTAAGTTCGAATTCGAGTTTTTATAGTGAGCCCAAATATGAATCCAGGGGCCCAATTTGAACAAAATTGAATCAGATCCACCCTACAATGTTGCATACCAAATATCAAAAGATTCTGCCTGCTGGATCTGGAGAAGAAGATTTTTTAAGAAATTTGCCTGAAATGCACTAAGTTCGAATTCCGGCTTCTATACTGAGCCCAACTATGAATCCAGGGGGCCGATTTGAACAAACTTGAATCAGACGGATACCAGGATGCTGCATACCAAGTATCAAAAGATTCTGCCCACTGGTTCTGGAGAAGAAGATTTTTTTAATAATTTTTCTATAATTCATACGGTGCTATCAGAGTTATGCCCCAAACAGAGCCCCCATGGGACGTGGCCATTTCATTTCAACAAACATGAATTGCCATATAGTAAATGAACATCCACATGAAGTTTTGTGAAAATTGGACCAGTGGTTTGAGAGGAGAAGTCGTTTGACAAATGTTCACGACGACGGACGACCGATGCCGGATGCCAGACGGCCAGTGATAAGTTAAGCTTCCTTCGGTGAGCTAAAAAGAGCATGTGGCAGCTAAAAGGACCATACACAAGGAAACAGATTTTTAATTTTTTAGGCTTAACCCTTTACCCAACGTAACGGCCAAAACTGGCCAGCGCTATTCTCAAAAATCCCCAGTTAATTTTCATTATTTTTTCATTTTTTGTCTCAAAAACATAGGTTATGACCCCTCATTGGAACGAGCTCGTCGAGCTCGTTCCAATAAGGGGTCATAACCCATGTTTTTGAGACAAAAAATGAAAAACATCAGTTGTTCAAGAATTTGTTTTGCAAGTGTCGTCTGCTTTTGGTGTTAGGTAAAGGGTTAAACTATTTTTAAATTCTGACAGGACGACCCTATTTTGCTATTAATAGTAACTTGAACCAAACAATTTACTTTTTTCACCTTATGATATCAGTAAACTTATTGACACTACGTGCTTCACTTGTATAAAATACATTTGCATGTAAAAAAATAACAACATACACTTGCCCAAATGACTTGCCTTGAACATCTACATATACAGTGACAATTTTAGCTCCCCTTAAAACAGCACAATAAATTTAGGCTTAGGTTCACTACTAGTACTTTTCTACTTGATCGTCTAGTATTGATAGAAATGAAGCACTGCTATAATCACCGTCTGGTTTAAGTTAACCCTTTATCTAACAAATCGGCTGCATCTGCCCACATTATTTAAATACTGAGTCTTTGAAAAAAAGTTATTTTTAAAAATATTTCAACAACACCACATCATGTGACACCTCACTGGCAACCCCCACGGCATGCCCACTAGCTTCGTGTCTGAGCTCATTGTGCTCATTCCAATGAGGGGTCACATGATATGGTTTTGTTTAAATTCTCTGAAAAATTGGAAACAAGATAATTTAAATAACAAATTTTGATAGGCTGTAATGAGTTGGACAAAGGGTTAAATTGAAAGACATTTCTAACTGCTTTTTACAGGCATGTTAACTGTCAATAACAGGCATGATCAATTTCTTTCAATAATATGCAGTAAAAATTCCAGATTTTACTCAAAATGATCTTTTTGACTCACCATTTAAAAATAACTCAATCCAATCAGCAATAACATTTTATATAATGTAGTGGCCAAAATGGCTTAGAAGTATTTAGAGCTGAAATGGTTAACCGATTAATCAATTAACCAATGATCAACATCTTGATCGATCAAAAAAAAGTAATTGATCGATTAACCATTGCTTTTAAACTACTGCATTATATGGGTTAACAAAGGAACAAACTTGCTCTCAAACAGGCAAACATCGTCACACTGATTTGCATCAATTATTATATATTATTTATTATTATTATTATTTATTTATTGGTGTTTAAGGTCACATATTTCTGCACAATGGCTAATCATGACCACATTTAATATGAGACAGATTAAAGCATGCAAGTTATGTGCAGACATACTTGTTTACTTGCATTCTCATTGTACTGTATCAGTAGCTGGAAATGGTCATTCTTAACTCTTTGCCCGATACTTGCAAAATAAATTCTTGAATTTTTCAATTTTTGTCTCAAAAACACGGCTTATGACCCTCATTGGAACAAGCTCAGCAAGTTCATTCCAATGAGGGTCATAAGCTATGCTTTTGAGACAAAAATTGAAAACATAATAAAATTTGAATGGAGATTTTTATATACAGTGATGGCCGGTTTTGATCGTCACTTTAGGTAAGGGTTAATGCTATAAATCATCAATGGCACGGCAATAATTCAAGTACCTATAAAGACAAGTGATTAATTGGTAAACAAAGGTTAATCCATACAATCAATCGATCAAGAAAACCCTTTAACCATTTCAGCTCTAGTGGTATTCACAAAGAAGCAGGGATTCTTCTGTCCTCGTTAGGAACAGGACCGTGAAGGCTCCAGTTGGACATTTTTTTGGAGGAAAAGAATAATATTAACATCAAAATGGAATGAGAACATGGATGTTGAATCCACCACTTATTTATTGATGTTTGAGTTCACTTTCAGCATCTTTGGCTATATCATGACCACAACATATGTATGAAGTCAAGTTTAACCAATCGCTGATGCCTTGCTGCCCACTTTAGAGACTTCCACCCCAGGCATTGGTTCCAGGTTCTATTTTACCAGTAAAGCTGTACAGCAGAACTTGTTTTTCACAGTAAACAAGCACTTCTCCAGTTCCCAGTGTTGCCACGAGGGAGAATCCACTACATGTGTACTACAAATAGTAAGATTTATAACAAAGAGCTACATAAAATTATGATCAATACAGTCTCTGCAATCTCTTTTTATTCATTTGCTGGTTTATTGTGGTTTAACGGGAGTGCAGTGGCTCATTGGTAGACTGTTGGACTTCTATGCTAGAGGTCCCGAGTTCGATCCCCGCCCGGGACGACCCGCGTTGTGTTCTTGGGCAATGCACTTTATCCTAGTTGCCTAGATGGGGCACGATGACGCTGTGTACTAAGGCATACTGCACGTCGATGGTGCACATGTCTTCAACCGCTGTAACCCTGCTTGAGAGGAGCTTGAACAGAGTTAGAATGTTGAGGAGCTGACAGTTACTTGTCATTGCTCAGTTGTTCTCTCTGGGTACTCCAGCTTCCTCCACCCATAAAACTTTCACGGCCATGATTAGCCATTGTGCGTAAGTATGAGACCTTAAACTCCAATAAATAATATTTGTGGTTTAATGACACTTTCAACAGCCAGGGCCACCTCATGTCAGACAAGTTTTATGGGTAGAATAAGCCAGAGTACCCAGAGAAAACCACCAAGCAACTGTCAGACTCCCCGATGTACTAACTCCACACAGCTGAAGCAAAGTTAGCATTAGGTGAAGACAGGTGCACCATTGACATGTGTATGCCTTAGTACACAGCACCACTGTGACCCCCACATGGGTAATCAGGATTGAGAGCCCTTGCCCATTGACACAAATGCTGTTACCCCTGGCAGGGATTGCATCGTGGATCTTTCAGTTTGAAGTCCAATGAGCCACCACGCTCCCACAATCTTTATTCAACAAAACTTAACCCCCTTCACTCTGATGTCAAAATACCAAAATTTCAGGAAGCTGCTTTTCCCATAATGCATCTAGAAATTTAACCAATTCAATCTCGTTTGACAGAGCTCAATGAGCTCTGTGAAACGAGATTGAATTGGTTAAATTTCTAGTTGCATTATGGGAAATTTTTTTCTGCCTGAAATTTAGATATTTTGACATCAGTGTGCAGGAGGTTAAACAATTAACCCTTAGAGAAACAGAGATATGTATTCATTTTACTATATATTGTCAGTCAACATTCTGTTGTTTTGTAGTTGTTTCTCTGCAAGTCTTGGTTGCCTGTCAGGCAGCCAAGACTTGCCTAGAAAAAACTCACTTGCTTCTTGAAATTGAATGTAACTTGAAAGTGTATCTAAAGACAGCCAATTGGGTGAACTAGGGCTAGGGCTGTCACGGTTTTTGAACCTAGGAATCGATTAATTGTCATAAATAATCGATAGTAATCGATTAATCATACCAAGATGACCCCCTCTCCCTCTCTTTGAAGTCATTAAAAATGAAGTTCAAGTCAATTGACCTACCTCAAGTAAACAACAAAGGTACATTCAAAGCTTTGATGTTCTGAAGTTTTAAACTGTCAGTGTAAAAATCAAGACTGGTATCAGTTGTGAACTTCGCAAGTTCGTAACTGCTGACCGGTCTTGATTATTACACTGATGGTTCAAAAGTTCTGAACATCAAAGCTTTGAATGTACCTAAAAGACAAATGCTTCTAATGGCCTCTTGAGGTTTAACATCGACGTTCTTGACCTTTTACCTTTAGAATCAATAGTTTTTTCAGAAAATTTTTTTTAATTATTAATTGTCTAAAATGGGGGAAAATTTACCGATTCTTCGACAACAAGAAATACTAATTGATTTCAGCATGACCGATGGTCAATCAATTAATCATGACAGACTTAGGATGAACCTGTTTTGTTGCAGTAAAAAGTGATGAAAGTCATAATTAGGCCTTCAAAGGAAAAGAAGAACCTGTTGACCGACCTTGAATTCAAGTGCTTTGTATCTTTCATTACTTGGTTATTTTTGTTTTTCTGAGGGCTTATGACGGCTCAGTTGAAGACACCAAATGTGTAATAAATTTTGGTCTGAGTGGGAACTGTATGAGATCAATCCTGACAGTCTAGAAAATCAAGGAGTGCAAAACAATTGCCCTCCTCAGATTGCTTTGGAGTGCAATTGCACCTGGAATGTTCAATGCATACACTTGTACCGGTATGCTATTTTGGTTATATACACTTCAAGGTATTAATCTTGTGACTGAAAAATTGTACTACATTTACCTACACAGTGGAAATATTGGCACACACATCTTCTCATTATTCACAGAATGGGTCATGAATTATTATGAATGAATGCAACATTGACAAAGCGTCCACTGAGTTTCAATGTGTTCGTGACATAGAACACACTGGAAGTTGGAAGTTGGAACTCGGGACGAATTGATAACAGATTTTAAAGGCAGTCCCAAACAGGTCTGGCATTCCTGAAAATCATGGTGTGCAAAAAATTGCAGTCCTCAATTTTTTCTAGGAGTGCAGTAGGCATGCAGCACTCCTGCACTCCTAAAGAATGCCAGGTTTGTGAGATTGAGAAATAAATTTGGGGTTGGAATCGGGGAAAATCATGCCGAAATGCCAGTGGGAAGGAGGTCCATATTCAGCCTTTTTAAACACCCAAATGAACTGATGAAAATAGTCCCAAGAATGTTCTTTTTGCCTCACTAAAAATGAAATATTTGCGTCAGTAAAAATATTTTATGCCACTTACGCCTGCTAAATATTCATGTTGCTAAATCTTTTCAATTTTGTACATTTTTTCCACTCCAAATGATTCTTATTCAGGCCTCTATGTTTATTCATTTTCACCAGGTTGGACTTTCAATCCATCATGGATTATCCATGGTCAGGATGCACTATTTTAAATTCTTAAAATATTTCCATAACAGGTACCAAGTTGGATTTCTTTGAGAATTTTGAAGTACTTTATCCAGGATGTGGCATACATGTAGGTAGGGCCCAGTGAAGCTTCGAGATTCGATTTGAATCTTTCATGGGATGGGATTCGCTTCGATTCAAATCAATTATCATGGATTTGGCTTCTTTTCTAACCCTCCCAATAAGTTTGAACATACTCATCGAGAGGAAAATGTACCGGTAACGTAATTGTTTCGGTGTGACTGTAATTCTCTAACAAACTTGGCAAATCACCATTGCAATATGTATTAACTGCAGGATATATGAAATTAGATAGACACTGGGTTTTCTCTCGCTAATTATATGATTCGGAGTACTAGCCGATCCTGTAGAAATTGCCTGTGTTACATTAAGTGAAGGACCGGAGAAGTCAACAGAGTTTTCACCACATTAACAATTTAACAGTTTAAAGAGGCAGTGTTTACCAGTACTATTCTATTGTGCTGATGTAGGATAAAAGTGTAACAGCTGGACTATGCTGGACCGAATACCTCTTTGTGGGTTTCACAGTCTCTACCTTTGAACCTGACGTTATAAAGTACATGTCAATGTCATAGTACCGACTTTCTCCCTTAAACCTAGCAATCAAGAATTTTATTTATCTATTTCATCTTGGATTCTTCCACTCTCCCTGTGATAGAGCAAAATGCCAAAATACTTTGATGGCTCTGATGTCCGTTCGCTTGTCAGTCCGCTGGTCGATGTAATTTGGATATAGAACACAGACAATTTTCTGCAGAGCTTCTTGACAGGTTATTTGCCACAGAAATCGATTCAATTCAGATTCAAATGTTTTGCAAGATTCGCTTCAGTAACGGTATTCAATTCGAGAAAAAAATTATGATTCGCAGAGCCCTATAATATGTAGGCCTATGTACACTTTTTTAAAGTCAGTTTGACACCTCTGTATTAGATAAATAATATTCCACTCTATTCTACTATTCCACATGATACTGTTCATTTGACCAAATTTCCCACCCTGTATATTATTTCACCTGACACCACGTATATACGTCTACTATTATTTGGATCACAAGAGTAAATTATTTTGAGCCTGAGGCCACAAGTATCAACTATAATCAAGCCATGAAATTTTATGGATTCATTTCATTCTCTCCCAAACTTCTATATGTAGTATATATATGTAACCCACGAAAGTTAGTTGGTGTTGCGTTTTTTTTTTGTTGTTGTTTTTGTTTCTTTTCTTCCATTTTTTTATTTCACCAAGGCGATGCTTGCGGTATCTTTTCATTCATTTGAGGTTTCATTTCTTGGTGGCCGGTAAACTGACCTTTCCGAAATTTGTTTTCATTTCTACGCTCGGGTGATGGCCTTGCAATCGGTGCCAATGTCAATTAGTTTTCTGAATGAAAATTGTTTATTCTCACGATTAAAAGCTACTCGGTTCAATTCATTCGAATCTGTTTTTATATCAGATATGTTTCTGAAGGTAGAAGCTTGGAAGCTGAATCAAAACAAAATCTTGGCTTTGTCGAAATTCAGCCCGATCAGCTGATTGATAATGATAAAGGCTCAACGGCAAAGGAACAATGCAGATTTGGTGACCTCCAAATCAGCTGAGATTAAACCGGGTGGTGCGGAACTCATTAACACAATTAACGGGTTAAAAGACGAATCAACAGAACCCAATTAAAATATCGAAAGTATCAACTCACCTTTGGCTCAGCAGTCCTGTTGTCTTTGCGAAGTTCAATGCCATCTTCCAGTTTATTGAGAAAAAGTGGCATCCAAAAGAACAGTTCCGTCAGAGCACTGAACGGTGTTCAAGAGAATAGTTTACCACACATAGTTTCCGCTCAAATCATGTCCGGACACAGTTGTGCGTGTGCACAATATCTGGGCCTGCATATTTTAACATTATCAGTCATAATGCACAGCTCAGCTGACATGTTTTGCAGAAGTTTTGTTACGGTCTTTAAACTACTAGTCAATTAGACGGGAATTCACGGTTTTAAGTTAAATGGCAATTACCAGTAGGGCGAGTCGACCTGCTGTATGTACATTACGGGCTCTAATATATCCCACGTGTCTACAGTCAAGCCTTCTTTGGAGACAGACGGTTGAAGAGACCAGTAGAACTAGCCGGGGAGAAGGAAGTGGGAAGAATATGGGAGGGATAGATGGTGGTGATTCTCTGGCCACCAACGGGAAAGAATAACGTCAGCACTGAGGAGAATTCGAGGATATCGAAATTCCTTAAACTAGGCTCAAAGTCTAGTTTTTCTAATCCATACCCCTCACTCTCGGTCCTACTATTTAACGAACACAAACGAACATAAACGAACAGAAGAGAAAATAATAGGAAATACAAGTTAAAAATGGTTGAGGGTGCATATGCAGGTATATGTGGGTAGAAATTATTCGTTTGTAAAATGTTATTCACTTCTGATGAGTATTTTGATGATTAATAAGGTTTATAAAATGTACGACGGCGCGAAATTCTTGTGTTCGTTAATTAGTAGCCTGTTTGAAGCTGTCGACAAGATGCGACAAAGGTGTGAAATCAATTAGCTGTCTATCTGAGGAAGAATGTCGCTGAGGAAAACAGCGAAATTTAGGTTTAAGAGGATGGCAAGCGCCTATTTTAATCGTGTGTAAATTTGTATCCACGTTTGATGAGTATTTTAGTGATAAATAAAGATTATAGCCATTATTTGGATTGACAAACATGCATCAAACTCTCGCTTTGGATTCCGAGGACGCATCACGGCGAGTCGGGGACAAACCGTGATCTACCCTTAGAAAGCGGAGCAAGACTCGGATACATGTAGCATATTGTACACCCACATAATGATAATAATCTAAAGATCTTACAATATCTTGGGGATATGTCATTAAATCCCAGTTTAAGCTTTCCTGAAAACTTTCCCCGAGCAAGCTTACCCTCCACCAACGCGGGCTCCCACTAACGAGAGAGGACAACCATGCCCGTAGCCAGGAAAAAGTTTCCTTGGGGGGGGGGGGGGGAGGGGATAACTGGCGGGGTGGGGGTGGGATATAGCCAGCAAATGCGCGAAAGGCAGGGGGGGGGGGGTCTGGGGGACCTTCTCCAGGATTTTTTTTGTTGGGGGGGGGGGGGGTATGGGGAAAATTTCCCAGGAAAATTTTAAAATCTAAGTCTAACTACTGGCGGGAAACATTTGGAAGGGGGTACAGCTACATTTTGGGGAGGGGGCACCTGCCCCCTGTGGCAACAACAAATCCCGGGACACCTCCACCCACAGACTCTCACCAACGAGCCCCATCCACCCCCGGTTCTTTCCAGGAAACGCGTTCCGTGATACAGTAGGCCTAACCGCTTCGCGATAAATGTTAGCCCAATAATATTAGCCTTCGCCTGTGCTCCGAATTTATTATTATTATTTTTTTTAATATATCGCACCGGTGCGACATATTAAAAAATAAAAAAATAATAAATTCGGAGCACTGGCGAAGGCTAATAGTATTGGACTAGATAAATGTTAAACTCCCCTCATCCTTTGTCCGGGCTTGGGACCGGCAGACTTAAAAGAATCAAGTCAGGCGGATTTAGAGTTTTTGTTGTGCTTTTCCAAAAAAAAAAAAAATTAGCAATAAATTTTAAACTCCCCTCATCCTTTGCCCGGGCTTGGGACCGGCATACTTAACAGAGTCAAGTGAGGCGGATTTAGAGTTTGTTTTTTTTTTCAAAAAGTTATTCTATTACTTCTTTGGCAGATATATTCTGATTTTCTTTTCAATTCACTGCCTTACTATAATTATATTTAATGTGAAAAAATGAGTTATCCAAAATAAATTTAAGAATTCTTTTTTCTTTTTGACAAACAGTACAAACAGCGGAAATAAGTTGTATGATACCCACTAAAACGAAAGTGACCATTTTAGTGGGTAACATACAACTTATTTTCGCTAGTACTGTAGCAGTGCCTTTTTGGCTACTGTAAGCAGCGCATCTCCTGCTGTGCGGTGCATATTTCTGCTACCGCAGCCGTACAACATTCGGCTTTTTTGGTCATTTTTGACATAGCAGTGCCTTTGGCTACTGACAGTACAAGCCGTGAAAAATAAGTTGTATGATACCCACTAAAATGAAAGTGACCATTTTAGTGGGTAACATACAACTTATTTTCGCTAGTACTGCAGCAGTGCCTTTTGGCTACTGTAGGCAGTGTGTTTCGAACATCTCCTGCTGTGCGGTGCATATTTCTGCTACCACAGCCGTACAACATTCGGCTTTTTGTCATTTTTGACATAGCAGTGCCTTTTGGCTACTGTAAGCAGTGTGTTTCGAACATCTCCTGCTATGCGGTGCATATTTCTGCTACCGCATCCGTACAACATTCGGCTTTTTTTTTGTCATTTTTGACATAACAGTGCCTTTTGGCCACTGACAAACAGTACAAGCCGCGGAAAATAAGTTGTATGATACCCACTAAAATGAAAGTGACCATTTTAGTGGGTAACATACGACTTATTTTCGCTAGTACTGCAGCAGTGCCTTTTGGCTACTGTAAGCAGTGTGTTTCGAACATCTCCTGCGATGCGATGCGCATTTTTTTGCTACCGCTGCGGTGTAACTTTTGGCAACTGCGGGCAGAGCACCTTGGCTACTGTCCTCTTTAGCATCATTTAGACATAACTTTTTTGCATATTTCATTTTGCAATTTTTTTTTTTTTAACTTTTTTTAAAAGATTTATTGTTTGTGTCATTTTTTGCCAAAAGGTTAAAGCCTCAATCACCACTATTTTTGGCAGTAAAATAATTTGTCGGTGATTATATATGCTTTATATTTTTATTCGTTTAAGTTTTTTCTTTCTCGGGTCGCGTTTCTACCCCCTCCCCAAAATCTAGCTGTGTCCCCTTCCAAATGTTTTCCGCCAGTAGACTTAGATTTTAAAATTTTCCTGGGGGAGACCCAACCCCCCCCCCCCCCCACGAAAAAAAATTCCCGGAGAAGGACCCCCAGCACCCCCGCCTTTCGCGCATCTGATGGCTATACCCCCCCCCCCCCCTCCTTGGAAACTTTTTCCTGGCTAGTGTTCAGGAAAGCTTAAACTGGACTTTAATGACTTAGATTTTAAAATTTTCCTGGGGGAGACCCTCCCCCCCCCCCCCTACGAAAACAATTCCCGGAGAAGGACCCCCAGCACCCCCGCCTTTCGCGCATCTGATGGCTATACCCCCCCCCCCCCCTCCTTGGAAACTTTTTTCGGGGAAAGTGTTCAGGAAAACTTAAACTGGACTTTAATGACTTATCCCCAAGATATTTTAAGATCTTTAGATTATTATCATTATGTGGGTGTACAATATGCTACATGTATCCAAGTCTTGCTCCACTTTCTAAGGGCAGATCACGGTTTGTCCCCGATGCGTCCTCGGAATCCAAAGCGAGAGTTTGATGCATGTTTGTCAATCCAAATAATGGCTATAATCTTTATTTATCACTAAAATACTCATCAGACGTGGATACAATTTTACACACGATTAAAATAGGCGCTTGCCATCCTCTTAAACCTAAATTTCGCTGTTTTCCTCAGCGACATTCTTCCTCAGACAGACAGCTAATTGATTTCACACCTTTGTCTCATCTTGTCGACAGCTTCAAGCAGGCTACTTCTTAACGAACACAAGAATTTCGCGCCGTCGTACATTTTATAAACCTTATTAATCATCAAAATACTCATCAGAAGTGAATAAAATTTTACAAACGAATAATATATACCCACATTTACCTGCATATGCACCCTCAATCATTTTTAACTTGTATTTCCTATTATTTTCTCTTCTGTTCGTTTATGTTCGTTTATGCTCGTTTGTGTTCGTTAAATAGTAGGACCCCTCACTCTCGGTTAATAAAACCATATCATCTGTAAAGAATAATCCTGGGATTTATGTCTCTCCGACTTTGATCTCCACTGTGCCATCAGTTCGTCTCCTAAATCTTTTTATATACAATGCAAACAGAATCAGGGACAGCGTTTACACCCCTGCTTAAGGCCTTTAAAATTCCCCATTTGGGACATTTTTGTGATGTTTCCCAGGTTCAGTACAGTGTTTTCACGATTTCGACAAAACTTCCTCGAAATCCGAGGCCTTCAGATTTCCGCCACGTCCCTTCCCTTCATACCCTGTCGTATGCTCTTTCTCACACCTGAGAAGGCCATATTTATTTTTCTTAAAGCGACAAAAGAGTAAATATGTGCAAGTGACCTTTCTTCCTTTCCAGATCCCATTCTGGATTTCCCCCGGGAAATTCCATCTCTTCCACAACTTCCGCTAGCCTTCCCTATAGAACCACACAGAATAATTTTTCAATATTGCTACCAAAAAAGAAAGTATAATAGAAACAAATGTGAAAATAGCATAAAGGATGAAATATAATAGTTCTAATGTTGCATGTTTGGGGGCAAGAAGTCGTGTAAAGAGATTAATGACATGTTGTTGTTGTCCACCCAACCGTATACAATTTTGCTACGGATTTAAAAATAGCATGTGCTACCCGAGAATGTCAAATTGAATGGGTGACCGACGATTTTCTTTGTGTTACGTTGTGCTAGGGAGCCTGGGTCAGGGTTACTGACAAAACACGCTAATTTTTTGTCTTCCGACAGTTTTAAAAAACAAGAGGCCCCAGGGGGCCTGAGAGCGCCCACCTGACATGGTTGCCTAAATATCAACCCACAGAATTGATTTCAACAAGTTGCATCTGCTCCTCCTAAGAAAATCTTATACCAAATATCCAAAGATTCTGACCAGTGGATCTAAAAAAAGAAGATTTTTAAAGAATATTCCTCGTATTGAATCCCACAGAGAGCCCATATATGAACCCAGGGACTTGGCTTTAACAAACTTGAATATCACCCCCTAAGGATGCTGCTCACCAAATATCAAAACATTCTGACTGCTGGATCTGAAGAAGATGATTTTTAAAGAAAATTCCTCATTTTGAACTAAGTTACAATTCGAGCTCTCACAGTGAGTCCAAATATGGACCTAGGGGCATGGCTTGAACAAACTTGAATATCTCACCCTCCTAAGGATGCTGCATACCAAATATCAAAACATTCCGAGTGCTGGATCTGAAGAAGAAGATTTTAAAAGAAAATTCCTCATTTTGAACTAAGTTATCATTCAGGGTCCCACAGTCAGCCCAAATATGGACCTAGGGACATGGCTTGAACAAACTTGAATCCCCCCCCCCCCCAAGGATGCTGCATACCAAATATCAAAACATTCCAACTGCTGGATCTGAAGAAGATTTTTAAAGAAAATTCCTCATTTTGAACTAAGTTATAATTCGGGCTACCACAGTGAGCCCAAATATGAACCCAGGGACTTGGCTTGAACAAAATTGAATCTCACACCCCCTAAGCATGGTGCATACCCAATATCAAAAGATTCTGCCTTCTGGATCTTGAGAAGAAGATTTTTAAAGAAATTTGCCTGAAATGCACTAAGTTCAAATTTGGGCTCCTATACTGAGTCCAAATATAAACCCAGGCAGCCGATTTGAACAAACTTGAATCAGATCCACCCCACAATGTTGCATACCAAATATCAAAAGATTCTGCCTGCTGGATCTGGAGAAGAAGATTTTTTAAGAAATTTGCCTGAAATGCACTAAGTTCGAATTCAAGCTCCTATAGTGAACCCAAATATGAATCTAGGGAGCCGATTTGAACAAACTTGAATCAGATCCACCCCAAAATGTTGCATACCAAATATCAAAAGATTCTGCCTCTGGATCTGGAGAAGAAGATTTTTTTAAAGAAATTTTCCTGAAATGCACTAAGTTCGAAATCGGGCTCCTACACTGAGCCCAAATATGAACCCAGGGGGCCGATTTGAATAAACTTGAATCAGATCCACCTACAATGTTGCATACCAAATATCAAAAGATTCTGCCTGCTGGATTTGGCGAAGAAGATTTTTTAATGTTTTTCCCATTGCCTGCAGTGTTAAAAAGTGCTGACTCAGCACTTTTTCAAAGTCCTGAAAAAAGTACCTTGTGAGCAAACCGATAGGGATTTTTTTAACCATTCTATTCGACTGGATAAAAGTAAGCTTTATACAAAATAAGAATTCTCTGTGCCGTGTAGTTTTGGAGATATGGCAGTTTTAAGGTTTTTTCCTATTTTTTAGCTCCCGAGGTTCCCGCGGGGCAATGAGAATTTTTTTTTTTGCATCAATCAACTATTTATGACCCATTATCATCTCATACCAAATTTGGTTGAAATCGACCTCACGGTTCTGAAAACAGAAATTTTAGGCGTGGCCAAACTTTTTGCCCATCCCATAACGAAGGCAAATAATGCCCAACAAACTTCTCTTGAAGAAATTTGATTCTAAACCTCAAAAGGACTCTGTATACCACATATCAAGTCCTCTGTTACTTTTGGTTCATTAGAAGAAGATTTTCAAAAAGTTTGGCCATTTTTTCCCCACCCCTCTACTCAATATGAGCCGAAACCTAATTTGCATAAAAATCAAAATGCCCCTATATAACCTCTACTCACATGAAATTTCATCAATATGCGGCCAGCGGTTTGGGAGAAAAAGGCCCAAACACCACCTTCACGACGGACGACGGACGAAAAGTGATCAGAAAAGCTCACCTTGACTTTCAGTCAGGTGAGCTAAAAATGCCAAGGTTAACCGAAAATCCGAGGTTGCGTGCCATTGGTATGCACGAGGCTGGGATACCTCCAAATAAGATCGCTGCTAAGTTGGGAGTCAATGTGGCCACAATTTACCGTCCAATTGGAAGGTATAGAACCACTGGATCTACTGCCGACCGATCGCGTTCAGGTTGACCAAGAGTTGCGACCCCTGCACAAGACCGACACATCAGGACGCTCACTTGTTGGATCGCTTCCTTCCGGTGACGAGTAGAACTAACAATAGAATCAGTGCACAAACTGTCCGCAACAGACTCGCTGAACACGGCATCCGCAGTAGGCGTCCGTACCACACGCCAATCCTTACACAACGTCATCGTTCCATCACAATGGAATGGGTACGTCGGCCTCTTCGCTGCAGTCAGCAGCGTTGGAGCACACTTCTTTTTAGTGATGAATCACGATTTTGTCTACGACGCGCTGATGGTAGGACAAGACTGTATCGCCGACGAGGAGAACGGTTTTCTGATGCTTGCGTGCGGGAATACGACCGTTTCGGCGGGGGTAGTGTAATGATTTGGGCAGGAATTTCCTTGCACCATCGAACGTAGTTGATCTTCATCAATGGTAATCTGAATGGACAGCGATATAGGGACGAAATTCTCAACGCTGTTGTTGTCCCGTTGTTCAACGCTAACATCGGATTACGGTCATTCCAGCAGGGCAATGTCCGATGTCACGTGGCGCGTATCTGTCGTGACTTTCTTGAGGAGCAGAGCATCGAACTTCTTCCCTGGCACCCACTTTCTCCAGGTTTGTCACCAATCGAGCATCTTTGAGATCAATTGGACCGTCGGGCACGACTTCATGATCTTCAGACGTTAGGCGATTTGCGTAATGTTCTAAGGCAGGAGTGGAACGCAATACCACAGGGTGACATCCAGAGACTTATCAGGACCATGCGCCGTCGATGTCTTGCCACCCAATAGGTAAAGGATGGACATATACGCTATTGACTGCATGTGTGAACTTTTCTTTTCATCCCATGTCTGAATTGCGACGTCCTGACGTGACGCTGGCAACAGTAAGAACATGAAATTATGAAAAGTCATACGCAAGACTCGAAATATCAATAATTTGTTTGGGATTAAAGTCGATAATACTAAAAACAATTGCTCCTCAAAGTTTATTATACCGTACTTTCTTTTTTGACTCAGTATATATCCTCCTACAAATATAGAAAAAACTTCCCCGTCTCCCTTTTTATGAGTGAAGGTTATCCCGGGTTCCCTCCACTTATTGGGGACCTCTTGCTTTCTGATTGTCATGCCAAATAAGGCCACAAGATGCTCAGATAGTGAATCCGCTCCTCTTTTTAAAACCTTATTTGGAATTGCGTCAGTACCTGCTGCTTTGGCATTCTTTAACTTGGTGACTGCGTTTCGCACTTCTCCGACCTCAGGTATCACTGCATACTAATTCGGAGAAGGAACCCTTCCCCCCATCTTCTATCCTTCTATCATTTACCCTCTCCCAAATGCTTACCCATTTCTGCTGCAATGCTGTCCTGGTCATCAGTGCTATTGCCATCCACCTTAATACTCTGTGAGGTATCGTCTTTGTTAGTTTTATTTTACCATTTCTATAATACATTGGAACTTGACGCCCCATGTTTTCCTTATTGTCTCAACCCTTTGAACTCTAGTGGTATCTTCCATGCCAGTTCAATGGCAGCAATTGAAAGAGACCATATTCATTATTTGTGGATATACATATTGATATTTTCAACGTGCAGCCTTCGGACTTGAATCAAAAGTAAAATATGCACTTAGGACAAAACAGACGCCATCGACGATATGAAATCCCACAAGACACAAAGGAATTTGTGCTTATTAAACTCTAACTGCTCTATGCGCAGCAGGATTCTACGACATTTCATCGTTCTAGAAACCCCATAGATATTAGTTAAATGCAAGTAGAAATTGATAATGCACACCTTCGCACATGATCTGAAACCTGTTTTATCGTTCAGAACTAATACTTCCTAAAGTAATCTTGAGTATTATTCCTAATGGCATTTAGAGTCCAGAACAGTTAATGAATATGAACGAATACATTTGAGCTCTGTTAATTTAAAGCCATTGCAAAGTTGATTTACATTGGAATAAATGTTTTATGACTACCGTCAGTTTCCTTTTTAATCATTCAAGAGCCAGAGAAATCACACAGAAAAGGTACACATAGTACCACTCCTAATGAAATTCAATAATACAGTCGTTTCTGGTTTGGTTTGCATCAACTTGAATTCGACCATACGAATCTGGAAAACATGGATGTATCTAACTGGGTTCATGAAGTTAGTTTGACGGTGGGCGTTGAGCGTTCGTTTGGCATTGTTATTAAGGTAGTTGAACGTTGGGCATTCACCTGAAGGTAGCTCGATATTCAGTGCTTGAAATTCGGCATTCTGCCTGCAGACAATTTCAGAGGTGAAACTGACTGCAGATGATTAAACGAATGTAAAACGCTGAGTGTGAAACAGAATGCTGACGAATGTTCAACGTCAAACTCACGAAAGCTGAATCTCATAAGAATGCTCAACACCCAATGTGAAACTGACAAAAGATTAAGTCTAACGATATTCAATGTCCAACGCTCAACTTTAAGCTTACTTCACGGTCTTTATCTAACTGTCTAATACAGGTATCCAGGGATCCCATCATACAAACGAGCAATCCATCAATGGTGCAAAACTGATTATTGCAATAACCACAATTTTCAAAGACGAGACTGGCTCATTTTCGTAACCGACTAACCGAGAGCTATATAACCGGATAATATCCGGTTATCCGTGGCCATTATTTCACCGAATATAGATCAAAACTATATGAATTGGAAAGCAGTATTCTCAAACTATTCCGTAGTGTGTATTCAAACGAACGTTGTCGAGTACTTGACAACGTTCGTTTGTATACACACTACGGAATAGTTTGTGTGATTACTCATTACTCACGGGAACTGCCGATTATTAACGAAGTCTTGAACGCCAAAGTCGGTTATTTTTCAACACATACAACGCGGCTGCGATGTGTAATCTATCACAAAGGAGAAGCGGCAGATTCACTACGCTTTAAATGTGGAATGACGATCACTATCGATATTTCGGATAACCGGTTGACGGTTTTTCTAATCGGTTAGATAGCTAACTGGTTTCAAACCGATTATCCGGTTAACCATTTCAGTAGTAGTGGACACATTTACTGTCTTATATGTTGTCACATCTTAATCAATTCATGCTCACGTCTCAATGATCAGGAACAAAGCTGATTGTAAAACAGAATAGTTTTATTCAAACAAAAGTAGTCCCAGGTCTAACTTATCTCTGGAGTACAAAAATAATTTTGGGGAACATCTGTCTTGAGTATGTGGTCTGGGTCAATACTATTTGTAGAACTTCAATACTCGAAGGAAATGTGTCAATCATCATGCACTTTCAAAACATAGGTAGCGACAGTGTGGTTGAAATCTGTCCCTGTTCTTCTCTTCGCTCACCAGCTACTCGTGACAAGCGAAGTTGGGTATGGGGCAGACTTTTGGCCAGACTGAGCTAGCTAGATTACGATCAATTCTTACAGGGGCCGATTTTGACACATCACTTACTATCATATTTTACCAACATCTAGGTAAGGCTGATGAATGCGAAAGACTTGAAATTTGTCTGAGCGAATATATAAAATTGGATAAATCTCCTTGTTGAAATCCCGGAATGTAAAGCAGTGCTTTTACAGTACAAGCTATGTTTTGCTGGTAAAATAGGACCCGGCAACCAATGTTTGCGGCGGAAGTCTTAAAAAATTTGCAACATGGCTATAAACAATATTGGCTAAACATGACTTTATATCCATGTTGCGGTCACTATTAGCCACGATACAGAAATGTGACCTTAACCACCAATCAATAAATGAATGAATCTGACTGAACCCTAAATCGTAGGTAAAAGATAAAAGTAATGAACGCACGAAAAAGCTATCAGATTTTGGTATTATTGATTTCCAGTAGACTAGTCACCCATCGTAAACATCACAATTTCCGCAGCATAATGATCACCATGTTTGTACTTATTTATTGGTGCTGAGGTCACATATGTCTCCAATGGGGCTTATCATGACAGCAACGCAGCCCAAAAAGTCAAGTTTACTCCAAAATTGTTCATAGCCATGGTGCCCATTTTAGAGGACGTATACCAAAACAATTGTTACTGAGTCCTATTTCGACAGCGAAACAGAATTGTAAACAAGCATCGCTTTATTTTCCAGGTCTCCCATGATGACTGTGAGATACGAATACGAACTGAAATTGTGACAAAATATCTTATTTTAAATAACTCCCACTCAGATACCAGTATGATTTGATATTCCCAAGGCGTGGTATAAGTCCTTTACTTATGCCTGATGTTGATCAAATCATACTTAAACTTCGAGAAATATCTTGAAGATCGAAGAAAATCCCCAAAATCAAGAAAGAAAATATAAAAACAAATAAACAAGCAAACGCGAAAGAATTTTGTTTGAGTGGATATGCCTAGTTACAATTTGTGGGAGAGTGCCTATATGCCCCTCCCATAAATTGTTTCAAAGCAAAGACATCTGAAAATATCTGGAAGACTACAAAAATCTAGCACTCCACCAGTTAATGTGATACAAGACACGGGAGCCAGACCCCCTGTCTTGAATCACACTGAAAGATCACGTTCGAGTGTTACTTTGGTGTTTTCTTAATACTGGATACTGAGCTGTCTTTTCATGATCTCTCAATGCAATCCAAGACTCGGGACCCTGGCGCCTTGTCTTGTAGCATATTGAGAGCATGGTCAGGTGTTATAGCAGCTTTTTCTAACTGATATTTATATTTACCATTTAAGATCGTCGATCGCCATGTGTGTCGAGTCGATCCGAAACGCAGGCTTTAGAATTTACGGTTTCTGCCCCCCCCCCCCCCTCCCCCAACACATGTGTACACGCACATTTTGGTCAACATATCTGCGCCCATGGCAGCAACACAGTTTTCAACAGTACTAAATCGGTAAGCCTGTTTCGAGACTGCCATCTTGGACTTTAATCCTTCAGTGGGTGAATGTACATCACAGAAGGGTGTAACATTCAGTTCCATATTGATCGAAGTAAACATTTTATGCACGCAATGTCATACACTTAGGACAAAATGAAATCGTTCTTTTGATTGATCGTCAAAAGTGGCAATATGGAAGCATAGTGTTTCAGCAGAAATCCAAGATGGAACGGAAAAATTGTGCTTTGGATGCACTTGGGACAAACAATAATCGCTTATATTTTTGCAGGGATACGAGATACAGTCTAGATTCCATCACCAGTCGACGCGAGTAGTATAGCAGGAGGTTTTCGTCCCCCATTACCCGGAGCTTTGGGGGAGCAGCTAGTGTTAAATTTCCATAGGAACCGGAGCTTTGGGGGAGCAACTTTTGGGGGCGCAAAAGTACGGCCCCTTGCAGCTAGATCCGCTAAATGGTGTCCCTACTGCCTATATGGTATGTATAGTGATATAGGTAAACACATGGCTATGGGTATATATTATGGGTATGTGATGGAAAATGGAAGGGGAAGGTGAGTTTTCTTGAAAGTTTTTTCCCCGCGAAACGGTTGACGTTGCTATTTACGTCGTGACGTCATGATACGCACGCGACGCCATAGAGATGCTGACCACTGTTATTGTCCACTTTACAATCTGACATAACGTTATTCGGATCAGAGGATGTCGGACTTCTTGTAGGGGGGGGGGGGGTGATCTGGTAGTAGTGGTATATATCCATGTTAGTATATTATTAGCCCTTGGGTCTTCATATTATCCTATGTCCGCTATAGCTAGGTCAAGCATTATGTGGTGGTGGTGGTGGGGGGGGGGGGGGGTCGGGGGTGGGGGGGGGGTATTGCGAGATAGTCCTTGGTTGTTTAAATTGAACAGTATAGGATGAATGGTCTGTTGGTCTATTACCCCCTTAGTACTATTAACCTACCGAATCCTTTGTATTATCTTATGGCTGGTATTGGTAGTTTAGTGTTAGGTCAGGCAGTAATTATAATCGTTTGTTTAGATTGGGTGGCATAGGATGCATGGTATATACCCCTGTAGGTCCAGTCCTCGATATTATTAACCAGCCGATTGCTTTGTACTATTCGATGACTGCTATAGGCAGTACGTTATGGCAGGTCAAGTGGTATTGTGAAGTGGGGGTGGGGTAATGCCTAGTAGTATAGAACGGAAGTATAGTATGGGCGATATATACCTCAGTGCTCCCCCTGGAAGTCATTGGTGCTACTAATCGATTTAATGCTTTATGCCATCCCATGACTAGTGTACATAGTATGTAATGCGGGGTCAGGCGTTATTGTGGGGTGGGTGGGGGTAATGCCTAGTAGTATAGAACAGCAGTATAGTATACGCGATATATACCTCTGTGCCCCCCCCCCCCCCGAAAGCCATTGATACTTCTAATCGACTTAATGCTTTATGTCATCCCATGACTAATATAGGTAGTATGTAATGCGGGGCCAGAAGTTATTGTGGGGTGGGTGGGTGGGTATAATGCATGGTCGCCTAGGGTGGTAATGTAGGATGTACGCGTGCTCCCCCTACAGGTCCCATGTTAGTCCTTAGTACTATTAATCCATTGACTTGTATAGGTAGTATGTAATGCTAGGCCAAGAGGTACTGTGGGTAAGGGTAATGCCTGATGTCAAACCACGGAATCCCATTTTACGGAATCCCTTTTTAAGTATCCCTTTTTGGAAATGCCTGTGGCTATAGAATCGCATTTTTCTGAAATGTTAGTCGGGTTCTGCAATCTCCGAGAAAACAAATCGCCCGCAGAAATTGTTTGATTTATTTTATTGGGGTTTAACGACACTTCCAATTGCCAGAGCCATGTCATGTCGGACAGTTTTACCGGTGACGGAAGCCGAAGTAAACGGAGAGAACCACAGAGCTGCGGCGAGCAAATGTCAGACTCTGGAAAGTACTAACTCTGCAGAAGCAGGATTAGCAGTGTTTGAAAGCAAGTGCATCATTGACGTGAAGTAAGCCTTAGTACAGAGCGCCACCGAACTCTCACATGGTCAATCGACATTTTAACCCTTTAACCACGAGGGACCGTTTTCCAGCCCAGGAACATGATACGTCATAATTGCATTACTTAGGTTGAATGCTTAGTGAATGTGTAGAGTAAACCAATCAATATTTTCAACGTGCAGCCCAGAGGCTGCACGTTGAAAATACTAATTGGTCTGCCTCCAAATAATAAATATGGTCTTCCAATTGCTGCCATTGAACTGATATGGAAGACACCGCCAGAGTCCAAGGGGCTAAGTACCTTGCTCAAGTACACAACTCAGTTACAGTTGGTTAGGATGGACCTGTCGACCTTTCGGTTTGAAGTTCTCTGCCCTAGCCACAGGCACCACGCACCTCAACCAGCAGAAAGGAAGAAAGATAAGCAGCGAGAGAAATTTCAATGGCATAACGCTGTTAACTGGTGATCAACTGGGATTATGTTACATCAAAATATTTTTGCTGTCGTATTGGGCGACCACTAAGTCTTTCCTTCATTATAAAAACGATCATGTTTCCGGGAGAGTTCAGACCAAGCGCAATTTGAGTTGACTTGACATGTTTGACAGAGGTAACGTAGGCGAACTAAAAAAAATGGTCGCCCCATCCATTTTCAGGAAAGTGATAGACAACGAAACGACGGTTCGCCATTTTTTGTGCAGGGCAACAGATGGGAGTCAGAAATAACATGTTTCTGCAATATAAGTTACAGGACGTTTACTTGCCAGGTATGGCGTCATGTGAGGCAAAGTGAAATTAATATTGATATATGAGACCGAGCGTAATATTGATCGTGCTGAGCCTCACATGACCATACCTAGTGAACGTCCTGTAACGTATTTATCATGACACCAAACGAATTACATAATAAAGTAAAAGAACCGAATCGCTTCATTTTGAATATTTATCAGGAAACTTTTATTTGCGCGAAAATAGGTGAAAACTTGAGGTAGGGAAATTAATTGAGAAACAAAATGGCGCCCGGCAGAGGGGGGGGGGGCGTGTATGGGCTCATAGGTTATAAGAGCCTAAATAAGTGAACACGTGACCAGGAAAATTTGACAAAGTTGTGAGTAGGATTAAAAAGGTCGGATTGGCTGATTTGTTCAATATCAGTTGGCTTTGAAACCAGTAATTAAAAATTTGTTTTGTCTGCTTTAGGAAAGATTAAAAAGTTTGTTTGTAATTGTGTGCCGGAATGTGTGTGAATCTCTTAAAAATATGAGGTATGGAAAAAAAGTGTCAAGGTCATTCAGTACAAGGCCATACGATAGTAGTGAAAATTCGAAATTTAAACTGAATTTAAACTGAATTGAGATGTGGCAACATATTTTTTTTTCCAGTTTAATATTTTCAAGAGATGATGTACTTAGTGGATGTATAGATAATTTTTTCAAAACAACTTGGTTTTGTGTACAGAGAGTGAAAGGTTAGCACTGTGGTCAATGTTTTTTTTAGGCTTTCTTGATCTACAATGTGAGACACAGTGAGATTAATATTAGGCGAGCCCATAGACCGAGCCTCATATTGATCGTGCTGAGCCTCACATGACCTAGTGAACGTCCTGTAACGTATTTATCATGCCACCAAAGGAATTACATAATAATGTGAAAGATCGTACTTTTCGAACTCGGCTGGGAAACCCTAGAACAACGACGAAAATTGCATAAGATGGTGATCTTCTTTAAAATTATCCATGGGAATGCCCCAAAATACCTCCTTGAACTATTGCCCCAGTCATTCCAGGACTACTCGCCATATAACACACGTGCTCGTTCGAATTTCAAAATTCCTCTGATGCACACTGAATTATTCAAAAATACTTTCATCCCATCTTGTATCTCAGAGTGGAACTCACTTCCTATGGATATAAAGAACCTGAAATCTTTAAGTGAATTTACTAAGTATTTCAAAAGCGAGGTACGTAGGCCACCATCGTATTTTGGAATCGGTTCAAGAGAGATGAACATACTGCATTGCAGACTACGTAATGCATGCAGTGATTTAAATTTTGACAAATTTCAAAATTATATTCACGACACAGCAAACTGCTCGTGTGGCAACGGCCAAAAGACGCATCACACTACTTTTTTGTCTGCCCAAGGTATACCAATGAAAGATTAATACTACAACAGGACCTGGCCAACATCACAATTAATTCTGTTACGGATATCCACTAAGGTATCCCTAACATGTCACCATCTGCAAATGACCATCTATTTCGAGTAATACAAAAGTATATCAAAGCAACCAATCGATTGAATACCTTTGAGAATATTCATTCAGGAGGTAGTTAGTTCTATGTTTCCAGGCCCCCGGAAAATAATGTAATGAAGTGCTGGTCTACTATGGTGGACAGTGCCGCATCTTTGGAAAAATTGCTCTGGTAGCCATTGAGTGGTGTGCAAGTCGTTTATAGTGACTGGCTTGATTAACCCTTTGTCGGAAGTAGTCAGGTCTAAATCTGCCAGCGCTATTCATAAAATCACTAATTTCTCTTTTTTAACCTCAAAATATAGCTTGCGTCTCCTAATTGGAGCGAGCTCGCTCAGCTCGTTCCAATGAGGAATCATGAGCTGTGTGATTGGTACAGAGGATGGAAAAGGGACAGTTATTCGAGAGGTTTAGTTGCAAATTCCCTCTGCCTTTCTTGATGGGTAAGGTGTTAAATACGATTGGAGGATATTGACTTACCCGTACCGTGTTTATGAAATAGCTGCACACTTTGGAACTGATAATATATATTAGTGTCACGAATATACTATTGTCACGTGAGAACCATGGGGGTTCTATCTTCCGGTGGAAGAGAGAGCATTGTGGTTGTCAGATGACGATATATCGTTAGACGTAGCTTACCTTCTTTATATGTGATGACAAAACACTGCATGCACCTTGCAGTGATGGGGCTTTTCTGGAGCGATGCGGCCTGGTGAGTTGGCTGGAGACAGTTTGATATTTGATATTTGTTTGATGAGTACAAGGTATCAGTCTCCCTCTTTTCTTCCTTCTCTTTTCTTTCGCTGAATATCTACCATATTAAGGGCCTATATAAGTAATGGAATTTAGTTTATTTTGAAATTCTCACCTCTCATATTCCTTAAATTCAGATTAAATATACACAAATTATACAGCAAAATGAAGGTTGGGATGTATAGAACACGAAACACATATGTAATCAACTCATGGAGTCGACTGTAGGCACCACTGGTTCCTGGAGGTCTGCTACCGTATTCGCACCAGAACTGATAATAAAATAATATTTCATCAGAACAACTTGTGGCCAAATGTGCTTCATATATCCAAGAACAAAGCTAGGCATTCAAAACACTTTCGAATACAGCGATAGGACTGCATTTTGGAAAAGGACAACACTGTCTGCAGTCTTTAATGAAGATGGTTTCCATGCTCGACAGACATGCGCAAATCACTCGTTACCACGAATTTTGTTACTTATATAGGCCCTTAACACCATTGCAATCTTGAATAGCGTATTGTTTATTATGATGTGTTTATATTGAAAAAAATGCTGCATTTACTTGTTAATCGTATACAAAGGAGAGGACGTGTTTTAAGTGTTGAGCATTTGTTGTCCAATCCTTTTTGTTTATTTTGACAAATAAAATATGTTTAAACAACAACAAAAAAAAACCCGAATCGCTTCATTTTGAATATTTATCAGGAAACTTTTATTTGCACGAAAATAGGTGAAAACTTGAGGTGGGAAAATTAATTGGGAAACAAAATGACACCCAGCAGATGGGGTGTATGGGGACATACATGGTCACTGGCAGTGTATGGACTCAATTCAATAGCCGGTCCCCATTGAATAACCTAATATCACATAGTCCGCCGACATTACGTGTACATTGCATACAAAACCGCACTTGTTAATACCCTGTCGTTTGTGCAGAAACGACCGGGTATGAAAAGCGGTTTTAGTGCGGTCACGTGAGAAGGATTACATAACCAATTAATGTTTCGCGAGAAAAATCTTTCAGAGACTGTCTCTGATTAGCAATTACATTGTTCAGTCCGAAAGTTTCTAAAACCTACATTTAATAAAATATTCAGATACAAATGCCATATCTTTCATTTCCAGAGAACTCTGTACTGCGGTTTAAGGGGACGTCCAACCTAACTTTGGTCAAATTTCCTGTAATTTTCTTTCAAGTCTAAAAAAGACCCAACATGAATAACCCGAATAAATTATATACCAAAATGCTTGGAATGAAACATAGAATATGTGGAAACTGAAATTTGCCTTGAACTGCTGCCATGTGTAAATAGCACCACCTGGAAGTCTGCTATGGCATAAGTAAGAGAACAAAATTTTTACAATAAAATACCTCAAAATAAAATAACAGATGTATTCTATAAACATTGAAGTACATACTCGAAGAAATCTTTTCCTAATTCATGAAAGCAATAAAGATTGAGACCAAATGTTATAAGAGGAGTGCTCACTGATTGAAGGCAGGCATTTTCTTTTGTTTATGTTTTGATTTGGGGAATTCAACAAAGGTCAACTTGAAGGAGTCCACCAGAAGAAGTATGGAAGGACAAAAGAGTGTCTCCCAATATAAAGATGTATGTGTCACTGTGGTGGTTTGGAAAGAAACTATAATATTCTCCTATGTAGAATGCACTGCAAAGTCATACATTGTAGTTGAATAAATATATTTACAAACCCCTTGCACTGTAACCCCTTTCATCCCATGCATCAATTTGATAGTGATTAAAGTGTTAAATTTGTCTGGTTTATCAATAAGTATAATAGCTTTGTTTACTATTGGACACCAATACACTCATGATATCTGTTGGAGAAGAAATAAGGGTAACTGTAACCTGTCACTGCAATAAACCATCTAATGTACTTAAAAGTACATTGTTATTCAAAACACATCAAATCATAACCATTATTGCATGTACTTTCCCCAAGGAGGCTTATTGGCATATTGAGATCAGAAGGGCACATCCAGAGGGTCTCACATATTTTTTTTTCAAGAACGCAGTACACAAAGCAACCCCCAAAAGGTGACACTTGAAGGTATCAGCAGGCACTTTGCGACAAATTGTAACAAATCAACTAGTTATAAACAAAATTTTCTAACTCAAAAGAGTGAAAAAGTCCCACAACTCTGAAAAAAATGTGTGAAGAAACACATGCTACAACAGCTACAGAGGCATTGTTTCCCCATGATGCTCGATCACAACACCAAATATCCTTCAAATTGGAGTAGCAGTGGTTGAGATACAAGGGAGAATGTTGGTACATGTAATGATGAATGGGTAAGACTAAGAGGGCAGAGGTCACCACTGCACGGCCCTAGATGCACCTTTGATTTTACAACTTCCAAGTCTGGGGCATAATAATCGCAACACACCCACCTTATCAATTCATAATTTCAGTAAAATAAAAGGAATTATCAATTTTAATTAATTTATAGATGATGGAAAATATTTGGCATCTTTCGCCTTCTCGTACTATTAATTACCACAGACAATATCAGTTTGATGCCGACAAACGAAAGTGAACGCCTGTGGTCTGGTTAGAAAGTAACTCGGCATGGATAATGAAGAAATTGCGAATATTTCGTGTATTTCATTTGTTTAAAAGACAATTGCAGCTAATTTTGACCGTGGATTCGATAATTCGTTTCGGTTTTGACCACACGGTCACGCTGACAGCGATTATGTTTATTGTGATATGCAAATTGGGAGATAGTTTCCGGTGAAGGAGATTTGTCACATTTGTCGGTGTAAAACGATGACAAAAGACACTAATCGACGCTTGGGTTAGTATGGATGGTTGCAAGGAAAAACTAAATTCTCAGCATCGTCCAAACGCACCTTATTTAAAAACGCGAATGCCTCATTTTCAACCCATCTTAAATCGGTCCTTTGCCGACATCAACACAGTCCGTGGCGAAGATCCATGGTAACTGTGAAGTAAATAACTTCACAACATCGGGGAAAATCAACACGCTCAATATAGTTCCAGGTCACTTGGAATATACTTCGTAAAAAAGTGATTTCTGAAGCATTCTGCTTACTTTGTTATGAATATTGCCTTATTTTATGTGTATCGTTCCGATTTTATACACTCGGTTATTTTTTTACAAGTGGTTCATGTTGTCTTTCTATCAGGTCCTTGCATTCTTACGATTGCCCAAATTGAGTATTTCTGCAAGGACCACATCGTAATCACATGACCGGAATAAACATCATTGAAAGATGGCCACATCCGTAACATCCAAAATTTGTGTTGGTGTTATTGCATTCAAACATCAAAACCCACCAGAGTGTGTGTCAAAAAAATGCTTTCTCCGAGTCTGTAGTATGTTATCATTATATTGAGGACAAGGCTTTCGAATTACCGATTATTTTGTGGTTTTACCGGTTCGTTACTTTTGCCATTGGCACATTAATCTTCTTCAAAATCATGAAATTCACTTTTTTTTCCTGAAAAAAATTATATGTACCTTTTCTATGCACCTTACTCATTATTTTGATATATAATTTGCCTTTCCTTACTTCTCTTATCTGTTTCTGAGGCATTGGGAAAATGTCAAAAAATTGACCAAAGTTAGGTTGGACGACCCTTAATAAAATATTCAGATACAAATGCCATATCTTTCATCATTTCCAGAACTCTGTACTGCGGTTTAATATAGAAATCGAAAAGATCCGTTCGTTAATTCGTGAGATTTTCGATTTGTTTTCATATTAAAATAAAATTTTCGCTAATATATGATTGAGATCCCCCTCCCCCGGTATAATTAAAGGTCGGATTGTTGTCTCCGTTGAAATGATCTTGTCTTCATTCATTCTCGTAACGGTTCATCTGTATTTTTTAAATGAAATTATGGAATAGAACGAGTATTTCAGTGAATAAAATGTGTTCTGGGTGTACGGTGTTTTTGAAACAACAATGTGACAGTCTTGGCGATACATTCTGGCGTTTCGCTGCGGCAATAGCTTTTCCGACACGGGATTATGGATTCTATACTGTGCCGAGTGCCCGAACATTTCAAAGTTAAAACCCGGTGATTTAATTTTTATTGTAGCATTAGCTTTTTACCGAAATAGTTTAAATGAACTAAAATGAGAATGTATTATTCATTAAAAAAATTAATCGTCCAATATGCGGGAAAAAGCATGAAAACCGCTAGCAAGCTTTCAGTTAACTATTTACCCGACTTAACTGCCAAAACCGACCCACCTTAAATACAAAATTCTCTATTCAAACTTTATATATTTTTTCTAAATAAACTTCAGTGCAAAATAAGTATCGTTCTTGTACTTGTTACTCAAAATATTCACGCCTTTTCGCCTCCGTGTCAATCAAATGAATACCAGTTCCAATTCTTATTCCTGTTACTTAAACCAGCAGTATATATTCAGGTTTTCCCAAATTCTCCGACGTCACAGCTTAGTCACGTTTTTGCTGCACATCCTCCAAAGTACGGAGGTAATGAATTACTTTACTGCAAGTGACATCTGCAGGTGGATTTCCCACTCGTGAAAACAATTTTCAATAACTGACTAAATTACTCACAAAATGTCTTCTGTTAGCCCTTTACCCAACGTCAACGGCCAAATTTGGCCAGCACTATACACAAAAATCTCTATTCAAATTTTATTATGTTTTAATTTTTTGTCCAAAAAACTTAGCTTATGACCTCTCATTGGAATGAGCTCGATGATCTCGAGTCGTTCCAATGAGGGGTCATAAGCTTTGTTTTGAGACAAAAGTTTGAAATTTTTAAATGTTATCCAAGATTTTATTTTGCAAGAATCGTCTGCTAACCGCGTTGGGTAAGGGGTTAAGAGACAACCGAGAAGACGGGTGGCTCCCTGCAGTGGCTGTTCAAGAATTTCACGAAGAAGGGGGGGGGGGGGGCGGTCGTTTATTATCCTCATTGTATCAGTATGATGCATGGCATCATTCGAGTTGTGTTGAGAGTAACGAGTTTGGTCGATTTTTTCCCTCCCCCACCCCTACAAAAAATGGCAAAACTGGTATTCTCGGCGATTTCGAGGCTGCTATGACCGTCTCCCCAGTTACCATAAGATGTTGCGGTGTTGTTCTCGCAACCATAAATTCAAGTAATGCATTCCTGGTATGGCGTCATTTCGTTTTCGTGGGGACACGCTTTATCGATCGGAAGGGTCCCGAGTTGAATTTGGATGCTGTGTTTTAAAATGGCTCCGGAAAAAGGCACGCGCGGGTGGATCTGATCTGTTTTGACAACAATCCACTTCACTGAATTTCCGAGGCTGTAATTAGCTGCCAGATATGTCACAAAAATCGTGTTATAATTTGACATTTGGGTGGATTATGATGTTATTCCCCTGACAAAAGCAGGTAAATTCTCTTGATGTTCAAAAACAAAAATGTATAAGCAATCTGTAACTGTCCGTGTCTGTAGAAAAACCAGGCCTGCAACCACAGGGGGAGGTGGGGGGGGGGGGGGGGGTTCCTGGAAAAATTTCTGCCCCCCCCCTAGAAAAATGTCAGACACTGTTTTTCAATTTCACCATTTTGATCTATTTTATCTACCTGTGAATTAACTCAGAGTTGTCAATTTACACCTGTAATTTCATTGAATATAATCCCATGATTGAGTCTCTATTGTTATATTTGAGGTGTTTATTCAACACACAGATTATACACATCTTTGACAATACGAAACATTAACTAATTAACAGAAGAGATGAGTGGTTACTGGTAATTGAAAGTAGGAGAAATGCTCCCGTAAACAGAGGCTTTCCATGGGACAAAGACAGGAAATTGCGGAGTCTGGTCAAAACGTCCGATTGTCAAAATGTCCGAGTCAAAACGTCCGATTTCCTGGTCAAAACGTCCAATGATTTTAGTCAAAACGTCCGATGATTTTAGTCAAAACGTCCGATGATTTTAGTCAAAACGTCCGATGGCATCGGACGTTTTGACTTATAATCATTGGACGTTTTGACTTTTAACCAGAAGTGCAGAGAGATCTTTCCAAGAATGAATGTCAATTACTGGTATTTTTAATGATAGGAAAACAACTTACTCTTAAACCCTTCCCTTAGAAATGCATCAATTCCTAACTACACAAGTTCATACTGGGAAAAAATGCTTTTTACCATTGAAAGTACCAGTAAGAAACATTATTATTGGAAAGTGCAGAGAGATCTTTCCAAGAATGAATGTCAATTACTGGTATTTTTAATGATAGGAAAACAACTTACTCTTAAACCCTTCCCCTAGAAATGCATCAATTACTTCTTAACTACACAAGTTCATACTGGAAAAAATGCTTTTTACCATTGAAAATACCAGTAAGAAGCATTAACTATTGGAAAGTGCAGATAGATCTTTCCAAGAATGAGTGTCAATTACTGGTATTTTTAATGATAGGAAAACAACTTACTCTTACACCCTTCCCCTAGAAATGCATCAATTAATTCTTAACTACACAAGTTCATACTGGGAAAAAAAACTTTTTACCATTGAAAATACCCGTAAGAAACATTAATTATTGGAAAGTGCAGAGAGATCTTTCCAAGAATGAATGTCAATTACTGGTATTCTTAATGATAGGAAACCAACTTACTCTTAAACCCTTCCCTTAGAAAAGCATCAATTACTTCTTAACAACACAAGTTCATACTGGGAAAAATGCTTTTTACCATGGAAAATACCAGTAAGAAACATCAATTACTGGAAAGTGCAGAGAGATCTTTCCAAGAATGAATGTCAATTACTGGTATTTTTAATGATAGGGAAACAACCTACTCTTAAAACCTTCCCCTAGAAATGCATCAATTACGTCTTGGCTACACAAATCCCAATGGGGAAAAAATGCTCTTTACCATTGAAAGTACCAGTAAGAAACATTAATTATTGGAATGTGCAGAGAGATCTTTCCAAGAATGAATGTCAATTACTGGTATTTTTAATGATAGGAAAACAACTTACTCTTAAACCCTTCCCTTAGAAATGCATCAGTTACTTCTTAACTACACAAGTTCATACTGGGAAAAAATGCTTTTTACCATTGAAAATACCAGTAAGAAACATTAATTATTGGAAAGTGCAGAGAGATCTTTCCAAGAATGAATGTCAATTACTGGTATTTTTAACGTTAGGAAAACAACTTACTCCTAAACCCTTCCCTTAGAAATGCATCAATTACTTCTTAACTACACAAGTTCATACTGGAAAAAAATGCTTTTTACCATTGAAAATACCAGTAAGAAACATTAATTATTGGAAAGTGCAGAGAGATCTTTCCAAGAATGAATGTCAGTTACTGGTATTTTTAATGATAGGAAAACAACTTACTCTTACACCCTTCCCCTAGAAATGCATCAATTAATTCTTAACTACACAAGTTCATACTGGGAAAAAAAACTTTTTACCATTGAAAATACCCGTAAGAAACATTAATTACTGGAAAGTGCAGAGAGATCTTTCCAAGAATGAATGTCAATTACTGGTATTTTTAATGATAGGAAAACAACCTACTCTTAAAACCTTCCCTTAGAAATGCATCAATTACGTCTTGGCTACACAAATCCCAGTGGGGAAAAAATGCTCTTTACCATTGAAAGTACCAGTAAGAAACATTAATTATTGGAATGTGCAGAGAGATCTTTCCAAGAATGAATGTCAATTACTGGTATTTTTAATGATAGGAAAACAACTTACTCTTAAACCCTTCCCTTAGAAATGCATCAGTTACTTCTTAACTACACAAGTTCATACTGGGAAAAAATGCTTTTTACCATTGAAAATACCAGTAAGAAACATTAATTATTGGAAAGTGCAGAGAGATCTTTCCAAGAATGAATGTCAATTACTGGTATTTTTAACGTTAGGAAAACAACTTACTCTTAAACCCTTCCCTTAGAAATGCATCAATTATTTCTTAACTACACAAGTTCATACTGAAAAAAAATGCTTTTTACCATTGAAAATACCAGTAAGAAACATTAATTATTGGAAAGTGCAGAGAGATCTTTCCAAGAATGAATGTCAATTACTGGTATTTTTAATGATAGGAAAACAACTTACTCTTAAACCCTTCCCTTAGAAATGCATCAATTACTTCTTAACTACACAAGTTCATACTGGAAAAAATGCTTTTTACCATTGAAAATACCAGTAAGAAGCATTAACTATTGGAAAGTGCAGATAGATCTTTCCAAGAATGAGTGTCAATTACTGGTATTTTTAATGATAGGAAAACAACTTACTCTTACACCCTTCCCCTAGAAATGCATCAATTAATTCTTAACTACACAAGTTCATACTGGGAAAAAAAACTTTTTACCATTGAAAATACCCGTAAGAAACATTAATTATTGGAAAGTGCAGAGAGATCTTTCCAAGAATGAATGTCAATTACTGGTATTCTTAATGATAGGAAACCAACTTACTCTTAAACCCTTCCCTTAGAAAAGCATCAATTACTTCTTAACAACACAAGTTCATACTGGGAAAAATGCTTTTTACCATGGAAAATACCAGTAAGAAACATCAATTACTGGAAAGTGCAGAGAGATCTTTCCAAGAATGAATGTCAATTACTGGTATTTTTAATGATAGGGAAACAACCTACTCTTAAAACCTTCCCCTAGAAATGCATCAATTACGTCTTGGCTACACAAATCCCAATGGGGAAAAAATGCTCTTTACCATTGAAAGTACCAGTAAGAAACATTAATTATTGGAATGTGCAGAGAGATCTTTCCAAGAATGAATGTCAATTACTGGTATTTTTAATGATAGGAAAACAACTTACTCTTAAACCCTTCCCTTAGAAATGCATCAGTTACTTCTTAACTACACAAGTTCATACTGGGAAAAAATGCTTTTTACCATTGAAAATACCAGTAAGAAACATTAATTATTGGAAAGTGCAGAGAGATCTTTCCAAGAATGAATGTCAATTACTGGTATTTTTAACGTTAGGAAAACAACTTACTCCTAAACCCTTCCCTTAGAAATGCATCAATTACTTCTTAACTACACAAGTTCATACTGGAAAAAAATGCTTTTTACCATTGAAAATACCAGTAAGAAACATTAATTATTGGAAAGTGCAGAGAGATCTTTCCAAGAATGAATGTCAGTTACTGGTATTTTTAATGATAGGAAAACAACTTACTCTTACACCCTTCCCCTAGAAATGCATCAATTAATTCTTAACTACACAAGTTCATACTGGGAAAAAAAACTTTTTACCATTGAAAATACCCGTAAGAAACATTAATTACTGGAAAGTGCAGAGAGATCTTTCCAAGAATGAATGTCAATTACTGGTATTTTTAATGATAGGAAAACAACCTACTCTTAAAACCTTCCCTTAGAAATGCATCAATTACGTCTTGGCTACACAAATCCCAGTGGGGAAAAAATGCTCTTTACCATTGAAAGTACCAGTAAGAAACATTAATTATTGGAATGTGCAGAGAGATCTTTCCAAGAATGAATGTCAATTACTGGTATTTTTAATGATAGGAAAACAACTTACTCTTAAACCCTTCCCTTAGAAATGCATCAGTTACTTCTTAACTACACAAGTTCATACTGGGAAAAAATGCTTTTTACCATTGAAAATACCAGTAAGAAACATTAATTATTGGAAAGTGCAGAGAGATCTTTCCAAGAATGAATGTCAATTACTGGTATTTTTAACGTTAGGAAAACAACTTACTCTTAAACCCTTCCCTTAGAAATGCATCAATTATTTCTTAACTACACAAGTTCATACTGAAAAAAAATGCTTTTTACCATTGAAAATACCAGTAAGAAACATTAATTATTGGAAAGTGCAGAGAGATCTTTCCAAGAATGAATGTCAATTACTGGTATTTTTAATGATAGGAAAACAACTTACTCTTAAACCCTTCCCTTAGAAATGCATCAATTACTTCTTAACTACACAAGTTCATACTGGATAAAAATGCTTTTTACCATTGAAAATACCAGTAAGAAACATAAATCATTGGAAAGTGCAGAGAGATTTTTCCAAGAATGAATGTCAGTTACTGGTATTTTTAATGATAGGAAAACAACTTACTCTTAAACCCTTCCCCTAGAAATGCATCAATTACTTCTTAACTACATAAGTTCATACTGGGAAAAAATGCTTTTTATCAATTGTGTATTGCTAAAGTAACACTAATGTGCACAACACAGAAATGTTTAGTCCTCATTTACAGGGCAGATGTCCGAAGCTCTGCGAAGAAACTCTGAAGTGGTCAGTGTGCGTGGCTCTTCTGAATACTCCTCCCAAAGTTTATGAAGATTATTCTCTTTTTTCATGTGAGCCCTTCGTTGATGTCTGTAAAGGTTGTGTTGACTTACGAGCTGCATTTGAAGTTCAAGAAGAGAAGATTCGTTGAATAATGCGGGTATAAGTCGATACATACTAGGATGGCTGTGAGGAAGTAGTTGATTAAGTCTTACATGCCATCCCTCACCCTCATTGTTGGTACGCACTGACCTCTGGAATGTGCTCCATGCTGATGGTGGCCAAGACGAGGTACTTATCCACGTTTTGTCTATGTAGTCTAGCAGTTCTGTGAGTCTGCCATCATGTGCTTTTCAGTTCATCAAAGGCCCTCGGTATGTGAGAGGCAGCGAGATGTGGTAAAGCCATCAACTTTCGAATGTACATTCGAACACTATGTTGAGAATTGTATGCCGTTTTTCAAACCCAATTCTTTCACCCGTCGGTAGATTGCCTGGGACCAATGGAACCAACATCCACGTACACTTACGTCAACCAAGGAAGTTTGTTGAATAGCACTCCAAATGGCTCTTTCAAAATCAACCATAACGGTGAAATGTCAATTAACTCATTGAAGATGGCACGGTGATCATTTTTTTTTGCGCTGAGACATCAAAACAAATAACAGTGGCACTTGGTGGGTAGTATTGTTTGACTTTATAAAACTATGAATTGTCAGGAGTTGTACGAAAGGCTCTCGGGCAGCTTTGAACGTGCCGTCCAGAAACCACAGTTCAGCTTTTGCAAGGTGAGACAGTTGGAGGTCAGTGGCAAACACCAGGTGACGCTCACCATTAAGCTGGATGTCTTTCCGCAGAAAGTTGTCTGGAAAATGAGACATTTTAAAAGTGATGTGTAAATCAAGAGGGTGCTTTGGTCGTGTTTTTTCCCTACACCTGTTAGCTACGCGCTGGATGTAATGTATCTGTGGCAGAATATCATCTGATGTGGGAGCAAGTGTTTGTAGAGCTTCTTCTACCACCCTTCGTGCTGACTTGTGTGGATTTTGTTTCGCGGTTAATTTTACCTCCTTTAGGGTTTTCAGTCGCAGTATTTCACCGGCACCATTCTCATGATTTTGTGGATATTTGCCCCGTCTGAAATCAGTACCACATTGTACGACTGTAACCTTGCAATTATGTTTGGTGCGTCGACTGCAGATCCATGTGGTGGATGTTTTCCTTACCCCCTTTTGTGTGTATGCATTTTCATTTGTGTCAAGGAGGAGATCTTTTCCTTTTTGAGATGCGCCAGAAAGTATCTCGTATCAGTTGTCCCTTTCCGGAATTGGTGTATGCATTGGCATGCAAACTGATCTTTCTGCAGGTTCATTAATAATTGGTACAGGCAACGAGATGTCAAAAGATTCCTGTACATCCATAGCTTCCTCTTCAGTTGTTTCCATGGTAGTATAACCGTGGGGAACGACCGTCGATATCTGCTGTGAAACAATGGTGTTCAACTGATGACTCGGAGACAAATTAAAGATGATAACAATTTAATAGCGAAACTGGTATTCCAAATACCTAACAGCAATCAACATTTAATAACCGGACTTGTTGGATATCCGAACAATTTTACAGCAACAGCTCATGGGATTTCTCAATAAAATGAAGCAGAGTAACGTTCGGAAATCCAAACTATAACTGAATTCTTGAATGAATGAAAGGTTTTAGCGCGCCGAAGGCGCGCAGGGACGATGTGGGATTTACAAATCCCTTGCGACCCGGTTAACCTTATTTTTTTCCTTGGATCACACAGGCCTAGCTTTCCTATTGCCCAAAATGGAGTCTGAGGGGGTTATTCACGCGGTTAGAATACCCGGCAGTTTAAGCTGGAGTGTTAGATGGTCAATACTCAATCCCCCAACGCCTTTAAAACTATTAGAGAGCGAGCTCTGTTCGGTTCCAGTTCGGCGATGAATTCTTACTTGTGGTCAAGGCTATATATACAATACAATAAATGACTCATATCACAACAGGTTTTCAGGATTTTAAGATTAAAGTAAGCTTTCACCACGTCTGAATCAGATGCCTGATTAACTTACTGAATAGATCTCAAATAAACAATGGGGGGAAGCAACGAATAAAGGCAACTTGTTAACAGCTTCTATGAGAGAGGCTTGCTGTCACACGACGAATGAAAAAATATGCCAAGTTTGAAACAATTGAAATTAAATTGGACAAAATGAGAATAGTAGATTGTGAAAGCAATATAATAACAGTAAATTTGTGTTTTTGTTTCGAAAGTTTATCATGGTCTGTACACGCCCTGGTGATAGTAGCGTCATTCTCCAGTTGGGAGCGCTGTTCATCAGGTGTAACTACCGCATCTATTCCTGTGCTTTCAGCTGTTGGAAGATGCAAGCTAAAGGAATCTTCTTGACAATGGGTACAGCACCACGGGAAGGATTCTTGCCGTTTTAAAATTCTATAATCATCCCAAGAAATTCCTGTGTTACAAGTCCTGTGCTGCCATCGGGTGCAAATGTCGCAACGAAATGCTTCTTGGCGTTTCCTTACTTCTCTATCACAGTACAGACAGGACACTTGACGAGTAGTGTCTGCCATTATAAGACTGAACGGACGAAGTGATGCCTCGAATGAAATGAAAGGTTTTAGCGCGCCGAAGGCGCGCAGGGACGATGTGGGATTCACAAATCCCTTGCGACCCGGTTGACCTTATTTTATTTCACTTGGATCACACATGCCTAGCTTTCCTATTGCATCAAATGGAGTCTGAGGGGGGTCTGCACGCGGTTAGAATCCCCGGCAGTTTACGTTAGAGTGTTAGATTGCCAATACTCAATCCCTCAACTCCATTAAAACTGTTAGAGAGTGGGCTCTATTCGGTTTCAGCTCGGCGATGGTAGAGGTTTGAGTCCCACTAGAATGTAATATTTTGCGATGATAAATTTAACGGAAGAAGAGAAAAGAAAACCAAACAGCAACGCCGGTTTGGTAGCGGCCCCGGTATATGACCATAGCGATTACAAAAAAGGAGTGGAGAAAGCTCCAACAGTTTAGTTTTGAAAAACCGGGAGTCATCCATCAAGCCTTCTGGGAGATAGGATGCCGTATGTGATTTGAGGTATCTGGTTATCCTTCGGGAATTCCAAATGACCTCCTCCCCCCCCCCAAAAAAAAACCTCTCACAGACACACACCCTCAAGCCCTTAAAAGGGCTTTTGAATCTTTATTCAAATGTTTATTTATATAAAATGTACACTCGTCCCCAGCCAGACAAGCTTGTTTCAATCCTTGCCTAGTGTTTGGTGGTTTCTTGTGTTTGTTGCAGAAAGGTAGGTTGCACCAATTCCTCCTACGCTTTGTCTACCATTTCCATGCGTCTTCTTTATTAGAGTGTTGCAAGAAAATTTGAGAATGTTCATATAGAAAAGTTATAGATAGAGAGAAAGATAGGTATCCGCTATTGTATATTGTGCCTGTTGTGTGATTGTTGCTATGGATGGGGTAAGGGATGTGTTTCTTCGGAGCCCACTCCCCACACGCAGAGTTGCGAGGCAATCCTCACAGACTCAATGCTAAAGATCTCAACGAGTAGCGAGGCAATCCTCACTGACTCTACGCAGTTTAATTCTATTGAGTAATTTTAATTTAAGTATTTTGTTTTCCTGTTAAGGGTTCGGTGTTTGTTCAGCTTCACCATTGATTCACTATCCTGGAGTATGTGGAGGGTTTTGTTATATGGATCCTATTAAACGCATTTCAATCGCGCTTCAGCAGAGTTGCGAGGCAGGCCTCACAAACTCTATCCTAAAGTTCTCAATGAGTAGCGAGGCAATCCTCACTGACTCAACGCGATTTAGTTATATTGTATAATTTTTACTTTATTTTATTTTATTTTTTTTTTCCTGAAACTTATTTTGTTTTTCTGTTAAGGGATCGGTGTTCGTTCAGCTCAACCATTAATTCACTATCTTGGAGTCTGTTGAGGGTTTTGTTTTATGGGTCTTTTAATCGCCTATCAATAGTTTCTATTTTTGCTAGCTCGTGAAGTTCCTTTATCGGTGTCCATTTCGGTTTGCATAGTGCCACTCGCAGGGCATAATTTTGAACCCTCTGTAGCTTCTGGGTGTTGGTTTTGCTCAGGTCACTTGTTATTATGTCACCGTATTCTAGTACCGGACGTATAAATGTTTTGTAGAGCTTGAGAAGCACATCTTTGTTTGCTCCCCAATTTCTACCTCTGATCATCTTCAGAAAATTGATACGTTTATTAGCCCTAACCGTAATGGGGTTTACGTGACTGTTTAGACTGAGATTGCTATCTAGGATAAATCCCCAAAAATTGACCTCTTTGTTTGCTTCTAGTTTGTGATCGTATAACTGGAGATCGATACTGGAGACTGGTTTTTTCCTTTGCTTTATGAAGAACGTAACTTTTTGAGTTTTGGCGGCCTTGAGTTTGATGCGCCACAGGGCGCACCAACTCTCAAGATCGCGAATGGTATCCTGTAGACGATTTTTAATTATGTTTCTGGACTTGCTGGCCGCCCAAATGCCTTTGTCGTCTGAGAACTGCGATAGTTGAACACAGTTTTTCCCTACCTTTTCTATATCATTCACATATATTATGAAAAGAAGCGGACTTAGAACCGACCCTTCTGGTGTTCCCGCTTCGAGTATTACTTCCTCTGACACCTCGCGATTAACCCTCACCTTGATTTTTCGGTCAGTTAAAAATGATGATATGATCCTCAGAATTTTAGTGGGTAATCCCATTTTCGCTAGTTTATATCTCACGCCAGTGTGCCATACCGAGTCGAACGCTTTTTCTACATCCAAGAAAAGCGCTGTTCCGATTTCGTTTTGACTAAATGCTGTTTTCATATACTCGACCAGTCTATATACGTGTTCGATTCCCTCTTTCTGACTCCTATACGCTCTTTGCCATTTGAACAAGTTGATTGATTCGAGATAGCTGCGAAGTCTCGTAGTGAGAATCCGCTCAAATATTTTTCCAACACAGCTAAGCAAGCTTATTGGGCTGTAGTTAGAAGGGTTGGTAAGGTCTTTGTCGGGTTTAGGTATCATGACTCATGTGGCCACTTTCCAGCATTTTGGGAAGTACCCACAGGAGAGACAGCAGTTTAGAAGTTTGGTAAGTCTGCAGTAGAAGATGTTGGGGCACTGTTTCATTATTTTGTAAGAGACTTCGTCTTCTCCTGGGGACGAAGATGACTAGCATTTTCTGATTATACCCATGACCTCTTCTACGCTTATTGGTTCGGTTAATTCATGGTCGTCCCTGTCTTCATGCCTTTGGTCGAAGTTCGATTCATTGAAAATTGAGTTGTTATCTTGGACAAATTTATTTACTTTTACCTTAAAATCGTTGTCATATCTGTTCCATTCTTGTGGACGATGCGCCTTCTTTAGAAGTTCGGCAAAAGCGCTGGCCTTTGCCTTGCCGTCCATGGCCATAGTTCCCTCGCTAGTCTTCAGCGCATTATTATTGGCAATTTTGCTCTTTTGGCCAGTAAGAGTTTTAAATGTATCCCAGAACCTCTTAGGTTCTCTCAGCCCATTTAGGTTTTCTGTTTCTCTTTCCATTCTCTCGCGATTGTCGTTAGCTATGGCCTTTTTTACTTCTCTGTGTAGGCGATTATACGCGGTTTTAAGTTCTGCTCTGTTCATTTGATCATTCTCTGATTGGTAAGCCCGGGAGGCTTTTCTTTTTTGTTTGATTATTTGAAGAGTTGTTTGGGTTATTCTGTTTATCCGCGTCTTTACTGTTTGTTTGGGAAAAATTTCATCTAGTGTACTGTTGATAACCTCGTTAAGATGGGTGCAGGCTTTTTCTAGTTCATGAGCATTTAAGGGGTCATTTGCCTTTATTTTTACTTCGATAATGTTTCTGAAGAGGTTCCAGTCAATTTATGATAGGTTCCTCCTATTCACGGGAGGATACCTTGCGGGACCAGTATTACATTTCAAAGTGGCGTGAACCGGCAGGTTATCACTGCCTAGCTCATCATCCCCTACAAATATGTCTTGCATTTGGCTGGTTAGTGATTTGCTGCTGATAATCAAGTCTAGGATATCTGATTGATGAGGTGGGTTGTTGCTTATGTACGTTACGTCTTGATCGTTATTTACCACGAATAGATCGAGTTCTTCAATGATGTGGAAAAGGGCGTCACCATTAGGCTCAGTCTTATGACAACCGAATACCTGGTGTTCTGGAACTGAAATCACCCAAGAATATACAGTGCTTGTACTTTTTGGTAAAAAATTCAAATACTTTACTGTCTACTGTTGTTTGCGGCTTGCTATAATATGATATGATGGCCACGTGTTTGTGGTCAAGTTCAATTTCAGCTGCAATCACTTCAGCATTGAGGTGGTCGCATGGTACTGATTTGTATTTAATCTCCTGGCTTATTAGCAGAGCGACACCGCCACCTTTTCGGGATGGGCGATCTCTTCTAATAATATCAAAACCACACAACAAGAATTTTTCGCTAATTCCAATTACGTCCGTATTTTTGAAATAATGTGACATTCGCAATTTTTTTTTATTAACGCTTCGAGCGTTCCACTGGACTATTTTTAGTGTATCCATGAATGGTTTAGGAATAACGGTACTAAGTTTATTTAAGTTTAATTACTATTTGTAATATTGTTAGATAATTTTATTCTGTTGATGGCCGCTTCTAATAGCGTGTGAGATATTTGAGTATTATATAACTTAGAGGCTGTTTTATTAATCTCTTTGCAAAAAACGTCCGAAAGACTGGTGTCCAAGTGTTTCTTCGTTATGCTGAAAATGGAGCCAGCCATTAGAGTACACGTGGAATAAGGGGAAGATGAGTTCTCGACATTACTTACATTTAGAGCTTTAAGCTGAATGTTTGTTTTAACTTTTTTGAAGTGGCTACACCCACGGTAGTTGCTGGGGTGTTGACCACCGCAATTGGGGCATTTCAGAGTTTTAGCACTACATGCCTTCGTGATGTGTTTGTCACCGCATTTCATACATCGTTGCTCCCCGTTGCATTTGTGTGACAAGTGCCCAAATTTCTGACACTTGTGACACTGAACGGGTTGTTGAAGAACACGATATTCCTCGGTTTCGTATTTTTTGCCGTTGATAATTATCCCTTTGCTTATCAGATGTAATTTCGTTGCTCTATCAGGGCATTTTACTTTTATTTTCCAAGTATGGTTGCCCGTGGCTTTGGATATTAGTCTCTCCCACGAGCATCCTGGAAGGGCTTTATCAATCGAGTTTTTTCCCGTTTTGGGGTGGACGCGTGTGATTACGACACAGGGGTTTGGTTGCGAGTGGCCCTGTGTCTTGTTGGTTTTATTGGTCAACTTAGGGGGCGTTTTGGATTTTACTTTATCGGCGTACGTCGCGCTATCGGTTGGGCTAGCTGTCGCAGTCGCATTCACTATTTCCGGTGATGTAGACTCTGTTGCGTTAACAGAGCCCCCATTTCTTGGTGTGGCCACCGAGTCCTTTTCAGTAGCGGTGTTCAGTGAATGTTTCTTGATAGTTTTTGTCTTCTTGATATGCCGATCAAGAGTCGTACAGAAACCATTTTCGTCTTCGACGTCCACGGTTTCATCATTTTCACGGAACTCATTGGAAAGTTTCCTTTTCGACCGATTTTGGTTTGGTGATTTTTTCTGTCGCTGCGATTTGGGGATTTTAGCTGAATTTTTATCCAATTGAATTTCAACCGCCTCAGCCGGAGAAGCTGCGGCCGTGTTGGTAGCTTCTTCTACTATGGAACGCAGCCAGTTATCCTGGCCGGGGGTAATTAGACCTGAATCTATTTCAGATATCCCCGCCAGTGTGCCGGCGGACGCAGGTCTTCTCATTTCTGTAGCGGCGTCAATACACGGTAAATCAGGAACTGGAGGAGCATGGTCCTCCTTACCTGGTTTGGCTCTCAGAATTGCCTTTTCCAATTCCTTCTCAATTCAGCCTTTTCTTTATCTGCCTGTCGCTTCATACTGCCCCATGAATGATGAATGAAAGGTTTTAGCGCTGAAGGCGCACAGGGACGGTGTCGGATTAACAAATCCCTTGCGACCCGGTTAACCTTATTTTATTTCGCTTGGATCACACAGGCCTAGCTTTCCTATTGCCTCAGATGGGGTCTGCGGGGGTATGCACGCGGTTAGAATTCCCGGCAGTTTACGTTGGCGTGATAGATTCTCATACTGCCCCAGTCTTCCAATCTGCCTTTATATACAGCCAGTGCTGAAAGACGTAAAACACTGTCGTTTGATAGTTGATTTCACAGACAACAGAAGTCAAAACAAGCGAAATTACAACACAAACGCTCACTGAACAGTCCACCAAGCCGACAGTTTTGATTTTTTATCTTCAAACATAATGAAGATTAAAGAAACTTAACAACTGAACACAATTAATCAATGATTTTTATGCAGTAAAAACAATGCGGAACACCTCTGCAAATATTCTTTTGATTTTCAACCTCAAAGGATTGGGTTAACTGGAGAGTCAAAACATTAAACATTAAATTCTCAACCAAAATAATTGCCGGTAATTCACCAATGTTTACGGAGTGAAAACACTGCGAACCCTAGCTTCAAATAGCCTTTGAATTTTCAAAAACTCAAATGAGATCTCAAATAACTAATTACATATATATAATATATCAGTAAAGAAAAAAAAAGTTTCGGTAATCGGACATTTTGACCAATATCATCGGACGTTTTGACTAATACCATCGAACATTTTGACCAATTCATTCGGACGTTTTGTCCAGACATTTTTCAAAATCGGACGTTTTGACAATCGGACGTTTTTGAAATCGGACGTTTTGACTAGTATTCGAAATTGCTCCTTTTAATGCCAAATTTAAAAATTTTTACACGCCTGGTCATACTGGTGATCAGCTCGGACGCTTACTGGACTCTCCATTATCACCGCTGACTACAGCCAGAATGATTCTTCCACACAAATTACTGGGCATGCTGAATTGCCTGAATGCAACCAACACCAGAGTCTGGTCCATCCACGTCTCTAGTAACACCTGCCAGGTGATACTGGACTTTCAGATACCACCTGGAATGGCGCCAGGAAAGAAAACCCGTCAGAAACCAAAGAAGCCAGCAGCCAGTACATCGGCCCCTCTGGGGAGTGGGAGTCCCTTAGCCCAATCTGGCTCTGGTCCACACCCAGAGGACCTTGAAAGGGCCAAGTGCAAGAGAAAGAAGAAAAGCCCATCCACTAAGCGCCGGGATGCCAAGCGCCTAGAGGCCTGGAGGAGAAAATCTGAAGAAAGCCGCAAAGAGAAGGAAGAGGAACTGGAAGTCCACCCCCTCCCATGCAGACGGAAAAAACATCACCAAACACCACCCAGTCATCAAATGCCTCCACCTCCAGTTCCTTTTCAAGCTTGGACCCCCACACTGAGGCGGAAGACGACGATAAAATAAGCAAGCTTGCCCACGAACTGGAAAACCAGATCGTGGGCACTGAAGAAAAAACTGAAGAGCTCATGTACCTGGCCACTCTTAAAAACGAGCGCACGAAGAGCATGGAAGAGGCGGAGAAAGTTCTTGCAGACGCCGCTTTCGCAATGGCACTTGCAGAAAAATGGCAAATAACATGATACCACAGCCTCCATCGCCAATAGTAAAGATATCGCCATCTCCACCTCCAAAGAAGAAGCGGGGGAAACACAAAAATAGAAAGAACAGCCGAGAAGCCACCAGTCCATCACGACCAGTTTGTGTACGAGAGACACCGACATCTATCCACTTATGGGATGCACGTCGCATCCCCAAGTGCAGAATCTTTCGGACGCGTTTTTTTACACGCCGGGTGGAACCATGGTCGACCCGGGGCACATGTGCTTGGCAAAGAGTATCCAAATTAGTGGAATTTAGTCACTTTGTGGAGGTGGAGGGGGTGGGGGGGGGGGATAAAATGATTCTGAATGGTCTTTCAAACGTTAGTGGACAGATATAAAAAAATTGCAAATAATGAATCTTGTTATTTGCGCAGAAAAAATAAAACTTATTGGGGTAAGTTGAAGCAGGAATTGATCCTTCAGAAGACAGGAAATTGCTCCTTTTGATGCCAAATTTTAAAATTTCCCCATGCCGGGTTGAACCATGGTCGACCCGGCACACATGTGTTTGGCACGGTGTATCCAAGTTAGTGGAATTTAGTCACTATTGTGGGGTGGGGGGAGTAAAATGATTCTGGATGGTCGTTCAAAAGTTAGTGGACAGAAATAAAAAAAAGTAAATAATGAATCTTGTTATTTCTGCAGAAAAAATAAAACTTTTTGGGGTATGTTGAAGTAGGAATTGATACTTCGGAAGACAGGACATTGCACCTTTTAATGCAAACTTTTGTTGTATGTTGAAGTAGGAATTGATCCTTCAGAAGACCAGAAATTGCTCTTTTTAATGCCAAATTAAAAAATTTTTCCATGCCGGTGTAACACGAATGATAGTCCGTAGGAACGTTAGCCCTCTGGACTATTATTCCGCGGAATTATAGTCCTAGGTCTAACATTTCTAGGAATAGTAGTCCGGCGGACTACTATTCCTAGAAATGTTAGACCTAGGACTATAATTCCGCGGAATAATAGTCCAGAGGGACTAATTTTCCTACGGACTATCATTCCTGTCACACCGGGACGAACTATGGTCGACCCGCGCACATGTGCTTGACACGGTGTATCCAAATTAGTGGAACTTAGTCACTAAGAGGGGGAGGGGGAGGGGGAGGGGGGGGGGCGTGAATTGATTAAGAGTGGTAATTCAAAAGTTAGTGGGCAGAAATAAAAAAAATCAAATAATGAATCTTGTTATTTGAGCAAAAAAAATAAAACTTTTTGGGGTATGTTGAAGTTGGAATTGATCCTTCAGAAGACAGGAAATTGCGCCTTTTAAAGCAAAATTTTTAATTTTTCCCATGCCGGGTCGAACCATGGTCGACCCGGCGCACATATGTGCTTGACACGGTGTGTCCAAATTAATGGAATTTAGTCACTATTAGGGGGTGGGGTGGGGGGGGGGGGAGGCGTGAAATGATTCAGGATGGTCAATTCAAAAGTTTGGGGACAGAAATAAAAAAAATTAAAATAATGAATCTTGTTATCTTAAAACTTTCTGGAATATGTTGAAGTAGGAATTGATCCTTCAGAAGACAGGAAATTGCTCCTTTTAATGCTGAATTTTAAGATTTTTCCATGACAGGCCGAACCATGGTCGGCCCGGCGCACATGTGCTTGGCAAGATGTATCCAAATTAGTGAACTTTAGGCACTTGGGGAGGGGGGATAGAAGAGGATGGATGGGAGATAAAATGATTCTCGATGAAAATGATGGGATTATGTCCAGGTTGGGGAGGTGGCCCCCCCTACATGGCCCGCCGCCGCCCCACCCCCCACCCCCGATGTCCGACACTGGTTGCAGGCCTGTGTTTGTTCGCCGGTCTCCAATGACTTCGAATATTTCATGCAATGTAGATCCAATTGACAGAAGAGCCACACTGTTGCACGCGATCGGCGAAATTCTCATTTTTGGGTCAAATTTATCACACAAAATAACGGGATTTACCGAACAGATTTTCACCTTTAAAGATTTTATTTGATATACAAAATTCCTATAAATATGTTAATTGTCGAATCTTTTCCCAATACAGTCCAATCAACACTGGTCCGGACAGTAAAAAATACAGTAAAAATAGAACAGTTCTGTGCTTTCCGGGGGCTAAAGTGGAGGACCTGAGGGATAGAGTGGACGGTATTGTAGCTGGGTCGGGGCCTGATCCGGTAGTGGTATTACATGTGGGGTCCAATAACATCAGGGAGAGGAAATCAGTTCGTTTGGTGGACACATACAAGGACCTAATTAGTAAGCTACTTAGCAGGAATGCTCGGATCATCGTTTCAGGGGTGCTCCCCGTTATGGGTGGTGGAAATGAGAGGAACTCGCGGATTATGGCACTAAACGAGGAGCTGGAAGAGCACTGCAAAGACTTGGGAGTACATTTCATTGACCACTGGGATTCATTCTGGGGACAAGGAGAGTTGTATGGGCGAGACGGATTGCATTTAAGTAGGATGGGTACAGACCTATTGGGCCAAAAAATCTTACAGGTGGCTGGGCCTTTTTTGGAGAAAAGGGGGGTAGGGGACCACAGCCGGTAACCCAGAGTGGCACAAATGCTGGGAACATGGGAAGAACAACAAACATGCACAATACAGGGACATACCAGGGTTATAATAATGTGCCAGTGATGACAAAAAAACAAAGATTCATTAAGTTTGGGTACTGCAACATCCAGGGTCTGCACAAGAAAGTAAGCGAAATATCAACAATGATGGACGAAGGAGACTTCGATATAATGGGTCTAAGTGAGACGTGGATACGACGGGATGAGCGGGTTGATCAGATGAAGGGTTGCGTGTGGATAGGAGCTGGGCGAACTGAGGGTCAGAAACGGGTTGGGGGTGTTGGCATCTACGCTAAAGAGGAATTACAGCCCTCATTGATTACAGATCTCACAGAAGCAAGGACTCAGATTCCAGTATCCAACGAAATAGTCTGGGCAAAAATCAAGTTAGGAAACAGGAGTGTTGCCGTTGGTGTTGTATACTTAGCAGTGGAGGGAAGTAAGCCCGAGTGGAATGATTCAATATATACAACTCTTAGATCGAATATCACAGAGCTTGGGAGCAGAGGGTTCAGTATTGTCCTAATGGGGGACTTCAATGGGCACATCGGGGATAAGGAGGAGGGCATACAGGGAGGTGATAGGAAAATTAACACGAATGGGAGGAAGATGTTGGACCTATCAAAAGAGCTTGGTTTAAAGATCCTGAACAGGGATGCGAAATGTAAAGGTAAATGGACCTGGGAGAGGAACGATAAGAAAACAATAATTGATTATATACTCACTGACATTAGCGTATGGAGGGAGGTTATAGATGTAGAAATAGATGACGAGGGAAAAAATGACTTGGGTAGTGATCACAACCTGATAACAGTTAAGATTATGGGCAAAAAGACGAATAGAGACAGAAATACCTTCAAGGAAGTTTGGGGGCTAAAACAAGGAGCCGACTGGAAGCAGTTTCGGGAAAAACTAAAACCAAATCTTGAATGTATACCTAGGGATGCAAATGTCCAGAGTATTTCAGATGGCATAGTAAATAGCCTAACAGAGGCAGGGAAGGAGTGTATAGGAAGGGTGAGGGTCCCAACGAGAGAGCTTGGATACAGGGTTAACGAGGGACTGAAAAAGGCTATAAAAGAAAGGAAGGTAAAATGCGCTGCTTACAGAAGAAGTAGGAAGCTTAAAGGGGTGGATAACAATGACACGAGACTAATGAAAGGAGAATATGAACTGGCACGGAAAAAGGTGAATGAGATAAAGAATAATAATAGGAAGGAGCGCAATTGCAGTCTTGCCAGAACAATAAAGAAAACGGGGGGTTCGAGCTCAAACGTATTTTGGAACTGGGTAAATAAACGGGGGAAAAGTAGTGTGCAGAGTATCAAAGTGGATGGGGAAAGTACAGAAGATAAAGGCCGTATCGCTTCAGAGTTAGTCAAGCACTGGGAAAAGATAAACGATAGGCGATGGGGCAGTGGGTCCCCACCAAAAAGAAATACACTGGTGGAGGAGAACCTATCCAATCGTGTATGTAGCGAAATAACGGCAGAAGAAGTGCGGAACGTGGTCTCGAAATTAAAAAATGGTAAAGCGGGAGGGACTGATGAAATTCCGAACGAATTCCTCAAAAATGGAGGGGAGGCACTTATTGAAGTCCTGACAAACCTTTTCAACCTGGCTCTGCGAAAGCAAGAGGTCCCCAGAGAGTGGAGGGAAAGTAAGGTGTCGTTCATACACAAAAAGGGGGATAAGGAAGTTCTAGATAACTATAGGGGGATATCAGTTAGTAGTAACATCGGAAAAGTATTCTGTAAGGTCATATACGGTAGACTAGAGGAAGTTATTGAAGAGAAAGGTTTTTTAGGAGAAATTCAAAATGGTTTCAGGAAAGGACGAAGAGTCACTGATCACCTATTTACACTCACCCAACTGATAGAATCAACAAAGGCTGAAAAGAAAAAGATGTTTCTGGCATTTCTAGATGTGAAAAAAGCGTACGACCGAGTGTGGAGGGAAGGTATGTGGCGAAAGCTCGAGGGCATCGGACTGGGGGGTGACTTTGTGGGAATCATGAAAGCACTGTATACAGATGTGCAAAGCCAACTCAGTCTAGGGAGTATCACTACAAAACGAGTCCCTATGGATATAGGCCTCAAGCAGGGGTGTATCTTTTCACCGATTTTGTTTGCATTGTATGTTAAAGATTTAGGGGACGAACTAATTCAGAGTGCGGAGGGGGTAAATGTTGGAGACATACAGATACCAGGCTTATTCTTTGCGGACGACATGGTGTTAATGTCTAGAACTGAACAGGGGCTAGAGAAACTGCTGGAAATTGTTGGTAGATATGGGAACACTTGGCGGCTAGAACTAAATGAAAATAAAAGCAAGGTAATACCCGTTGGACGCAAGGTAGATATGACGAAGAGATGGAGAGTGGGGGAGTTCTCAATCCCCGAAGGGGAAAGCAAACAAATCACTGTAGGAGAAACGGGAGAGTATGAGTATCTAGGGGTAAGCATAAATATAACGGGAAGAGGGGTGTACAGAAATTACTCAGCCAAACTGATTCTGAAGGGGAAAAGAATTCTGAACCAACTAAAACTTTTAGGGAAAAATAGTTTCAACAAGGTCTTTGTGGGGAAAACACTGTGGGAGAGGGTGGGTTTACCAAGTATAACGTATGGCACGGACGTGATTCCATTAAACCAAACCGTTATTAAGAAGTTGGAAAATACTCAAAATGATGCCGGCAGATGGATAACAGGGTCGAGTAATGCTGCAGCTTTGGAAGCAGTAAGGGGGGAGCTTGGGTGGATGAAAATCAAGGACAGGGTAGATTTGGGAAAACTGTGTTACTTTAACTACTTGAGAAACCTGCCTGACAACCGGTGGTGCAAATTGATGCTCGATACCATTTGGAATTCTAATATAGAAACGGGGTGGTCAAAACATGTGAGGGAACTAATGGACAATTACTCTATAGAGGTCACAAACATAGAAGTAGGAATGAAAGAAGGCAAAAGGTTTGTCAAAGAGAGAGTCATGGAAGATTGCAATCGAAACTGGCGAGCAGGGGTTAGCGTGAAAAGATCACTGCAGGGGTTACAATATAAAGAAAAGCCAGCTTTTGAGAAGTACCTAGATGGCACCTTTGGCGGGTCACTGCTGTTCAAACTGAGATCAAGATCACTGGAGCTTCGGGGAAAAATTGGGAGAGATGGGGAAAAGGGATGCCAAATGTGCCACTCTGGAGTAGTGGAGACCCTGGAACATTTTCTCTTGGAATGCCCACAGTATATACCTCATAGAATAAAATTTACTGGAAGAATAATGCAGAAGTGGGGTGAAGAAACAAAGGATAGATGGCTGAAGGGGGACACGAGGGAGAGGGTAGAAATGCTTATTGAAGAAATTGAAAAAGAGGAAGTGAGGGACACTATTAAGCAGTTTATATCTGAATGCTGGGAGGAGAGGAGGGGAAGAGGGGGTGGGGTGCAGGGGGAATGATGGCCTTCTCTTATGAGGACCGCGACAAATCAGCGGCTGGCCAAAGAGTTATTATTATTATTAGTGAGTGAATGTCTGACATTATGTAATTACACATAACACACTCAGTCGATTTTTGGATAATTTTTTCGTATGGAGTGTACACGTAATGGATGCTATTAGAGCACGTTGATTGGTCAAATTAAACAGGTGGCATGATAATAATAATAAATATGTCACTTTGAAAACTCAATCAATGCAGCAGGTGTCCACATATTGTAACAAACAATTTATTATATATTGTAAGCTGTAAACATTGATAAATGTTTAATGCTGAATAAAGAATTGAATTGAAATATTATGTTAAAATGTCGAAGGTAACCTGATTCTGAATGACGGTCGGGTTTGCTGAGAGTATTACGATTACATAATTCCTACTCGAAACGAACATCGAATCGAATACGCACACCAAAATTTAGAATCGAACGAACACAAAGTCTCAAATATGGTCGATCGCACATTTTCTGTTTGTGGCCCATGATTCGTATTGAGGCTATTATTATCCCTGATGGGTGAGTGTGTGAGATGGGGAAATCTCACCCGAGGGCAAGGTATTTGGGCCAGACACGACGCTTGCCGAGTGTCTGACCCAAATATCTTGTCACAAGGGTGAGATTCCCCCTGCTCACAACCACTCCTATCAGGGATGATTTTTCTCCACCCATTAAAACACCCTGAGGTCATCAAAAGTAACTCAGGGGCACGTGCAGCTACATCGAACAATTTTGTTTTCCGTTTCTGAAAAAAACTGATTTGCTTATCGGAAAGAGCTCACAAAGGTTATGTTCATACACAAAATTATATCACAACGCCGGCAAGGTAGGGGATAAAGATTTGTAGCGAAATGAACATTGACACATTCGATGACGTCATATTATGAATTCTGCTATGCATTTGCCTTATTTATCGACGAGAATTTCGTGCAACTCTCTCCACTCGTAACGGCGTTCCCCTCAAACTTAACATAAAAGAGTCAAGTGTCCTTTGGTTTTTAGGTCCGTGTTTTTATTTGTTTTCTTCGACAAACATTCGTCTGCTAAGATTTCCGAAACGTGACACCATGTTGTACGATTACAGAAAAAACGTGCGATGATTGAATAGTCTTGCGCTCATTAAATCTGCTAATAAACTGGTCACGTGGGTCATGTGAGATAAATATCTATCTCACGTCGCCTTCTCACATGGGACACGCGTATCTTGCATATGAAGTGTGTGTGGGGGATGGGGGGCGGGGGGGGGGGGGGGGGGAGAGAAAATGGGTGTCGCGAAGATTGGATGGGATGTTGAACTGATTTGTTCCCACTGTGGTGGCGCAAGTCCCAAATGCATAAATATCCCAGCCACATCATCATTTTGAAACCCAAACGAGCTCGTTCCAATGAGGGGGTCATAACCTATGTTTTGGAGACAAAAAATGAAAACAAAATAGTTATTCAAGAATTTTGTTTGCAAGTGTCGTCTGCTTTTCATATTAGGTAAAGGGTTAAAAGAGAGCAAAAAATTGCATTGCTTTCGTTATCCATATTTTAAAATTCCATATTCGGATCTCCAATTTCGACTCGAATTCGACTCAAATATGCGTTTTATTTCGCACCAGTATTTCCGGAAATCGACGCCAAGATGAATGTCGATTGTTTCGAGCAAAACCTCAACCAACGTGCCGCCTTATGCGCAATTAAATTCTTTCGCAGCCGTAGTTTGTAAGGTACAAGTTACAGCCCCTGCTGTGCTTTATTGGCTGTGTTGGCAAGAACATTTTCCTGTACACTCCAGTTCATATTTGAAACAGTTTTCATTTTTTAATTGTTCTGGAATGAATTTTATTTCCTGTAGACATGAGAGAAAACATTTCCTTTGAATTTTTTGAAATGCGTGGCATATTCTCCTTCACATTGCGATGTAATTGATTCTTTATTCACATACAGGCGCGATGACAGCACATTCATAGTGGCATGTTTCTCAACTACCGACGGAATCAATAGTTTTAGGAATGTCGGGATCCTGTTCGTCTGGGAAAAGGTCACCAATTTACTTTAATTCTTTGGTCATTTAGCGAATAAAGTTGGGGAGCTCTAGCAAGCCCTTCTTTCCAGACATTGTCATTGGAATTCACACTCGGGCAATTTGATATTTGATACTATAGAGTCAAATTGGATATATATCCAAATTGCGATGACTGTCTGATTTACATCATGTAAACGATCAACCCTTTACCTAACGAATATCAACCACACCCGCCGCGTAATTTTCAAATTAAGCAGATTTAAATTTTTTTTTCTCAAGAAATTGTAACATAACGATATCATGTGACACTCAATGGATCAAGCTCGTAGATATCGCGTGACTCCTCAATGGAACGAGCTCGTCGAGCTAGTTCCAATGAGGTTTCACATGATTTGGTTTTGTTCAAATGTCTTGAAAAAGTTTAAAAAAATAATAAATTTTAATATCATGTACAATGGCTAAAAGGTTAACTGACATTATTACCCAATCTGTTTGAAAGTCTGTCTCAACAGAGCTGAAAGGCAACATCACTCTGTGATAGATTATCTCTCACCTAACGGAACTGCAAAACCGATCAGTGCTATTCACAGAAAATATTATTCCATTTTTTTTATTAGCGCATACGGGGATATTGTCATGATCTCCGATCGTCCTGTCAGTCCCATCCTGTTCGTACGTCCGAACATCACATCACCACGAGTATGTAATTACAATCATTTACACTATGCTGAGGTGTTCAGGTAGCATCTGTAGATATCCATAAAGGTTTCAGAATTTTGATTTGGCCCCAAGTGAGTTCAGTGGAACCACTTATATTGTTATTGTTAGAGAATCAGCTTCCATTGAAAGACTCCTAGGGTGTGTAATTCGAAACCTTTAAACTTTGCGAAGGTGTTACGGCGGGGGTACGGAAAAAAACCCTGGGAAAAAACCTCCTTAGGAAAAAAGCCCCTTGGTAAAAAACCCCTTGGAAGAAACCCCCTCGAGAAAAGAAAAAGCTTGGAAAAAAACCCTTCATATTGACAACAGAAAAACCTTTTCTTTAGTGACTTTATTTTTGTATGACAACATGTTCATTAATGAAAAATACATTAGCATAGTATTCTCTGTATGTTCTATAGTAAAAAATACATTCCAATGATATTCAAATTTGCATATTTTCACCAGCACTGATACATTAAATCTCCGATCTCATTTTCTGGTGAGAAGGCCAGTGCATCAAGCATACCACAGAAATGCTTGATTTTGTCATCAGTCCTGTATGCTTCAACTTGACCCAGACTCTGAATCTTTCTCCAGGTACTTTGAGTCAGATGGTAGAAGCATGCCCTGGATGTAACATGTGGTTCAAGAGTGGATCGAACTGAGTTGATAACTGCTTGCTCAAAGTCAGTAATAGTTCATCACACCTATCCAGAATAGTCTGAATCATTTCTTCGTAGCATGACTGGGTCTTAGCTGATAGGAAAGCATACACACAGGTTACTGCTTTATTTCCCAGTGGGGCCCGTATGATGTATAACTGTTGGAAAAGTCTGGGTGCGGTAGAAAATGTGCCATCCATATACCAGGTTGAAGCTCTGGACAGATGGCGGAGAGCCTCATCACTATCAAACACTAGCATCCTGGTAGCTATCGGAGCATTATCATAGAACAAGAAACTGTGTTGTCTGGTGGTCCAGTGGTCTTCCAAGTATCTTCAACTACTAGATCTCTCAAAGTGGATGGATCCTTGGGAAGAGAGCCTTTCTGATGATTTCGAACAGTACGCTTCAACGAATCCATCCGTCCTACGGCTGCTCTTACTTCATTTGGTTGCTCTACAAGTGCATCTGCCACTATTTGTCCAGGTCGATCACGGTTTCTCTGAGCACTGTCCTTAATAGTTGCTTTCAGTTTCACAGCAGCCACGTGGTTGGGGTCTGCATTATGACTGTGGGTTGTAGTGGTAAGAACCTCCAGCATCTGTAGGTCTGTATGAACAGAACCCTTGCATGATCCAGCATTTCTCTGGGAACACCCCCAACGTATTTTGGACTTGTTGGCACTCTTCTTGGTGTACAGGTAGCCACCAAAACACAAAGCAAACTCAGTTCACTCTGATGTGTCTCCGTGTGAGATTAATTGCAATCATAGTAAAAACAAATGATTGTCTTTGAGAGCATATTTTGTTGTGACACTTTTGAGATCAAAAGACATCCTTCTTTGATATTTCACTATGAACTATTATAGTAATTGTTAATGAGACATCAAAGACATTTAGTTGTGTTCAAGTGAAGAAACTAGATGCTTAATAATAATAATAATAATAATAATAATAATAATAATAATAATAATAATAATAATAATAAATTTATAACAATGGGAGTGGGTTTTTTTCCACACTTGCATTTTTCCAGGGGGGGGGGGAGGGGTTCCAAGGGTTTTTTTACCAAGGAGTTTTTTCCCCGGGGTTGTTTTTCCTACACTCGTTTCGGCGGCATCTGTAGATGTCCATAAAGGTTTTCGGAATTTTGATTTGGCCCCAGGTGGTTCCAGTGGAATCACTTTTATTGTTAGAAAATCAGTTTTCGGTGGAAGGCTACAATGGGTTTTAATTCGAAACGTTGAAAGTGTGTTCAAATGTTCTAGTAAGGGGTCTAGATGTGCATAAAGGTTTCAGATTTTTGATTTGGCCCCATGTGGCGCCCGTAGCCCCACTTATGTAGTTAGAGAATCGGTTTCCGGTGGAAGGTTCCTTGGGTTTTAATTCGAAAGTTTGAAATTGTGTTCATACGTTCCAGTAGGATGTCTAGATGTGCATAAAGGTTTTGTTGTTTTTTTTAATTCGGCACCATGTGGTGCCTGGAGCGCCACTTTTGTCGTTAGAGAATCGGTTTCCGGCGAAAGCTCCTAGGAGTTTTAATTCGAAATGTTGAAATTTTGTTCATATGTTCCGGTAGAGTGTCCAGATGTGCATAAAGGTTTCAGTATTTTTGATTCGGCACCCGTAGCACCACTTTTGTTGTTAGGAAATTAGTTTTCAGCAAAAGGCTCCTGGGGGGTTTAAATCGAAACGCTTAAAGTGTGTTCATATGATCAGGTCGCATCTCTAGATGTGTATAAATATTATGAATTTTTTATCCGACCCCATGTGGCACGCGACGTGCCACATTTGTTGTTAGACAACCGGGTTGCGACAAAAGGATCCTAGGGGTTTTAATTCGAAATGTTGAAAGTGTGTTCATATGTTCAGATAGGGTCTCTAGATGTGCATAAAGGTTTCGGATTTTTGATTCGGCACCATGTGGCACCCGTAGCGACACATTCGTCATTGGAGAATCAGTTTTCTACGAAAGGCTCTTAGGGGGTTTAATTCGAAACGTCGAAAGTGTGTTCATATGTTCAGGTAGGGTTTCTAGATGTTTTTAAAGGTTTCAGATTTTTGATTCGGCCTCATGTGGCAACTGTAGCGCCACTTTTGTCGTTTCAGTTTCCATCGAAATCTCCTAGGGTATTTAATTCCAAACTTTTAAACTATGCTACACTGCAAAAAATATAGGTTCTCTTTAGAAGCAAAACTTCAACGCAGTCTCCAAACATTTTGAAACAAAGGAGATATGAACAGTTGGCATATCGAACCAGTTTTGGTTCTGTATAGAACCAAAACTGGTTCGATATGCCAACTGTTCACATCTCCTTTGCTTAATAATGATTTGAGACAACCTCGTATGAGCTCTAAACTTACGGCTGAAACCCCCTCAATTTATGTTTCATTCTGTTAATATTTAATGTTAATCTTTATAAATTTATTTGATTTGAAATAAATACTGTTTAAACAGAACTGGTTCCATCTCAGGGACAAGATTAGAACCAGTTTTGGTTCTAAAGGGAACCTATATTTTTTGTAGAGTAATATGTTCACGTAGCATCAGTAGGTGTCTATAAAGGTTTCAGAATTTTGATTTGACCCCAAGTGTTTCCAGTGGAATCACTTTTATTGTTAGAAAATCGGTTTACATTGAAAGGCTCCTAGGGTATTCAATTCTTCAGCAGGAAAGAAATAATATTGTTGTTTATCTATCAATTTAATGTGCCATATAATACCTCTTCATTTCTGTTTGTATCAAGCATTAACCAATACTCAAGAATGCAAATGCGGAGATGTGCTATAGGGTGTTTTGCACACAAAATAAACCATCTAGTTTTATATTTTTGTTGTCCGAAAAACGTACTATATGATCCTTTATCGATCAGCTCGTTCCAGTGGGGAGTGATAAGCCCTGTTCTGTAGGGGAAAGAACTAAGATTGCCAATTATTTAAGAACTGTTATCGTAATTATTGTCTGCTATTCGTGTAAGGCAAAGGGTTGAACAATCTCTCCAAATATCCCCAGTAATTCATCCTATCTGTAGAGCTGCCTTCCAAACTTGTGAATATAGGTCTGTCTATTCGTTCGTCGCATGTAGGAGAGCGGCAGTTCCGTTTCTTAATATTGTTATCCGTTTCTCTCTAAAGGATAACGAAAGCCGAGTTGTAATTAGAGGAGAGAAGAAACATGTAACTATTCACGCAAAGTTTTGTTCGTATATGGAAAAATGTTAAATTAGCGATTAATTTATCAGTGACAATGTCCTTATCGTTGATGCCCTTCATTGACTGAAACGTGGTTGGAATAAAGCATACCTTAGACTTCCCACTTGGCTATCTAAAGTTGTCTTTAACAATCGTTAAGACTGCGCCGTGACTGTTCTCTCGTCAATTCATTTGGTCAAATTTTCGTTGGATGTCGATACTGCTGAAGTGGAATAAACATTTATTCAGGCCGTTCTGTGTTTAATTCTTACCCAACGTAATGCCAAAACCGGCTAGCGCTATTCACAAAAATCGCTAATTGTCTCAAAAACATAGGTTATGACCCCTTTTTGGAACGAGCTCGTCGAGCTCGTTTCAGTGAGGGTCATAACCTATGCTTTTGAGACAAAACATTAAAAATATTAGTTATTCACGAATTTTGTTTGCAAGTGCCGTCTGCTTTTCGTGTTAGGTAAAGGGTTAAGTCGCTGATCTATATATAACTGGACTACTGGAACGTCAGTGAAAAACGTCGCAACCCAATCTGTCTATTCCTCCCTCCAACCAAGATGGCGTTAACTCCTCCCCATCCATGATGTTTGAAGGCATGAAGGTTGTTACGCTGTGACTGTTGTCACAGGTTAACAATTTTCACTTGATCAAAAATCACGATGTTTACCTAGCACGAAAATTAATAACACTGTCAATTTCCCAATCTCGGCAGTTGTGTTTTTCTGTCAATAATAACTAAAAATGTTAGATAGATAGATAGATAATTCTTTATTCACGGTATGCAAAAATGGTTTACAGTACAATTCACATAATCTTGTGTTACAGAAATAGGCACACCGTAGGGAATGACGTAGCCAGATTGGCTGTCTACCCGACATTCCCTTAAGAAAATAACAGTTTATTTGCAGTCTAACTATGAGAGCAAGTGGAAGTAATAGTAGCTCCTTCTTTCAAGAAAGTGTATACAGGGCGGGAGGAAATTATTTATTTATTCAGGATCGACGTTTTACAGTATGTCCAGTAAGAAATCCAGCGGTTTTTCAAGGTAGATAAACCTAAATGTCAGACCACTCCATATTCTAAACCCGTCGTCGTTGCGAATAATTTTGGAGCATCCAAAAGTTCTGACACACAACTTACAACATATAACAGCTATTAATTGGAAGACGATATGGAGTGGTTTCTGACAACAGGTTATACGAGACCAGGTACCCAGAAAAGATTCAATTTTTGACATTTATATTGTACAATAGATTTCAGATGAAGGTTATATCAGTAGGTAATATTGGGAGCCAGCACCATAAGGCATAAGGCATAGACAGATGAATTTTCAAGAGTTGCTTTCTTCATCTTTTAACCCTTTGCCCAAAAAGGCCCAACTGCATAGATACCGACTTTCATGATTTGAAGCAGGTTCTTCATTTCTAGCATACAATAAAACCATACACGATATCAACATCCTTGAAACCAGCTCATAGAGCTGGCCTCAATCATATTAACATTTGCTTGGTGTTATTAGATATGTGCCACAACATACGAAGCCGAGGAAGCCACACTTAGGCTAAAAATCTGTGCGGTTGTAGTCATTTTGTTAGGTGAATGATTAGTACAGTTGAGTATACAAAGTAAATAGCTTTTTGGAGGATAAGAAAATTTATCGTCTGGCTAATTACCAAGCCCTTAAAAATGGCGATTAGCCATCCTAGTCTATTCAACATCCTGGCTATGAAGTAAATTAAGGGAAAAAACAGCCGCAAAATGCCACACAGATTTGGGGGTATGGCCAACACTGAGCAACCATCTGAGAGAATCACCTACGCTTTATTTGAGATACCTGGTATTTGTCTATAAGGTTTGAAAATAAACTGGGATTTTTATTTCTTGTCAATATGTGCAGTCTGGACAGTAAGGGTTATTACAGTAAATCTCACTTGAATATGACGACAATATATTGTTAGTTAGCGTATTCTTGAAGATGTGTCTATTTCTTATATCACGGATCGAGCTGTCAAGCGCGTTCCAGATTCTTGGAAATGCATACAATGGGAGATTTTCTAGTGATTTGGTTCGAGTTTTTTCTACCTTTAAGAGACCTGATTGCCTTGTCGCCATCCCTGATGGGTGTATTACGCTGCTGAATGTATTGTTGAAGGATGTTGGTAATGTACCATTGTGCCAGTCTAAAACAAATAAGGACACGTGAAGTTTGTACAAGTCCTCAACTTTAAGTATTTTGTCTTTTTTAAAAAGGGGTTCGGTGTGAGCATTGTATCGCTTGTTATTGATTATGCCGCACCGAACGTTTTTGCATAATACCAAGTCTTTTGACTGCCTTAGACCGCCCCCAAATCTGGATACCATATGTCAAGTGGCTGTGAATTAAGGCATAATAGAGGGTTTTCATGGCCTCGTGCGGAAGAATGTGTCTAACTTTGTTCAGGCTATAGTTAGCACGGGATATTTTAAGGTAGATCTGTGATATGTGGGCATTGTAGGACAAGTTATCATCGATATTTATTCCGAGAAATTTCAATGATTTTTCAGGCTTGGTGGACCCCACCCTTGTAATGGGTTGGTTATTAATCAAAATGTCATCTTGAAGATTACTAATCAGGTTGCGTTTATTACTTGGGTTTATTAAAATACTTTTTGTTTTGTCAGTATTTAACTTTAATTGGTTGCTAGAACACCACTCAAATAGTTTTTGAAGTTCTTCGTTGAGGTACCTGATTTGGGGAGTAATGTCAGATTTGGAGTCATGTACTGTTGTATCGTCTGCAAAAGCTAGAAGGTTTAGTGTTGTTGCATTGCTAATGTCGTTAACGTATAAAAGGAACAGAATGGGCCCCAATATAGAACCTTGGGGAACTCCGCAGTTCATTGGAGCTAAATAAGAAAGGTGTTCTCGGTACGAGACATACTGGGTTCTGCTAGAGAGATAGCTCACAAACCAGTCCTTCGCTACTCCTCGTATGCCATATGTTTCAATTTTACTCAATAGGATATCATGTTTGATGGTATCAAAGGCTTTGGAGAGGTCCAAAAACACCGCCAAGGTGTTATTTTTTGCGAGTTTATTATTTTCTAGTGCTATATTGTTCAGTAGGTGAAGGACGTAGTGTATAGTGCTGTGTTTTTGCCTAAAACCGTACTGATGAGGATGAAGAATATTAAATTTGTCCAAGAAATCTGTTAGTCTGTTGGACATAAGTTTTTCAAGAATCTTTGAAAAAGTAGGCAAGAGACTAATAGGTCTGTAGTTGGTGAAGCAATGCTCGTCGCCTGTTTTGAATATTGGTACCACTTTTGCACTTTTCATTCTGTCTGGCACAATGCCATTCCTAAATGAACTATTGATAATATGTGCAAGGGGCTCTGAAATTTCGTCTACCGTTGTTTTCAGAAGCCGAGTTGAGATGCCATAGCCATCTTTTGTCGATTTAGATTTTAGTTTGTTTAGAACAGAAATTACTTCCAGAGGACTGGTTGGTCTAATATAGAAATTATTTGGAAAATTGCTATCCATGTAATTCGAATACGATTTATTTGTTTTTTTAATTTGCTCTGATGTAACTTTACCGACGTTTGCAAAGAAATTATTGAACCCATTGGCTATGTCGCTAGGAGCTCTTACTTCTTCATTGTTAAGGATGAATGAAGATGGTAGTGTGGATGTACGTTTTGCTTTATTAATTGCTTCATTTAGGATTTGCCATGTTTTTCGCATGTCATTTCTATTTTCTTGTATGATATTTCTGTAATAATTAGCTTTACATTGTTTTTTAGCTTTGTTGAAGATTCGGCAATAATTTTTATAGTTCAGGATGTTCTGAGATGTCGGGTGCTTAAGTTTTTTGTTGTAGAATTTCAGTTTATTATTAGATGATACGACAAGCCCTTTGGTTATCCATGGTTCTTTCTTAATGAATTTCTTATTAATGGGGACATTTTTCAATGGAAATGCTCTTTCATAAGCTTCTAAATAAATTTTTAAAAATGTTTCGTATGCCACGTTTGGACAGTCTGACTGCGTTACAAGACTGAAGTCGCTTTGAGAGAGAAGACCTTTGAAGACCGATATACTTTCAGCGTTTATCATTCTTTTCGCAGTGAACTTTTTCGCATTGATTCCCTTTGAACTCGTTTCAATATGGAATATTCCAAAGTGATCGGACACGTCGGATATGATTATGCCAGAAAGAGTTGACGGTGCAAGATGATTCGAAAAAATGTGAACGATCAAAGTGGCTGAATGACTCGTAACTCTTGTTGGTTTTGTTATATGAGGTAGAAATCCGTCACTAAACATACAATTAACGAATTCTTCTGTTTTGGAATGAGTTGAAACTTTTAACAAGTCGAGGTTGAGATCCCCCATAATATATGCTCGTTTATTTTCAGCATTCAAAATACCAGTTATTTCGTTCAGCTTGGAAAGAAAAATATTTATGTCCGCTTTGGGGGCTGTATTAGGTCTGTATATTACTCCAATAATTTTAGGGATATTTCTAGTTTCAATCTCAATGAAAAGCGATTCGAAGACATGGGGGATGAAGATGGAAAGGTCTTTGCGAATTTTATATGAGGTACCCTCTTTAATATAAATTCCAACTCCACCTCTACCGTCGTCATTTTCAGCCCTAGAATTTTTAGTAAGAGATTCGTAGCCCTCGAGTGCGTATGAAATATTAGGAGGGATCTGAAAGATTTCAGTTAGACCGATTATATCAAATGTTTTGCCGCCCTGTTGTAGATCATACAACAACTCTTTCAAAGGATCCCAGTGCGCTTTCAGACTTTGACAATTGATATGGAACAATGAGAATTCCATTTTCAGTTCGCTTGTGGTCGACCGAAAATCTCTGGGTGAGAAATAATTACAGTCTTTTAATAAGTCACAAACGAGGGACTCGTCGGTTTCAAGAGTTGTACGTAGCTTTTCGTTGTACAAATGTCTGAAATCGTACTCATCGCAAGTCTGGACCTCGTCGAAAGTTAAACTACCCGCCATTGAATCCCTGTAAACCACCTAGAATTCTCTCCGGACATAAGTTGAGAATGGACATACATAGAGAAGAAGAAGCCGCATTTCCCTCAAATTGTAACAAGGTTGTACTCACGTTTGCTCTCATAGAATTCTGCAGAGAAAGAGATGGAAGACTGGAATATATATGGAACAGAAAGATAAATTTAATAAGCAACATATATAACAAAGAATGGATTGGTGCTTTTCTCTAGGCTGATCTATTGAATAATATGTACCTGATGGGTATTTGTCGTTTTATTCATTTTCCCAAGGATTGATTTAAGCCACATATGGAAAAGTGCTACAGGACCAGCATCCTCTCGTATATACTTCCAAATAATATTCCCGCCGTGCGGAACACTACCCAGATCCAAATGGTTGGCCCTGGGCAGTGGCCCGCATCTACGAGGCCATCATTAACTGGTTGAGGGCTAGATTATTTTTGGTGGTCTGAATTTGTTATTGAAAACTTGTTTTATCTCAAACTATTGGAGAGTGCCTGCAGACACTCTCCAACAATTTGCAGTAGAACATATTTATATAAACAAAGTATTTTTTGCTTTTGAATGAATATGAAACAGGAGCAAGGAAAACATTGGCTTTTGCTCTGATGCCCTCATTCTTTTGAAAGCCCTGACAGTGGGTTCTAGTACTCCACCGGTTAAGAGGCATATTCCGGGTTGACACGGAACAGGTTTTGGAGAGGGGGGTTCGCTGACAGCCAATAACAATAAAATAGCATGTGAGAAATTCAATTCGATCAGCGACTGCTTTCAGCGTAGCACCAAACAGAGTGGAGGAATTGTCAAAACAGGATGCGCGGGGTTCATCGTGAAGCGAGGACCGTTTTCCCATTTGGTGGTGTCTAAGGAGATGAAATGACGCAAGCCTCCTTTCACGAAAAAGTACGCGAAAGTTGAAAGGAGATGCGCGGTGGGTTGGGGTGGTGGGGACCCGACTCCTATCAAAAACGGCATGGTTCAAAAGTGAACAACCCCCAAGGGAAAAAAAAAAAAAAAACAAAAAAAAACAAATTTTTTTTTTTTTTTCCCCTCCTTCCACAATATAAGTCTCTTCAAGTGACGAGCAGTTGACAACAGTAAATAGAAGGAGGGACTCTAAGGGGATCACAGTTGAGGCTGCACGGTGAAAGTAGCGCAACATTTTGAGTGCAATCGCTTAAGTGTGTGAGTATCTATGAGGATGTGAAGGGGGGGGGGGGGCGGGGGGCTCATATGCCGAATCGTATTCTGGAGAACCCTCTAAACGATTCTTGTACCTTGTGTCTTGGATCTCACAGCAACACATATTATAATAACACTTTGGCCAGCCGCTGATTTGTCGCGGTTCTTAAAAAGCCCCTACTAGCTGGACCGATACCATTACCCAATACAAGTGTTAACGGATATGAACTACCCCCAACCCCCAAGTTGATTCTACAAATTGTCGCCACTGTATGTATACAGGTATTGACCCAAATATATATTTATATGCATCGACAGTGTGACCCGAGGGGGGAGGGGGGATAAAATAATATTAACGGTCCTTATCATCGTGTAGGGTAGACTGTGAGATGGCTCCAACATATCGAATTATCGGCGGGAGATATCAGTCAATATCAGTACCTATCGTATGGTGAGACAATAATATGCTTTCAATCAATGTATGTAAAACATATATACAAAACATTTTGTAATGTTTTTTGTAATACATTTGATAAACTAAAAGAATGATGAATGTATATACATTTATTTTACACACACACTCATATTTGGGTCCTTCGAATAGTGAATTTTGATCGAATCGAACATCGAACCCAACATCCGAAACCGAATCGAGCATCGAAATTCGATTTACCTATTTAGAGTCGAATCGAACTTCGATCCTCGAATCGAATTTAGAGCTGAATTTCGAATATTCGCAGGGCCCCAAATCATATATATAAAGTGTTATAGTTTCGTGTTTAATGCACTGGATGAGATAAATAAATGAACCTATGCGTATCATATATGCAGACCTGTAGAATAATATTTTAAAGACTGTGACCATTTTCTATGAGCTTAACTGGCATTAATTTGTTTTAAAAATAAACTCTTTAACAGTGTGACGTCTGAAAGAAGTCTTCTTTGGGAAATCTACAGTACGTGGAGAGCGGACTGCAACCAGACCACCCGCGGAGCGAAGTTGTCACCCAAAGTATTATTTTCAAACTCTGTACAAGTGGACAAAAAACATAAGCAATGCTCCAGCCAATGGACCCCCGGATACAACCCCGAAGTCCATTGGCCGGAACTTCCCTCCTGCTTCCTATGCTCTGCAACTAATATGGAATCCCCACTCCGCGCACGATCTAGCGACAACACACTCCCCACGCATTGTATGTCCTGCCCAGGCTTGGATTACTGAGGGGACTGAAAATATAAAAGGGATACATCAGCAAAATTGTGCTTTCAAGCCTGATTTTTAGAGGTCATGCGTTACTTAATGGGTGTGCTCACATCACAATGCTCACTTTCCTTAATGAGCAGCTTGACACACTCTAAGGACTAGTTCTATCATAAATAGTGTCTAATTGCTGTATAAGAACAGTTAATATTTTTTTCATCTTGCTTCTGTACATTTCCAAGAAATTTTGAGAAGATATTGCTGACAGTTTAAAAAGTTTGATATGAATCAAAAGACAAACAATTCATTTCAATCAGGATTCAAATCAAAAGTATATATCAATCGAATTAAATCGATTGATTCAGTTCAATTGAATACAAGCCTGTCACAGATAATAACCCCAGGACCATCACCGGAACGAGCCCTCGACGAGCTCGCTCCAATGATGGCTCACAGGCTATGTCACCGATGAGAACTAAGTGGGCGAGAAAGTGAAATTAATCAGGATTTTTGTAAGTGTCGTTACTTATCCGCGTTGAGAAGAGCACAAATGGAATAGGACTGTAACGTTACGTGTCTAAGGGGGTCGACACTATATTTGGTGCAGGCTGCTGGAAGTTTTGCTAAACTCCACAGAATATGCTAGCTAGTTGAAATCAACTGGAGACAATGGAAGTCAGCGGACTTGCTTCTTAATGCTACACTATGACTGTAAAAATGTCAGTTGTGTTAGATGAATCACAGGTGTTATATTTCCAAACTCCAAAACTTGCATCGAAAATACTGAACATGGCTCCTCCTCGAAACTGTTTCAGCGCAGCAAGCCCGTTCGGGGGAAGGCTCACTTGACTCCTCGGATCATTCTCAGCAAGCTCGTTCGAGTGGGGCTCACAAGCCCCAATGAACAAATAAGCAGTCCAAAAGGTATAGGGAAAATTGGTAGTAAATATATGTATGCATATTGGCAGTAAGGGGGTTAATAGAGCATACGTTTAGAATATTGTGTAAGAGTGGGGGAAGTGGTGTGAACACAATATAGCCCTGACTGTTGAATTTGTTACAAAGCACCAGATAGGCGAACCTGCGAAGCGAAAAGTATATACTGGTAATAACCGATCTGATGTCGCAACGGTACATTATAAAGGAATATTTGGATTATCAAGAAAGGCCACTACAACTTTCTAATTAAATAGTCGGAAGCAGTCTCAGGTGTTAGCGCCCCCCCCCCCTCCCCTTCACACCCACCCTGACATTTGATTTTTTTTTATATTTTCAATTTTAGCTCCAAGAAAACAAGTTATGACCCCCTTGCGTGGAAGGGCTTCGGCGATCGTGTTTAATTAGGGCCCACGAACTGTGTCCTTGGGACAACAACATGTGCAGCATGTGGGTTCTTCCAGTAAATGTCCTCGGGTATCCACGTTAAATGGGGGATTCGTGATGCAAAGATGTGTAAACACTTCGTGGCAGCAGAGGTCAAAACTGTATGATACATACAGATTATCATGATAATGTGCATGCCCCGCGATCCGTATCAGACTCGAGGTGACGTCCAAAATGGGATCCCAGCGAGCCGGCTATGCCGGCAAGTTGTGATCCCACTCCTGGACACCACCGAGAATCCGACACAAATCACAGGACATGCACACCATCATGATAATTCATTCATCTAACAATTCTGTCACATAAACAGATTAAATTTAAACCCTTTACCCAATGTAACGGCCAAAAAAGGTCAGTGCTATTCTAAAAAAAAAAACGCCAATTAATTTCCATTATTTCATTTTCCGTCCCAAAAACACAGGCCACGACCCCTCGTCGGAACGAGCTCGTCGAGCTCGTTCCAACGACTGGTCGCAACCCATGCTCCTGAGACAAAAAATGAAAACAAATTAGTTATCGTGTCGTCTGCTTTAAATGTTAGGTAAACGGTTAAATTATTTTTAAAACATTTTTGGGACATAATGTTCGGTCGATCACTGAAACGCACATATAATGTATCCATGTGCCTGTAATCATAGCCCGTAGCGTTACCGGAAACAAGTAGTCTATATGATACGGAATCAGAATGAGTCGTCTATATGATACGGAATCGGAATCGGTTATGACCCCCTGCATGGAAGAGCTTCGGCGATCGTGTTTAATTAGGGCCCACGAGCTGTGTCCTCGGGACAACAACATGAGCAGCATGTGGGTTCTTCCAGTAAATGCCCTCGGGTATCCACGTTAAATGGGGGATTTGTGATGCATAGATGTGTAAACACTTCGTGATAGCAGAAGTCAAAACTGTATGATACACACAGATTATCATGACAATGCGCACGTCCCGCGATTCGTATCAGACTCGAGGTAACGTCCAGAATGGGATCCCAACGAGCCGGCTTTGCCCGCGAGTTGTGATCACACTCTCGGACACCACCGAGAATCCGACACAAATCACAGGACACGCACACCATCACGACAACTTATTTATCCTACAATTCTGTCACATAAACAGATTAAATTTAAACCCTTTACCCAATGTAACGGCCAAAACCGGTCAATGCTATTCTCAAAAAATCGCCAATTAATTTCCATTATTTCATTTTCTGTCTCAAAAACACAGGCCATGACCGCTCGTCGGAACGCGCTCGTCACAACCCATGCCCCTGAGACAAAAAATGAAAACAAATCAATTATCGTGTCGTCTGCTTTTAATGTTAGGTAAACGGTTAAATTATTTTTAAACATTTCAAGGACATAATGTTCGGTCGATCACTGAAACGCACATATTATGTATCCATGTGCCTGTAATGATAGTCCGTAGCGTTACCGGAAACAAGTAGTCTATATGATACGGAATCAGAATGAGTCGTCTGTATGATACGGAATCGGAACACATTTTGTGATACGTACAGTTTCTCGTGGCTTTCAGCTCAAAATCTATATGATTGTTAGATAAGGACTACTTAAGGTATCACCAAGCCTCAGTAAACACGCATTTTATGTGAAAGGTGAAATGCCATAACATCAGACCTGCCAGACTTTGTCACAGAAGAACACCACTTTAAATTGTATTCTACATGTATTTTCAACTTCTGCCTCAAAGACCCAGAAACATGATCCCTCCGTTGAGCGGCCTCGATGAGCACGCTCCACAGAGGGATAACATGCTGTGATCCCAAGACAAAACATGAAAAGGTTAGTTTTTTTTTTTTTTAGGAGTTTTAGTACTTTTGGACAAAGTGTTAAGTAAAACAGTGATACGTGCACTACTTGTTATGGTTTGCAACAGATCTGCAATTATTGCTTGGGTGGAATCGCCACTTCAGGGGTGATTCAGTGACAATACACTATCCACGTACTGTATAATAACAGTTTTAGATTTACAAATGCGTGGGCGTTATTGGCGCTTTCATTTTTTTCACTTTAACCCCAGTCCCTCCAATATATGGTTCAGCACAGGATATTACCAAATTGCACAGCAGTGAAATGGTTAACGAATGAGCATATACTGTGCTAATTATGAGAGTAGTTCTAGTTCCAGCTTCAACTGTTCGTAGCAGAGAGAGTCAATATACTATGGAACTGGGAGTATTACCAAGCGAGCATACAATCCGGAGAGCATTGGGGAATTTGGGAGTAAAAGATCTTTTTATGTACTTTTTAAGGTTAATCAAGTTTGTCGTCATGTTGCTGATCAGTAATGAGGTCAGTCGTTCAGAGACTTTCAAGAGATCGTCACCTGACTTGACTGGAGTTCTTGACTGGAAAAATGTGAGATTACAAAAGCGTTACACGCTACAATTGATGAATTAATTCAAGAGAATTGATTTTGCCAACAACACATTGGCGTGTAAAACAGTGAGTGGGTGGTATTAACATTTTGGGAAAACCGGTCGTAAGCTTAACTGGATAACATTTGCGATTGGCTGATAATGATTAGCGATTGGGACTGATTGGCCAGAGGGTTTGTAGAGATTGATCTGATACCACATTGAAAAGAGAAGCTAGTATGTGCAATGACACCATTAAATACTGGGATAAGCATTCATTCAAGTATAAGAGTTTGAGATTTGTTCAGATCAATGTTCATAACAATGTTTGAAATATTTAATTTGTATTGACGCGAAAAATGTGCACATCAGCATATTCATTTTTTACAGACCTCAAAGTATGTTCTATAAAGAGCAATCGGCGATTGCGAAGCATCAGAAAACTGAAAACCTTCGAGAAATTTTGTTGTTGATCATTGTCTATTTATAGCAACCTCAAACCTACATCTCAAGATGGCGGCAGTTGAAACAGTTTTCTATATATGACCAATGAGCGTTCCAGCAATCCAGTTGTATCGAGATTAGTGGTTTACAGTACAGTGGACCGGTAGTAATCCACGCGTGGGCAGTGATGTCTACGCATACGTTTACCAGGTAATAAAAATCATAATCATCAAAATTTTAATTAATGAAGCACCGGGTTGTACCCGCAAGCCTAGAAATAAGCAGACTGTCATCTGCAGAATGAGGTCCACAGAGGGTGTATTTGGTGGTGCTACCCTGGACAGCAGGGTAGCATTACCAAATTCGCCCTCTATGAACCTCAATCTGAATCAAGGTCTCCAGCCAAAACAGAAACAGGTAAACACAGGATGAATTGGGGATTTCTAGCCCACTGTATGGGATAGCCTCAACAACTTCATCCGCTGGGGACCTCATTCTGCATATGACAGATTGCTTTTTCCAGGCTTGTGTACCCAGTGCTTCATAAATTAAATTTTTTCATAATTTTTCTTACAATTAGTATTTAGAATCTAACATTATTGCATCCGTGAAAAATTTGCCTACCCGTGGAAAGTGAACAGTCCACGACAGTCCTAGTGTACATGCACTCTAAAATCATTGGGGTTAAAAATTAACCCAAATCAATTGGGTTCAGTGAATGTGATCCCAATTGGGTTCATATTCACTCAATCCGGCTGAATGAGGTTGATTTTTAAGCCAACTGAGTGCAGTCACTCGTGATAATAATGAGTTACAATATCTTCCCTTGTGTGATACGACGGTACAATTAGTTGTTCAGATGAAATATTAGACGTCAGCGAACCCAAGACCGAATATGGAATTTACTGACAACTATTTATACAAGTAATATTAGGGCACAAACAATCTGTTTAACGAATATACTACTACCATTTCTATACGCTGAATTAGCAATCACAACGTTTATAAATAATTTCTACATGTTCATTTTAATTTCAAGCTTTCTTCAAATGAAACATTCTGCTGTTCGCCGTGTCTATGGATTTCAACTGACTGCGTACGGTATATACTCAGCTTTCACGCCACAAGCTACAACTAGTGATATTCCCCCAACATGTGGAGGAGATAAGACACTATACGTTTCTGGACGTTTAGCTGACAGATACGGTGTCACATGAGGCGAAGAGAGAACAATATTGAACACGACTTTAGCCGAACCTAATATTGGTCTCACTGAGCCTGATGCGTATTTATTATGCCAGCCTACGTAGTTTTTACAAACCATTATATTTTGTTTCGTTAATATTTTCTATCGTCACTCATTTGTTTACAAAAACAGACAACCACTAATGAGGGAGCGCGGTGGCTCAGTGGTAGACCATTGGACTTCTATGCCAGAGGTCCCGAGTACGATCCCCGACCGGGTCGTTGTTTTCTTGGGCAAAGCACTTTATCTCGGTTGCGTACATGTCGGCACGATGACGCCGTGTACTAAAGGCGTACTGCACGTCGATGGTACACATGTCTTCAACTGCTGTAACCCTGCTTGAGGGGAGCTTGAACAGAGTTAGAATGTTGAGGCGTCGACAGCTGCTCGTCGATGCTCGGTTGTTCTCTCCGGGTACTCCGGCTTCCTCCACCCATAAAACTGTCACGGTCACGATTAGCCATTGTGCATAAGTATGCGACCTTAAACACCAATAAATAAATAAATAACGCTCAGTAATGCAGGGCAAGGGGAGCAATCCAACATCGCAATGATAGCCACAGAAAGTATTGATTTATTGCCTCCAACATTTTGGGCGCATTTAATTTAAACAATATTTTATTTGAATAGAAATGCTATGTTACACGCTAACAATAAATAAACACATATTTAAAAAACAGGGTTAATAAATAGCACAGAACACAACAGAACACAAATTGGCAACAGTATAAAGGGGGATTTGACAGAAAGCTCTGAGCTTATATGAGTCGGCTCCTCACATTCAGAAACCTACGCTGTTTTCTGTGTGGCAATGGTTGACTATGTGTATCGTCACCTAGTAACCCAGTATTCGGTGCCTATAATGTGTAATTCCACCATATCCCATCGACCGACTGCCTTGACCATGTCGTTCGAAACAACATGGTAGCCAGCTAGATGCCCACGAAGGATACTGGCGTTGGGAAATTAATACTCGGTCCCGAGATGACGACAACTATGCTTAGTTTAATTTAATGTTTTTGGGGTCCAAGAAAAAGAATACAGAAAAGTAAGAAATAGTAGGAAACGAAGTGTATATACACAGGGGGACAAGAAGTGGTTGGTTAGCCGACCTGAACACGTGTACATGTAGCTCGAAAAAGTATGCATGTTGAAGCACTATCAGCAGCAACCAGTCGTACCTGGATTGGGAGCGCATATTACCCGTGGGCTACCCATAAGGAAACTCATGTGTTGCTCATTGATTAAAACGTTTACTCAGTATAATAAAGTCATGAACAGAATAAAACATAAGGCGATTTTCGCTGCTGCTCAATGATTCTCAGCCAAACAGTAGGGATGACGCATCTGTTTCAAACGAGAGGAGGCCAATCGTGTTATTGCGGATATCTGAAAATATTGGACACTCTAACAGAAAGTGACGGGATGTCTCGCGCATTCCACATTGACATAATGGATGAAGAGATAAGTGATTGTCGAACAGATGAGAATTGAGACTACTGCAACCTAAACGAAGTCTACAGTGATGTATCTGTGCCACCCGGGATTTGGCTCCAAAGAAGAAAGGTGGTAGACGCAGGTTCCCACCATTCAGAAATGTTTTGAAATTACTTAATGATGCGTTTTCTCTAACGCTTAACGGCAACTTATTCCACTCGTCTGTAGTACTTGGAATAAATGAAGATTTATAGTGTTCTGTTCGACAAAATGGCACTCGATGATTTGGGGCTGAACGAAGAGTCGGGTTCGTGGTCGATATGAGCGGAGGAACTTTGATGCTGATGTAAGGAGGCACCATGCGATGATGCATTTTGAAAAACTGAATTAGCTTCGATTTTCGTCGTCTCTTAGGTAAGGGATCCCATTTTGTTTCTGCATATAAAAGTGTCTTACTAGTGCTGACCGTTGCCCCGGTGACAATTCGAGCAGCTGCGATCTGAATGTTCTCCAATTCGGCTAATTTAGTTGTTGAACCATTTCCCCAAACAGTATTACCATATTCAAGAAGCGGTCTTATGAAAGCAAAGTATATTCTTTCAAGAATTTTACGATCCAGATTGAATTTGTGTTTACGCAACAAATCCAAACGAGGCCAGGCTTTGGAGCAAATATAGATGATATGGTCATTCCATGTACAGGTGCTATTCAAAATTACTCACAGCTGTTTGTGAGTATTGACTTCAGATATCTGTGCTCCTCCTAGAAAAAGTGGCGGGTGTACATTGGGATCATTCTTTCGTGAGACGAGCATGCTTTCAGTTTTAAGGGGGTTAAACTCAACCAACTATTTTCTGGACCAGTGGTTTATTGTCTCAAGGTCGTTGTTTAGTATATTGGACGCCAGCTCCGGGTTTTCGACTGTGAGATACAATGAAGTGTCGTCCGCAAAAAGGCGTATATTGCTAAGCAAGTCGTCGCTTATATCGTTGATATAGATAAGGAACAGTAGGGGGCCCAATATTGATCCTTGGGGAACACCGGCGGAGACTGGTCGCCACGACGACACCTCGGACGCGAGGACGACCCTCTGTGATCGATCGGATAAATATGATATTATAAATGACAACAGGTCCCCTGAAATGCCGATTTGTTCCAGCTTATGAATCAAACCAGCATGCCAAACTTTGTCGAACGCTTTACTAACGTCGCAGAAGACCACTCTAATCTCCTTGCCTTCGTCAAGGGCATGGCAGAATTCATCGTATATGTCAGTTAATTGTAAAACAGTTGAGTCATTAGGTCTAAACCCCGATTGAAACTGACTAAGCACATTATTATCAACCAAAAAAGCCCACAGGCGTTTGAAAATGCATTTCTCGAGTAATTTACCAAGACTGCTCAGTAAAGAGATGGGGCGTTAATTGGTAACCAAATTCGAGGGTTGTTTTTTTCAAAATTGGGGAGACATTAGCTTTTTTCCACGCCACTGGAAAATATGAATTGTTGAGCAATATGTTAAATAATAACGTAAGAGGCTCATAGAGGGATGATTTACATTCACTTAAAAGACGGGGACTGATTAGGTCTGGACCTGACGCCTTGGAACCCTTAATTGATTTCATTGCTTCAAATACTTCAGTACAATGTAGAGTTATGTTTTCCAGTTTATTTAATGGTAGGGGTGACAGGTCCGAAAGTGTGGTGGACGAGTCGTTAACTGAAGAGATGGAACAAAAATATTCGTTAAGCAATTCAGCTTTTTCGAGATCTGCACTATATACTTTGTTCGAGTGGTTCAGGGTTGGGATCCCTCTTGGTCTATTGCCCCCCATGTATGTTCGAAGGGTTTTCCACCACTGTGCTGAGCTTGTTTCGCTGCTGCCAAGAGTGGATTGCACTCTAGAAAGATGTGAAGCCTTGGCTTTTCTAACAGCCGATACTACTTCATTTCGTTTTGATCTGTATTTTTCCCAGTCATAATGAAAACCAGTCCGCTTGGCTACTCGGTATAGACGTTTTCGTTGGCGTATGAGTAATCGAAGTTCGTTGTGGAACCAGTTCGGTTGGTTCTTTCTCGACGTTATATGTTTGTTGGGTATAAACTTCGATGCAGTGCTAAGAAGCGTTTCAGTAAGATTGGACACTATTTTGTCGAGAGACGGGTCGTCAAAAACGGAATTCCAGTCCTCGTTATTAAAGGCAGAGTTTGGCGCTTCAAAATTACCTTGGGAGTATAACCAAATTTGCCGTCTAAAAGTTTGAGGTGGTGATTTCGGAAATTCGACTTCTAGAATGATTGGGGCATGATAGCGGGTCATGTTCGAAATAAGGGGCTCCAGAACCTCACATACTTTCACGTTGACAGTATCGCTTATAGCAAAAATATCCAGCAACGAAGCTGATGTTTCTGTAAAACAAGTCGGTTCACAAACGAGCTGTCTGAGATTATAACAAGAAATTACATCTAATAAACCGCTTGTGGAGTGAACCATCTGATTATCGTTAAAATCACCAGTAACAATTATATCTGAAACTGATGTGTCCTTTGCCTTTTCGATAGAGGTTGATAAAGCTTCCCATGAATCAGGTGGACTGTTAGGTGGACGATAAAATACCCCTAATAAGAGTGGTCTTTTGTGATTTGAAAATACTTCGACCCACAGGGACTCAGTATTCGGTGTCTGAAGATCAGGTCTCGGTTGAAAGTGAATACTCTCTCTACTATAAATTGCAACCCCACCACCCCTCGTTGCTCGATCGAATCGCATAGGCTCGTGGAATCCTTGGATGAAAATATCAGAGGAACTCTCATTGCTATTAAGCCATGTTTCTGTGAATGCTAAAATACATTATTTGAGGACTCGTATTCGATAATATCAATTTGGGGTTTTAAGCTTTGGATATTAAGGTTGACAATTTTTAAGTTATTGTGAGAATTGAAAAAATGGCATGTGTTGGGACCGGGGTTTGTTTCAATATCACCAGCCAGTAATATAATTAAAATCAAATGGAAAAGAACCGTAATGATAGAAATAAATATTATTTTCCATATCACATAGCCAATCAGGGTATGCACATAATTGAATGTATTTCCAGCAGTGGTTATAATTATCATTTGGGGTCTTGGGCGCATTTACATTTCTGCCTGCTTTCCGACGCTTTGAACTAAAAAACACTTTCTAAAGTGCCAACCAGCCGAATTCAAACTGATTTTTGCGATAAAGACAAAATGGTGGACATCGAGTTTAATATACCGCCAATGTCGGTATACTGAAGTAATACGGCGTCACCATTGACGATATTGATTAATCTATCTGGCTGGCATAAGTTATGCCTGACTCAAAGAAACTAACATCAGGTTCTATACCAGTTGATCTTGGTACTGTTGTCGGTAACCTTTATATAACACGTACCGCCCTACCCCCCCCCCCCCCCATTTCCCTCCCGTCCTCCCCACCCCATCCCTCCACAAAAAGCATACGCACTGCGAAACAGTCTTGATATAGGAAATGGAAACACAGTTAAAACTAGAAGTGAAATGCGCACAAATAGCACGTCGATCCGCGCGTTAATCTACGCGTTATCAAATTCTGTACATATGGCCTGTGTACAAGCAATGTTTCAGCCAATGGACCTTCGGGTAACCCGGAGGTCCATTGGCAGAAACATTGCGTGTGTTTTCTATGAACATCCAGGAGAACCTGCCATGCTTTGGATGCCATTCGATATGGCAATTGCGCGCAATTCCTACGCGTAATTAAGCCTAAATAAGCGCACAGTTTGTGACGGGACTTCTAGTTTTAACTGTACACCTATATCAGTGATTACGGCATTGTACCGAAAGGTCCGCGATTTCATTGCTACCACGGGCAACTGCGCTGTGTCTTTAGGCAAGGCACTTAATCCTGATTGCTCACGTGCTTGTGGGCGGGGGTGGGTGGGTGCACGGTGGCGCTGTGTACTAAGGCGTGCGGCTCGCCGATGGTGCACTTGCCTTTAACCAATGCTAACCCTGCTTGTGCGGAGTTGGTACGTTGAGGAGTCTGGCATTACTTGCCGCTGCTCAATGGTTCTCCCGGGTACTCCGGCTTCCTCCACCCGTAAAACTGTCCGACACTATGTGACACTGGCTGTCGAAAATATCATTAAACTCCAATAAATAAATAAATAAATAAATAAATAAATAAATAAATAAATAAATAAATACAACACTCGAGCTAGGGTATTCGGACAGATGAGGTTGAGGGCTTCGCTAATGAATCTAATGATCTATTATCTGCGGAATACCCGAGACGGAGTGAGTTATCTGGCTTAAACCCCAGCCTACATAAAATCACTGTTTTAAAGTAAAATTAGAAATGAAATAATTATATCACCTTGGGACAAATTAAAATTAAAAACGTAGACCGTTCGATCGTTGAGTTGTTCGGGAAAACGCATTGAAGAAAACAGATGTGATGTCAAGAAGAAAGGTAAAACGTCAGTCAAGTGTCGTTAACCCCAATAAATAAATAAATAAATAAATAAATAAATAAATAAATAAATAAATAAATAAATAAATAAACTGAAGGAAAAGTGACGTCAACTGAGTTGTTACTTTCTCCCGTTGACCTGCTTCCACTCCAAAACATTTAACAAATATCTTTTCGCTGCTTCATGAACTAAACATTGGTTATTACCACCAAGTGGGTTTACCATAATGGTGTATTAAAGTCGTGACCTCGTCTCTGGGCATATATCGACGAGTCCGTTATGACGTGTCGAGACTTCAAAACACCATCTCAGAAACCTACTTGATTGTAATAGCCATTTTTTCTTACAATATTCCTCCCTGTATTGCGTATACTAATATTTTTCTCCCACAAAAATACAGACAACTTCTTTGCAGTGACGTAGTGCCCGCTACAGAAACAGAGCTTTATTCAAACAAAATGCAGTCGACAAGAATATTTTGGCAGTAAAAACCAGAGATTAAAAAAAAAAATTTACCTAAAAAATAAACTCTGGAAAAGCCTGAAATATGCAACTTTTTCACTCTACATATAAGAATGAAACACTGATCAGGAAATGGTGGGGCTGCCAAGTGTAACATACGGAACGGAAGTGGTACCCCTAAACCAGACGGCCGTAAAGAGCTTGGAAATCCTGCAGAACGATGCAGGCCGATGGATAACGGGGTCGAGTAATGCCGCAGCGCTAGAAGCAATCAGGGGTGAGCTTGGGTGGATGAGGATCAAGGACAGGATAGACCTGTTGAAGCTCTGTTATCTTAATTATGTGGTAAATCTCCCCGACAGCCGATGGTGTAAAGCAATGTTCCTGAGAATTTTTAACTCAAATATCAAAACGGGGTGGATGGTCCAAGTGAGGGAGCTAGTAGAGAACTACTCATTGGAGATCTCGGACCTGGACGTTGGGGCAAACCAGGGTAAAAAAATCGTCAGAGAAAGGGTCATGGAGGATTGTAACCGTAATTGGCGAGAGGGGGTCAAATCAAAGAGGTCTTTGGGTGGCCTGCGTAATAAAGAGAAGCCAGGTTTTGAAGAGTACCTTGATGGCACCTTTGGGGGGGGGGGGGGGTCACTGTTGTTCAAGCTGAGGTCGCGATCCCTGGAGCTGAGGGGGAAAATTGGGAAAGACGGTGAAAGGGAGTGCCAGATGTGTAACTTGGACATGGTGGAGACCCTGGAACACTTTCTTCTAGAATGCCCAAAGTATCAGCCTAAAAGAATGAGATTCACTGGGAGTATAATGGGGAAGTGGGATGGGAGAATGAAGGACATGTGGTTAGGGGGAGACTCAAAGGAGAGGGTTAGTTAATATGCTAATCGGAGAGATTGGGAAGAATGGGACAAGGGATATTATCAAGCAGTTCGTCTCCGAGTGTTGGGAGGAGAGGAGAAGCGTGGGAATAGGGAGGCAGTTGGGAGTACAGGGGTAACCATGGCCTTCTCGTCCGAGAACCGCGACAAATCAGCGGCTGGCCAAAGTGTTATTATTATTATTATCATTGAAATGGAAAACGTGAAATCGACTGTTATCGAAAAAGTGAATAAGAACGTATACTTCTCATGGAACATCGGCCATTATTATCTTTTTTTTAACTTGAAATGAAGATACATATACTGTGTCAAAAAGAAAGTATAATAAACTTTGAGGAGCAATTGTTTTTAGTATTATCGACTTTAATCCCAAACAAATTATTGTAAATTCATATTTCGAGTCTAGCTGTATGAATTCGCATAATTTCATGTTCTTACTGTTGCCAGCTTCACATCAGGACGTCGCAATTCAGACATGGGGTGAAATGAAAAGTTCACACATGCAGTCAATAGCGTGTATGTCCACCGTTTGCCTCTTGGATGGCAAGACATCGACGGCGCATGGACCTGATAGGCCTCTGGATGTCACCTTGTGGTATTGAGTTCCACTCCTGCCTTAGAACATAACTCAATCGCCAAACGTCTGAAGATCATGAAGTCGTACCTGACGGTCCAGTTGATCCCAAAGGTTCTCAACTGGCGACAAATGTTGCGAAATTGGGGACCAGGGAAGAAGTTCGATGCTCTGCTCCTCAAGAAAGTCACGACAGATACCGCCACGTGACATCGGGCATTGTCTTGCTGGAATAACTGCAATCCGACGTTATAATGTGATATAATATGATATAATTTCATCAACGGTTTGCTGAGTAGTCGGAAAATCTTACATTGTTCGATCAGAATTCTGTCTGTGGGAGTCGGCGGTTGGAAATTTCACGGAAATGTAATACCACATTCGAAAAAAACCTCCATTACAACAATGCTTCGAATTTCCAGCTGTAGGAATTTTTGCCTAAATTTTTTTTAACGATCTTCATTTTTAGACAAATATTGGGCGGGGGGGGGGGGGGGCGTGAGACACCCCACACACCCCATGTAGCTACGAAAACTGATTTGCACATGTCGAGGCCATCGTTGTTTTTTTGTTAATAGTAATTTTAGACAAATATTGGGCGGGGGGGGGGGGGGGGCGTGAGACACCCCCACACCCCATGTAGCTACGAAAACTGATTACGCATGTCGAGGCCATCGTTGTTTTTTTAATAATAGTAATTATATGAAAAATAAACCCCGACTCAACGACATAAATTAGACTAGATCATTTGCATCGTAAAATAGGCCTATTATACCGATTTGCGAAAATCAGTCTTTACTCACGTGAACCTCCGCTGCGAGAGTCAGTTTTAATTAAGAATTTAAGAGAACTGGTGCGCCCAGTAAAATCAAACTTCATATTTACTTATTTACTAGAGAGGGGGCGCTGTGGCGTTGCGGTAACCGGTTCTCGTCAGATCACCGAATAGATGGCCGTCTGAGCGATTGATTCAGACTCCCGCGTTGTGTCCTTGGGCAAGGCACTTAACCCCGATTTTCTACATGGGGGCACGATGACGCCGTGTACTAAGGCATACTACACGTAGATGGTGCGCATGTCTTCAACAAATCCAACCCGGCGTGTGCTGCAGTGCGGAGTTACGATGTTGGGGAGCTGGCAGCTGCTCGTCGTTGCTCGGTAGTTCTCTCCGGGTACTCCGGCTTCCTCCACCCGTAAAACTGTCACGGTCATGATTAGCCATTGTGCATAAGTATATGTGACCTTAACACCAATAAATAAATAAATAAATAAATAAATAAATAAATAAATAAATAAATAAATAAATAAATAAATAAATACTAGAGTGTAACCCTTAAGAGCCTATATTAAGTTGCATTTTCTATGAGAGTTTTCTGACAAGCTTGCACATTCCTAACGGGTGTTCCAGCATGCTGGCTTTAACTCCTAGCACACTGGTAGTATTTAAAAATTTTCGTCACTAACGCAATATTGCCAATGTGGCTTGAAAAATTAACAAATTATATCTTGTTTGACAGAGCTAAATGAGCTCTGTCAAACAAGATATAATTTTATTAAATTCTTAGTTGCATTGTGGGAAAAAATTACGACTGAAAAGTTTGGTTTTTGACATCAGCGTGCGGAGGGTTAAGTGATCTTGCTGGTGGTAGTTACGCTACATTTGCAGTGGTTTCTAATCACGTCTTGGCTGCTTGTATAGGCAACCAATAATTCACTAGACATCACTACTATGGCACAATTCTACATAATTATGATGGAGCAAAAGATAAGTAGAATATCCCAGGCCTATTCGGACTTTCAGAATCTACGATAGGAATCAATAAGCATTTCGCGAGAATCAAAGTTGATTCTCATTGTTTTCTTTGCGAGAATCGATTCTGATTCGCTCATGAGTTTTAAGCCCTGCGAAGGCATAGTACATTTATCACTACCCATCTCCACCCATCTCCAACACACTTTTGACACCTTACCGTGCCCTCGTGAAGACATGAAAAGCAAGAAAATGACATTTCTTTTGTTTAACTATCATATTTTCTCCCATCGTTAAAACGTACAGTAGTTTTCTCCCACCGTTAAAACGTACAGTTGGTCAGGAGTTTTCTGGATACTTGTGCCAGCACCCAACCCCCACCTCCATCAGCCCCTCAAATTATTGTGTCTGTACGACTGGCAGCGTCTATTCCAGTTCAAAGGGCAACTCGTGTTCCTAGTCCCGAGCGAAGACCGCCCATCCCATAAATCCCCGGGCCCCGAGCCTAAGGTTAATATCACATCCCGGCTCTCTCCCTCTCTAATCGTCCCTATGATTAAGCAAGATCGGATTTTTTCATTGCTTTGTTCCTTGTGTGCGTGTGTCGCTAAGAGACAGCACTTTTGAGAGACCTTTGTTTTCAAAGATCAACAGTGAGTCATTCGATTTGTGAAGAATACGACGAACACGGAACAAGAATTACGCACACCAGGAAGAACTTCGAAAGTGTTTTCTAGCACATGCTTGTGACGAAAGAGTTCCCGTGTAGCGAGTTGTTCCTGTTTCAAGGAAATTCACCTTTCCAATACGAGAGGAGCGAAACAGAAAATCGATGAAGCAAACTGTACATTATTTATAATTATCGTTGAACACCAGAAAGCCAGTGTTCTGTAATTTTTTTTTGTTCTTAACCACTTTACCACCAAATTATGAATGCATAGGAATGACCATTAACAATTTGACCTCTGAGCATAATCAAACAATACCTTGGCCAATACAAAAAACTTTAACAATTGTGATCAAACACAATTGTAAAAAATGCTTGTGAAAACAAATTTGTAACACGATCTACAAATGTTTTATAGCGCCCAAGAATTTTCGTTTCTGAAATTCGATCCCTTTGTTAAATGGTTTGTAATAACAAAGAGTGATATGGATCACAATGTTTTATAGTACGCTGCTCTCTCGGGCATTGTGATCACTAATGTGTTTACACAGACATCCTCGATATGTTTTTATTTTTGAAATGCGGGGCAACACACATTTCGTGTTAACAAGCTTTTATTGGGTGAACGCTGCAAACTTTGGGCAACTATCATTACAATCACTTGTAGCAGTCTCCATAACTATTGTTAGAAAATCATTAAAGAGGGATAGAGGGATGGATAGCGACGGATGGAGAGAGAAGGGGAGAGGGAGGGAAGGGTAGGAGGGAGGGTGGGCTTTAGAAATGGAAGGATGAAGGATGAGCGAGAGAGTTTTGATAAAGAAAGAGACTCTGGAACAAATTTATAGCAGCCAGTTTTGCCATTAACCCTTAGAAAGATCCAGACGGAGTTTTCAGAGAAATAATGACCGAGGTTTGTGCTACAAAAATTGTCTTAATGACACTATAACTTTATTATTTAACTCTTCCTCTACTGGAGATGTCGAATGGTTTGCTCCACCTTTGTTATAATGTGATAGACAAAAAAAATGGGAAAAATGATAAACGTTTTCAGTTGAACTTTACAAATATATGTATAATTAACCCCGGGTCCCTAAACCGGGTGTACTTATATTCATATTTTTGTGGCTTCATTAAAAGTTTCGCACGTATGTTAGGCTGTGGTGGGCTTGTGTGTTTTTCATCTTCGGTGTGTTAATTTGTCTTTTTCAAGATATTCTAAAACTGCTTCTAATTGAGCATTTCTTTCTAGGGATGTTGGATTGACTTTATTGAGATTTTCTAAGTGCTATGTCCAATATCTAATGTCAACATTACATTTTATTACTTTCCAAAGTGTGATTTACTGGGATTACCGGGTTTGATTATAAACGATAACTTCACAAGTGAATTATGCAATAAATAAATAAATAAATAAATAAATAAATAAATAAATAAATAAATAAATAAATAAATAAATAAATAAATAAATAAATAAATAAATAAATAATAGAATGACATACACATATCTAGCAACTGTTTCCCTTGTTTGTCAATAATTGAATCCAAGCTGATCCTCTTATTCAATGAGTTGAGATAAGTGACCCATCTATGATTTGGTCGGGGTGGTCATTGACAACAAAATCAAGTACTCCTCCTGTACGAGAATTAAAGTCCCCACAAACCATGATGCTGTTCTTTTTGGAAAATGTGTTTATGATGTCATTTTTTATACTATATATTAAAAACATCAAGATCATGTCGGTTCTCATAATTTTGAGTTGGAAGGTAAAATATATCCTAGGCAAATGTGGATGTCTTTTGATAAATTGAAGAACTGCTTGTCAAGCTAAAGCCACTGGTAGTCCCTGCAGTTGTTATCAAGGATATGAATTCCTGGGGTTATGCTGGTCTTTATAAGAATACAAAGTCCTCCGTAATATCTGCCATTAGAGGAAATATCACGACATACTTGATAATAATTATAACCAAGTATACTGATGATTTGTTTAGGATCAACATGTGTTTCTGTCAGTAATACAAAATTACATTCAGAAATTTGTTTTATGAAATATGGGTCATTGTATTTTTTATACTTTCCAGAGGACAGGCCACCAACATTCCAGGAGCAAATCTTCAGGTCTTGGGTAAACTTATTGTTCAAACTTTTCTTAATAGTTTTTTTGATGAGACCAATTGGAGGAAGGATTTTGGTTCCCCCAGCTGCTGTATCTTTTGAAACTGAAACTATAGTTATCACAAGTACTATTTTGTCTTAGACTGTGGGGTTTGTAGTTAGATCGACTGACATTTTGATAGCTGACTTGCTGGTAGTTAGATCGTCTTTCATTTTGATAGTTGACTTGCTGGTAATTTTGAGAAGTGGTAATTTTTGATTTCATTTGAAATATTTCTGGCAAGAACTGCTGCACTATGTCATCTCTATTCAGAAGATGTTCTTTGGTTTTTTTTACGATACCACATGTTACTGTGTTCGCGCAGTGAAACATCTGTACTTGGAAGAAAATCTCTTTTCAGCATAGCATTCACCACATTCACATTTGCAAGGGGAGTATCAGCATCTGCCCTTGGGGTGGCAAGTGATATGATGAGCTTTGTATCAGGCATCTTCCTTTTCACTGTCACTGCCAAAGCTCTCATCTTTGGTGCACAACTTTCTGGATCAGAATTCAGGTCATTTGTTAAAGAATGGAGCACAAATACTTCTGGATGAGCCTTAGGGTTAACATTTTCAGCTCAACTTTGACGTAGTCAAATTTTAGGTTATATCATGGCCCATCGTCTGTCGTCCGTCTGTCCGTATGCCCCTCCATCGACAATTCAATACGGCTCGGGCTAGAGGATGTATTTATGAACCTTTCTTTACGAAACTTCTTTGGTACCTGTGTTATCACCGTGGGACGAGAACGAGTGTTTTTGGATGCGGTCCGAAATTCAAGAAAGCCACCGGCAGCCATTTTGTACCGAAATTAGTGCAATCAGTTTTTTTGTACAGAACTTCTGTATGAAAGTTCTGATTTGAATAAATTTTTGTATGAATGTTTAGTAACATGGAATACATCACATATAATACGGGTTTTTTTTCTCGTGCAGAAATTGTGCAAATTAGATGAACTTTGATTTCTTCAGAGCTACTTATATACAGTAAGTGCACATGTCAATACGGCACGGGCTATGGGATGCATTTATGAACCGATTTTCACGAAACTTCTTGGGTACCATTGATATCACTTTGGAACGAGAACGAATGTTTTGGGGTGCGGTCCGAAATTCAATATGGCTGCCGGTGGCAATCTTGTACCGAAATTAGGTACAATCAGTTTTTTGTACAGAACTTCTATACGGCTCGGGCTGGAGGCCGTATTTATGAACCGATCACTTCGAAACTTCCTGGGTACCTTTGTTATAACCGTGGGGCGAGAACGAGTGTTTTTTGGTTGCGGTCCGAAATTCAAGATGGCCACCGGCAGCTATTTTGTACAGCAATTAGTGCAATCAGATTTTTTGTACAGAACTTCTGTATGATAGTTCAGATTTAAATAAACTTTTGTATGAATGTTGAGTAACATGGAATACATCACATATATTACGGATTTTTTTCTCGTGCAGAAATTATGCAAATTAGATGAACTTTGATTTATTAAGTGCTATACAGAAAGTAGACATGTTAATGCGGCTCAGGCTAGGGGCTGTATTTATGAGCCGATCTTCATGAAACTTCTCGGATACCTTTGTTATCACCTTTGGGACGAGAATGGGCGTTTCTGGGTGCAGTCCGAAATTCAATATAGCTGCCGGTGGCCATTTTGTACCGAAATTAGGTACAATCAGTTTTTTTGTACATAACTTCTATATAAAGGTTCTGATTTGAATAAATTTTTGAATGAATGTTTAGTAACATGGAATACATCACATATAATACGGGTTTTTTTCTTGCAGAAATTATGCAAATTATATTAACTTTGATTTATTCAGCGTTACTTATACACAGTAAGTGCACATGTCAACACGGCGCGGGCTAGAGGCTGTATTTTTGAACCGATCCTCACGAAACTTCTTTGGTACATTTGTTATCACCTTGGGACGAGAATGGATGTTTTTGGGTTCGGTCCGGAATTCTAGATGGCTGCCGGCAGCCATTTTATACCAAAATTAGGGGCAATCAGTTTTTTGTACAGAACTTCTAGGACTACGTTTGTTATCATCATGGGATGGTAACGAGTGCTTTTGGGCTCGGCTCAAAATTAAAAATGCCTGACGGCAGTCATATTTACGGGAATTGCGTGAATTACATTTTTTGTACAGAACCTGTAAAGAAGATTTATCACTGTGGTATGAGAACAAATATTTTTAGGTTAAGTCAGACCCAACTGGGGACACAAAAAGAGAGACAGTTATAAATCTTTTCCAAAAACACCATACAAAATAATGTTTCTTGAATTCAGCATCCCTAGGATGTGTATTTTCAAATGTGTTGAAGTTAAGTTCCTGTGTTAATATTTGGTGTTGTTTGGCGAGGGTAAACATTATTAGCACAACTCAATTTTCTATTTCCAATGAGAAAAATAAAACCTCCTCACCCGTGGGAACCCTATGAGCTAAAGATAAAAACTTCAAATACCTATATTTTAAGAAGGACTGGGCAAACATTTATTTATTAGTAGGAATCAACTGTAGAATGGTTTGAATCAAACAGGCCAAAACAAGTGCTAACATTTGTCTTATGGTGCACCATACAAGGATCCCCATTGTAACATTAACCCAATGGATATTTCTCTTCTAGTTTAGCATCTAACTATCACCCACCTTTACAATACTTTACCCGAACATTTGTTACAGGCTATGGTCATTATTTATGTACAGACCTTTACAATACTTTACATGTACCTTTGTTATCAGGTCATTACCTAGATGTGTGTCATTGCTGTGTCACATACTATACATGTACATGTCTAACACAAGTTGAGCTACAGTGTCATTGACACTTCCATTTGTGAATTCATTTATTTCTTTTGCAGTTTCATCCAGAGTGAAGGCTTCTCTTTTTGATAATTCATAGTGTTGTGACATTCTTCTGGGGTAAATTTTACGAATATTTAAAGTCCCAATCAGGACTACTTCTGGTTTCTGCTTTGTTGTATTCTGATTTGTGTCTGGTTTTTCATGTTGTTGTATTTTGTGTTCTTTATGAGAATTCACATTTTGCCAATTTGAAACATTACTGTCTTCCCTGCATATGTGCAACATCAAAGAGATTAATTCTACCTCCTCGTGGATAATATCAAATTCCAGTTGCTTAATCACGCATTCTAGAACATTTAACTCCTTCAATTTCTATTCATTCTTATCAATGAGATTCTTTAAGTCATTTTGCATATTACAAATGACTTTTGCCTGAGATGCTTGTATTTGAGTAATGGGGTCGCGAAGTGTCCTTATCTCTTATTTAATGATTCTACTTCTAATGCACTTTCATACTTATGTTATTGTTACTTTGTTTCCAGTTCCTTTTTTTTCTTAAACTATTTACTGGTTTGTCTCTCAAGAGAGCTAGCACTTCATTTAGTTTATGAGACAAATCTGATATTGAGTTTCCCTCTTTCTGCTTTTCTGATGTGAGGCACTCAGTGCGAAACTTCTCAAAGGCAGCAGTTAAATTCTTTTCCAAGTTACTAAACATATTGTTCTGAATTTTAGTAAACCTTTTTTCAATATTAATTTTCAAGTCTTCAAGGTCCGGAAATGGTGTAGGTTTCAACAAATCAGAAGGTCTGTCTCTATTTTCTTTATTTCGAATCCTAACTTTTGATACTGTTTGTCTCTTCAACGTACACAGCGTAAACATTGCTACTGATTTTTTTTGCACAGTGTCTCACCTTGATCAAAATGTATGCCCATTGTTGTACATGTACATTCGCTGTTACTTTCTAATTCAGAATCAGCATCGGAGTCATTTTCATTTAGAGACGTAAGTTCAATTAAATTATCCTCACTACTGGCACTTGCAGGTGAATTAAAAAGATAGTTTTCATTTTTAGTCCATTTTCCAATTGCTGTTTAAACTGACTGCAAGAAAAAAAAACTTGCTTTGTATATGCTTCTAGATTTCCATTCCAGCAATTTGTAGTTTCTTGGCTTCGGAGTATGTTGTACAGTCTTTATAAACCGCCGATTTAACGTTAAGCACGAGTGGACCACACACTGTCCAACCGTAAAAATGCCGCTTATAACATCTTTTCCATGTATAACAGAGTAAAAGGCTTTCTAAGTGATTTTACCAGTGTTCATTGTTTTCGGTATTTGCTGTTTGTATCACGAAAATAGGATATCTTTGATCGTAGTAGTCGGGAAGTTTATTATTATTATTTGGCAAATATGTAAACACAAGTCAATACTCACGATATCAGGACGTTTGTAGCCACACCACCACAATCATGATTGTTTACAGACTATTCATCATTTAATGTATACTATTGATGATAAATGTAACTTTAAGGGGACGTCCAACCTAACTTTGGTCAAATTTCATGCAATTTTCTTTCAAGTCTAAAATAGCCCCAAAATGAATAACCCCGATAAATTATATACCAAAATGCTTGGAATGAAACATAGAACATGTGGAAACTGAAATTGGCCATTCATAAAGATGTATGTGTCATGTGGTGGTTTGGAAAGAAACTATGATATTCTCCTATGTAGAATGCACTGCAATCTCATACATTGTAGTTGAATAAATCTATTTACAAACCCTTTGCACTGTAACCCCTTTTATCCCATGCATCAATTTGATAGTGATTAAATTGTTAAATGTGTCTGGTTTATCAATAAGTATAATAGCTTTGTTTACTCTTGGACACCAATACACTCATGGTATCTGTTGGAGAAGAAATAAGGGTAACTGTAACCTGTCACTGCAATAAACCATCTAATGTACTTAAAAGTACATTGTTATTCAAAACACATCAAATCAACCTTATATAACCATTATTGCATGTACTTTCCCCAAGGAGGCATATTGAGATCAGAAGGGCACATCCAGAGGGTCTCACATATTTTTTTCAAGAACGCAGTACACAAAGCAATCCCCAAAAGGTGACAAGTGAGCTCCATTTGACACAAAAAAATTCGGGGGGGGGGGGGGGGTGGCTCTCTTCCTTGTATGAGTCTACCTCCAGCACTCAAGGCATATGCCTTTTTTCTCAAAGTTTAACTCTTTTTTCTTTTTGAAGATCCTGGCCACACATGTTCCAAACACTATCAGACAGGTAACCCTCCAAATACGTGTATCTGCAAAAATCATGTTACATTGCAAAACATTCTCTTTAGACTTTAAGATCTGGACCTTTCATGCTTCTTACTTCCAACTATAACACTTCATTTATCGATTAATGGGTGAATAGAAAAGTCCTGCCATAATCAACATTTTGAGTTCCATAAGCCTTCACAACAGCTCCGATAAAAGTGTCAAACATCAGATTGGTGGCTTTAAACAGAATATTCATTAGGTTATTGCTTGATAAGTAATAGGAACGAAATCTTCACCAGAAATATTTTGTAGCAATACATTTGAGGGTATCAGCAGGTACTTTCCAACAAATTGTAACAAATCAACGAGTTATAAACAAAATTTTCTAACTCAAAAGAGTGAAAAAGTACCACAACTCTGAAAAAATGTGGTAAGATACACATGCTACAGCAGCTACACAGGCATTGTTTTCCCATGATGCTCGATCACAACACCAAATATCCTTCAAATTGGAGTAGCAGTGGTTGAGATACCAGGGAGAATGTTGGTACATGTAAATTGATGAATGGGTAAGAGGACAGAGGTCACCACTGCACGGCCCTAGATACACCTCTGACTTTACAACTTCCAGGTCTGGGGCATAATAATCGCAACCCATCCACCTTATCAATTCATAATTTCAGTAAAATAAAAGGAATTATCAATTTTAATTAATTTATAGATGATGGAAAATATTTGGCTTCTTTCGCCTTCTCGTACTATTAATTACCACAAACAATATCAGTTTGATGCCGACAAACGAAACTGAACGCATGTGGTCAGGTTAAAAAGTAACTCGGCATGGATAATGATGAAGTTGTGAATAATTCGTGTATTTGATTTGTTTAAGAGCCAATTGCAGCTAATTTTGACCGTGGATTCGATAATTCGTTTCGGTTTTGATCACACGGTCACGCTGACAGCGGTTATGTTTATTGTGATATGTAATGTATTGGGAGATAGTTTCCGGTGAAGGAGATTTGTCACATTTGTCAGTGTAAAACGTTGACAAAAGACACTGATCGACGCTTGTGTTAGTATGGTTGGTTGCAAGAAAAAAACTAAATTCTCAGCATCGTCCAAACGCACCGTATTTAAAAGCGCGAATACATCACATTTTCAACCCATCTTGAATCAGTCCTTTGCAGACTTCAAACACAGCCGCGACAAATTCCATGGTTACTAGGAAGTAAATAACTTCACAACATCGGGGGAAATCAACACGCTCAATATAGTTCCAGGTCACTTGGAATATACTTCGTGAAAAAGTGATTTCTGAAGCATTCTGCTTACTTTGTTATGAATATTGCCTTATTTTATGTGTAGCGTCCCGATTTTATACACTCGGTTATTTTTTTACAAGTGGTTCATGTTGTCTTTCTAGTGCGCAATAATTCAGATTTTTTGTCAACAAAAAAGTTCAGACGGCCTGTAAACACAAGAGGGAATTTCGAACCATATTGTGCAGTTATGGCATTAACAGCTCAAGTATTTGCTGTCACCTGTTTGCAAATCCGCTCATACACTGTCTCGAACATATAAAGGGCGTGATCACGTCCTTGCATTCTTACGATTGCCCAAATTGAGTATTTCTGCAAGAACCACATTGTAATCACATGACCGGAATAAACATCATTGAAACATGGCGACATCCGGAACATCCAAAATTTGTGTTGCTATTATTACATCCACCAGAGTGTGTGTCAAAAAAATGCTTTCTCCGAGTCTGTAGTATGTTATCATTATATTGAGGACCAGGCTTTAGAATTACCGATTATTTTGTGGTTTTACCGATTCGTTACTTACGCCATTGGCAAATTAATCTTCATCAAAATCATAAAATTCACTTTTTTTCTGAAAAAAAATATATGTACCTTTTCTATGCACTTTACTCCTTATTTTGAGATATAATTTGCCTTTCTTTACTTCTCTCATCTGTTTCTGAGGCATTGGGAAAAGTGTCAACAAATTGACAGAAGTTAGGTTGGACGACCCCTTAAACATTTCAGTTAAACGGAATTGGAAGTCTTCTGTGTGTTCAAACGTTAGTAACCGTTTTATTTTCAAAACGGAATTTTCAGTTGTTCCGAATCCGGTCAGTCGGTTTCTTCAAAGATAAATTTCTCGTGAAGCATTTACAATCCGGTCTTCAAATTTGATATGCTCCTTAATTATTCTATCCTTATTCACTGTAGCAATCTGGAACAAGTTTCGTTGAATATAACCCCATTTTTACGGATTTTTCTATAATATTTTCAGTTGCAGTCGATTTTTTTTACGTCCGACGTCTCCGACGTCACATATGTAGCGATGTTTTCAAAGACAAAATGTTTGATGCACAGCAATTCTAAAAAAATCTAGTTGGGATAGTAGTAGTATGTAATGTGGTTTTCACCTCTAGTTCGGGGGACCCCGTTGGAGGACCCCGGAATTGACGTCATGTCACGTGACTCAGTGGCGCCATGTTTTGTTGTCATGGTAACCCACGTGAGCGGCCATCTTGTGACGTCATCTCCATAGTGATACGTGGTGGTATTACGCATGCGCAGCGCGTGTTGTTAGGGTGATACGTGTTTCCGTCGTCCATTTTGTATACTCTTGGTTTCTATGGTAGCACGTGATTGCTATGTTACCCAAACCCTTCTTATAGGACAGGGGTATGTTCGGAGGGTATGTTCCTTTGTAGAAGAGTATTTTCCCGATTCGTAGAATTACCACAAACAACCCGACAAGTTTTACTATTTCGAATGCTTTCAGAATTCTCTGCTTATATCTATATATGCAGTAATTTTCGTCTACCTAGGCATGTTCCTTTGTTCTGGAGTATACTCCAGTAGCGTAGAAGAGCCTATCCGCTGGAAGAGTTTTACTTATTACTATATTTAGCTTTTCTGGTCTATTCTTGTTAGTTCTGACCATATTTCGTGTACTCTTGTTGTTTCATTTATCTAGATTATAACTAACCAATCAGATTGCTTGATTTTCCATAACCTGTATGCAGAGTTATCTCCCTTCTGTATAATAAAAGCCTATATCCAATGGCAATATCCCCGGGCACCCCAATTTCGGCACCCCTTTTTGTCGTATGAGGCCATGAGGGCTATGTATAAGCCCTCAATAAGTCCTCATATTATGCCTCATAGCCTCATTGAATCTTGAGGTTATGAGGACCATTAAAAATCCCTCAATGAGGTATAATTTACTACGACCCTTAGCCTCATTTCAGTATTTGAGGATACCTATGGCCTGGTATTGTATTATTTGAGGATACCTATCGAGGATACCTTTTGGAAAATCCCTTTTTTGTCGTATGAGGCCATGAGGGCTATGTGAAAGCCCTCAATAAGTCCTCATATATTATGCCCCATAGCCTCAGATTGCTAATTTCCTCGTCCGTTCTTTGAGGGATTGTACGAGTGTTGAAACGGCCCAGTGTTTTTATATGACCACTAAAGCCGTTGCATTTCACCAATTTTCTTTTTTTTATCAAACCGGGGTATGCCTGCTGAAAGGCAGATATGATGAAGAATATCACGAATATTCAGAGTTGAGTTCAGTGTTCTGTAACTTGAACTGATATTTTCACCAGTGACTTTTTGCATTGTAGATTTAAATGCGGGAATCAAATCTTGTAAATGATACTTGAGTGTGTATAACTCAACAATACAAATGGGTTCAACCAGCCTTATCAGTTTTTATTGTTGACCTGATAATTAGTGCAACTGAGGATTGTTAATCCCCCAATGTATTCTTTGGATGAGTGTTAAAATGTCCCAACGCTCAAGATATAAGTGCCTGAAAGTCTAATAGTTCCATAACTTAACCATTTGAGATTGATCATGTTTATCAAATCGATTCACGGTTGCTTGGCGGCAGGCGTGGCTGGATTTGATAAGCCTTAATGCAGTTTTTATTGCTGACCTGATAATTATTGTGAAGGCTTTACATAGACTAATTTTCCAGGCGGTTTTGGTCGTCTAGTTGGATAAAGGGTTAAACAAAAATACTTCAATTGGACAGATGAGAGAAAAGTTCACTGTTCTGAAACATGAGTGGATACTCTTACCAATTATTTCATGCTCTAATTTCTGCAACTGCAGATTGCTGATTCTCCAATGTATTCTGCGACTGACTGTTCGAGTGTTAAAGTGTTCGAATGACTAAAATAAGCCCCTGAAAGGCTAGTTGTTGCATGTTTTCATAACTTAATTATTTGTAAAAGATCATGTTCATTAAAACAGTCACGATTGCTTTTGTGGCAGGCATGGCTAGATTTGATAAACGTATCTGAAATATTGAAATATGAGTCCAGTATTCCACTACCAGAATTGGATTTTAATTAAGATATTTATTATCCTTAAAAAGGGCCAAGTCTGTTGCCGGTTAAACAGAAAGAATTATTCACTTTTGACGCAATTGAGCAACTGAAGATTGCTGATTTTCCCATCCGTTCTTTTTTCTGAGGCCCAATGTTTTATGGTTTTTGTTTTCTTTTATATACGACAACTAAAGACCGTAGTACTCCACCAATTTTCATTTATTTTCATCAAAGCAGGTCGTGGCTGCTGAATGGCAGACATGGCCGGATTTGATGAGGAATATTTGGAACATTGAGAGCTGAGTTCAGTATTTTCTAAATTGAATTGGTATTCTCATCAATAATGTTTTGCATTGTAGAATGAAATGCAGGGAATCAAATCTTGTAAAAAAAATTTCTTGAGAGTGTGTAACCCAACAACACAAACGGGTCAGCCTTAATGCAGTTTTTTATTGCTGACCTGCTAATTAGTGCAACTGAAGATTGCTACTTCCCCAAAGTATTCTGTGGATGACTGAACGAGTGTCATAACTTAATTATTTGTAACTGACCATATTCATCAAATCGAGTCCCGGCTGCTTTGCGGTAGGCATGGCTGGATTTGATATGCGTTAATGCAGTTTCTATTGATGACCCGATAATTATTGCAATTGTAGATTGCTAATTCCCCAATTTATTCTGTGAACGACTGTATGGGTGTCAAAATGTCCCAAAGCTCAAGATAAGTGCATGAAAGGCTATTTGTTTTCAAAACTTAGCTATTTGTAATTGATCATGTTCATCAAATCGAATCACGGCTGCTTTGCGGCTGGCATGGCTGGATTTGATAAACAACGACTGTACGGGTGTCAAAATGTCCTAAAGCTCAAGATAAGCGCATGAAAGGCTATATGTTTTCAAAACTTAGCTATTTGTAATTGATCATGTTCATCAAATCGATTCACGGCTGCTTTGCTGCTGGCATGCCTGGATTTGATAAACAAATCGGAAATATTGAAAGGTAAATCCAGTGTTCCACTACCAGAATGGATATATTCATCATGTATTGGATTTTAATTAAGATGTTTAATATCCGTGTATTGGATTTTAATTAAGATGTTTAATATCCTTAATAGGTCAGGACTGTTGCCTTTTAAACAGGAATAAATATTCACCTTTCACGCTATTGAACAACTGAAGATTGCAAAATTTCCCATCCGATCTATGGAGGACTGTACGAGTTTTGAAATAGCCCAGAGTCTTTCATATGATAACTTCAGTCGTTGTTTTTGTCCACTTTTTCATCAAACCGGGTTACGGCTGCTGAATGGCAGACATGGCCGGAGTTGATGAAAAAGATATGGAATATTGACAGCTGAGTTCTGTAACTTGAAAAACTTTTTTCACCAGTGATTTCTCGCATTGTGGATTTAATTGTATGGAATTAAAGGATGTAAATAAATCACTTGAGTGGAGGACTGTACGAGTGTTGAAATAGTCCAGAGTTTTTCATATGATAACTTTAGTCGTTGTTTTTCTCCACTTTTTCATCAAACCGGGTCACGACTGCTGAATGGCGGGCATGGTCGGATTTGATGAAAACGATCTGGAATATTGACAGCTGAATCCTCTAAGTTGAACTAATATTTTCACCAGTGATTGTGCGACTGACTGTTCGAGTGTTAAAGTATCCGAACGCCCATAATAAGTCCATGAAATGCTAATTGTTTTCATAACTTGACTATTTGTAAAAGATCATGTTCATTAAAACAGTCACGGCTGCTTTGCGGCAGACATGGCTAGATTTGATAGACATATTTGAAATATTGAAAGATGAGTCCAGTGTCCCACTACCAGAATTGATATTTTCATCAGTAATTTCGTGTATTTGATTTTAACTAAGATGTTTAGTATCCTTAATAGGTCAAGTCTGTTGCCGTCTAAACAGAAAAAAAAATACTCACCTTTGTCGCAGTCGAACAATTGAAGATTGCTAATTTCCCCATCCGTTCTGTGGAGGACTGTACGAGAGTTGAAATGACCCAGGGTTTTTTTTTTTTTTTTTTTTTTTTTTTTTTCAAGACAAATTAAGTCGTTGTATCTCACCAATTGATTTTCATCAAACCGGGTCATGGCTGCTTAATGGCAGACATGGCCAGAGTTGATGAAAAATATGTGGAATATTGAGAGCTGAGTTCAGTGTTTTGTAACTTAAATTGATATTTTTCACCAGTGATTTCTTGCATGGCAATACTTTGCAGCATGGCATTAAATTATGTAACTAAATCACTTTAGCGTCTATAATTCTGCAACACCAAAGGGTCAGCCAGCCTTAATGCAGTGTTTATTTTCACCAGTGATTTATTGCATTGTAGATCTAAATGCAGGGAAACAAAGCTTATAAAAAAAAAATTACTTGAGTGTGTGTAACTCAACAGCAATACTTTGCAGCAAACAAGACAGTATAAGATAATCATATTTAAAATACTGAGAAGTGTTCCGTTATCAGAATGGATATTATCATCATTTGTTGTAATAAATTAATATTATTGCGATATCCTTTCATGTGAATGTCATCCAAATCCAAATCCCATAACAGTTTTTTGAACAACCTAATTTAAAACATATACACACCCGAATTATCGCGTGACAACAACAGTAAGTAAAGTGATGTCGCACTCAATATGTATATGTATACGTATATGTATATTGTTAACAGTTTTGATATATGTACAGAGTTATTGTGTTCCCAATCTGACCTCAAATCATGGATTTATATTGCAACAGACTGTGACTAAAAATGATACTGAAGTATCGATAGTCCCTCATGAACAGTTCATTTATTATTTAGGGAAATATCCTTATACTTTTCCTGCGGAAGAGTGGGTGGTACGATAATGACCTATGGCGAGTAATGTTGCACTAGACGAGGTGAAATGGAACCAGAGTATGACTTTATACAGCTCTATAATGAGAAAGTATGTTCCTCTCCAGAAAATGATGAATCTCCGTTTAAACTCCACTCAAATGAGTGTAAATACTTTACACCTAAAGATTTTCAGTCTATGACTAGTAAACTAAACTCAGAATTTTCTTTGTTCCATCTTAACTGTCAAAGCTTAAAGGCTCACTGGGATTCCTTCCAGAACCTGCTCTATAATTTACAAACAAATAATAATTTTTTTGACATAATTGGACTCACAGAAATATTTCAAATTCCCCCACAAAACTCGTTTACTCTGGAGGGTTATGCGCCAATTATCAAATGTATGAGACCCGAAAATGATGATGGCCGAGGGGGAGTTGGACTATATATAAAAGAGGGGATATCCTATAAAGTTCGAAGTGATATTACAATTTTCATCCCCCACGTTTTCGAATCTCTATTCATAGAAGTTGAAGATAAACACACCTCTAAAATAATTGGCGTCATATATAGACCAAACACTCCACCGAAAGCCGATATAAACCTCCTCATATTAAAATTAGGTGAAATAATGGATGTTCTGAATGCCGAAAACAAAAAAGTGTATATCATGGGGGATCTCAACCTGGACCTTTTAAAAGCAAATATACATTCCAAGACAGAAGAATTTGTCGATCTCATGTTTAGCCAAGGATTCTAACCTCATATAACCAAACCAACGAGAGTAACTAATCATTCAGCTAGTCTGATAGACCACATATTTTCAAACAATGTTTCACAAACAACAATACCGGGTATAATTATAACAGATGTATCAGATCACTTTGGTGTTTTTTACATTGAAGAATCTACCTAGGTAAATGATACACCACGGTTTACTATAAAACGAATCATAAACGCGGAAAAAATGTCTGAAGTTAAAGAATTACTCTCAGAAAGTAATTTTTACCCAGTCTTGCTTTCAAACTGTCCCAATGAATCATATGAAACATTTTTAAACATCTATATGGAAGCTTACGATAAGGCATTCCCTTTGAAGCGTGTCCGCCAGAACAATAAATTTATTAAAAAACAACCTTGGATGACAAAGGGACTTGTCATATCCTCAGTTAATAAAGAAAAATTCTATAAAAGAAAACTTAAAAACCCTAATGAACATAATTTACGAAATTACAAAAACTACTGTCAAATTTTTAATAAAGTTAAGAAACAATGTAAATCAATTTATTATAGGGATATCTTGAATGAAAATAGGAACAATATGCGAAGAACATGGCAGATCTTAAACGAAGCCATCAATAAAGGAAAACGTGAAAGCAGACTACCCACTTTCTTTGTCCGGGGGGGGGGGGGGGGGGGTACAGAAATAATCGAAGCCCAGGACATTGCAAGAGAATTCAATAATTTTTTCGTCAACGTTGGTAGAACCATATCCGACCAGATCCAGAAACCGGATAAATCGTATTTAAACTACATGCATGGTAGTGTTTCTAACAACTTTTATCTTCTACCCACAAAACCTGTTGAAGTTAGTCAAATTGTAAACAGAATGAAAGTAAAATCGTCGAAAGATTGCGATAGTATCACAACCAGTCTTCTTAAACAAACGATAAATGAGATATTGGTCCCCATTACCCACATAATCAATAATTCCTTTACCGAGGGCAAAGTACCAGATAGAATGAAAATCGCAAAGGTGGTACCCATTTTCAAATCAGGCGACGAGCACAGCTTTACAAACTACAGACCCATTAGTATCCTTCCAGCTTTCTCAAAAGTAATGGAAAAGCTCATGGACATAAGTCTTAGAAGTTATCTCGAGAGGTTTAATATCTTATCTCCTTATCAATACGGTTTTCGAAAACGTCATAACACGATTCACCCAGTCCTCCAACTCCTCAAAAGCACCGCTATGGAAAACAATAAACGGGAAAATAATAGTACACTGGCACTATTCTTGGACCTGTCTAAAGCATTCGACACGATAAACCATGGAATACTATTGGGCAAACTCAAATACTACGGCATCAGAGGACTAGTGAACAACTGGTTTAGAAGCTACTTGTCCGATAGATTCTATATGACGAACAAAAATCTGACTTTGCCAGGCAAAGCTGTGGTGTCCCACAGGGCTCGATCTTGGGCCCCGTATTATTTCTTCTGTATATAAATGATATAAGTAACGCTTAATCTCTTGTCGTTCGCTGATGACGCTACGGTACACTGCTCTGGTCTCAACAGTAGTTCGATAACACCTTATTTTAACGAAGATCTTCAAAAATTATTCGAATGGTGCTCTGTGAACGAGTTGATGCTGAATGCTAAAAAAACCTCATACATTATACTTAATCCGACAAAAGGAAGGAATACTGATTCCCGTCATGAGGTAAAAATAAATAACCAAGTTATTAAAAAGGTCGGAGACAACGAACCAGAAAAATCCATAAAGTTTTTGGGAATAAGCCTCGATGAACATTTATCCTACAAAGCCCACATATCTCGAATAAGCTCGAAAATAGCGCGAGCAAACTATAGTCTCAACAAAGTAAAAAATATCCTCCCCATCGAGTCCTGAAGACATTGTATTTCGCCCTGGTTCACAGCCATTTAATATATGGAATCGTAACATGGGGGAGCTCGAAAGCAATTAATAAATAAGCTATTATGCAGAAGCGTTCATTACGAATTATCAATAACAAAAAATACAACTCTCATACTGACCCTCTGTTCAAGAAGGATGAAATCCTCTAAGTTGACGATTTTTTTTAAACTACATGCATTGCTGTTCATGTTTGACTGGCACAAAGGCCAATTACCTTCTTCCTTTAATGATATGTTCAACGTAAACGACAATTCGTCAGGTAGAACAACCAGACAGTCTGGACTTCTGAACATAGAAAAAACACGAAACCGTACCTTAGATAAGCTTCCATTATACACGTTCCCGAAATTATGGAATGCTCTAGACGTCACTGTTCGAAATATTAACAATAAAACCGCCTTTAGACGCAAATTAACCTCCGATTTTATTTCTTCCTACTCCAATTATGTCCGGTGTAATAACCCTTATTGCCCAGAATGTACATAATAAAAATCAGTATTTTCATTAAATTACCGAGAAGAACTTACCAAAAAGAACTTATACACACAAGTTATGCTCTGTGTCCCATTCTGGTATCCTCGTCCTGTACAACCTGCAAATCCTTCGATTTGTTCCGTGAATATGCATCAATAATTTACGTGTCATGCCGACTATTCACACCGTGAGGTACCGCTGGGGGAGCCGTTCCAGTTTAAACTGAAACGGGCTGATTCACCGCTATTTGCGCCCCACCGTGTGTCAGCCGATGTGGACCTCCCCTTAACAGACTTGTATTATTCCAAGATTTATACGATAGTTTATGGCGGGATCTGTTGTTACTGTTTGCTACCCTGAACTGTGTTAACAATAATTAAGCAGGTTGTTTCGGGATATTAGCAATATTGAGGTACCAGTCGTCCGCTGGAATCTATAATTATTTCCCCCTAACTTATTTTTTATACGAGAACAAATTATTGGCAAAAGAATATGAACACCCATCCCTCATTAGGAATTAGACTAATTACTTCAAGTCCGATCACTTCATCACAGTCTGTTGCGATTTTTATTTTTCTAGGGAGTGTCAGGTAGACAGCCAATCTGGCTATGTCACTTCCCACGGTATGCTGAATACATTATCTGTAAAGCATTTATTTGTAAAACGTTTTTTCTGTATACCGTAAATAAAGAATCTGAATCTGAATCTAGCCTCATTGAATTTTGAAGTTATGGGGACCATTAAAAATCCCTCAGCGAGGTATAATTTACTACGACTCTTAGCCTCATTTCAGTATTTGAGGATACCTATGGCCCTGGTATTGTATTATTTGAGGATACCTATCGAGGATACCTTTTGGAGAATCCCTTTTTGTCGTATGAGAACCATGAGTAATCCCTCAATCGGGTCTAATGTAGTCTTACAAACCGCTTCCATCTTGTCGCCAAAGCTCCATGTCCAATACTGGTGTATGGTCTATCTGTCCTATCATTACCTTCTACAACAGAAGGCTAAATTTCAAATCAGAAACTTTAAATTACAGTGAGAAATAAAATTTACCAAGAATTTACCCAGAATGGAAATTGGAATAACAAACAGTCCCACTTAAACTAAACGATCGAATGAATGCCCTGGAAGGTTAATTATTGCACAGAAATGTAATTTGTTGTCCAGTGTGTAATTTTGTTGCAGTACAGAACAGAAATGGCCGATGTCTACAAACAATAGCGTAATGCACACACACAGCACAGTCAATTCGAGTTCAACTTCAGTTTCAGTTAAAAAAATACGACATTTAAGAAGAGCGACCAAAATCACATCGTATTTAAATTAAAATCCTTAAATATTTTCCATCCTCCAGATATAATGATGCCTACAAACATATACTTTTAAGAACAAATTTCAGAGCTTATACTTTCCGATGTCTGATGTGAAGTGTAAGCTTCTGGGTTTTGGCTGTTGGAATAATTTTTCGGGAATAAAATGAATCAACATCGGCATGGCGGGGGTTCGAACCCACGCCGAGAGAGTTTCCTTCGGCACCAACCGCCTAGCGGTTTGTGCCAAAGGAAACTCTCTCGGCGTGGGTTCGAACCCCCGCCATGTCAATGTAAACAAAACCAGCGTCCTTTCTTAATTCTATGGCATCCGAGAAATTTGAAAAAGACAAGTACTGTCGCTGATTTCTTCTGAGGTACAGTTCATAGAATTAAGTGCTTAGATGCAACTATCTGATGAATCAACATCGATTCTACAGGTGGCAAGGTCAAAGACTCAAGACTGGTTCTCTGACAAAATTGTCCGTTTCCCAGTAAAATCATTTGAACCGTTCAAATCATCGACTATTTTATTCAATTAGCGATTAATGACAGTGATTTCCTTTTCAAGGTTGGGTGTGTAATAAATACAGAATCACACTTATGTTTGAATGGGTTAACAATTACTGAACTCGAGCGAGTGGCGCTGGGATACCACTCGAGCCAAACGGCTCTCGTGGTATCCCCGCGACACTCGCTCTCGTCCAGTAATTGTTAACTCATTCAAACATAAGCGTGGTTCTGTATATATACTATATATCAATGGGTCGAGATTTCATAAAATAAAATGCAAAATCAAGGCAGAATCACGAAAAACAAGCGAAAATGGCATCTCCAATTCAATGAGACAAGCGGACGAGTAATTTCGAACGGATAGCAGCCGAGTCGCGAACCGATCGTAATTCTCCCACCGCTTTTATGATCGCCGTACTGTATAATTGAACATAACCCTCAAATATGTACCGTGATATTAACCATATTGGTAAATACTATCGGGTCCACGACAACGCAACATTGAAATTCCTGTTTCTGGCTTCCTCCCCAATGTGAGTATAGGAGAACCGTCTGACAATGCACTCATTCATGTTGCGTGCCACCACGGTGCGTGTTGCGCATCAGATCATTGATTGCCTTCCCCTTGAAATCTAGGAAATTTCAGCAGTCTTTGTTTCCTGTGACTGGCAAGTTCCTCTCTACTGGTACACAGGCACCTGTCAACCAGCGAGTTGTTATTTTTTTCGAAGTACGTAAAATTATATGGAATTTGCTAAACTGAAATATTCCCACTGATGTTAATGTAAACCAAGAACCCCCCTCCCCCCATTCCCCACCTCCGCTGCACACGAAGAAACCAACTGACATCATTTACCGATGCCCTCTCCAAGGTCCTGCACCAATATGTTTAAGATCAAGCTACGGTCCCAATTATGTGATGCTCTTTGTCGTAATGAGAGATATGGATTATCTTCATCGCGTTGGTAACTTATCAACAACAAAGTGGCCATGCTTATAATGCCCACACCTGCTAAAAATGTAACCCGCTATGAGTGGCTTAAACAACTTCTTTGGTGTTGATGAAAGAGTATAAATTTTCCGACAAAAACCTGCAAAGCAGATGAAGGTATGAAATGACGATCTCAGCTCTAAAAGTTGAAGAAAAAAAAATCAAAATGGTGTCAACATGGAATAAGTTTCTTAAATTTTGTCTTTAGTAATCATGTTGCTGTTTTTCAATGGAGGAGATGGACGATAATGTAGGGAAAACAAATTCGATAGATCCTTAAATCTTTAGCTTTGGTTGGCAGGGGATGCCGCCGGGTGGTTATATCCTGTTGGGCAAAGCTCAGGAAGCTCTCTCTGACAATATGTGCATGTAATTGGCTGTATTACCAATTCTTGTAAATAAATCATTATTGATAACTGTTTAATGTGTTTCTCCAATATGTTGAAGGAGAAAATGTCGACTCTATTGTAGTAGGGTTATTTTAAAAGGCGTCTATGAGCTAGAAATAAAGTTACTCTCTAGAAGTTACTTCCTCAATACTCGGCGTGTCATTCCGGATACAACCTCTTATTAACCTCATAATTAGCGAATTTGCAAGTCTGCCTAGCACTGTGTACAAAAGTATCCGCTCAGATTTAGTTTATATTTTCTAAGTTCGTTCAAAAGAAGTATGGTTCATTACCCCATCACCCTTACGGGGTCGAGCTAAACATGCAGTCCCAAGGATGTGATTAAACGCTATAATATTAATGAACACAATTGCAATCTGAGTTATATGAGAAAAACTATTGTTTCGTCTTCACTCCGTATCAGATATAAGAAGGGTTACAAGGATAAAGTCAACATAACATTCTAATTTATCGCCGTAGTTTAGTTTGAAAATAATAACGATTGTGATAGGAACTCTGTTCGAAATGTATGCACAAATCTTGGTACTCTTTACCTTGTTGCCACCGAGCTTGGCAACGGCTTCCAATATGACGGCCACAAATAACACGAACGATGGGGAGGCAAGCCCTTCTCTGTTGAAGTCAATTATGGGTTTTGTATCGGAATTGAAGAATTCTGTTGCGAGTTTGGAAAACTGGAAAGAAGAAACAGAACGGCAACTGGAATACTTTAAAGATGAACGGAAAACATTTTGGTCAAACGTAGACAACCAGTCAAATGCTGTTGCAAGAGATAAGGACAGCATGAAATCAGAAGTATTGAAATTCCAAACTCAAGTAACCAACCTCTCGGAGAATTTGAATGAACAACAACAAAGTGCGATGAACAGAATATGTGAGCTGGAACTAAATTTGAATCAGTCTCTACGGTTCATAACTGCTGCTGATCGGCGTTGGAATGAGTTTACAAATGCTTCTCAAAACAACTTATCAGTTTTATCTGAAACAACAAGTAAGTTTGAAATTTACACGTCTCGTGTCGTTGTGTTGAGTTTTTACCCTTATTAAGACAATCATTCTACAATGTATCCTGTTGGAAATTTTTACCTTCAACAGACTGATGTCGAAATATCAAAATTTAACCTTTTGAAAGAAGATGCCGTTTGACTGGTCCAGGAACATGATAGATCATACCTTCATTAAGTAGGGTAGCTGCTGAGTGAAAGGGTGGGGTAGACCAATAAATATTTTCAACGTGCAGCCCTAAGGCTGCACGTTGAAAATATTAATTGTTCTAACCCCAATTAATAAATCCTGACTCTTCAAATTGCTTCCATTGAATTGACTTGGAAGATTCCACTAGGGTTGAAAGGGTTAAAGCTTCTCATTTTTTCCCAAAATGCAACTAGGAAATGAGCCAATTCGAAATCGAGTCGCAATAACTAATTGTAGATTGTAGTTTCCTACCAATCAACCATCCTGTGCTTTGCAGTGATTGTCTCTTTCCAGAATGTATTTACAGAGAGGGTTAACGAAATCTAAAAATAGTTCAGCATCTAAGTGTACATGTCAGGTGTTGTAACATAGTGTCTGTAAAACGATTATATCGTTAGATGGGTTTTTTTTAATGGTTGTTAGATTTCTAACAAATCTCATTCAATCGAACCTTTGCGACTCATTTTGTAGCTTATCATTAGACTGCTGACTTTGCACTCTGACAGATAAATCGTGTTAAGTCTCGTGAGATGACTCGAATTGTAACTACAAGATCCACTGATCGCGGAGACATGACTAGAACATCGGCCGTGTGTAGGCTGCAATTCGATCAGCAAACACATTTACAGATCTACTGAGAAGTGGGGCAGCAAACGTGACCATGTCGTCCCCTGAGTCCCAATGTGTTCTACGTGCCAGTAAGCACAAAGAACATATTGGAACTCCGGAGACGAATTGTGGCATCGGTGCATGGCACTTTAAACCTCTCCATCAGGTACGCTTTGATATGTTTTGCATAAAATCAATTTCGATTGTCAATTTGCGGCCTCCCCTTAAAAAAATAATAGTAATAAAAACTTAATAATTAAAGATCAGATAGTCGCTACAAATTTAATCAAACAGGCGCACACAGACCGTGAATTGAATTAGTACTGAACCTCCTCACATTTATAAGATAGATTCGCCAACTGCTTTAGCTAGAATTATTGCGTGCGGTAGTCCAATTCAGAAACTTAGTGTTGAAAGGGTTGAGTTGTTTTATAAAATCCTTGGTATCAGTTGTATAAACGATGGAGGATGAGCGTCATCATGTTTTGTCCGCTCAACTTTGAATCACCGAAAAAAAATTAAAAGAGAAAAATCGCTGTCGACCGAGTGGGAGGTCTAGAGAATCGTACCACCTTAGCGAGCGTGCACTTCCTAAATGTGCACAAAATGAAATTGCCCAGGATATCGCTATCAGCCTTGCAGGAAAATTATCGGTCAGAAAGTTCCGTTACACCCCCTTATCCCATACAAGAAACTCGCCATTGTTATAACTACCTTAGAACTTGACATCATTTTTTCTGAATACCGATATTATTTTGGTCATCGAATGATGAATTTTGCTGAAATGGTGTTTTAAATTACACTTTTTATTTCGAAATTTCGACTTTTTATCTCGAAATTTCGACATAAAATCTCGAAATTTCGACTCTTTATTTCGAAATTTCGACTTTTTGTCTCTAAATTTCGACTTGAAAATCTCGAAATTTCGACTTTTATCTCGAAATTTGGAGTTTTTATCTCGAAATTTCGACTCAAAATCTCGAAATTTCGACTTAATATCTCTAAATGTCGACTTTTTATCTCGAAATTTAGACTTGAAATCTCGAAATTTAGACTTTTTATCTCCAAATTTCGAGATTTCATCTCGCTTGGTCTGCACATGGTCTTTTGTTCAGTAGTAGTGTGCGATAGAATCCGATTACACCAGGTTCTGAGTTCTAACAAATTTTCAGCTAACCGACAGGAAACGAATGCTGCCCACCCCACCTCTGGCCCTTCAGAGTACCGTTAACTCACTTTTCAATAAAATCCAATACTTGAGGTTCATTGAAGACTTCCCACATGCCCTTGAAAATCTTCCCCATCGCGCCATTATAGAACACAGAGGTTCACTGAAGACTACCACATGACATGCCCCTGGATGTCTTTCCCATCCCGCCATTATACATCACAAAAAGAGCGATACATCTAAATAATATCAATACACACATACATCTCCCACCTTCTGATAAGTAATGCTGTATCAGCCCTACCCACCCCACCTCCACCCACCCCAATCCCGGAAAGTGCTGCCCATAAATATCACTGGAGTATTTATTTATTTATTTATTTATTTATTTATTTATTTATTTATTGGTGTTTAAGGTCACATATTTCTGCACAATGGGTAATCGTGACCGTAACATGGAGATAAAAGTCAAGTTTAGTCAATCGTTTATACCCATTTTAGAGAACATCCAAGCATTGATGATGAATGGCTCCTATATTTTAACAGTAAAACAGAGATTGTTTACAATAGTAAACAAGCACTAAGTACTACTTCACGTCCCGGGGTGCCCACGGTGAATCACAGGAGTAGTCTACCTTACGAAGATATGCTGTCCAGTAAATATCACTGGGGTATTTTCCCTTACGAAGAGGTGCTACTTTTTACTCAGCACACTACCGAAATATTACAGAAGAAAAAATAAAAAAACGAGAATCAAAACGAGACGCATGCCACCCAAGTGAAGCGTCATTGTGTGGATAAACAGCAAATACGCCCCCCCCCCCTTACAACCCCCCTCCGACCCCCCTCCCCGATCACCACCAAGTTAAATTATAGGGGATGCACTGCCAGAAGTGTATTCTGTAAGTTTTTGAGCAGCGCACTGGGTAAAAACTGATATTTATTGGGCAGCACTTTCCGAGGGTGGGAGAAGCATGTGCGCACTAAGATCATTTCGATGTATTTTGCTGTGTTTCGGGTGTATTGTATTCTTATTTACCGTTAACGAACGGATTCGCAAATTCGATGTATAAAACTGAACATTTTATGGGCGTGGACAGTTGTACTCTTCCGGAAAAAAACATTATACTGCGTGGAGGGCCATGATTGTTTATTTTGGGTTTAACGACACTTCTGACAGACAGGGGAGTGTCATGAATGGTTGAAAAAGGAGGCAGTGACCGCCCAAACCCAGTTAGAAATCTAAAGGGGAGTAGGGGGCATTCGTGTCCAGTCGATAGGGTGAAAAATTGTTAGACATCAGAAAGTCGATGTATCATTATATACACTCTAAATTGTGGATCATTCTACTCGTCTTAGCGAGTCAACACATTGTGGTGGTGGCTGTGCCCGCGCGCACGTGTGTGTGTGTGGGGGGGGGGGGGGGGGTGGGGTGGGGGGGGAACACCTCTATTCATTTCTGGACAAGACAGGTATAGGGACGGTAAATAGCCAAACATTTACACACTTGAAACGGTATACGTATCTAGATATTGGGAAGGGGGTTACAGTTTTCAAAATTACGAGTGTTTCCCTCTGGGTGCGGGTTTCTCCGGTTGGATATCGATGTTTGTTTTCGTGAGAAGTTTGTTTGTACTTAAACAAATTTCCAACAGCCTGGGTGACATCGTGTTGGGCAGTTTAACGGTGGGCGGAGGCCAGAGAGAATAATCGTGCAGCGACGGGCGACAGTTACTGACAGACTCTCGAACATACTAACTCTGCACAAGCAGCGTTGGCTGCGGTTGAAAGTAATTGAATCATCGACGTGCACGCCTTTGGACACAACATCTCCGTGCCCCACATGACAGGATAAAGTGTTTTTACCCAAAGCAGTTACCTCTGATCAGGATGGAACTGTCCATCTTTCGGTTTAAAGTGCAATGCTCTAAAAACTTCGTCACCGCGCCCCCCCCCCCCATCCTCATCGGGGGAGGGGGTAGCATCGGGTGCGCCTGTTATATTACATGTTGTAAGGGAAGGGGTTAGGATAATGGATTTTTTACTCTGGAAATAACTTTATCTCTTGGTTTAATGTGCAGGGTGGGGGAGAGAGAGAGGGCTAATGTTGATGGCAATGTGTTAAGTGAACAAGTGTTCGTTTCAAACATTTCTATGGCCCTGATAAGGGCCGTCTTATGGATGAACCGAGTGGGCCATTGAAGCTTGCCAGTGGTTGGAGCTTTGAACTTTAAACCGAGAGGTTCACCGATTGATCACGACTAGCAGTATCGGCATTGTGCCATTGGGTAAGGAACTGAATCCCGATTGCCGACGTGGTGGCACGGTGTCGCTGTGTACTAAGGCGCACTGTTTATACGTCTATGGCGCACCTGCCTTCTTCAAGCAATGATGACTTTATTCAGAGTTAGTACGTTGGGGAGTCTGACAGTTGCTCGTCGCTGTTCAGTTGTTTTCTCCGGCTTCCACCGCCCGTAAAACTGCCAAACAAGAGGTGGTCCTGGCTGACCGTAAATAACGTTAAACCGCAATAAAAGAATTCAAGCTTGCAGTTATTCCCACACCAAAACCAGACACAGAGGTAGGATCTTAAAATCATCCTGACATGGTGGGTCGAGAGGTAACTATTCCGACAGTGTTCCCGACTCGCTGACTATCGGTACGAACTTGAATCCTTACTCAATATTTTTTCGTAAAACAATAATTAACGAAACGGGCCCAAACGTTCGTTTATTCTTATTATTATTTTCAAGAATTACTTTCGTTTCACAAAAGTAATCCTTTGAAATAATAACAATAAACGAACAAGCGTTTACACACAAAGGATATATGAAAACCTAAAGATAGTTTTGCACAATGACAATTGTGGAATCGTTGTCGTGCGAGCGGTCAATAATTTTTCCGACAGACAACTTGAGAAATTCCGACACGGACAGGGTCATGGGACGCACCCCCATCTCTCCACCCTTTCAGCTTGAGGCCTGTGGTATACCATTCTAGCGTTGGTTTGTTTCATTAAAACGTGGGGCACCAGTGTGAATAAACTATGGAAGAGTATTAGTGCCACCAACACAAGTGATGATCAGCACGCAGCTCTGTCAGTCATAGTGACCGAAACTCAGCTGAAACAACCAACAATTATCTCAGTTATCTGGCTATACCTACCCTATACCTGTCACATCCAGTACTGAATACAACTGAGCCCCCCCCCCCCCCCCACCTCCCCATCGCCACCACCACAATGTTATCCCCAAGACGAATCAAATTATTTTCCAATGCATTAGAATGCACGACTAGACACTGGCTTCTGATTTCTAACAAACTCTCGCCCCACCGATCGGACACGAATAATACCCCAATTACCCATCCTAACATCTAAATCTTGACATTTCTGCCAGGTAGACCTCCTTTTCATTCATTAACGACCACTCCACGTGGAATATTGTTTTCCGAACGAGTACAACGCACCTCACACATACAAATGCCCAATTGTGTCCATCGACTTTGCCATCCGTTACCTAACGGTAAATAAGAATTTAGCGCAACCCTGCCCAGCATCCTAAAGTCGATGATCAAATGCTCTTCAACGTGAAGTCGCCCCCCCCCCCCCCCCACACACACAGTTATGTCCGTCCAATAAACATTCTAATAAAATACCAAACAACACACACTATTGACAAATTCCGTTAAATCACGTTGTAATAAAAGTCCAAAGAGCGTTTCTATAATATACATGAGGCTCCGTGAAGACGTCTCAAAACTTCGGATGCCTTCCTCATCTCGCCATAATAACCCACGAAAAGAGCGATACACCGGAAAGATATCAGTGCACGCATGTTTCTCCCACTCGCCAATGAGCAATGCTGCGGAAGTTGCCTCCTCCCTCTCTCCACACACACTACTCGAAAAGTGCTGCCGGTAAATGTCACTGGAGTGGCTCACCCTTACGAAGATATGCGACTTTCACCCAGTGCAGTGTCCCAAAATTACAGCAGAAAATAAAAGATCGTGGAAATAATGGACTTCCACCTCTAATTCAACTTCCACCCCCACCTAGCATTTCCCCATTTCGAAACCCGACGCACCAATACCCATAATATATGAAGATCAAAATGAAACACATCCCACAAAAGCAAAGTCAAGCGTCATTGTGCATGTGCATAAACAGCGATTACGCAACACCGTCGCAGCTGATAAGGCTACCAAGTGTACAATTAAAAGTCGAAATTTCGGGATAAAAAGTCGAAATTTCGAGATTTTAAGTCGAAATTTCGAGATAAAAAGTCGATATTTCGAGATAAAAAGTCGAAATTTCGAGATTTTAAGTCGTAATTTCGAGATAAAAAGTCGCAATTTTGACTTTCTGGGTCATGTCCCTCCCAAATACACTTCTGTAGTTTTCTTTATCCGCGTGCGAATCTATGGAATGTAATCAACCTATGACGCCGACGCACAATCAATGAATCAAAAACGACGATAAATGCAAAGAAAGAGGCGTGGATATCCATGTCTTCAAGCCAAGATAAGTCATTTGCCCCATTCCTTCGGCACGGGACCAAATTATAGTGAATTTCGATATCTGCCGAATACATTATTTATTTATTTATTTATTTATTTATTTTTATTTATTTATTTATTTATTTATTTTATAGAGCTTCACGGTATTCCAATTTACAATACTGAGTACAGTATTTTTTTAAATACCGCGATTTGAGTAAATATCGAGTATTTTTGAACTGACAAATACTTATTTGATACAATGCAGAATCCCAAACACACATAATACTTGGCAATAGTTCTCGCTTGGTACGAATATTACCGTGTGTAAATCGAACAATTAACATAACAATATAAAGCACTTTTATGCAAACTGTGAAAGTTATTTATTTATTTATGTAAAATGCGCATTCTGGGGCGAATCTGGAGATTGTACGTGAAACCCACGGCTGTATCGTTTATCGGCACTTGAAATTATGGATTTACAGTTTTCACGCATGAGAGACACATTGGTATCCACGCCAAAAGAGCATTAAACACTTTCTGTCTATCGTGCACTCACTCCATCAGAGATACCAGCAATTGGCAATGATTTTTCGAGAACCATGTCTGAGATATTTTCAAGAACCACTGTCATTGAACAGAATCGCCAATGCTGAAAGTAACAGGACAACATCTTCCTTGCATGTAGACTGCAGACATGTTGGTGGAGAAAAGATATTAACCATTTACCTAACATGAAAAGCAGAGGACACTTGCAAAATAAATTCTTGAATAACTATTATTTTCATTTTTATCTCAAAAGCATAGGGTATGACCCCTCATTGGGACGAGCTCGACGAGCTCGTTCCAATGAGGGGTCATAATCTATGTTTTGGAGACAAAAAAATGAAAAAAATAATGAAAATTAATTGGCGATTTTTGAGAATAGCGCTATCCGTTTTCGGCAGTTACGTTAGGTAAAGGGTTAACCAACCTTATATTATACATGGGGTCGAGTTAATACAGATGCTGTACCAATCGCGGCAATTTCCGTCAAACTGTTGGAATCTATGTCCGTAGAATGCACCATGTAATAAAGTGACCACAAAAAGAGTCACTTTCGTGATCCGATCGCTAAACGCTGGCAATTCTGGGTCGAGATTTTGCAAATACAATACTGCGAAATCAAGACCGCCTCAAGAAATAACAAACGGAAATAACACCTTTGATCCAATGCCCAGTATATCTTTTTACGGCAAGTGAAAATAAACGATATAGCGGGGAGGAAAGTGGAGAGAACATTTCGACAGGATCGCGATACAGTCGCGATCCGGTCGAAATATTCTATGCTTTTGTGATAAAAAAACCCGTACGTCTCACAAGGTCTGCCCCCCCCCCCCCCCCCTGGGAGGAGATGCTGTATCTTCCTCTCAAAACATACAGCGATTAGGACGCTCCGACCTTTTATCTGGACGCTCCAAGTGTAGGAGGAACGCCCAATCTCAACGGTGTTCTCTGAATACCAGTAATTTTATGTCTGCGCGCTAATTAACACGACCTCACGCCTGGATATCGAAAGTGATAGAATGCAAGCGTGATAGTGAACTCAAGTGAATCTAAATGGGGCGTTTTATTGTATGAAACGTGATTTCTTGATCTTTTTAGTATATCAGTGGTGTAGACTGATTTTTCTGGTTGGGGAAGCCATATGAGATATATAATAGAACATGACGAAGGTCAGCATGTTCTTGAACAATATGTTCTGCCGACAACTGTAGGGCTACGGCTATTAGGAACCCCAATCGGGCCGTAGGCCCGCAAAGGGTTCCACTTACCCAGTCAGATAAATGTGTTCCAGAACAGAATTCTCTATAGCCGTCAATGTGATTTTTGAAGTGGACAGTAAATTTCAGTGAAAAAACCACGTAACTTCCGGTGTCGAATTGCCCATGCAATTGCAATTGGCCTGTCCCCCTCTGGGAATCAAATGTTTTTTGTTTCGCCTCAAAGCTTTGCGTAATACCTTGGTCTACATATCTACACTTCAGGGGTAACCAGGCCTTCTCAACCGAGAACCGCGACAAATCAGCGGCCGGCCAAAGTGTTACTATTATTACTCGAGTTCTGTCCTTCTGGAGGTTTGTCAATATGCTCAGCTGATGATCTCGTCATTTCAGATCGAACTCTCGGTCCTGATTTCGTTGCAGCTTGTCTGCCAGTGATAACCTCAATCGAAAAAAACGTACATATAACTGATAATTGTTGTTATATTGGTGCGATTGTATACAGATATGCATTGACACGTATCTCGTGAAATATCAAGATGAACAGAAACTCAGTTGTTGAATTATCCGAATGTTAAGGTGTTGTAAAAGTAAGGAAAAGTTTGCTTGAAAAAAGGGTATACGGACGTTTCGTCCGCAAGCCGAGTCGTCCACTTGTCAAGGAAAATATTGTCTGCACATTTTCTACATTTAGAACAAGACACCCACTCCCTACTAACGTGTGACATTTCCCCAGATTTAGCCCAATAGTCTCACATATAAAGCCTCCTGATGTTGTATTTATGTTAAGAGTGTGATGTACAACAAGGTTAGAAACACAAATGATGTCATATATTGGCTGATATATTGATATGTTTTTAAAAAATTGCACAAGTTGGAAATGCACGTTTTTGGTGCACTCAGACTCACCCACCCCCACATCACGTCTTACAAATTTTTGCCCCTCCCAGGCCCCCCCTCCCCCTGGAATAATTGCAAAATTATAAGATTATGTTACGGAACTTAATATAACAAGTTTTGATGCATTTCTTAATATAATTATAACACGTTTTGATGTGTTTCTTAATGTTATTAATTCCTATAATACATTTGCTAATAATTTTGTGATTATTCATTGTAAAGCGCCGGTGATGCTCTTCCAAGAATAATTGCAAAATTATAAGATTATGTTGCAGAATTTAATAAACCATAAATTTTGATGCTTTTCTTAATATAATTAATTCTTATAATACATTTGCTAATAATTTTGCTATTATTCATTGTAAAGCGACGGTGCGCCTCGATGAATACTTGCAAAATTATAAGATTGTGTTGCAGAACTTAATATAACAAATTTTGTTGCATTTCTTAATATAATTAATTCTTATAATAATTTTGCAATTGTTCACTGTAAGGTGCCGGTGGAGCTCTTCAATGAAAAATTGCAAAATTATAAGATTATGTTGTGGAACTTAATATAACGTACATATACTTTAAGAACTTTTACTGTAATAATATAATTTTTATTGGTAATCCATTGAATAAACATTAATTAAAATTTATTAGAGGGCTGGATAGTTTATTTTGTTCTGACATTTCTGTTTTCAGAATTTCATATACATATACGAAATTTAATGCAAGGAGGTATATTAAGATATATTACAATGGAGGTACATTAAGATATATTACAATAGGTAATATACAATAAATTATACAATAAAATTATTATATAAATAAAAAATGATTCAAAATGCAATACTTGAATACTTTCTCCCAGCGAACGAGTTTCGGACGTGTTGGGTATAATTGTAGAGGACGACTTGGGTAAAATTGCAGCGGACGATTTGGTTAGCAGACGAAATGGGTGTAATTCGAAAAAGTGATACTGATAGGTTGCTTTCAGTCCCGTTAGAAACCAAAACAAAGTAATAATGTGTTACTTTTTGGTGCATCTGTATTTCTGAACAGTGCTTCGTAGTTTCAAACACTAAAAAATGGAAAATAATAACCCTTTTGGATATTTACCGCCATTGAAAATGGCATGTCATCTTTTTTCGGGAACTGGGGGAATCTTCAGCCTGGGGAGAACTAGGCCCAGGGAAGAATCATCCAAAAGAAAAGCAGTACACATCTGTTAGGATATTTTAGATACGCTACGATATTCGTTTTAACTCCTGAAAATAATTCTTAAAAAAAATATTAATAGATTGTTCGATATTTATTGAAAAAATATTAATATAATATATCGTCGAGCAATTATCTCTGCAGTAAATTCACATTCAATGTGTTCTGTAATAGGGCCTAATTAACGTCTCTCATCTGTTAGAATGATATCCAATCACTTCGGCTCCAAGTCATTTCGTCCTCTGGTCAATTCGACCTCAAAGTCATTTCTGTCCTAGTCACTTTGGTCCCTTGGTCATCTCGGCACCATTTTAAGTGTAGAGATCTATAAAGATCAGTGCATAGTTCATGTTTAGAAATAATGGGTAATTACCGTTATTAAGTAATGTTCAGTTATTTGTATTTACACAGTGTACAGAACAGTTATACATGACATTAAAAATTATCCATGTGTTCAATTTTACATACATTTACGATGCTATCTGTATAAGTAAGAGAAATTATTTTACTTTGAAATTTTGCAAAGTACCGGAATATGCAGTCATTTATTCATATTGTTATGCACAATTCCTAGTCACCTTCCAGTTTGAGGTTCACAGGGTTTCTTTTTCTTTCTTTTTTTCTGAAACAACCACCAAACTGCGATTTTGATACTACCATAAATATGTCCACATTTTCTAAAACACAGAGCAGAATCCTTGTAGTTATGCGCAATTCCTAGTCCCCTTCCAGTTCGATGTCCACGGGGGTCTGATCCCAGTGCCCCACTTCCAAGGCGTACACTCAAACCAAATCACACTACTTACCCTCGCTTCCGGCTCTCATAGATTCATAAGCAAATAAAATTATTCAGGTCACAAGTGATTTCAAATCCCACATAGTCCATGTGCATCTTCGACGTGCTGAAACTTTTCTTTTATTTATTCATCATGAAAGAAAATCTACTAGACATATATCATGTATACCTGAATATCTAATTGAGAGATTTTTTTGTTGAAAAAAAATTAAATAGAAAAATGTTAAAATTCAAACAATATTTGAAAATATTTAAAGAGGCCGAAATGACCTGGTATATTGGGGCTGAATTGACCTGAGGCTGTACTGACTGGGGCCAAAATGACTTGGGGCCAAAGTGACTGGAATTCGTGAGAATTGCATCCAAACTGTCCTCCAACAATTTGACCCAAACTGGATACTAATCTAACCCAAACCATCCTTTGGCAATTTGCCCCAAACTGTTCTCCAGAATAGGGACACATGATTCTTATTGATTTATTTATTGGGGTTTAATGACACTTCGATAACCAGGGTCACTTCATGTCGGACAGTTTTACAGGTGGGAAAAGCCAGAGAGAACCACAGAGCAATTACAAACATCTAACGTACAAACAGCACACATGCTGGGTTAGCATTGGTTGAAGACAAGTGTACGATTGACATGCAGTATGCCTTGGTACGCAATGGCACTACGTGGGCAGTGGGAATGAAGTGTATTGCCCAAGGAAACAAAGTGGTTGCCACAGGTGGTATTTGATAGAGGACCTTTTGGCTTGCAGCCTTCACCTCTAAGTACTGAGCCATTTAACCTTCAAAACTGTATAGTACCAGCTAAAACATTTTGTAGAATGACCACATGAAAATTTCACAAGTACATAGTTTCATTATTAGTTTGTGATATTTGTTTTTGCTGTTCAGTGGAACCCTGTTAATTGAAGAGCCACTTTGCCAATAACATTATTCAATTAGCAGGAGTATTCAATTAACAGGGATTGTGTCACTTTCCTGTATTCCAGAGATAAACTTAGCATTTATTCTATTATATTTTGTTTGACAGAGCTCCATGAGCTCTGTCAAACAAGTTATAATAGATTAAATGCCTGTATTGAATGTACTGAGGCCAAATTAGTCTATAACCAAAGGAAAACTGGGAAGAGTCAGGGCAATTTCTCAACATGTTACAAGATTTTTTATTCAATTAACAGGAGATTACTCTATAACCTATATTCAATTACCAGGTCAAATTTGTACTGGAGGTAAATGGTTTTGTGTTGGGAAATTATATTCTATTAACAGGGATACAGTTAAAACTAGAAGTCCTAACATGAAATGCGCACAAATAGCACGTCGATTTGCGCGTTAATCTACGCGTTATGACCATAGTAAGGCTATCATATTCTGTACATATGGCCTGTGCACAAGCAATGTTTCAGCCAATGGACCTCCGGGTAACCCGGAGGTCCATTGGCTGAAACATTGCCTGTGTTTACTATGAGTAATCAGGAGAACCTGCCGTGCTTTGGACGCCATTCGATATGGCAATTGCGCGCAATTCCTAAGCGCAATTAAGCCTAGATAAGCGCACAATTTGGGACAGGACTTCTAGTTTCAACTGTATACAATTAAGATATATCCAATTAAGTGGGCACGACTGTATAACCCCCCCCCCCCCCCCACACACACACCCCAATCAAAACCATCATTCAAAGGTCTTGGATAGCAAATTTGATTTCTTTATTTATTGGGTTTAACAACAATTTTTACAGCCAGGGCCACCCAACAGTTTTACTGGGGGAGGAACCCAGCCAGAGCATCCAGAGAGAACTACCGAGCAACAATGACAAGCAACTGCCAGCTTCTCAACATTGTAACTCCAAGCAAGCAGGGTTAGCACTGGTTGAAGACAAGTGCACCATCGATGTGCAGTTCGCCTTATTTCAGTTGCCGCAATTGGGATTCGAGCTGAGAACCTCTCACAGCTTGTTTTGGGAAGGTTTTTTTTGTTCCAGCTTCATTAAGGTTTGTTTCATATCGCACTTGTAATTTTGTCATAATTAGTAATCATAAATCCTTAACATAAAACAATAGAAAAAATGCATAGAATATTTAAAAAAAAAATTCTGTGAGGATTTGACCTCAAGAGGTGATGACATTCGACCACGACTGAGACCGAATATTCTAAGAAAAAGTATGAGGGCTGAGTCTTCCTGTGACTGAATCTTCATGAACCCCTTTTTTCAAACTAAATTGCCCATTATTTATAAAGCAGCATAACTAAGGCAAAAACAATACTATGAAATTTCCAAGTCTGAAATTCTATAAATTCCAAATAAATTTACACAAGTTATATAGCAAAATGAAGGATGTGGTGTATAGTATGTGTGCATCTCACACACTGGCACACAGTCGCCATCAGACATCAGCGGATCCTGAAAGTGTGCTATCGGTACCATATTTGTACCATAATTGATAATAATAAAATAATATTTCATAAGAACAACAAACACAGGAATTCAAAATGCAGCCTCAAGGCAGCATGGTGGTGAATGCCAATGCTGTCCCATTGTCCTTGAAAGGGGGAGTCCTTTACAAAATAGGTTTTTGTTTTGTGATACTCTGGATACTCAGCATTTTTAGCTCAGCTTTGACAAAGTCATATTTAAGGTTGTGTCATAGCCCGTTGTCTGTCTGTTTGGGAACAACAATTCAATACGACTCGGGCTAGAGGTCGTATTTATGAACCGATCTTTACGAAACTTCTTGGGTACCTTAGTTATCACCGTGGGAGGAGAACGAGTGTTTTTGGGTGTGGTCCAAAATGCAAGATGGCCTCCAGCAGCCATATTGTACAGAAATTAGTGCAATCAGTTTTTTGTACAGAACTTCTGTATGAAAGTTCTGATTTGAATAAATTTGTGTATGCTTGTTTAGTAACATGGAATACATCACATAAAATACAGTTTTTTTTCTTGTACAGAAATTATGCAAATTAGACAAACTTTGATTTATTCAGTACTACTTATACACAGTAAGTACACATGTCAATACGGCTCGGGCTAGGGGCTGTATTTATAAACCGATCTTCACCAAGTTTCTTGGGTACCTTTGCTATCACCTAGGGACGAGAATGAGTGTTTTGGGGTGCGATCAAAAATTCAAGACGGCTGCCAGAGGCCATTTTGTACCAAAATTAGATACAATCAGTTTTTTGTACACAACTTCTATACGGCTCAGGCTAGAGCCCGTATTTATGAACCAATCTTTACGAAACGTCTTGGGTACCTTTGTTATCACCGTGGGACGAGAGCGAGTGTTTTTGGGTGCAGTTCGAAATTCAAGATGGCCACTAGCAGCCATTTTGTACCAAAATTAGTGCAATCAGTTTTTTGTACAGAACTTCTGTATGAAAGGCCTGATTTGAATAAATTTTTGTATGAATGTTTAGTAACATGGAATCCATCACAAAAATACTGTATAATACAGGTTTTTTTTCTCTTGCAGAAATTATGCAAATTAGATGACCTTTGATTTATTTAGTGCTTCTTATACACTGTAAGTGCACATGTCAATACGCTAAGGCTGGAGGCTGTATTTATGAACCGATCTTCATGAAACTTCTTGGGTACCTTTGTTATCACCTTGGGATGAGAACAAGTGTTTTTGGGTGCGGCCCAAAATTAAAGATGGCTGCCGGCTTTCACACTGTTGCTTACTGAGGTGAAGTCACTTTACCATTACCAAGCTACCTACTAAATACCAAAGGGAAGATTTTTCAGAGCACTCTTATTACTTCAGTGCCCATAATTCTCAAATATGGCATTAAAATCAATCACATACTTGTACTGCTTAAATCTAATCACATAATCAGAATACACCATCAGGGGTGCATTAGCTCAGTAGATAGAGGTGCATACTGCAAGCCGAGAGATTCTCGGTTCGAATCCCACCTGCGGCAACAACTTTGTGTCCTTGGGCAAGACACTTCACCCCCACTACCCATGTGGGGGCAAGGTATGCTGTGTACTAAGGCATACTGCATGTTCTAGGTGCACCTGTCTTCGAACAAGGCTAACCCAGCTTGCGTAGTATGTTAGGGAGCTCACAGCTGCTTGCCATTGCTCAGTGGTTCTCCTGGGGTACTCTAGTTTTCTCCATCCATAAAACTGCCATGGTCACAATAAGCTGTTGTGCAGATAAATGTGACCTTAAACACCAATAAATAAATAATAAAAAGAACACACCACCTCATACCCGTTTAGACTCTCCAGTTTTCATTCACCTTGGTATCCCTTGGTTTGCCTTGGTGTTTAGTATGCCCGCCAGAAAAGGAGTGATTTCTTTTTCTAAAAGAGCAAAACAAGAAACAGTAATTTTTAACAGGTAGTAATGAAATAATTTTCATGAAGCGCACAATTTTATCTTAGTTAATAGCTGAAAAAAACGCAGGGTGATATTTGCAAATCTTATTTTATTACTGGCACCAGGTACTGGTAATGAAAATTGCTGTTTGTCATCAATACTTGATCAAGTTTCTGACAAAGAACATTATACTATTCCAGTATGTTAGCGACTGGACATAAGCGCGCAATTTGATGTTGGTTTACCACTATATACTGGTGCTTAGCCAGAAAATCTAAGTTACATGTAGGGGCAAGAGTAATATCTAGTGGGAGTGGGGCCGGGTAATAAAGAATATGATGCACAGAATCACCTGAGCCACATAGCAGTGAGATAGGGGCGAGGACAAGAGGGTGTGTGACCCTCTCATCAGTGGAGGGGTCGGGTGCACCTCCCCCACACCCCCCAAAAAATTTGAAATTCAAGACAGTAAAACACAATTACCTTGACTCTGTGTCCATTTGGGTCCATAATAAGTTGCGAACAAGCATAAATATCTAGATATTAAAATGTCTTTTGGGATATTCATTATATGGGTTAACAGGAGAGAGGGGTGGGGGCATGAATGAAATTGGGGACCGAATATTCTCAGAAAAAGTATGAGGGCTGAATCTTCCTGTGACTGAATATTCATGAACCCATTTTTTCAAACTAAATTGCCCATTACTTATAAAGCACCATAACTAAGGCAAAAACAATACTATGAAATTTACAAGCCTGAAATTCTATAAATTCCAAATAAATTTACACAAATTATATAGCAAAATGAAGGATGTGGTGTATAGAACCCCAAAAGTATGTGTGCACCTCACGCACTGACACACAGTCGACATCAGACATCCGCGGTTCCTGAAAGTGTGCTATCGGTACCATATTTGTACCATAACTGATAACAATAAAATAATATTTCATTAGAACAACAAACACAGGAATTCAAAATGCAGCCTCAAGGCAGCATGGTGGTGAATGCCAACACTGCCCCATTGTCCTTGAAAGGAGGAGTCCTTTACAAATAGGTTTTTGTTTTGTGATACTCTGGATACTCTCCATTTTTAGCTCAACTTTGACAAAGTCAAATTTAAGGTTATGTCATGGCCCATTGTCCGTCTGTTCGGGAACAGCATTTCAATACGGCTCGGGCTAGAGGCTGTATTTATGAACCGATCTTTACAAAACTTCTTGAGTACCTTTGTTATCACGTGGGACGAGAACGAGTGTTTTTGGGTGCGGTCCAAAATTCAAGATGGCCTCCAGCAGCCATTTTGTACAGAAATTTGTGCAATCAGCATTTTTGTACAGAACTTCTGTATGAAAGGTCTGATTTGAATAAATTTTTGTATGAATGTTTAGTAACATGGAGTACATCACATATAATACAGGGTTTTTCTCGTTGTGAAATTATGCAAATTAGATGAACTTTAATTTATTCACTGCTACTTACATGTATACCCAGTAAGTGCACACATGTCAATACGGCTTGGGCTAGGCTGTACAGTATTTATGAACTGAACTTCATGAAACTTCTTGGGTACCTTTGTTATCACCTTGGGATGAGAATGAGTGTTTTTGGGTGCAGTCCAAAATTCAAGATGGCTACCAGTGGCCATTTTGTACTGAAATTAGGTACAATCAGTTTTTTGTACGGAACTTCTATACAAGTTGGGCTAGAGGCCGTATTTATGAACCGATCTTTACAGAATTTCTTGGGTACCTTTGTTATCACCATGATGTTAGAATGAGTGTTTTTGGGGGGAGTCCAAAATTCTAGATGGCCGCCGGCAGCTATTTTGTACTGAAATTACTGCAATCAGTTTTTTGTACGGAACTTCTGTATGAAAGTTCTGATTTGAATAAATTTTTGTATGATTGTTTAGTAACATGGAATACATCACATAAAATACAGGTTTTTTTCTTGTACAGAAATTATGCAAATTAGATGAACTTTGATTTATTCAGTGCTACTTATACACAGTTAGTATACATGTCAATACGGATCGGGCTAGGGGCTGTATTTATGAACGGATCTTCACCAAGCTTCTTGGGTACCTTTGTTATCACCTAGGGACGAGAACGAGTGTTTTGGGGTGCGATCCAAAATTCAAGATGGCTGCCAGTGGCCATTTTGTACCAAAATTAGGTCCAATCAGTTTTTTGTACACAACTTCTATACGGCTCAGGCTAGAGGCCGTATTTATGACCCGATCTTTATGAAACGGCTTGGGTACCTTTGTTATCACCGTGGGATGAGAGCAAGTGTTTTTGGGTGCAGTTCGAAATTCAAGATGGCCACTAGCAGCCAATTTGTACTAAAATTAGTGCGATCAGTTTTTTGTACAGAACTTCTGTATGAAAGTTCTGATTTGAATAAATGTTTGTATTAATGTTTAGTAACATGGAATACAGTTAAAACTAAAAGTCCTGTCCTGAAATGCGCACAAATAGCACGTCGATATGTGTGTTAATCTACGCGATATGACCATAGTAAGGCAATCAAATTCTGTAAATATGGCCTGTGCACAAGCAATGTTTCAGCCAATGGACCTCCGGGTAACCCGGAGGTCCATTGGCAGAAACATTGCCCGTGTTTGCTATAAGTAACCAGGAGAACCTGCTGTGCTTTGGATGCCATTCGATATGACTATTGCGCACAATTCATACGCGCTATTAAGCCTAGATAAGCGCACAGTTCGTGGCAGGACTTCTAGTTTTAACTGTCTATCACAAAAAATACTGTATAATACAGGTTTTTTACTCTTGTAGAAATTATGCAAATTAGATGACCTTTAATTTATTCAGTGCTACTTATACACTGTAAGTGCACATGTCAATACGCTAAGTCTGGAGGCTGCATTTATGAACCTATCTTCATGAAACTTCTTGGGTACCTTTGTTATCACCTTGGGATGAGAACGAGTGTTTTTTGGGTGCGGCGGCCCTATATTAAAGATGGCTGCCAGCTTTCACACTGTTGCTTACTGAGGTGAAGTCACTTTACCATTACCAAGCTACCTACTAAATACCAAAGGGAAGATTTTTCAGCGCACTCTTATTTCTTCAGCACCCATAATTCTCAAATATGGCATTAAAACCAATCACATACTAGTACTGCTTAAATCTATTTACATAATCAGAATACACCATCAGGGGTGCATTAGCTCAGTAGGTAGAGGTGCAGACTGCAAGCCGAGAGATCCTCGGTTCAAATCCCACCTGCGGCAACAGCTTTGTGTCCTTGGGCAAGACACTTCACCCCCACTACCCCTGTGGGGGCAAGGTATGCTGTGTACTAAGGCATACTGCATGTTCTTGGTGCACCTGTCTTCGAACAAGGCTAACCGTGCTTGTGTAGTATGTTGGGGAGCTCACAGTTGCTTGCCATTGCTCAGTGGTTCTCCTTAGTACTCTAGTTTCCTCCATCCATAAAACTGCCATGGTCACAATAAGCTGTTGTGCAGATAAATGTGACCTTAAACACCAATAAATAAATAATAAAAAGAACACACCACCTCATACCCGTTTCTCTCCTGTTTTCCTTCACCTTGGTATCCCTCGGTTGCCTCGGTGTTTAGTATGCCCGCCAGAAAAGGAGTGATTTCTTTTTCTAAAAGAGCAAAACAAGAAACGGTAATTTTTAACAGGTAGTAACGAAATAATTTTCATGAAGCGCACAATTTTATGTTAGTTAATAGCTGAAAAAAACGCAGGGTGATATTTGCAAATTTTATTTTATTACTGGCACCAGGTACTGGTAATGAAAATTGTTGTTTGTCATCAATACTTGATCAAGTTTCTGACAAAGCTCATTATGCTATTCCAATATGTTAGCTACTGTACATAAGCACACAATTTGATGTTAGTTTACCATTATACTGGTGCTAAGCCAGGATATCTAAGTTACATGTAGGGGCAAGAGTAATACATGTATCTAGTGGGAGTCATAAAGAATATGATGCACAGAATCACCTGAGCCACATAGCAGTGAGATAGGGGTGAGGACAAGAGGGTGTGTGACCCTCTCATCAGTGGAGGGGTCTGGTGCACCCCCCCCCCCCAAAAAAAAACAAAAAAAAAAACAAAAAACAAAAAAAACAACAAAATTTGAAATTCAAGACAGTAAAACACAATTACCTTGACTCTGTGCTGCTGTGTACTGGTCACTTTCTGTGGGTGGGCAATATTTCTGCGGATGCAATGATATTAGTTTTCAAACATTGTTTACAGCAATAATCATCAAAAATTTAATTAATGAACCACAGGATACAATTCGGTGCTTCATTAATTAAAATTTTATTGATGATGATTTTCTTTTACCTGGAAAAAACATGCATGGACATCATGCACTGCCCATGCAAGGATTATGACCAGCAACTGTACTGTATGTCTGTGTCACTGCTATGAGCAGGGACTAATCTAAATGGGTGGGTGTGTTTACAAATATTCATATTTTTTAACACCTGATAACAAAGTAATATAAGTTTATAAACAACCACACAATTGACTTTTAATTACAATACTCCTAATTCCTATTAAACATATATGAATGTTTATTAATTTGGTGGAATTTTTACACTGTGTATGAAGCTTATTTGGGCCTGTATTTTTGTTAAAATTGCCCTTCCACTACGCAGGACTTTTTGAAATCAGTCTACACTGGATTGTGTGGTATTCCTTTGTGTAAGACAGTGTATTCATTGTAATAATATTCATGCATAAGTTCATGTTCTTGGTTTGTTTTAGGCCTCATAATCTACAGAATAGCTTGGATGGAGGTGTATTCCATCACTTGAGTGCAAGAAGGCTTTGCAATGCTACATGTATAGCATAAACCTTGTTGCACTCCAGGGACAAATTTATCAATTTTAATAACATGGGTAAAATATCGGACATGAACCGTTTAATTTTTTTTATTTTAGCTCACTTTGACAAAGTCAAGCAGGGCTTATCTAATCACTCTCCGTCCATTGTCCATCCATCTGTCATCCATCAACACCATGTTTTGGTCAATTCAAGTTAAAGTTTGTGTGAGTAATGGTACCAAATGGGTATTACATTTTTGTTTAACTCAACATGCCCAGCCCCATAGGGAGGGGGTGGGGTAAAATGCTCCCAAAATATTTTAAAAATCTTATGAATCAGTGGGTACAGTGACTTTATATTCGTTATGTAACTACCTTTTGAGGTGTAGAATCACGTGTGTTCAAACGTACTTTGTGAAGCAATATTTGGCTTTGTAATGGCAGTGGTTAGATTTTTGGTACCACCCAAAATTTCTATTTTCCAAACCGATGGTCCGATTTGTATGAAATTCAGTATCGTGGTAATATTGGGTCATAAGTACTTACCTCATGCAAAAAACCCTGCATCCCCATGGGAACCCCAGGAGCAAAAAATAGAAATGTTTTCAAACTCCCATGTTTCCCAAACCACTTGGAACAGAGAACTGTTAAGTGGTATGAAGCATCCTTAGAACCAGTAGAATTGAATGGTAAAAACAAATGCCCTCTGTTTTGTTAGAGAGTTCTGCAGAGGGCATCAGAATAATGTTGGTGCAGCATTTTTAGAAAATCTTTTCTCAAGAACCAATGTTCAGAATCTTTTGATATTTGGTATACAGCATCCACAGAGGGGTTAGATACAGGTTTGTTAAAATGAAGCCCATTCGTTCATATTTGGACTCAATGCAGGAGCCCAAATTTTATGGGGAATTTTCTTTAAAAATCTTCTTCAGAACCACGAGTCAGAATTTTTTAATGTTTGGTACCCTCATTATTATGATGGTCAGATTCAAGATTGTTCAAACCAAGTCCCTATGTTAATATTTGGGCTTCCTTTGGTAGCCCAAATTTAACTTAGGGCTGTATGGGGAAGTTTTTTTTAAAAATCTTCTTCTTCAGATCCACCAGTCAGAATGCTTTCGTATTTGGTATACAACATCTCTAAAGGGGGAGGGGTGGGGGTGAGATTCAAGTTTGTTCAAATCGGGTCTGTAGGTTAAAGTTTGGGCTCACTATGGTAGCCCAAATTTTAACTTTGTGCAATATGAGGAAATTTCTTTAAAATTTTGTTCTTCAGATCCACCAGTCAGAATGCTTTCATATTTGGTATACAGCATCTCTAAGGAGATCAGATTCAACTTTGTTCAAATCGAGTGCCTGGGTTGATATTTGAGCTCCCTATAGGAGCCGGAATTGGCCAAGTAGCTGAAGAATTAGACATTTTTTATTCAGTACCCTCAAGAGGTGAAGAGTAATCTACATAGGTTGTATCAAGGTGCCTGAGAGGGGAGCTCCACATTCTACATCATAATCAACTAAAGAAAAGGCATGATGCTTGGACTGTTTTTGTCACTCCTGAGGGGCTCAAAGATTTGCAGTGTATTCTATGGAGATGGACTGCTTAATGTAGATTCATTCTTGGATTCTTATATTGTGTTCTGTTCTTTGTTTATATCGTGTTCTGTTCAAGGTGAGCACTTCAGGCCCTGTGGGGCCTCTTGTTTATTTATTTATTTATTGGCTTTTAACAACACTTTTGAAAGCCAGCAGCTACAAGTTTCTTCTCTCCTTGAACCAAGCATCTCCCCCAACTGCAGCACTCATGGTCCACTGAGTTTTTAGCTCACCTGACTTTCAGTCAGGGTGAGGTGTAGTGATCACTTGCCGTGTGTCATCCGTGAACATGGTGTTTGCGTCTTCTCCTCCAAAACTGCTGAACTGATTAATCATTTAAGTGAAATGTGAGATGCTTGTTTGTTATGACATTGCATTTTGATTTTGCTTAAATCAAGTTGCCCTGCCCCCAGTAGGGCCATGCCCCAAAATTTTGCCTAAATCTTAAAAAAAATCTTCTCGTGAACCAGGAGTAGCAGAGATTTGATATGTGGTGTGCTGCTTCCTTTTGAGGTGTAGACTCAGTTTTGTTCAAGAGAAGTTTGTGGGTCTTTATTTGCCTTCATTATTGGAGGGCATGTATTTTTGCCCCGCCCAAAATTTCTGTTTTTCGAACCAAGATCCTGATTTGAACCACATTTAATTTTTGGTTTTATTTGATCATAAGTAATTAATTTATGCCCCAAAATATTTTCCCATCCCCCCATGGGAACGGCAGGAGCTAAAAATAGAACAAAATTCAAAACGCACATATCTCCAAAACTACATGGCACTGAGAATTCTTGTTTGGTGTGAAGCTTCCTTGGGACCAACAGAATGGAATGGTCTAAGCAAATTTCTGTCAGGTCAATCATGGGGTACTTTTTCGTGACTTTGAAAAAATGCTTAGTCAGCGTTCTGTAACACTGTGGGTAATGAAGAAAGCATTTAAGACTCTTCTTCACCCAATTCACTCCTCCAAAACCTTTCAGATTTCGCATATACCATCTTTGCAAGATTTTTTTACACGTTTATTGAAATCAAATCCCTGGGTCCATATATTTGGCCTCTATAGGAGTCCAAATGTAGAAATTAATGCAGTATGAGGAATATTCTTTAAAAAATCTTTTTCTTCAGACCCACCAATCAGAATCTTTTGATATTTGCTATGCACCATCATTAGGCGGGTGAGATTTAAGTTTCTTCAAGCCAAGCCTATATTTTGGCTCACCAGGGTTTTGCAAATTGCGAGAACGGTGATTTCATTCCTGTGAGGTTCTTGCAAATGCTTGTTAAGAAGATCCATATTTTCCATTCCCCTAAAATTATAAGCATTTTTTCATCAGATAAAATTTAATAAAATTAAATTAATTTTAGAGCTGAAACGATTAAAGGGTTTTCGTGATTGATTAATCGCATGGGTTAACCTTGGTTAACCAATTAATCACTTGCCCCAATAGGTAGCTGAATAATTGCTGTACCGTTGACCATTTATATTATTAAAACTTTACTCAGCATAATGGACAAAACCGAGCAGCGCCATATACAAACATGTCCATTCAAATTTTATTATATTTTCAATTTTTGTCTCAAAACATAGCTTATGACCCCTCATTGGAACAAGCTCATTGAGCTTGTTCCAATAGGGGGGGGGGGGGGGCATAAGCTATGTTTTTGAGACAAACATTGAAAATCTTTAGTAATTCAAGAATTTCTTGTGCAAGTATCGTCTGCTACCTGCATTTGGTGAAGGGTTGAGAATGACCGTTTTCAGCTACTGATAAGAGTATAATGATCATGCAAGTGAACAAGTATTTTGGCACGTAACTGGCATGCATTTCTCTGTCTCATGCAATTGATGTGAGCCAGTGTGACAATGTTTGCCTGTTTTGGAGCAAGTTTGTTCCATAGTTAACCCATACAGGGTATTTTTGTTTTTAAAAATTTGATTAACAGTTTCCATCTTGGTTTCAAAAAGTGATGATAAATAGTGAATATAAGCTTACCCAATATGAAAAAAAAATGGTTAGCAATTGGACATTTTTGTATAGCATTTTGCGATATGAATCCAGCCATCAAATACCCTGCCATATAGTACCGTACTTCAAAAGTAACGGTTAACCGATCAATTACTTTTTTTTATCAATCAAGATATTGATCATTGGTTAGTCGATTAATCGGTGTGAGCCAGTGTGAGATTCAAGTTTGTTTACGCCAAGTCCCTGGGTTCATATTTGGGCTCACTGTGGGAGATTCAAGTTTGTTTACGCCAAGTCCCTGGGTTCATATTTGGGCTCACTATGGGAGCCTGAATTATAACTTAGTTCAAAATGAGGAATATTCTTCAAAAGTATTCTTCACATTCAGCAGTCAGAATGTTTTGATATTTTCAGTATCCTTAGGGAGGTGAGATATAAGTTTGTTAAAGCCAAGTCCCTGGGTTCATATTTGGTCTTCCTGTAGGAGCCCGAATTGTACCAAAATTTCTATTTTCCAAATTGAGAGGCTGATTTGAAGCAAATTTGATATGATGGGCTTATTGGGTCGTAAGTACCTAATTTATGCCAAAACATTTTCCTGTGGCCCTGTGGGAACTGCAGGATCTAAATATAGAAAAAATTTAAAACGCCCATATCTTCAAAACTACATGGCACTGAGAATTTTTATTTTGTGTGACGCTTCCTTACGAACAGCCGAAAAGAATGGTAAAAAAAAAATTGCCATCAGTTTTATCATAGGGAAGTTTTCCAGGACTTATGCGGAGTCATCATTTTAGTAATGGGAAAAACATTAAAGAATCTTCTTCTCCCATACCACTGCTGCAAAGGCTTTCATATTTTGCATATAACATCTTTGGAAGATTTATTCACTTGGAAGATTTATTCACATGTTTGTTGAAATCAAATCCCTGGGTCCATATTTGGGCTCTCTATGATTAGATTAGAGCAATATGAGGAATATTTTTTAAAAATCTTCTTCTGATCCACTCTTCAGAATATTTTGATATTTGGGATGCTGCATCCTTAGAGGGGTGAGATTCAAGTTTGTTTGAGCCAAGTCCCCGGGTTCATATTTGGGCTCCCTGTGGGAGTCCAAATTACAACTTAGTTCAATAAGAGGAATATTCTTTAAAATCCAGTAGTCAGAATCTTTTGATATTAGTATATAGAAGCATCTTTAGGCATGTGAGATTCAAATTTGTTCAAGCCAAGTCATTTGGGCTCTCTGTGGGAGCCTGAATTATAACTTAGTTCAATATGAGGAATATTCTTTAAAAATCCTTTTTTTTGAGATCCACCGGTCAGAATCTTTGGATATTTTGTATAAGCTTTTCTTATGAGGGGCAGATGCAACTAAATGTTCAAATAAATTCCCTGGGTTGATATTTAGGCTACCATGTCAGGTGAATGCCATCAGGCCCTCTGGGGGCTCTTGTTTGTTTTCTGTTTGACAGCATTGCCCTGGCTCTTCTATCTATATTTTTCATTTTAAGTTAGTCACTACTTTTATTTAGGCTTCCCAAATTTGTTACTGCATGTCTGTCTGTCTATCTGTCCTTCGGATGAAATGTTTCTTTGCTTTTCATTTGCCTGGGTCAGCATTTTAAATAATTTGCAGCTATCTTTCACCCTCCAACCTCCCCCCACACACACACAAACACACACACACACGCACACACACATACAAAAATCTGGGCTGGCAAGTATTGAGTATTTTATCAAAAAAGTGGTACTCGAGTACTACGAGTACTAAGTATTTTGGACCCAGCCTATCACAAATATATTAAACATCAAAGAGTATATTATATACTTGAAACAAATACAGTACAGTGGCAGTGTACTGCTCACTTTCCATGGATGGGCAATATTTCCACGGATACAAATTCATACAATAATATTTGATGCCAAACACTAACTATAGGTATAATCATCAAAAATTTAAATAATGAAGCACCAGGTACAAACCTATGCTTCATCAATTAAAATTTTGTAGATGATGATTTTTATTGACTGGTAAACGCATGAGTGGACATCACTGCCCACGCGTGTATTACAACCTGTCCACGGCGACTGTACTGTAACTTGTCCTCTTTGTGAACATATTTTCTACAATTTCACTCGTTTTGACAGAATGCATGCCTGTAGGGATTAAAACCAAAGTAGTGAAAGTGCACTTGTGGATATTTGCAGCACAAGCACAGCACTAATGAATCAATATTTGATGATTTTAGGAATTTTAACAGTGTCATGAGACACCACAGTAGCAGGCACTGGTCATTCTGTTGGAAAAAATCACTGTTTTATGACTCGAGGTGCCTTAACTGAGAAAACTTAGGCTTTTTCTTACAAAGATTGCAGAATATCAAACACAATATGAAATGTGTTCAGAAGCAAGAATGTGATTAAAAAATAATGGGAAATTCATGTCACCATCAATTTATTTATAAATTAATAAAGCTTTTTAGCTCACCTGAGCAAAGCTCAGTGGGAGCTTTACTGATCACATTCTGTCCGCCGTCCGTCTGGCGTTAACTTTATATTATTCAGATGTTGGGTAAATGTTTATTATCCAATGCCAATTCAGATTTGTTCAAATGAAGTTGCCCCCTTCTCCTGGGTGGTGCCATGCCCCCCAAGGGGCACCAAAATCTTCTCATCAACCAGCAGTAGCAGAGACTTGATATATGGTATGCAGCTTCCTTTTAAGGTGTAGACTTGGATTTCTTTAAGCGAAGTTTGATGGGCTATATTTGGCGTCGTTATGGGAGGGGCAAAATTTTTGGCCCCGCCCAAAATTTCTATTTTCCGAACCGAGAGGCTGATTTGAATCAAATTTTATGTGAGGGCTTATTGGGTCATAAGTACCTAATTTATGCCAAATTTTCTTTTTCTGTAGCCCCATGGAAACCGCAGGAGCTAAAAATCGAAAAAAGTAAAACGCCATATCTCCAAAACTGCACGGCACTGAGAATTTTTATTTGGTGTGAAGCTTCCTTATGACCAACAGAAAGGACTGGTCCAAAAAATTGCCATCGGTTTTATCATAGGGTACAGTTTCAGGACTTTGAAAACACTTTTTAACACTGTAGGCAATGGGAAAAACATTAAAAAATCTTCTTCTCTAGATCCAGCAGGCAGAATCTTTCGATATATGGTATGCAACATTGTAGGGTGGATCTGATTCGAGTTTGTTCAAATCCGCCCCCTGGGTTTATATTTGGGCTCAGTATAGGAGCCTGAATTCAAACTTAGTGCATTTCAGGCAAATTTCTTAAAAAATCTTCTTCACCATATTCAGCAGGCAGAATCTTCTGCTATTTGGTATGCAACATTGTGGGATGGATCTGATTCAAGTTTGTTCAAATCGGCCCCCCCTGGATTCATATTTGGGCTCACTATAGAAGCGTTTCAGGCAAATTTCTTTAAAAATATTCTTCTCCAGATCCAGCAGGCAGAATCTTTTGATGTTTGGTATGCGACATTGTGGGGTGGATCTGATTCAAGTTTGTTCAAATCAGCCCCCTGGATTCATATTTGGGCTCACTATAGAAGCCCGAATTCGAACTTAGTGTATTTCAGGCAAATTTCTTAAAAAATCTTCTTCTCCAGATCCAGCAGGCAGAATCTTTTGATATTTGATATGCAACATTGTGGGGTGGATCTGATTCAAGTTTGTTCAAACCGGCCCCCTGGGTTTATATTTGGGCTCGCCAGTATAGGAGCCTAAATTTGAACTTGGTGCATTTCAGGCAAATTTCTTTGAAAATCTTCTTCTCAAGATCCAGCAGGCAGAATCTTTTGATATTGGGTATGCACCATGCTTAGGGGGGTGAGATTCAATTTTGTTCAAGCCACGTCCCTGGGTTCATATTTGGGTTCACTGTGGGTGCCCGAATTATAACTTAGTTCAAAATGAGGAATTTTCTTTAAAAATCTTCTTCAGATCCAGCACTTGGAATGTTTTGATATTTGGTATGCAGCATCCTTAGGGGGTGAGATTCAAGTTTGTGCAAGCCATGTCCCTGGGTTCATATTTGGGCTCACTGTGGTAACCCGAATTATAACTTAGTTCAAAATGAGGAATTTTCTTTAAAAATCTTCTTCAGATCCAGCAGTCGGAAAGTTTCGATATTTGGTATACAGCATCCTTAGGGGGGTGAGATTCAAGTTTGTTCAAGCTATGTCCCTAGGTCCATATTTGGGCTCACTGTGGGAGCCCGAATGATAACTTACATGTAGTTCAAAATGAGGAATTTTCTTTAAAAATCTTCTTCTTCAGATCCAGCAGTAAGAATGTTTTAATATTTGGTACCATGCAGCATTCTTAGGGGGGTGAGATTCAAGTTTGTTCAAGCCATGTCCCTAGGTCCATATTTGGACTCACTGTGGGAGCTTGAATTGTTAGTTAGTTCAAAATGAGGAATTTTCTTAAAAAATCTTCTTCAGATCCAGCAGATGAATGCTTTTGATATTTTTTATGCAGCATCCTTAGGAGGCAAGATTCAAGTTTGTTCAAGTCATGTCCCTAGGTCCATGTTTGGGCTCAGTGTGGGAGCTCGAATTGTAACTTAGTTCAAAATGAGGAATTTTTTTTAAAAATCTTCTTCTTCAGATCCAGCAGTTGGAATGTTTTGATATCTGGTGTGCGGCATCCTTGGGGGGGGGGGGGGGGGGGGGGAGATTCAAGTTTGTTAAAGCCATGTCCCTAGGTCCATATTTGGGCTCACTGTGGGAGCTTGAATTGTAACTTAGTTCGAAATGAGGAATTTTTTAAAAAAATCTTCTTCAGGTCCAGCAGATGAATGCTTTTGATATTTTTTATGCAGCATCCTTAGGAGGCTAGATTCAAGTTTGTTCAAGCCATGTCCCTAGGTCCATGTTTGGGCTCACTGTGGGAGCTCGAATTGTAACATAGTTCAAAATGAGGAATTTTCTTTAAAAATCTTCTTCTTCAGATCCAGCAGTTGAAATGTTTTGTTATTTGGTGTGCGGCATCCTTAGGGGAGGGGGGGGGGGGGTGAGATTCAAGTTTGTTAAAGCCAAGTCCCTGGGTTCATATATGGGCTCCCTGTGGGAGCCCGAATTATAACTCGGTTCAATATGAGGAATATTCTTTAAAAATCATTTTTTTTAGATCCACTTGTCAGAATCTTTGGATATTTGGTATAATCTTTTCTTAGGAGGAGTAGATGCAACTTGTTGAAATCAATTCTCTGGGTTGATATTTAGGTTACCATGTACAGGTGGGCACCCTCAGGCCCCCTGGGGTCTCTTGTTTTAGCAAAAAATGCATACTGAGAGCTTGGGGGCGGGGGGGTGGTACATCCAGGGCTATAATTCTAGTAACATCCATAATTATTACGCTTGATGAATATTGTTTATTTTTAGCTCACCTGACTGTAAGTCAGGGGGTGCTTAAATGATGACTTTCTGTCTGTCGACCATCCGTCCATCCTGTCCGGCGTGAACTTTACATTACTAACCTCTCCTCATAAACAACTGAGCCGAATTGAACCAAATTTGATATTCATGTTCCTTATCATATATGAATTCCAGTTTGTTCAAATAACGTTGCCACACCCACAGGGGGCCCCAAGCATTTCTCTGATAGCATGCATAAATTGTTTTCCAAAATTGAAAAAAAATCTTCTCCAGAACCATGTATAAGAATCTTTTGATACTTGGTATACAGCATCTCTAGGGGTGGGAGGGATAGGTTCAGGTTTGTTCAAATCAAGTCCCTGAGTTGATATTTGGGCTCCCTATGGGCACCCAAATATCAACAGTGCAACATGAGGAAATTTCTTTGAAAACCTCCTTCAGATCCACCAGTCAGAATGCTTTCATATTTGGAATGCAACATTTCTAGTGGGGTGGGGGGCAGGGGGGAGGGTAGATTGAAGTTTGTTTGAATCGGGTCTCTGGGTTAATATTTGGTCTATCTATTGAAGCCCAAAGTTTACCTCAGTGCAGTATAAGGAAATTTCTTTAAAACTCGTTTTTTTCAGATCCACCAGTCAGAATCCTTTCGTATTTGGCTTACAGTATCTCTAAGGGGGTCAGATTCATGTTTGTTCAAGCCAAATCTATGGGTTAATATATGGGCTCATTATGGGAGTGCAAATTAACTCAAAGCAACATGAGAAAATTTCTTTAAAAATCTTTTTCTTCAGACCCACTAGTTTAATGCTTTAATATTTGGTGTACAACATCTCTGGGGAGGTCAGATGTAAATTTGTTCCAGTTTGGTTACTGCCAGTCAGAACCCTTTCATATTTGGTATCGCAGGAAGGGGGTTGGGGGGGGGGGGGGCAGATTTGAGTTTGTTCATTTCAGGTCTGTGGCTTAATATTTGGGCAGTGGTGGGTTAGGTTCGAGGTTTTTCATAAATGTTTAAATCCATTCCTTAGAGCTTTTCCATAAAATTTGCCTTTCAAAGTGCAGTGACACAACAACCCTTGGAAGTTTGGCAGTACTTGTCTACAGCTGTCAGAATTGGAAGCAATCAGGAAGACCTATGCTAATAATCATCTAAAATGGACAATAGAATTATGAATAATTTCATAACATTATTCCTATGTAGTGTCCATGAACCTTGACTGACTGAATCTGACCCAAAATACTTCTCTGAACCACCTCGTCAGGTGAGCGATTAATGGCCCAGGGGGAGGGGGGGGGGGGGGAGGTAAAAATCAGTAGTTGGTGTTGTAAAAATTTAAAAAGCTGTATTGGGTAAAGGGTTAACATGTATTATCAGTATGCAACAGGGGTTCAATCATACTGACCTAATAGGATCCTGGCCCATAGCAGGTCTGAATTCTCGGAACGATTTCCGCAAGAATCCAAATGGATTCTCCCAAATTTAGAGGAACTATAAGCCCTGCACAACCCCAATTTTGAAACAAAATTGACATATTGTTTCATGGTGGTGGGGCCCTATTTATCTCGCTGTATGCTTAATTAAAACAGATTTTGTGAAAAGGTTTTGTGTGCTGATGCAGATTTTAGTTTTATTTTGGGATTTGGGTAGTTTCAAAGAAAGCTGTGAATTCTTATCCCTCCCAACTTATTGGGTAACAGAGTAGAAATTCTGTCGGAGGCAATAACAGTTTTTAAGCCTGTTTGACACAGATTGGACAGTTCTCTTCAAAAGAACAAATTTCCCATGCTTTGGACTAGACAGAAGCCAAAAGTTGAATTCTCTTGCAGAAATGACTCTTTCATCACATGAAAGAGGTAACTGTATCTTTGGTAGGGTTGGGTTTGCTCATAGGTATAACTGTTGTAAATATTTTAATTAGATTTACATGCCTCGAAAAGTTGCGCTCGGAAATTATTTAATTCCCAAAACTAAGCAGTCTTTGGGAAATATATTGTTTCAATAAACATTTGAAGAAGTCTACTGACATTTTGCATTACTGTTGAATGTTCCAGATGAATAAAGAGGATGATTTGAGGACTTTTAGAACCTAAAAATTTGTTTGACTATTGGTGTGTTTTGTTTGGGAATTCCCTTAGAAATATGAACATGTGACCAGCACTTCCCTTTCTGTTAGTTTTTCTTTTATTTGTTTCATGACCCCTGTTTAAAAATCATTAAAAGGTTGTCTGAAGGGCTATAGTTGACAAAAAATATTTGAATGCTAAATTTAAAATGATGCGACCATATTGTTTTCGCCTGAACGTTATAATGGTCGCCTATGGGAAAATATTTAGTACTGTGAAACGTATTCTTGTTTGGCTGAAATTAAACAATTGCAGGACTGAATAAACGAAAATGTTTTTTGGAGTAATGGTTGCGGAATGAAATATTTCAATACGTTGGATACTTTGGGGTTCCTTCTTACGCCTTGCGTATTGTCATATTATATTTGGCGAGAATGCCCCTTGTTTACCATAAACATTGCTCGGAAGAACTAGACTAAAACACGCAGCCTCCTTGATCGTTAGCTCTAAATGAAAGACAATCATCTTTAACGTGACTGACCGACAACAAAGTTGAAAAGTCCTACAGAACTCTAAAATATTTTGCGAGGAGACAGAAGTATATGATATACCTTCAAACGCACAGTCGGTGTAACTAAGAGGGTTCTCATGTTGTCTCACAGCGTCGGTGCATGGTTGTTGTCGTTTTAATAATGACCTTGTACAGCGTTTACTTTCAGGGTGAACAATATTTCAGTTGGCCAAGGTAGCCGTAATTGTGTATTTCTGTAGAGGTATGCGGTTGCTATAGTTAACTCTACTGAACAGGGGTGTGTTCTAGAGAAGGGTTAGATTGTACAAGAATACTATAGAGGTATAGTTGTGTCTTTTGCGGTTGAATAACACTCCTTTGATTGTACATCAACCTAAAACCCTATACTTTGCCACAGTTCAGGTGCAGGCCTAATGTTCATACCTGCTATTAGACTGGCAAGGAGTATGACTCCTAAGCGCGGAAACGAACTTCATACTCTTGGAATTTCGTTCTGTTCAACCTGATCCGACAACTTCTGTTTTTCCGAAATCATTCATCATCTTTAAATTCATTTAATGAATGCATATCGCAAAGCACCCGACCTATCAACCAGAGTGTATCTTACATATATCACAGCCTACTGTCAGTAGTATTAGTGTCACTTTATAGTAAAAATGGGTGCGCCCCCTCACCCCTAGAGTTAGCAGTACTGGGACAACCGCACACGGTGCTCAATTTTAGGATGAGTACACCGCCCGTTGCCCCCGGGGAATAAATGTGGGTCATTGGGGCAACGGCTGATTTTGAGGAAAGCACACACCATCCACTGAGGGACAAAGGTATCGAAATCTAAGTTTCAGGAAGGTAGGCAAGATTGTGATACATCACATGAAACGTATCGATGTGGAGAGATCGAAAATGAGGTGACTGCCTCTCCCCGAGGGGTATTGGGCTGAGGGACAAAGGCGGCAAAACCTAATCTTCAGGAATGTAAGCACGTGATACAGCAAATGAAAATTTCAATGTGTAGAATTCGAAAATGATCGTTCATAGGGGCATAGGGGAAAGGGCGCCCAAATCCAAGTTATAGGATACAGCAAATAAAAGGGCGTGATACGTTGCGTTTAAAAATGAACTGATTGCCTCTCCCCGATGGGTGTGGGTGAGGGTCGGACGCGTCAAAATCTAAGTTTTAGGAAGGTAGGCATGTGATACATCAAATGAAATGTCTTGATGCGTAGAGTTTTAAAAAGATTGATCGACTCATCCCGAGAGGGTAGGGTGGTACGAGGGCAGCAAATGTAAGTTTCAAAAGGTAGTCATGTCACGAATCAAATGACAGGAATTGACGTGTAGCGTTAAAAAATAAGTGGCCAATCCACCGCGGGAGGTGACAAATCTCAATGGCCCCAACAATAGCCTGCATAAAAAAATTGCCTTTCGAAACTGTGAATGCCGAAATGTTTGGTCAGAGTGTACTCACAAGGTCAGACCCAAGGAATGGCATGAATTACAATAAACCTCTACAAATCACACAAAAATCACACAAAAAATGGTAAGTCTCCTTTAGAGAGAATATTGTAAACCACCACCACCACCAAACAGCCACCCAGCAGCACCACTACCACCAATACACCACCAAGTATCCAGCACCAATGCCTCCTTTCTCACCCCCATCCTCCCACCCTTCTCACTCTTCTTATCACCCCTCCTCACTTCTCCTCCCCTCGTCACCCTCTATTCGCTCCCATCATCCTCATTCCTCCTCATTTCCCTCCTCCCATCCTTACTCCTTATATCTCATTCTCCTCACTTCTCTTCCTCACTCCTCCCTCTCGATACTGTTCCTCCCCTCCTCAGTCCTCCTCACTGAGGAGGAGGAGATTATGAGTGAGGATGAGGAGTAACGATGATGAGGAGTGATGCTGATGAGGTTAAGGAGAAGGAGAGAGGAGGGGATGAGTAAGGAGAGTTGAGGAGGAGAAGTGGGGAGGAGTAAGGAGGGGAAGTGAGGAGAAGGACTCAGAAGGGGGTGTGAGGAGGAGAAATGAAGATGTGGAAAGAGGAGAACAGAGGAGGAGGAGTCATTCGTGCTGAGTAATTGGTGGTGCATTGGTGGTAGTGTTGCTGCTGCTTGTGGTGGTTTTGTGGTGGGGACCATGGTAGTGGTGATGGTGTGGTGGTGATGGTAGACTAATTGCTGTAGTAATCCCCCAAAGGAGAATTTACCATATTTTAAAATCTCAGTGCTTGTACAGTGTTTTGTCATTTTATACCATTCCTTGGGGCTGACAGCAGCTGATTAGGCCAAACATGTCAGCATTCACAGTTTCAAAAGTCAATTTATTTTCTATGCAGGCTATCCCTGGGGCCATTGAGACTCGTCACCCCTCGGAGATGGTCGGACACTTATGTTTTTGAATGCTACACATTGAGTCATTTAATCTGATGGGATGACTACTTTTTGAAAACTTACATTGTTGCCCTCGCCCCCACCCAACACCCTCACCCCTCGGGATGAGTTGATCGCTTCGTTTTCGAACACTACGCATCAATACCTCTCATTTGCTGTATCACATACCTAGATTCCTAAAACGTGGATTTTGACGCTCTCGACCCACCAAATCGGGGATGGGGATCATCTCATTTTCGAACTCTATGCGTCAGACCTTTCATTTGCTATATCACATACCTACATTCCTAAAGCGTGAGTTTTGGCGCCCTTTTCCCTCAACCCCACTATCTCTGGGAGATTACCTCATTCTATACATTGAGATCCCAGCCACTCGGGAGAGTAATCACCTCATTTACGAACTCTACGTGTCACGGCCTTTGATTTGATGTATCACATGCCTCTCTTCCTAAAACTTAAATTTTGATGCCCTTGTCCTTCAGGGGGTGGTATGTGCCGTCCTCAAAATCAGCCGTTGCCCCAACGACACACATCCATTCCCCGGGGGATAGGGAGTTGGGACTCATCCTAAAATTGAGTACCATGTGGGATTGTCCCAGTGCTGATAAACCCTAGGGATGAGAAGGCGCGCCCATTTTGACTACAAAGTGGCAGTAATACTACTTATGTTACACACAATTTGCCAAGAATCACTCTACTCAATCAGCATATTTGTACATAAAAGTTAAATGTATGATTTTAATAACTAACTATAGCAGAAGTAAAGTCTCTCCTGACTTAATTTGTTGTTGTATGTTTGTTGTATGTGTACAGTCACCTATTGTTAATGTCGGGCTGTAAAGGTGGACAATCCCTTTTCTGTGGATGCCAAACGCCATTAGGGCCTTTCTGGGGATTCCTGTTAAAGTCTTCCGAACTTTATCATTAGAAGTCCAGACATTTTGTTAATAGTGTGCATGCGAAAATCAGTATCCCTCATGTCTCCCAGAAGTCATTTGAGTCTGAAAAACATTCAAGAGATATGTGGATGACATATCCGGCATATCAAGGAGACAGCCTGCTGCGACACCAGGGATTTGCCTAAGTGTGATCACTAGGGTCCAGAATCAGTTCAGACCTCCTGGCAGAGCTGAGAAAAAAATCATAGTGCAGATCATCAAATGGCTACAGCATAGTAAGCTCATTAAGCCATTTCCATTTTTACAACACCATGCATATACTACAGTACCATCGGTACAGCTCTGCAAAGCAACTCCATGAAGCAACTGGAGCCGCTGTATCCAAACAATCAGACAGCGACTCCACAATGTTGAACAACGAGCATGAACACAGACAATTCGTGCTCTTCTGCAGGGATGACACAGACAATAGAGGGTTGAGTTGTACAGTCCAACGCCTATTTACATATGATATCAAATTCCTTCTAAACTGTTTTGATAGACGTATCAGAATATGAAGAAGGACCAGTGGAATATTGGCTGATGTTAATGTGGATGTCAATGTGGCAGAGCATTGCCGTTACGGTTGTGGCTCAGTAACTGTATAGGTGGTGTCAGTTTGGATGACTGCAACGAGAATGAAAATGAGAATGGAAAATAGTACAGAAATGAGGTTCTGCAACCTTTTGTGTGGCCGTATGTAAGGATAGTAAGCGCAACCATTATTCTAACGGATGATAATGCGCGGCCCCCATCAAGCTTTATTGGTGACCAATTAAGTGGAGGGGAAAAGTAATTACCTGGATATACTGTCTAGCATGCACACCCAACTTTAGCCCCATAGAGCATGCATGGGTCAGGTTCCAGACTACAGGACAGTCCCTTCCATTCAGCCTTTAAGAACGCAGGTAAACTAGTGCTGATGAATATGAATAGTACAATCTGCTACAAGAGACAAACCGAAACTACTAAAACAATGAGAGGGACATACTACAAACTTAACCTGCTTCTCTTGATATGAATAAATTGTTTTTGATAAAATTTACTTGCCCAGCGGTCAGTTTAAAATCCTAAGAAGAGGGAGTGACTCACCCTCACTTTCCTTGACGTCATCATTCATGATTACACACAGGTAATACCAAATGAAAGAATTAGGAGAAAACGTCTAGCTGTACCGTGGGGAGTGATTACAACTGTTCAGTTTCCTCCAATTTACCCTTTACAGATGAGTATGGGTGATTCTTAGCAAACTGGGAGTAGTATATAGAGGATATCGACGCTGTTTTATTGAATATCGTTAAGCGCTCGTGAAAAATAAAACTTTCAGGTCCACATGAATAAGATAATTCCCGATATTAATTGAAACTGCGTAGATTTTCTCTTTATTATAAGCCACGTGGCATTTTACTGTGCAGTATTTAGCCCAATTTGGCTGTAAACAGTTTCAAGACAATAACAGAAGCTGCTGATCGTTCCCTCAAGGCGACGTTCAAACCGACGTCATGTGCCGAAGCGTAACGTCACTTAGGAAGCTACTGAACATCGTTCCATCGGGGCCCCGTAATGCGGCGTAGTGTGCCGTCATTTATGAAGCTCCTGAGGAATATTTCTCGACATCTATCGAGTAGAAAAAAGGTCGCTCATAAATTTGACCAAATCATCAGTATCTCCACCTTCTTGGTCTTACTGGTAGCGTTCTACATTACTTAAGAAAGTTGAAACTTTTAATTCAAACTTGTTTGGGTACATTTTATTGGATTGTACAGATATGTGTTCTGAAATAGACTTAAACAAACTAAATCTGTAACAACGAATCGGCAGCTGCTTCTACCTGTGCCTGAAACATGCAGTCTCGCTTATAAATGAAGCGTTTGTTATCAGTGAGGTGAACGGTACTTGAAAAATTATTATCTAGGGCTTGCGAAAAGTTTTAGAAAGGCCGTTGAAAGGCCATTCTTGCAAACAATTTCAGTTCCAGATTTGGCTTGCATTCAAGGGACGTAATCTTCGTTATTTTTCGATCGCCCATCGAACGTAACAAGTCGCTCTCTTTGTTCTAAGAATTGTGGATGGTGCATAGCGTCCAAATTTTGGTTTGAGCCACAGATTAGTTTTTTTTTTATCGCAACTCGCATCGTTTGAAATTCGTGTGGTGCATTGGTATCAGTGGTGGCTGATCGAAGATTCCATTTGGGTGCTCCTACATAGTTCCACTCGGTTGTTGCGGTTCTCGTCATTTGACTTTGGATGCAAGGAAAGAGTGACTATGCAATTGCTCGCCGGAAAAAAATTCGACAACTCAGTTTGGAATGCGAATATGCTCCCTAAAAAAATAAATACGCTCTTAAAAATACACGCTTAGTCAAATGTGCCAAAACGGGGAGAAAAAAACCCAGTTTTGACATGTCTGAAAATCTCATAAAGTCGTATCTTTTATGAGGAAAGTTTACTTGAATGCAGCGCTTGTTATCTGTGTACCCTGCAGTATCCAGTCGCGGTGGATTGGTCGTGATGATGAGCAGTGATGTCTACGCATGCGCTTACCGGGTAATCACAAATTATTATTAGCAAAATTTGAATTAATGAATCACCGGTTTGTACATGGAGCTTCATTAATTAAATTGATTATTCCTGTAATTAGTGTTTGAGATCTAATATTACTGCGGCCGTGGAAATGGAGCCCGTGCAAAGTGACCAGTTCACGGCGGTCGTGGTGCAATGTTATAAAACTTTCTTCCAGCGCCGTGTCTTTCAACCTTGCCTTGGATATAGTTGGATTCTAAGTTTGTTTTGATGAAAATTTGAAAGGTCGAATTAAACATTTTGAAACTTTGTCTAATGTGATAGTTCTAATAAACTTCGTCTTATGTGATTTTGATTCAGTTATAAATCCGTTGATATTTATATTCACTGTCAAAGCAGATGATAAGTGTATTAATACAGTTGTCTGCAGTGAGATAGGGTTTGAACACCGATATTTCAAAGGCCTCAGTTGAACAGACATCTGCCTTGCCTCGAATTTAACAACCCCAGTTCAAGTAAGTGGGTGGGGTGGCGCCTGTTTTAGGCGGGGTTTCCATTTCTCATGAACCGACAAAGTAGTGTGCGCAATGTTTGAGGAAGGAAAGCATTCCAGTTGTAAAGTGTGTAGCTACTCCTGTTTTCTCAAAACCATCCGACGCGAACAATGGTACGTGGGCGGGAAGCCAAATACAATTAAAACACACAAAGATGATATTTAAGCCACCAGTCAGCTGGGAAGACATAATTTGTGGGAACAGATTTAGTGTTCCCATCAAGTTATACCCGGTGCTTCAGTAATTAAATTCCTGATGATTATTCCTATAATTAGTATTTGGAATCTAATATTGTGTCCGTGGAAATATTGCCCACCCGTGGAAGGTGACCAATCCACGACGACTGTATTCTGTATAGAGATCTGTGCCTCTATCCGTGTTAGGTGAAGGGTGAAAGAACCTTGGTGTTTGAACATGGAGGTGCATCGGCAGAAATTCTACTTGTGCTTCTGTTGGTTTTATAACACAACTCCACGCGTATTAATTGGGTAGAAATTTATTCCGGGGGTTTTTTGGTAAGAAACATATCTCCACGTACTGTTTAAAATGTAAAACCAACAAACGTATAGAAGTGCAGTCGCCGTGGCGTAGTCGTAATCCGCGCGTGGGCAATGATGCGTTTACCAGATAATAAAAATCATCATCAGCAAAAGTTTAATTAATGAAGCACCGGATTCTGCTCGGTGTTTCATTAATTAAATTTTTGCTGATTATTCCTATAATTGTCTTTGGAATCTAATATATCTACGACTTCGGGCCCAATACGAGGGCGGTGACGGCTACCAGCCTATTTCAATCTGATCAGCCAACTTCCACCTCGAAATATTAAACATTGCTATTTGCCACTCATATAGCTCGGTGTAAACAGGGAGCAAACACAGCATTTTGAGGCTATTACTTAAGGAAGTCCTATGTTGAGTGTTGTCCCGTGCTCGTGTTGGGTTTGGAGTAAGTCTTCTCTTTTCTTTACTGTATTGTTTAATACAATATCTAATTTAACCAGTACATTGCATAAAATGATCTGTACATCATAACCATGATTACCAACTGCACAATGTACTAAAACTTAATATCTGGATTGTAACATACTGTAAAATACATCTCGAGAGTTTATAAGTTCTGTTTTATTGAGTGGAAACGACCTTGTAAAAGCTTTAAGTTTATTGTCGAATCCACGCCCGTTATATTTATGTATGCAATTATTTGAAATTTGAAATAAAATATTGTTTAAACTAACTAATATTATTGCGTACATGGAAATACTGCCCACTCGTGGAAAGTGACCTGTCCATGGCAGTCGTACAGTAAAAACAACAGAACAGACGAACAAACCGAACGAGAAAACAAACAAACGAACGAACAATTTGAAAATAATTATACACAAATACCTCCCGCTACAGAGTATTGCTTTCTTTTGAGGTGACTGATGTAATACATTCATCTTTAATCCATTTCAGAGAACGTAAGCGAAAACTGCAGAAAACAATTTGCTGACATGGACCTGTTGGTATCTGATATAACAGAGAAGGTGGCATATAATATAAATGGAACCATCGGAACTATCTACAGACTGGATGTTGTAAACAAAACAGTTGGAGACCTTGGGAAAGATTTATTGGTGTTGAATAGTTCTGTAGTAAATCTGTCAGATAGGATAGCAGTAATCGAAGATATGCTGCAGACAATAAGACGTGAAATGACAGTCTTCAACAAGTCTACGACTGGAATACAACGGAAGCTGGAGAGCGGCTGTTGTCAAATTGCAAATCGTCGACCCCTACTTATCAATCGGCGTCCTTTGCCAACAATTCGATATCCTGGGATTGCCCCAACTCGCCTGTCAAGATTTCGGAAAATACGAAAGCCTACATTCACGAGATTCAGTTCTAGTACCCGTCTGTCAAAACGACCGACACTACGTCCAACCCCATCCGTGAAAACTAGGCGTATTTCTAGTTTCAGCCTCTCTAGAAAACGTAAGCTGAATAGACGTGTGGGAAGACGTTCTATATGATTATCGCCTACAGAGCTTTTTGACTACACGGCTGCTCACTTCCTCCCCATATAAATACCAACAACTTTCCGACTGCCTTGTAAATCGACATTTTGAAAATCAGTTTAGAAACCTGCTCTTCCTGTTTTGGAGACTATCAAATGTTTTGTATAATTAATGTTTTAGAGACAGTTGGAAAGCATATTATAAATTCTCCAAACAGTCAAAGCATTTTATTCATTCATTGTGTCCTTTTAATCATCTTTTGGAACTTCGAACAAGAAACAATAACCCAGATATGTCACTTTATGTGGACCATTGTTTTTATTGGGTGACAACTCAATGTTTTTTCGTGAGTTGCTATCTCAAAATGCACTGCGAGTGCACCCATTTTTCTTCTTATTTTAATACCTATTCACTCAGTATTTGCCGGAATTTGGAAAAATCAAGTACACTTGAACCCCCCCCCCCACCAACACACACACACACACACACACACACACACACACACACACACACACACACACACACACACACAAACTGGGCCTATATAGGCAAACTTAACTTATAGGTAAGTTTGACTTATTGTACAAGCATTAAAAAAAAAACGGTTTCTTAATTAATGTACACTTCACCTTTTACCAAACATTTTTATCACTTTTGCGGGCGTTCCTAGCACATTAACGATGTTTTACCGGGCGTTGAAACCTCGTAATGCTCAGCTAGTACAAGTGACGTGACGTGTTGGGCTGTTATTGACCATAACGGCCCGACAAGTCAATAACAGCCCGACACGTCTACATATAGACAATGGCGTCACATCTCTCCGCCGATCAATAATATTTTTCCCAGATTACCATTTCAATTCGGATTTTTAATTTGTAAACATTTGTTTCAAGTGCTTCCCTGTGTGTCAGGGATAGATAATGCAACAAATATAGGAGGCGATACGCACAAAGTAAGTAATGAAATTTTTGATGAATAAAATCGTAGTCAAAAGTTCACGTTTCAAAGATATATTTCATCATCTGACTTTCCAAATTTCGCCGTAGACTGATCAGACGATAGTCATGCTACCCGGTTTGTTTGTCAACAAATCCGACGATAGTTTCGCTGTTTTTTTTTCATTCGAAAACGTCAAACTTCATTTATTTATCTTATTTCATCTATAATTTAATTGCAATATACCCGCTTTACGAAAGTGCCAATAACAGAAATAATATGACTTTGTCGGGCATTACAGTGTATCAACGACTCAACAGAAATGGTTAACAGCCCTGAGCTTATTAGCGGCCCTCGACTTCGTCTCGGGCCGCTAATACACTCTTGGGCTGTTAACAATTTCTGCTGAGCCATTAATACACTGTACTGCCCTTCAAAATCATGTTATTGTTACATGAAAGGCAAACGACACTTGCAAACAAAATTATTGAATAACTAATTTTTGCTTTTTTTGCGTCAAATCTATAGCTTATAACCTCTCATTGGAACGAGCTCAATGAGCTCGTTCCAATGAGGGGTCATAAGCTATGTTTTTGAGACAAAAAATTACAAAATAATTAAAATCCAGTGGTGACGTTTATGAATCGCGCTGGCTAAACAGTTTCAGAAAAGAATGACTTTTTGCTGACGAAGATATTTGAGCTGCAACTTTTATACAATTTGGTAAATATTGCAGTGCTTTCTCACTATAAGCTATTAGTTTATTAGGTAATTTCACACTGCTGCAATATGTTTGATGTGTCATTGCGACCGATGCGCCGGGAATTCTCACACTACATGCGAAAAACGCGTGATACTGTTTCCGAAACTACGCGGAAATTGCCCATCTACTTTTAATTGCAAGTGAAGTCCCTACCAACAATATTTTTGAATGGGTGGACAGTATTCTAATAAAATACTCAACAGATCAGGACACTCATAGAAAAAAATTAATGTTCTTGTCCGAATCGATTAAACTGGTGCACGGAGTTAAAACAGAGTAACCCAATCCATCCCTTGGCCCTTAATATTACTCGCCCAAAAAAGAAAGTGTGCATTGCAGAAATTGATCAAACTCCAAAAAAATAATTTCGTAGGTGTAAAGAGTGTTAACCTGTTCATGAATAAGTTATATTGAACACAAAAACAGCTTTCCCCGTTAAAATTGCATTAACGTTAAATGACGTGCTGCACGTTTGTGAAAAGGCATTTTTTGCACGTGGAGAGACCGAAAATTCATGCAGCAGTGTGAATCCTAGGGTATTTAAACACTAAAGTAAGGCCTTCCTATCGTTCACATTCAAACTTGCGCTGCTGTTAAAACGATTCCACATTAGCACGCCAAGATTGACAATGAATCAACGTCTCCTTGCCCTGGGTATGATTAGAGCTGGCAGAACACACAGAGAGGTTGCCCAGCATTTGAACTGCCACCGTAACACTGTAGACAGGCTAGTCCATCGACATGCACAACATGATGACGTTCGAGATCGACCCCGCTCCGGGAGACCCCGAGTTACCACCCCTGCACAAGATCGGTATATCCGTGTCGTCCATCTCCGGAACCGGCAACAAACGGCAACGACGACAGCCAGGAATATCCCTAACCTGAGACAGATACATCCTCAAACAGTAATCAACCGGCTGAGAGAGTATGACTTACGTCCCCGAAGACCTGCAATTCGTCCGATTTTGACGTTACGTCATCGTCGTGCTCGACTGCAGTGGTGTAGACAACATCTCAAGCATCCCTTACACTGGTGGCGACGTGTTTTATTCACAGATGAATGTCGTTTCCATCTTTCATCATCAGATGGCCGCCAGAGAGTGTACAGACGTCGAAACGAACGCTACGCAGATCCATGTGTCGTGAAGCGAAACCGTTATGGGGGAGGGTCTCTCATGGTGTGGGGTGGCATCACTGCCCGTAACAGAACTGAACTGGGCATTATTGATGGCAATCTTGTGCAGCCAGATATCGAGATGAAGTGCTTACACCTGTTGTTGTCCCATTTCTGCAACGTCACGGCCCCGGCATCATTCTACAGCAGGACAACACCCGACCCCACGCAGCTTGTGTTGTTCAACAGTATCTGCAGCAACAACAAGTGGATGTTCTTCCCTGGCCCGCAAATTCGCCCGATATCTCACCCATTGAGCACGTATGGGACGAAATGAAACGTCAGCTACGCCGGCTTCCCCATGCACCGTCAACGCTTGTGGAACTCCAAAGACAGCTTATTAGAATATGGAACAACATCCCACAACACTTCCATGCTAACTTGTTCGCTTCCATGAGGCGTAGATGCACAGCAGTAGTCGATGCAGACGGAGGTCATACCAGATATTGAGTGTGTGACTTTTGTGTTTGACCCTTAGTGTCTTTGACTCTCCATGGCACCAAGAGTATTCGTCGTAGCGTAATGAAATTTCTCGTGTTGATCACACATTGATTCATCTGTGATTGAATAAAATTTCCATGAATAAAAATGATATATATCTTTTTTTAGTGTTATTTTTTAGCATGCACACTTTCTTTTTTGGGAGAGTATATTTTCGCAATAAATCTAAATATTAAATGCCTACTTTATCCCATTTGGATTTTTAATTTTTTCTATAACCAGCGCATGAGTTTTGTTTTCGTGGCATTTTTGCTTCTATAAAGTACGTGACGACAGTTATCATCCATGACCAGAAACACATATCACATCCAACGTTCGAGTGTATAAGCAGACTTCTTGGATGATGCGATGATTAGCACGATACTGGAAAAGCTTCGCAAAATGTTACCAACCCTCGCATCGTCCCAGTGTTCCTTCGGCGTGCAAAAAACATTCAGCAGCAGCAAAAAATCGTAAGTGCTAAACCAATGCAAGAGCGTTGGGGAGTATGGCAAATACTTTCCACTGCTTGATGACTCTCGCAAGGTACTCTGGTTTTCTCTGTGTGCTTAGTTGTCTCGTAGGAAGGGCTAAACAATAAAATACCAATCGGAGGACGGCTGGTGGGATGGTGAGGGATTGGAAGCGACACAATCCCGCGTGTACATAAACTGAAAAATCTTCACTGGCGCGTTTGTCTGTAACAGCTCTTATTCTTGCCTGAAATTTGTAAATCGATAACCATCCATGAATTATTAAACAATGTCAGTTTATTCTAAGTCAGTTAAACGTTTCGATATGAGTCCATGCCATATAAACTTTGGAAAATAACGGGAGTGGCTTCAGAGCGATCGTTGCGGCCGATTCACGGACGCGTTGCAGAGATCTGAAAGGTCCTGCATAAACATGACTAACCTTTGCCTTGAGGCGCCAAGCGCTCCGGATATTTCAGACGCACCACAGCAGTGTGAAAGGATTTTCAGTACTTTATATGCACATTCAAAGAACGAAGAAGCGGTACTAAATACGTGTACTTATACGTCAAATTGAACTCCAATTTTGGCGTGACACTACACGCTGGCCATAGTGTCTGCAACAAATTTCGGATTCACTGGCGTAAACACACAACTACAGCTGTGGTCAGTCTTCATTCATTAATATCGTGTAAACAAACTTATTATATGTCCACCACAAATAGCCCCTCAATACCACTATATTTCGAGCATCAAATCCAGCTCTCCGGAAAACAAGAGTGTCAAGTTTTCCAGATCATTATCATGCCTGTCTCCAACGATGCGCACGTGAATAGACTATTTCTACTGGTGACCTATAAATAAATCTAGAACAAAAGCACAGAACACAAACACGAGTGTCTCCTCATCAAACTTCGTTGACAAACATTCCAGTCTAGGTCTTTTTGAAAATGCTGTGCTGAACAATGGCAAAATAACAATTAACAACTATTTTCAAGATGCGAATCCATCAAAACGTAGGGGAATCTGTGTTATCGAAAGCGATTCCGATTGAAATTCAAGTCTTGCCTCCATTGTTTTGAATTTTAAGTTTCAGGTTCGACACGAACGTTCGATATTACTACGCGTTTGGGACTCCCCAATTCCATAAATGGGTAATGGTTATTTGGCTAATACAATTCTTGTTGTATTTGATTTTCAGGTGTTGTGATCAGTTTAAAATACTAATTGTCATATAATAAAGAAATTACTACGCCTACGGCATCTCGTTTGATCTGACCGATCTCATCTCGTCAACGAGACGAAATACAACAACACAGATCAACTGACTGTCGTAGTAATCTGTATTTATCAAATAATAATCGTGATGTCATGAAAGATGCAGTAAATGAAGTCTCGGTGAGAAACATTTCTTGCGCTGATTCAAAGAAAGTGAATATTTATGATAGTTTATGATATTTTTACTTTCAGTGTGATGGAACAATTTCAGTTGGTCGGAAACCAAACCGCATCCAATTGAATAAACAGATAGGCGATGGACAATTCAACTGATAGACTGGGCCCAGGCCGTAACAGCGTCAGATTCGTTTAGAAATCTCACTGGTGTGAAACAATCTTCCTATAATGCCCAAAATTACGTTGTTAAATGCAATTTCTAGAGTTGTGTGACAATGATAGGTTATCGCTTTCGCATCAATCCCATTCTCTAATGTGCATTCCCGGACCGGCAATGCATGGATATGAATGACATCTGCCACTCTTTGGACTACAAAAGTCGGCATGTCCTCGAATCCCGGCTCCCATTCAGTGAAATTATACAGATAGAGGGTTTCCAAGGGAACCCTCACTTTTTGTCAGTAAATCATCGGGGACATTTATTCCAAACCAAAAAAGTTCTCCTAGTAAAGGACTGGACAAGGGCAGATTGTAGTGTAGAGAGAATTCAGGACAATTGCCCTTGCCCATGCCCCTGAGAGTTGACAAAACTGAAAAGAAAATAAGACACTTCTTTCATGAAAATGAACCTTCAGCTGCCATCAAGCCTCAACAGAGCCTTATAAATAGTGAATGTAGGAAAATTTAAAAATTCAGACCGTTTCGGTATTCAATGATTCGGTATGCCCATGATAACGGTATCGGTTCGGGTTTTCGGTATATTGCCCATCTCTGTTTTGGAGTTACGACAACGCAAATAACTTCAACATAGGGAAAACACATCTTTCAGCTTGAAGCACACCTATAACCCATAACCTTAGCACTTACAGAGACCAAACTTCGCTGGTCACCATGACAATATTTCTCGAGCATTGCCAAGTTGCACGACGACTGACGGAAGACATTTGGAGTCACTGTGCAAATAACGCTTTAAAATGGAAAAATAACCCTTACATGTGTATCACCCTATTCACAGCCATAATAATATCACCTGCAGGGACAGAACTTCATGTGTCGCCGCAAGTTTGTTTTGTTCAAAACGTTTGTGGTAACAATGCAAATTAGATCAAGAAAGTATAATACCACTTTTAGCTTTGGACAAGCTTACAACGATCACAATACACATCGGCGGTTGACAACAGAATAGTGTTGCCCACCCTCTTGTAGTTGGTCGTGCTTCGTTGAATGACTTGTGGAAATTCGCTTTGCGATTTCAAAACCACCTAGAACAATGTATTTACTTTTCAGGGTCAGTTTTTCGTTCTGTCATTTGTTCTCCAATTGGCAATTCAGAGTACAAAGTCATTCTCTCCGTAATATACCGACATTTTGTTTTTTAAAGATTCTTTCGGTCGATTTTCTCCCGCTGTGAAACAGCTTTAAGAATAAATATCTTTACACAGATTTTTATGTTACGCGCAATTTTATCAAAAATAGAAGAGCAGTGTCTGATGAAGCGATATCGACGATAAATTGATTGTTCAGCAATAGCAAGGATACTGGGAACTGAATTGGGAGTGGGAGAAGAGATCCTAAGAGATTCGGGGACCAATACTATAACAAATTCACAATGGCATTTTTTTCTGAATTGTAATTTTCTACCTATCAATATAAATCGCTAAAATAAATCATTAGCATTTCAAAAGACGTGGCAATTTACCTACAGGTAAATTGTCGCGCCTTTTGAAACACTAATAATCCATTTTGAGTAAATCGAAAGTAAGAAATATGTAAACAAAGTCTTCACGTTTGGAATTTACTCCCAGGCAGCCTGTCGCTGTGTTTTGAAGAATTGTGATGCCCAAGCATTGTTCGTGGATATGTGAAACACTCTATGAGTTGATTTCATATATTTTACATGTTCCATACATCACAACCTTCATTTGTGATGTATAATTTGTGTATATTTAACTTGAATTTAAGGAATATCAGAGGTGGGAATTTCAAAATAAACAAAATCCCATTACTAATATAGCACCTTAAAGTTGTAAACACGGAATATCCATGAACTTTTTTGCATGATGCAAGGTTGACAGAAACAGTTTATATATGTTCAGTTAATCCGCGACATACAATGACGTCTTTCAAAGGAACACGCGCAGTTTTCCCGATAATACTCCAGCCAAGAGATACTCGAGCGAATTATGCTTTGAAGAACCCGCTGCAATCGGGTCCATTTCTAAACGCACAACGTGTAATCGCATCTACCGCATACCGTGGTGGAAACAGAGTTTCGTGTGTGTTATTATTCAGCCGATTCAATTCTAAAAAACCCAATCCATTCGCGATTCTATTGCCCGATGTGATACCAGAACAGATTCAAACTCAAATTTCCGATTTGCCGGACCCGACATAAGTAACATACTATTAAAAAAAGTAGGGGATATTTGATAAAAGTTAGATATATGAAGAAATAAATTTATATTTTCATCAAAAAGACAGTTGAGGCAATGCACTATGACATCTGGTGGATAATTTCAGCGATAGTTGGGTGTCTGACAAGCATGCGTTCTACGCCCTGAGCTGTAGAAGACATGGACGGTCAGTCGGAGAATTTCCCACATTCAGTCCAAGACCACAATACCTTGTAAATTCTCCTGTGTCCATGTGCTGTGCGGGGGTATGCTACAGTCCAGGTTTTACAAGTAAAACCGTCTAGACTCAATACATTGGATGTTATACAAGTAAATAAAAATAATCACGGTAAAAAACCAAATCACGACAAACGCAGTACTGAAAACGAGATTGCGAATTTCACAACTACTTACAAAAATATGTTTTTTGAAACAAAACAGATGTTTGAAACCTGAAACAAACCCAACTGCATGTACTGGCAATCTCTACTCATTTGCATAAATGCACCATTCACAGCTACACATCAAAATGGAACTCTTCTACGTTTCGCCAGAGGATTAGAGAGATTGTTGGACTGGCGGAGCCACTTGCTGCATTTTCCTAACTTTCGGTCAACACAGAGTTGAAAAAAATATATATGGTACTGATATTGTTTGGATACGAGAAAACCAGTAGTTCATAGTTTAAAAAACTAATGAATCTTAACCGGATTTTGCCAAGCAGAAAAACAAGGATTTCTTTTCATAATCGGTTTTGAAATGCGCCTTTGTACTGTTCAAAACAATATGGAAATGCACAGCTTCGTAAATAGAAACACTATATAATATTTCCAGACACACAACTATAAACAATTAAAAGAGGTACAGTTGAACTGAAAATGTCATTATGTGAGAAGGGAAAGATGGAAACCAAAAACCTTTGGCACGAGATGAAAGAGCACTATTAGGAATGTTCCCGAAAGAACCACATAGATTCACTAAGCAATTACAGTACGTTCGACGTGGATTGACCACTTTTCACGAGTGGGCAATATGTCCACGGATGCAATAATATTAGACACAAAACACTAATTATAGGAATAATCACCAAAATGTAATTAACGAAGCTTCGAGTAAAACCAGTTGCTTCATTAATTACAATTTTATTGCTGCTGATTTTTATTACCCGGTAAACGAATGCGTAGACATCACTGCCCACGCGTGGATTACGACCATCCACGGGGACTGTACTGTATCAAATTAGGCTCTTCCCTCTGGGAAAGACTATTGTTTTTCTACGGATTATTATTTTTTAGTCTTCTCCCTCTGGAAAAGACTTTTGTTGTTTTTCTACGGATTATTATTATTTTTTTTTTTTTGGGGGGGGGGGGCAGGGGAGGGGGGTATTTTATTTTTTCCACACATTTTGTCCGTACGATTCAGAAGCCATTTTCGAGCCGATTTTCTCACAATTTTGCACACACATAGATGGGCACAAAGACTAAAAATGTACTAAGGCGGAATTTTCAATTTAACCCATATTTCGTCAGAAATGGCAAAAAACTGTCAAAATTGGGGTTTATCGGCACTTTCTCGAAACACGTCTTGTAGATTTTTTTTAAACATTCATCATTGCTAGACCTGCCTGTGACACGACCATTGATACACAAGAGATATTAGGCGATGCATATGGTAACCCTCCACAGGCTGCCAAACATCGAACTATTGACGAAATGGGCTGTTTTGGGGCCCCCACAGCACACAAACGATACACGAGAGATAAACATAACTTCCTTTATTGGAAGTGGAATTCACCGAGGATCATTTTTCTAAGTAATAAGGGTGTTCTGAAAACCAAGCGTTAACCCGTTTTGGGCTGGTTAAGCAGCAATACACCCCCCTAAAAAAAGCTCAAAAATTCATGTTTTCCGTGGATTTCTCTAAACGAGTCTTGTAGATTTTCAAGAAAAATTGGTCACTCCCAGCTCTTGGTGTGACATTACACGTTGCATGGATAAAATATTCCGGTCAGCATTAGTTAACCCTCCGCGGGTTGCTAAACGTAAAATTTGTGATAAAATGGGCTGTATTTGGACACCAACAGCACCTACTGGGTGTACCACCGAGAATGGTACCTTCTTTTATCGGACGCAAAATTGATGGGGAAACATTTTTGTGAGTGTAAGGATATTCAAAAGTCAAAGTCTTAACCCATTTTGGATTGGTTAAAGAGATAAACCCCTTAAAAGCTTAAAATTCCCAATTTCTGTGGATTTCTGTAAAAGCAACTTGTAGGTTTTCAAGAAAAATTGACTATTCGCAGGTCTTTGTGTGACATTACAAGTTGCATGGACAAAACATTCCAGTGGACATTTATGAACCCTCTACAGAGTGCTAAGAATCGTAATTTTGTTGAAATAGTCTGTTTTCGGCCACGCACAACACCCAATGCATACCCGAGAGATAAACATAATCTACTTTGTTGGAAGTGGAATTCACCGAGGACCAAATTTGTTAGTAATAAGGGTATTCAAAAAACCAAGCATTAACCCCTTTTGGGATGGTTAATAGCAATACCCATCAAAAGCTTTAAAAAATCATGTTTTCCCTGAATTTCTTTACAAACATCTCGTAGGTTTTCAAGAGAAAATGGCCAATGATAGGTCTTGGAGTCACATTACCAGTTGCATGGATAAAATATTCAGGTAAGCATTTGTTAACCCTCCATGGGCGGCTAAATGTCAAAATTTCGAAAAAATAGTCTGTTTTTGGACACCAACAGCATCAAATGGGAATTGCGCAGAGAAACATAACTTATTTTACCGGACGCAAAACTGATAGGGAAACATTTTTGTAAGTAATAAGGGTATTCAAAAATCGAGGTCTTAACCCATTTTTGACTGGAAGAGGAGATATACCCCTTGAAAGGTTAAATTACAGTTTCTGTGGATTTCTCCCCAAAAGTTCTCAGGGACAATTGACCATTCGCAGGTCTTGGAGTGACCTTACCAGTTGCATGGACAAAATATTTTGGTAAGAATTTTTTAACCCTCCAGAGGCTGCCAAGCATAGAAATTTTGAGAAAATGGGTTGTTCTTGGGCACCCATAACACCCAATGTGTGCCTGCGAGATAAACATAACCTCCTTCATTGGAAGTGGAATACAACGAGGATAATTATATCCCACGCAACGAAGTTGCAGGGGTATAATGTTTTTGACTGGTCCGTCCGTCAGTCTGTCAGTCCGTCAGTCAGTCCTACTTGTTTTCCGGACTTTTTTTCTACACGCTTCCAGATATTGAGCTGATTTTTGGTATGTTAGTCTGACATGGTGGCCTACAGATAAAGTTTGCATTTTGTCCCGCTCTACAGATTTTTAACGAAATTACGGCCCTTGAACTTTGAAAAGTTCATCAAAATTACAGTTTTGCGGACTTTTTTCCTACATGCTTCCAGATATTGAGCTGATTTTTGGTATGTTAGTCTGACATGGTGGCCTACAGATCAAGTTTGCATTTTGTCCCGCTCTACAGATTTTTAACGAAATTACGGCCCTTGAACTTAGAAAAGTTCATCAAAATTACAGTTTTCCGGGCTTTTTCTCTACATGCTTCTAGATATTGAGCTGATTTTTGGTATGTTTGTCTAACATGGTGGCGTTGGTATCATTAAATCGTAACATGGCTCCACATTTCAATTAAAATTAATTCTGCTTGAATTCTTTCAGTACCGTTGAAACTACGGAACACTGTTTTCTGCAGTATTCCTAGAATCTATGTTTATTTTTAAAAACTGATTAGAGCTTGAAATAGCAAGGCGCGTGAGGTATGTGAGCGTGCTCACTAAGGTTCTATATTTTTTGTAAGTAATGAAGATATTCACAAAACCAAGCATTAACCCGTTTAGGGCTGGTTACAGAGCGATACCCCCCAAAAGGTTTAAAATTCAAGTTATCCAAGGATTTCTCTAAAAACATCTCGTAGATTTTCAAGAGAAAATGGCCATTCTCAGATCTTAGTGTGACATTACAAGTTGCATGTACAAAATATTCCAGCAAGCATTTGTTAACCCTCTGCAGGTTCTCAAACATCAAAATTTTGATAAAATGGGCTGTGTTTGCATACCCACAGCACCCAAAGTTAAGAGGAGAGATCAACATAAGTTGAAGTAGAATTCATTGAGAATTATTTTTGGAAGTAATAAGGTTATTCAAAAAACAACACTTTACCCGTTTTGGGCTGGATAAATAATCATACCCATCAAAAGCTTCAAATTCATGTTCTCCCTGGATTTTAAAGAAAAAAAAATGGACATTCGCAGTCCTTGGTGTGACATTACAAGTAGCATGAACAAATATTATTTTTTTAAAGTTTTTTTTTTTTTTTGGGGGGGGGGGGGGTGGTTCCACACATTTTGTATGTACGATTCAGAAGCCATTTTCGAACCGATTTTCACAGAATGTTGCACACGCATAGAGAGGCACAAAATCTAAAAATGTACTGAAGCAGAATTTTCGATTTAACCCTTCTTTCGCCAGAATTGGCAAAAGACTGTCAAAATTGGGGTTTATGGGCAATTTCTCGAAACGCGTCTTGTAGATTTTTTTTAAACATTCATCATTGTACTTGTCTGTGACAGGACCATTCATATACAAGAGATTTTCGGCAATGCATATGGTAACCCTCCACAGGCTGCCAAACATCGAAATTTTGATGAAATGGGCTGTATTCGGGCCCCCACAGCACCCAAACGGTACACGAGACATAAACATAACTTCCTCTATTGGAAGTGGGAGTCACCGTGGATCATTTTTGTAAGTAATAAGGGTATTCAGAAAACCAAGCGTTAACCCGTTTTGGTCTGGTTAAACTGCAATACCTCCCAAAAGCTCAAAAATGCATGTTTTCTGTGGATTTCTCTAGACCGATCTTGTAGATTTTCCAGAAAAATTGACCACGCACAGGTCTTGGTGTGACAATAGAAGTTGCATGGACACAATATTCCGTTGAGCATTTGTTAACCCTCTATGGGTTGCTAAATATCAAAATTGTGGAAAATGGGCTGCATTTGGACACCAACAGCACCCAATGGGTACGACACAAAGAAAAGTGCCTTCTTTTATCTATTGTACAATTTATATGGAAACATTTTTGTAAGTAGTAAGGGTATTCAAAAGTTGAAGTCTTAACCCATTTTGGACAGGCTAAAGAGAGACACCCCTTAAAAGCTTAAAATTCCCATTTTCTGTGGATTTCCCTAAAAACATCCTGTAGGTTTCCAAGAAAAATTGACTACTCTCAGTTCTTTGTGTGACATTACAAGTTGCATGGACAAGATATTCCGGTGAGCGTTTATTAACCCTCTACAGACTGCCAAGCATCGTAATTTTGTTGAAATGGGCTGTTTTCGGACACGCACAGCACCCAATATATACCCAAGAAATAAACATTATCTCCTTTGTTGGAAGTGGAATTTACTGAGGATCATTTTGTGAGTAATAGGGTATTCAAAAAGCAAGCGTTAACCCCTTTTGTGGTGCTTAATAGCGATAAAAGCTTAAAAAAATTATGTTTTCCCTGGATTTCATTACAAACATATTGTGGAGTTTTCAAGAGAAAATGACCATTGATAGGTCTTGGTGTCACATTACCAGTTCCATGGATAAATTATTTCAGTAAGCTTTTGTAAACCCTCCATGGGATGTTAAATGTCACAATTTTGAAAAAATAGTTTTGGACACCAACAACATCATATGGGAATGCTACAGAGAAACGTAATTTCCTTTTCCGGACGCAAAACTAATAGAGAAACATTTTTGTAAGTAGTAAGGGTATCCAAAAATCGAGGTCTTAACCCATTTTTGACTGGTTAAGGAGATATACCCCTTAAAAGCTTAAAATTCCAGTTTTCTGTGGATTTCTCAAAAACATTTTCAAGAAAAATTGACCATTCGCAGGTCTTGGAGTGACATTACAAGTTGCATGGACAAAATATTCCGGTAAGCATTTGTTAACCCTCCAGAGGCTGCCAAGCATAGACATTTTGAGAAAATGGTCTGTTCTTGGGCACCCATAACACCCAATGTGTACCGGCGAGATAAACATAACTTCCTTCATTGGAAGTGGAGTTCACCGAGGATAATTTTTGTAAGTAATGAAGGTATTCACAAAACCAAGCATTGACCCGTTTAGGGCTGGTTACAGAGTGATACTTCTCAAAAGGTTAAAAATTCATGTCATCCGAGGATTTCTCTAAAAATATCTCGTAGATTTTCAAGAAAAATTGGCCATTCTCAAATCTTAGTGTGACATTACAAGTTGCATGTACAAAATATTCCACTAAGCATTTGTTAACCCTATGCAGGTTCTCAAACATCAAAATTTTGATAAAATGGGCTGTGTTTGTGTATCCACAACACCCAAAATTAAGAGGGGAGATCAACATAAGTAGAAGTAGAATTCACTGAGAATTATTTTTGGAAGTAATAAGGGTATTCAGAAAACAACCCTTAGCCCGTTTGGGGCTGGCAAAACAATCATACCCATGAAAAGCTTAAAATTATTAGGCTTTTCCCTCTGGAAAAGACTATTGTTTTTCTACGGATTATTATTATTATTTTTTTTTTTTTTTTTTTTTCCACACATTTTGTCCGCACGATTCAGAAGCCATTTTCGAACCGATTTTCACAAAATTTTGCACACTCATAGACGGTCACAAAATCTAAAAATGTACCCAAGCGGAATTTTCGATTTAACCCTTATTTCCTCAGAATTGGCAAAAAACTGCCAAAATTGGGGTTTATCGGCACTTTCTCGAAACACGTCTTGTAGATTTTTTTTATACATTCGTCATTGCTAGATCTGTCTGTGACACGCCCTTTGATACACACGACATATCAGGCGATGCATATGGTAACCCTCCACAGGCTGCCAAACATCGAAATTTTGATGAAATAGGCCGGTTTCAGGCCCCCACCGCACCCAAACAATACACGAGAGATAAATATAACTTTCTTTACTGGGAGTGGAATTCACCGAGGATCATTTTTGTCAGTAATAAGGGTGTTCAAGAAACCAAGCGTTAACCCGTTTTGGGCTGGTTAAACAGCAATACCCCCATAAAGCTAAAAAATTTGTATTTTCCGTGGATTTCTCTAAACGAGTCTTGTAGATTTTCAAGAAAAATTTGTCACTCCCAGGCCTTGGTGTGACAATAGAAGTTGCATGGACAAAATACTGCGGTGAGCATTTGTTAACCCTCCACGGGCTGCTAAAAGTCAAAATTGTGATAAAATGGGCTGTTTTTGGACGCCAATAGCACCCAATGGGTACGCCTCAAAAAAACGTGCCTTCTTTTATCGAGCTCACAATCTATACGCAAACATTTTTGTAAGTAGTAAGGGTATTCAAAAGTCGAAGTCTTAACCCATTTTGGACAGGCTAAAGAGAGAGACCCCTTAAAATCTTAAAATTCCCATTTTCTGTGGATTTCTCTAAAAACATCCTGTAGGTTTTCAAGAAAAATTGACTACTGGCAGGTCTTTGTGTGATATTACAAGTTGCATGGACAAAATATTCCGGTGAGCGTTTATTAACCCTCTAGAGGCTGCCAAGCATCGTAATTTTGTTGAAATGGGCTGTTTTCAGCCACGCACATCACCCATCGTGTACCTGAGAAATAAACATAATCTCCTTTGTTGGAAGTGGAATTCACCAAAGACCATTTTTGTAAGTAATAAGGGTATTAAAAAAAACAAGCGTTAATCCATTTTGTGGTTGTTAATAGTGATACCCATCAAAGGCTTAAAAATTTATGTTTTCCCTGGATTTCTTTACAAACATCTGGTAGGGTTTTCAAGAGAAAATGGCCATTGATAGGTCATGGTGTCACATTACCAGTTGATTGGATAAATTATTCCGGTAAACATTTGTTAACCCTCCATGGGCTGCTAAATGTCAAAATTTTTAAAAAATAGTCTGTTTTTGAACAACAACAACATCAAATGGGAATACAACAGAGAAACGTAACTTCTTTTACTGGGCGCAAAACTGACAGGGAAACATTTTTGTAAGTAGTAAATGTATTCATAAATCGAGGTCTTAACCCATTTTTAACTGGTTAAGGAGATATACCCCTTAAAAGCTTAAAATTCCAGTTTTCTGTGGATTTCTCAAAAAACAAATTCAAGAGCAATTAATCATTCGCAAGTCTTCGAGTGACATTACAAGTTACATGAACAAAATGTTTCGGTAACCATTTGTTAACCCCCCAGAGGCTGCCAAGCATTGACATTTGGAGAAAATGGGCTGTTCTTGGGCAACCATAACACCAAATGTGTCCCTACGAGATAAACATAACCTCCTTCACTGGAAGTGGAATTCACCGTCGATCATTTTTGTAAGTAATGAAGATATTCACAAAACCAAGCATTAACCCTTTAGAGCTGGTTAAAGAGAGATACCCCTCAAAAGGTTAAAAATTCATGTTATCTGAGGATTTCTTTAAAAACATCCCGTAGATTTTCAGGAAAAATGGCCATTCTCATATCTTAGTGTGACATTACAAGTTGCATGTACAAAATATTTCTGTAAACATTTGTTACCTCTATGCAGGTTCTCAAACATCAAAATGTTGATAAAATAGGCTGTGTTTGCGTACCCACAGCACCTGAAGTTGGGCGGAGAAATCAAAATAAGTGGAAGTAGAATTCACTGAGAATTATTTTTGGAAGTAATAAGAGTATTCCAAAAACAACACTTAACCCGTTTTGGGCTGGAAAAAAAATGATACCCATCAAAAGCTTAAAATTCCTGTTCTCTCTGGATTTCACTGAAAACATCTTGTAGATTTTAAAGAAAAAATGGCCATTCACAGTTCTTGGTGTGACATTACAAGTTGCATGAATAAATATTCCTGTTGGCACTTGTTAACCCTCTACACGCTGCCAGACATCAATATTTTGGATACATTTGAGATAAAATGGACCATTTTTAAACACAGCACTCAGTAAGTATGTGTCAAACAAACATAACTCCTTTTGTCGGTCATTGACTTGTTGGACGACGATATTGACATTAACTCACTCCACCGTTAATGATGGTTTTTACCTAAACAATTTTTTATGAAACTGTGTCATTTGAGACTACATTCTTCACCTTTCTCATAACATCAATGAAGGAACTTCAGTGAGACAGTTAAACACAATTCATCAGACACTGTGGGGTCATGAAAAATCATGGAATCTCATCGGGAAAAGCCATGATTCTCCAGAATCATAAAGTCTAGTGTTCTCCCTGGATTTCTCTGAAGACATCTTGCAGGTTTTAATGAAAAAATGGCCATTACAAGTTGCATGAATAAATATTCCTGTTAGCACTTGTTAACCCTCTACAACCTGCCAGACATCAATATTTTTGATACTTTTGAGATAAAATGGACCATTTTCAAAAAGACACAGCCTTCAGGGGTATATGTCAAACAAACATAACTCCTTTTGACGGTCATTAACCCTGAGGGGTATATCTCCTTAACTAGTCAAAAATGGGTTAAAACCTCGAAAAAATAGCCCATTTTTTCACAATTTTGACATTTAGCAGCCCGTGGAGGGTTAAGAAATGCTCACCGCAGTATTGTGTCAATGGAACATCTATTGTCACACCAAGGCCTGGGAGTGACAAATTTTTCTTGAAAATCTACATTACTCGTTTACAGAAATCCACGGAAAACATGAATTTTTTTTAGCTTTATGGAGGTAGTGCTGTTTAACCAGCCCAAAACGGGTTAACGCTTGATTTTTTTAAAACCCTTATAACTTACAAAAATGATCCACGGTAAATTTCACTTCCAATAAAGGAAGTTATGTTTATCTCTCGTGTATCGCTTGGATGCTGTGGGGCCTGAAACCGGCCTATTTCATCAAAATTTCGATGTTTGGCAGCCTGTGGAGGGTTACCATATGCATCGCCTGATATGTCGTGTAAATCAAAGGTCGTGTCACAGACAGGTCAAATAATGATGAATGTTTAAAAAAAATCAACAAGTCATGTTTCGAAAAAGTGCCTATAAACCCCAATTTTGGCAGTTTTTTGCAAATTCTGACGACATAAGGGTTAGATCGAAAATTCCGCTTTGAACATTTTTAGATTTTGTGCCCCTCTATGAGTGTGCAAAATTTTGTGAAAATCGGTTCGAAAATGGCTTCTGAATCGTGCGGACAAAATGTGTGGAAAAAAAAATAATAATCCGTAGAAAAACAATAGTCTTTACCAGAGAAAACAACCTAATAATCCGTAGAAAAACAATAGTCTTTTCCAGAGGGAAAAGCCTAAAAAAATAATATTCCGTAGAAAAACAATAGTCCTTTTCAGAGGGAAAAGCCTAAAAAATGTGTTGTCTGACTTTATCAGTGGTATTTACATTTATTACACTTAAACCAATGCAGTTTGGTACATGAAGTACATCAAACTTTTACATGAAATAAGGATAAGGAGAAGGGAAAAGGGTCGACGGGTGCAGCGGAAGAAGTAATAATAGAGGACTAGATGCTTTGCTATTTCACAATCATTGATATCAATTGTTAGCCTACTACCCAAAATAACTGCCTTCACCGATCTGCACTATTCACAAAATTCCGCATTGTTCGCGGAACCCCACCGGGACTAGTTCAGTAAGTTCGCTCCAATGACAGGTCACAAGCCACTCCGTCGTCGCACCCCCCCCCCCCCCCAACAAACTATTGATTCAGGAATTTTGTTTGCATACGTCGTCTTCCTTTCTGTTTGGAAAAGGGTCAGCTTACTAATTCTGTGTGTACAAAGCGAGGTTGTTTTATGTTTATTCTGGTGCTGTTTATCGAGAAAATTGAATAACTGGGAACATTTCGCGACTTGTTCCATACTGTCCCAAGTGTAATGAGAATGCGCACAATTTAGGACAATATTAAATTCAGGTAACGAAATACTATACCGCCTCCGGTTAAATTTTTTCACTTTTCGCAGGAGAGCTTTTGTTGGTAAAACGTATTTGTGCCTTATTGGACATGAGCCGTTGAAGTGGGCGGAGGTAGGAGAATAAATTAATTATTATTTACCAGTAATACTCAGCAGATTTACAAAGAAGAGGAGGGGGATTGCTGCATAACATTTACCCATGTGCCCAGTCTTGATATAATCCAAAATGAGTCCACTTAGTTTAGGCTATACTGACATCGAAATGTGCTGAAAGACAAGAGATGGATTTTCCAGGAATGCTAGGTCTAAATCTCTAACCCTCCCCAACAGTATTGTCAGTTGCTGTGGGTCTGGATCTTCCTATAGTAAAAACACACATGCCAAATGGTTCTGTAGCAAACTGGTGCACACTTCGCGTCTCCACTCTTTTAGTTAAACACTTGCTTCATTCGCTTCAATCGTGGAATTGAGAGAAACGGAACGTGCACCCATGTCACCCCAAACACTGTTGCGCTTGTACTCTTTTTCCTAAAATCCCAGACCTAGTTACGGCCTGCGAGGTAATTATTTAGGGGTTTAATCAAACACTAGCGACAAGGAAAGACTTCCAGGAGATAACAAGGGGTACGGAATTAGTATTTTAAAAAAATTTTCTTCTCCAACGTACCGACAAGTTACGCACATACTTTCTTATCAATAACCGCTACAAATTTTTAAATATTTGTCAGGTCTCTTACATTATGACTGGACATTAGTGTGGAACATTTAGCTATATACGGGCGTGTATAACACGATTTGCGTATGATTTTTTTTCTCTCATAAGTCAGGCTTTGGCATTCGAGGATATAATTATATTTGTCACCTAACTTTTCCCCGTCACACAATGAGCACAATTGTTCCCCTCTCGGCTTTCCAGTCCATCGTCCCAATTCTAATGGAAGCCGAAGATTCGAAGTTCTAAATTTCAGAAATATTTTTGCGCCACTTGTTGGAAGAATGTTAAAATATTCCTCAAATTGAAAATCACTTTAAATGTGCGGTGGATACAGCCAACGGGTGAATTATTTGCCTCACTGTTCCATGCCCGGGTAAATTGATCAGTAAGAGTTGTCTTTAGACTTGCTATTGAACGTTCTGGGTCGTTGCAGTACTGACTATCCTAAATGTAAGATAAGCCACCTGAGTCCAAAATATAGCTCAAATGTCCCATCCGGGTACATCTGTTAGTACCTGACTCATGTTGTTTATATGCATGTGTATATCATTTCAACGCAGTTTTATTGGTGTTTCCACTAATCAGCCGAACACAATATGAGATCATTCTCAGTTTAATCAGAATTTCGATTGGATATATCCCAACCTCCCCTTACGCCATAAAATAGGGTGTCCCGTTTTGCAGGCCGAGAATTACTTTCAGGTATTTAAGTTGCAGTTTTTTAAATACATCTAAATTTTCAACCCCCAGACTTTGCTTCCATACAAACTTATGGAGATTATAATTTTATCAAAATGATTTAGTTGGAATTCTTTTGATAAATTTAAATTTCTTGCTTTTTTACAAGAAAATACATTGCTTTTCTTGCTTGCTCCAAGTTATGTTTTCTTGACTTCGCAAAGAACCGTTATACGAAAGGATAACTCCTAAATATTTTATCTCTTTAACTTCTTCCACCTCTAAATCGAGAATCTTATATTTATGTTTTCATCCGTCACGTTTTCCGAACTTCAAGATTTTTGTCTTTGATACATTAATGTCCATTTTCCACTTTATACAGTATACCACAAACGTGTTCAGGGCAGACGGAGGTCTGTTGCTCTTTCATCAAGTATAAGAGTATCATCTGCATATAACAATACGCACAAGCGTACACACATGTGCATTTCATTTTCTGTTGAACACTGCAAATTAATGAGCCCCTCAACACCATTTTCTAAGAAGAATTCCTCCAAATCATTCAAATAGAGAACGAAAAGAAAGGGTGACAAGTTTTCTCCCCATCTCAATCCCTGTTCACACATAAAAAACATTGGAGTAATGTCCCCCCTCCCCCCACCTGAATCTTTCATTGATCCCAGTGTATAAGGCCTTAATACAGCTGAAACAATTACGTTGAATTCCATTATTTATTAATTTTTGCCAAAGAGGGATGTGCCAGATCTTATCAAAAGCTTATTTAAAAGCAATAAAGGCAGAGTATAATTTCTTACAAGCCTTTTTAAACAGATGGGATAATTAGTACATTGAAAATGTTTGATCTATTGTGGTGTAACCCTTTCTAAAGCCTATTTGGCATTCCGACATTAAACCGTAGACATCAAAAACACTTGTCAATCTACTAATAATTATTTTCGTAAATACTTTTCCTTAGCAGATGGGAATTGTTATTCATCTATAATTTTCTGGACATTAAGGATCCCCTTTGTTTTTAAATATGGGTTTGATGTTGCCGACAGAGCAGGAGGTATCGGGTATGATTCCACTGTCAAAAATTATGTTAAAGAGAATTTTATAAATAGGAAGCATGACATTTAAAGTAATCTTAATGTGCTCATGTATAATACTATCAATTCCAGGTGTTTTATTGTTTTTCAGGTTTTTTATTGCATCTCTGTTCCCCTCCCTATCAGTGGTGTCACAGATATGTCGTAGGGGAACAAGACGGCCACCCATTAAAACCCTTGACGGAACTGTGAAGTTGTACTATTATTTTTCTTTACACGATGGTCTATTTTTACTAAAACTAAATACCACTTGTCAATAACAGTTGAATAAAAACATAGCATTCCAACATTCATTCTTGAAGTGTAAAGAGAGTGCTCCCATTCTGGGGACGAAATAATCCAACCTTTTTATATTTAGGTAGGCTAAAGTTTCCGACAAAGAATAGCGATGCCTGCACCTTGCGCTTCAACTCTCCAAATACAGTCGATAAGTACATTGCCCTTTCTGCCAACCCACACACACACCAGTAAAAATATTTGCGTGACTGAAATGAAGTATTCCTTTTTTCTGCGGTGTTTTGGAGCGTCTACTTGTTCAAAACATTCTGTAACGTGACATGGATATCAACTTGGATTGGAAAGCATCCAGCACCGATGTACTCATTTCAACATCTTCAGCTAACAAGGTCCAAACAGACAAACCCCGAGGTTTTAATACATTTTCAAGATTAGTTGAATTATTCGTTATTTGAATTTGCGCTTTTATCAATTTCTTAACTGGTTGAGGGCTAGATTATTTTTGGTGGTCTGAATTTGTTATTTAAAATTTGTTTTATTACAAATTATTGGAGAGTGCCAGCAGGCACTCTCCAATAATTTGTAATAAAGCAACTTTATATAAACAAAATATTATTTGCATTTTACAGAATTTGAAACATGAGCAAGGAAATTGTTGGCTTTTGCTCTGGTACCCTCATTTTTTTAAAGCCCTGATAGTGGCTTCTAGCACGCAACCAGTTAAGCAAGGCAGCCAATGTAAAATATGTGACGCCAACCAGAGGTACCAAACATAACATCGTTGTGTTTAACTGGTTGAGTGCAAGAAGACACTATCAGGGCTTTCAAAAAATGAGGGTACCAGAGCAAAAGTCAGCCTTTTCCTTGCTCGGTTCATATTCTGACAAACGCAGATAATATCTTTTATATAAATTTGTTTTATTCAAATTATTAGAGAGTGCCTGTGGGCACTCGCCAATAATGTGTAATAAAATGAATTTTTGCGACCAAATTCAGACCACCAAAAATAATCTAGTCCTCAACCAGTTAGAAGTTAAAAATTAAAATCAGTATCACTTTAGTGATCGAAAATATCACCACTCGTAGAACAGTGCATTCAGAACTGTCATTATGAAAGCAGACTGGATTTTCATGGGAACGCGAAAGAGTCGCGATGTGCTCTAAATACTCTGCACGCTTTTCTGTCCACAACATTGTAGAACAACCCTTATAGAAAAATTAACGCGAAAATATTAATTTGATTTCAGATCATGTTTTGGTTTGTGTTCTCAAGTCCCGAGTTTGTAACATTTCATTTCAGAAAATCGCGATCAAATAACGATAAAGTGTTGCAAAAAGATCGCATTGCGTTCGCAACTCTATCAAGAAAAATAGAGACTTATGTGATCACAGAACTGAACACAGCTCCAACAATGTTAATTTGCGTAGTTTCAGTTTTTTTCAAGAAATCCGGTAACAGCTGATGATAAACAAAAGAGCAGTGCTTCCCGTGCGACAAAGTTACAATTAAAAACAAAACCTGTTCCTGATTGGATCGGTATTCATAGAGACTTCAGAAGATACTGACGTCAATATGGAGTAGGTCGAACGTCTTAGAGGGTCAAATGAAAGAATTTAGTAATCAATACCAGAAAATTAGAATTGACAATTGTTGTCATGTTACTGGACAAACAACCTACTTTCAGAATTTAGAACAAAACCATATGTTTTTCAGAACTTTGTTTCACCCAGACACTGTCGCTCCAGTGCATGCATTGGTGTTTTGTGAACTTATCAAATACACTGTAACAGTCATGAAACAAGTTTGTTTGAGTTATGTATTTTTCTGGATTCCCCTGACGATGTCAGGACATATACAGACCAATAAAATGACCCACGCAATACATATTGTAGACAGTAAGGACAGCATTGGCACCAGTAACATTTTGACAAATGAACCCGAAGTATCAGTGATAAGATGCGCGGATAAATGCTTGGGTTCCGAAGAGTGTTTTTCATTTTTTTATAATAAAAATACAAAACAATGTCAGACTCACAGTGGGAGGTTTAATCCCACAAATGTCGTCTCCGGTTATGGATTTAGATATTACAAACTCAGTAACAGAGGTAAGTCACTTTTGTTTATAACACTCATTGATATTATGCAAATTTGGTTTTGGGTGAATACTTGCTTTCGATTTCGTGTTTGGGTGTGCGCGTGTATACAGAACATTTACATTGCAAACACCTGCAATGTAAATGTTCACCCCTATTGCCACTCTCAAAATCTTCGTTATGTGCACAGAGTCAGGCGAAGCATTTCGGGCTTGGGGTGGGAAGGGCCGTTGAAAAGCACCCACACATTGATATTTATCGGTGGCGGCCCATGTGTTAGGGCCCTGCGAATCACATATTTTCGGTTCGAATCTCCAATCGGATCGAGTCTATTATTCGAAATCGAACCTCAACTGAATACAGGCGTCTTGAAGTCCCGAATGAAAAAATATTGCACCTATATCATCAAGTTGAAAGTAGTTGGAATATCACCCAGTAAGAATTTTTGTTCAAAAATGGAAGCGGGTGCGAGAATTCTGTATTGGGCACTGTACGAGGCTATCCGCTAGCAACCGTGCGCTCATCGTTGATATTGCGTGGAAACATAAAATTGGCTTTCGGCAGTGGCAGTGACTAGTGAAACTAGAATTAGCATGGATGTTGGCATGGGTACAGGTGCTTTTCATATTAATATTGCGGAAATTACACAATACTTACAATTTTTATCTCAGCTATACGTTCAGAGACGATTAAGATGGCTGGTACCAAGCGAAATTCCAGTGAAAAGATTCGAAGGGAAACGTCTCGAACAGCCGATTTCGAATCGAACTGAATATTAACTAAAGATTGGAAATCGAATCGAATCCCGCAGCTTCGAAGGGTCCTACCGTGTGATGTGGTAAAATGGCAGGAATACGATACCCAAAGCTATGAGAAAATAATTGCACATTATAGCTCCATATTTAACAAACAAAACTCTTCTGGACATTAAAGATCGAAGAAGGAACAAATCATACAAGAGAATCTATGATCACCCCTTAAGAGTGGAAAGTCTTTGTACCATCTTCTCGTTAACGACCAATAAGACTGCAATAACGAAAAGGATGAATACACCTTTCGGGTGACTACATTTGAGTCATAATGGATCCAACCGCGCACGATGATTCTGTTGTTATAGTATTAAGCACTGGTAGAGACAGACTTATACCCCCCCCCCCTCTCAGTTAAGGCTGAGTCGAGCGCATTGGATGAAAATGAAATTTCAATGCAGTGGAGGAGGGGTGCGGGGCGGTATGTGTATCAAATCAAAGCTATTGCTGAGTAGCCCCTTCGGTTCCGGGATCGTAGCCGAAAGTTAATAACGGAAAGCCACGCCTGTAAAGGCATCTTTGTATGACTTAGTAAATTTTGTTTTGACCCCTTAGAACGATGGCGGACAGGGGTACAACTGAGACTTTTACAAAAGGAGCTGTTAGAAAGCGACTTTGCGCAAGTTACGATTATCACTATCAAATGTTGTTTGATTTTGGGTATCACAAAAGGCGCGTTCTTCACAGACAATCTGACATGACCATATAATTAAAAGGGTTTTCTTATACTAAGAGGAAACATGCAACGAAATGCAATGTTGAGCCAAACACGTTTAATCTTTGTGACTAGTCGGTCTTTTACCCCAGCACACAACAAGGAACCCAAGGGAGTGTGGATAATTTTCCAAACATGTGTAATTTATTTTCGAAAAAAACAATGTGCTATTAGTTGAAGCATAGAACTGTAATTCGACAGTTCAAGATGCCCATCTCTTCGTAAAAAACGAAAATTCTAATCGAATGGTAAGAACAAAAGAACGTTGATTACATATAAAATGAATACCATTTAAAGATACCCCGAGGTTTTAACACAATTTCGGGATTAGTTGAATTATTTGTTATTTGATTTTGCGCTTTTATCAATTTCTTTAGCAATGTAGCCAATGTAAAATATGTGACAACAAGCAGAGGCACCAAACATAACATCGTCGTGTTTAACTGGTTGAGTGCGAGAAGACACTATCAGGGCTTTCAAAAAAAAAAACGAGGCTACCAGAGCAAAAACCAGCCTTTTCCTTGCTCATGGTTCATATTCTGACAAACGCAGATAATATTTTTTTTTATGTAAATTTGTTTATAAAAAATTGGCGGGCCCCCTGTACCTGCGGGCCCGTAGGCTTCAGCCTAGTCAGCCTTATGAATAATACGGCCCTGCTCGATTCTCGAATGAAACCCATTGCAGACGAAAAGTGGCTTGTCGATTGGAAATTGTAGGAACTTTGTTCGACTGTTTCTCAATTTTGAGAGTGGCCATTTCATTTGTAGCCTATTACTACGTATACCAAAAAATGCATTTGGTAAACAAATAGGAAACACAAATACTTTCAATTTGTGTTTTTTTAAGGAATGACCCAAAATCGTTCCTTTGCTACGCGAACTGAATTCCTTATCTGCTAACCTGTGTACATTTTCTATTAACCTGTGTCAGATGTGATGTTCTCTGCTATTCATGGGGCCAATACTATAAAACTTTTAGAATTATGTTTTCTAGAATTGTATTTTCTGCCTATTAAAATGACTGATTCGAATGAATCATTAGCATTTTAAAAGATATGGCAATTTGCCACATCTTCGAAAATGCAAATGCTTCATTTCAACCCATTTACAGTCATAACTAAAAAATACAATTCTAGACTAGACTTTATGATTCTGGAGAATCATGGCTTTTCCCGATGAGATTCCATGATTTTTCATGACCCCACAGTGTCTGAGGAATTGTTTTTAACTGTCTCACTGAAGTTCCTTCATTGTTATGAGAAAGGTGAGTATAGTAGTCTCAAATGATTCAGTTTGATAAAAAAATTGTTTAGGTAAAAACCATCATTAACGGTGGAGTGGGTTAATGTCAATATCGTCGTCCAACAAGTTAATGACCGACAAAAGGAGTTATGTTTGTTTGACACATGCCCACGTAGAGCTGTGGCTATTTGAAATTGGTGCATTTTATCTCAAATACATCCAAAATATTGATGTCTGGCAGCGTGCAGAGGGTCAACAAGTGCTAACAGGAATATTCATTCATTCAATTGTAATGTCACACCAGGAACTGCGAATGGCCATTTTTTCTTTAAAATCTACAAGATGTTTTCAGAGAAATCCAGGGAGAACATGAATTTTAAGCTTTTGATGGGTATCATCGTTTATCGAGCCCAAAACGGGGTAAGTGTTGCTTTTTGAATACCCTTATTACTTCCAAAAATAATTCTCAGTAAATTCTACTTCCACTTATTTTGATCTCTCGTCTCAAATTCGGGTGCTGTGGATATGCAAACACAGCCCATTTTATCAACATTTTGATATTTGAGAACCTGCATAGGGTTAACAAATGCTTCCAGGAATATTTTGTACATGCAGTCTGTAATGTCACAATAAGATCTGAGAATGGCCATTTTTTCTTAAAAATCTACGAGACGTTTTTAGAGAAATCCTCGGATAACATGAATTTTTAACCTTTTGAGGGGTATCTTTCTGTAATCAGCCCTAAACGGGTTAATGGTTGGTTTTGTGAATACCTTCATTGCATACAAAAATGATCATTGGTGAATTCCTCTTCCAATGAAGGGGGTTGTGTTTAACTCGCAGGTACACATTTGGTGTTATGGTTGCCCAAAGAACAGCCCATTTTCTCCAAATGTCTATGCTTGGCAGCCTCTGGAGGGTTAACAAATGCTTACCGAAATATGTTGTCCATGCAACTTTAACTGTCACTCCAAGACCTGCAAAAGGTCAATTTTTCTTGAAATTTTGTTTTGAGAAATCCACAGAAAACTGGAATTTTAAGCTTTTAAGGGGTATATCTCCTTAACTAGTCAAAAATGGGATAAGACCTCGATTTTTGAATACACTCACTACTTTGAAAAATGTTTCCCTGTCAGTTTTGCGTCCGAAAAAAAGAAGTTATGCATCTCTGTTGCATTCCCATTTGATGTTGTTGGTGTCCAAAAACAGACTATTTTTTCAAAATTTTCACATTTAGCAGCCCATGGAGGGTTAATAAATTCTTCCCGGAATAATTTATCCTATCAACTGGTAATGTGACACCAAGACCTATCAGTGGCCATTTTCTCTTGAAACCTCTACCAGATGTTTGTAAAGAAATCCAGGGAAAACATAAATTTTTAAGCTTTTGATGGATATCACTATTGACAACCACAAAAGGGGATAACGCTTAGTTTTTTGAATACTCTTATTACTTACAAGAATGGCCCTCGATGAATTCCACTTCCAACAAAGGAAATTATGTTTATTTCTCAGGTACACATTGGGTGCTGTGCGTGTCCCCGAAAACATCACATTTCAACAAAATTACGATGCTTGGCAGCCTCTAGAGGGTTAATAAACGCTCACCGGAATATTTTGTCCATGCAACTTTTAATATCACACAAAGACCTGCGAGTAGTCAATTTTTCTTGAAAACCTACAGGATGTTTTTAGAGAAATCCACAGAAAATGGGAATTTTAAGATTTTAAGGGTCTCTCTCTTTAGCCTGTCCAAAATGGGTTAAGACTTCGACTTTTGAATACCCTCACTACTTACAAAAATGTTTCCGTATAGATTGTGCGCTCAATTAAAGATGGTACTTTTCTTTATGGCGTACCCATTTGGTGCTGTTGGCGTCCAAAAACAGCCCCTTTTATCACAATTTTGACTTTTACCAGTCCGTGGAGGGTTAACAAATACTCACCGCAGTATTTTGTCCATGTAACTTCTATTGTCACCCCAAGGCCTGGGAGTGACAATTTTTTCTTGAAAATCTACAGGACTCGTTTAGAGAAATCCACGGAAAACATGACTTTTTGAGCTTTATGGGGGGTATTGCTGTTTAACCAGCTCAAAACGGGTTAACGCTTGGTTTTTTGAACACCCTTCTTAATAAAAACGATCCTCGGTGAATTCCACTTCCAATAAAGGAAGTTATGTTTACCTCTCGGGTATCGTTTGGGTCCTGTGGGGGCCTGAAACCCGTCCATTTCATCAAAATTTCGATGTTTGGCAGCCTGTGGAGGGTCACCATATGCATCGCCTAATATGTCGTGTGTATCAAAGGTCGTGTCATGGGCAGGTCTAGCAATGATGAATGTTTAAAAAAATCTACAAGACGTGTTTCGAGAAAGTGCCGATAAACCCAATTATGGCAGTTTTTTGCATAATTCTGGCGAAATAAGGGTTAAATCAAAAATTAATTCCGCTTTGGTACATTTTTAGATTTTTTTGCCCCTCTATGCGTGTGCCAAATTGTGTGAAAATCGGTTCGAAAATGGTTTCTGAATCGTACGGACAAAAATGTGTGGAAAAAAACAACAACCCCCCCCCCCCCCCCCCCGAAAAAAAATAATAATCCGTAGAAAAACAATAGACTTTTCCAGAGGAAAAAGCCTAAAAATATAATTGTAAAAGTGTTTTAGTATTGGCCCCTGGCCTTCATGCAGACTGTTAAACCTGACACGACATTTCATTTATGGGACAAGAGGTTAGATGTCATATTCTAACTGATAAGTAGCGCAAATCCAACTAGACTTTATGATTCTGGAGCATCATGGCTTTTCCCGATGAGATTCCATGATTCTTCATGACCCCACAGTGTCTGATGAATTGTTTTTAACTGTCTCAGTGAAGTTCCTTCATTGATGTTATGAGTAGTCCCAAATGACACAGTTTGATAAAAAATTGTTGAGGTAAAAACCATCATTAACGGTGCAGTGGGTTAATGTCAATATCGCCGTCCAACAAGTCAATGGCCGACAAAAGGAGTTATGTTTGTTTGACACATACCCACTGAGTGCTGTGTCAATTTAAAAATGGTCCATTTTATCTCAAATGTATCCAAAATATTGATGTCTGGCAGTTTGTAGAAGGTTAACAAGTGCTAACAGGAATATTTATTCATGCAACTTGTAATGTCACACCAAGAACTGTGAATGGCCATTTTTTCTTTAAAATCTACAAGATGTTTTCAGAGAAATCCAGGGAGAACATGAATTTTAAGCTTTTGATAGGTATCATTGTTTATCCAGCCCAAAACGGGTTAAGTGTCGTTATTTGAATAATCTTATTACTTCCAAAAATAATTCTCAGTGAATTCTACTTCCACTTATTTTGATCTCTCCTCCGAACTTCGGGTGCTGTGGGTACGCAAACACGGCCCATTTCATCAACATTTTGATGTTTGAGAACCTCTATAGGGTTAACAAATGCTTACAGGAATATTTTGTACATGCAACTTGTAATGTCACACTAACATCTGAGAATGGCCATTTTGCTTGAAAATCTACGGGATGTTTTTAGAGAAATCCTCAGATAACACAAATTTTTAACCTTTTGAGGGGGATCGCTCTGTAACCATCCCTAAACGGGTTAATGCTTGGTTTTGTGAATACCTTCATTACGTACAAAAATGATCGTCGGAGAATTCCACTTCCAATGAAGGAGGTTATGTTTATCTCGCAGGTACACATTTGGTATTATGGTTGCCTAAGAGCAGACCATTTTCTTCAAATGTCCATGCTCGGCAGCTTCTGGAGGGTTAACAAATGCTTACCGAAATATTTTGTTCATGCAACTTGTAATGTCACTCTAAAGACCTGCGAATGGTCAATTGCTCTTGACATTTTTTTTTGAAAAATCCATAGAAAACTGAAATTTTAAGCTTTAAGGGGTTTAACTAGTCAAAAATGGGTGAAGACCTCGATTTTGGAATACACTTAATATTTACAAAAATGTTTCCCTATCCGTTTTGCGTCTGGTAAAAGAAGTTATGTTTCTCTGTTGCATTCCCATTTGATGTTGTTGGTGTCCAAAAACAGACTATTTTTTTCAAAAGTTTGACATTTAGCAGCCCATGGAGGGTTAACAAATGCTTACCGCAATAATTTATCCAATCAGCTGGTAATGTGACACCAAGACCTATCAATGGCCATTTCACCTTGAAAACCCTAAGAGATGTTTGTAAAGAAATCCAGGGAAAACATAAATTTTTAAGCTTTTGATCGGTATCACTATTAACAACCACAAAAGGGGTTAACGCTTGGTTTTTTGAATACCCTTATTACTTACAAAAATGGTGCTCGGTGAATTCCACTTCCAACAAAGGAGATTATGTTTATTTCTCAGGTACACGTTGGGTGCTGTGTGTGTCTGAAAACAGCCAATTTCAACAGAATTACGATGCTCCGCAGCCTGTAGAGGGTTACTAAATGCTCACCGGAATATTTTGTCCATGCAACTTGTAATGTCACACAAAGACCTGCGAGTAGTCAATTTTTCTTGAAAACCTACAGGATGTATTTAGAGAAATCCACAGAAAATGGGAATTTTAAGATCTTAAGGGGTCTCTCTCTTTAGCCTGGCCAAAATGGGTTAAGACTTCGACTTTTGAATACCCTTACCACATACCAAAATGTTTCCATATAGATTGTGCACTCGATAAAAGAAGGCACTTTTCTTTGTGGCGTACCCATTTGGTGCTGTTGGCGCCAACAAACAGCCCATTTTATCACAATTTTGACTTTTAGCAGCCCATGGAGGGTTAAGAAATGCTCACCGCAGTTTTTTGTCCATGCAACTTCTATTGTCACACCAAGGCCTGGGAGTGACAAATTTTTCTTGAAAATCTACAAGACTCGTTTAGAGAAAGCCACGGAAAACATGAATTTTTGAACTTTATGGGGATATTGCTGTTTAACCAGCCCAAAATGGGTTAACGATTGTTTTTTTTAAAACTCTTATAACTTACAAAAATGATCCACGGTAAATTTCACTTCCAATGAAGGAAGTTATGTTTATCTCTCGTGTATCGTTTGGATGCATCAAAATTTCGATGTTTGGCAGCCAGTGGAGGGTTACCATATGCATCGCCTGATATGTCGTGTGTATCAAAGGTCATGTCACAGACAGGTCTAATAATGATGAATGTTTAAAAAAAATCTACAAGACGTGTTTCGAAAAAGTGCCTATAAACCCCAATTTTGGCAGTTTTTTGCCAATTCTGACGAAAGAAGGGTTAAATCGAAAATTCCGCTTTTTTGTACATTTTTAGATTTTGTGCCCCTCTATGAGTGTGCAAAATTTCCTGAAAATCGGTTCGAAAATGGCTTCTGAATCGTACGGACAAAATGTGTGAGAAAAAAAAAAAACAAAAACAAAAAAAAAAACCCAAAAATAATAATCCGTAGAAAAACAATAGTCTTTTCCAGAGGGAAAAGCCTAAAAAAGTCATGAATCTCACCATATCAATGTTTTCTGTCGTGCACCGAGTAGCAGTTTAATGAATTAGGCAGGCAAAAGTGTCCCCACTGTCTAATATGTTACTGTGCAGAACGCTTATTTTGCTCATGTAGATGATCATTTTGATGAGACTGAAGGCATAATACAGCAGCTGCATCACCCAGACCGTCTTGTGAATTTTAATAAGTAAGCATTAATTTGGACAAAACCAGGAAAACTATTGTATTTGCCTTTATTATCATTGAAAGCTTTGGGCACTCTGTGTTCTTGGGGCGGAAATTGTTCTATCCGAACCCTTCCTAGGCACGTTCTACTTAAAAAGAGTGAAACTGTTGTAGGGAACGATCACCATCAAGAAAGGGGCTTCCATCCTGTATATTTAGATTGAACAAAAAGTCAAAATCCATTGTTGGACCTTGCTCATCAACTCGAAAAAGGTTTATGCATTCATTTATTTGTTATTAGGCTTTTCCCTCTGGAAAAGACTCTTGTTATTCTACGGATTATTAGGCTTTTCCCTCTGGAAAAGACTATTGTTTTTCTACGGATTATTATTTTTTTTTTTCAGGTTTTTTTTTTTTCACACATTTTGTCCGCACGATTCAGAAGCCATTTTCGAACCGATTTTCACAACATTTTGCACACTCATAGACGGTCACAAAATCTAAAAATGTACCAAAGCGGAATTTTCGATTTAACCCTTATTTCGCCAGAATTAGCAAAAAAACGGCCAAAATTGGGGTTTATCGGCACTTTCTCGAAACACGTCTTGCAGATTTTTTTTAAACATTCATCGTTGCTAGACCTGCCTGTGATACGACCATTGATACACAAGACATATTCGGTGATGTATATGGTAACCCTCCACAGGCTGCCAAACATCGAAATTTTGATGAAATGGGCTGTTTTGGGGACGCCACAGAACCCAAACGATACCAGAGAGATAAACATAACTTCCTTTATTGCAAGTAGAACTCACCGAGGATCATTTTTGTAAGTAATAAGGGTGTTTAAAAAACCAAGCGTTAACCCATTTTGGGCTGGTTAAACAGCAATACCCTCAAAAAGCCCAAAACTTCATGTTTCCATGGATTTCTCTAAACGAGTCTTGTAGATTTTCAAGAAAAATTGGTCACTCCCAGGTCTTGGTGTGACATTACAAGTTGCATGGACAAAAAATTCCGCTCAGCATTAGTTAACCCTCCCCGGGCTGCTAAGCATAAAAATTGTGATAACATGGGCTGTGTTTAGACACCAACAACACCCAAACAGTCTACCACACAGAAAGGGGCCTTCATTTACCGGACAGAACATTGATAGAAAAACATTTTTGAAAGTGGTAAGGGTATTCGAAAGGCGACGTCTTAACCCATTTTGGGCTGGTTAAAGAGAGATACCCATTACAATCTTAAAATACTCGTTTCCTGTGGATTTCTCTAAAAACAACTTGTAGGTTTTCAAAAACAAATCGGTTATTCGCAGGTCTTGGTGTGACATTACAAGCTGCATGGACAAAATGTTCCGGTCAGCATTACTTAACCCTCGCCGGGCTGCTAAACGTCAAAATTGTGATAAAATGGGTTGTTTTTGGACATCAACAGCACCCAATGGGTACGCCACAAAGACAAGTGTCTTCATTTATCGAGCGCACAATTGATACACAAACATTTTTGTAAGTAGTAAGGGTATTCAAAAGTCGAAGTCTTAACCCATTTTGGGCAGGCTAAAGAGAGATATCCCTTAAAAGCTTTAAATTCCCATTTTCTGTGAATTTCCCTAAAAGTAACTTGTAGGGTTTCAAGAAAAGTTGACTATTCGTACGTCTTGATGTGACATTACAAGTTGCATGGACAAAATACTCCCGAGAGCGTTTATTAACCATCTACAAGCTGCCAAACATCGCAATTTTGTTGAAATGGGCTGTTTTCGGACATGCGCAGCACCCAATGTATACACGAGAGATAAACATAATCTCCTTTGTTGGAAATGGAATTCACAGAGGACCATTTTTGTATGTAATAAGGGTAATCAAAAAACCAAGCGTTAACCCATTTTGGGGAGGTTAACAGGGATACCCATTGAAAGCTTAAAAACATTGTTTTCCCTGGTTTTCTTTACAAACATCTTATAGGGTTTTCAACAGAAAATGGCCGTTGATAGGTCTTGGCATCACATTACCAGTTGCATGGATAAATTATTCTGGTAGGCATTTGTTAACCCTCCATGGAGTGCTAAATGTAAAAAAATTGAAGAAATAGTCTGTTTTTGGACACCAACGACATCAAATTGGAATGCCACAGAGAAAAGTAACTTCTTTTACCGGATGCAAAACTGATAGGGAAACATTTTTGTAAGTAGTGAGGGTATTCAAAAATCGAGGTCTTAACCCATTGTCGACTGGTTGAGGAGATATACCCCTTAAGTAAAAGCTTAAAATTCCCGTTTTCTGTGGATTTCTCCAAAAAAAGTTTTCAAGAAAAATTTACCATTGGCAGGCCTTTGAGTGACATTACAAGTTGCATGGACAAAATATTCCGGTAAGCATTAATTAATCCTCCAGAGCCTGCCAAGTATATAGAGATTTTGAGAAAAAGGGCTGTTCTTGGGCACCAATAACACCCAATGTGTACCTGCGTGATAAACATAACCTCCCTCATTGGAAGTGGAATTCACCGAGGGTCATTTTTGTAAGTAATGAAGGTATTCATAAAACCAAGCATTAACCCGTTTAGGGCTGGTTACGGAGCGATACCCCTCAAAAGGTTAAAAATTCATGTTATCCGAGGATTTCTCTAAAACATCATGTAGATTTTCAAGAAAAATTGGCCATTCTCAGATCTTAGTGTGACATGACAAGTTGCATGTACAAAATATTCCAGTAAGCATTTTTTTTAACCCTATGCAGGTTCTCAAACATCAAAATGTTGATAAAATGGGCTGTGTTTGCGTACCCACAGCACCCGAAGTTGAGACGAGAGATCAAAATAAGTGGAAGTAGAATTCGCTGAGAATTATTTTTGGAAGTAATAAGAGTATTCAAAAAACAGCACTTAACCCATTTTGGGCTGGATAAACAATGATACCCGTGAAAAGCTTAAAATTCATGTTCTCCCTGGATTTCTCTGAAAACATCTTGTAGGTTTTAAAGAAAAAATGGCCATTCGCAGTTCTTGGTGTGATATTACAAGCTGCATGAATAAAAAAATATTCCTGTTGGCACTTGTTAACACTCTACAAGCTGCCAGACATCAATATTTTGGATACATTTGAGATAAAATGGACCACTTTCAAATAGACACAGCACTCAGTGGGTATGTGTCAAACAAACATAACTCCTTTTGTCAGTCATTGACTTGTTGGACGACGATATTGACATTAACCCACTCCACTGTTAATGATGGTTTTTACCTAAACAATTTGTTTATAAACTGAGTCATGTGAGACTACTATACTCACCTTTCTCATAACATCAATGAAGGAACTTCAATGAGACAGTTAAAAACAATTCATTAGACACTGTGGGGTCATGAAAAATCATGGAATCTCATCGGGAAAAGCCATGATTCTCCAGAATCATAAAGTCTAGTTTTTTAGGGTTTCTTTTCCACACATTTTATCCTTACGATTCAGAAGCCATTTTCGAACCGATTTTCACGAAGTTTTGCACACGCATAGAGGGGCACAAAATCTAAAAATGCCCCAAGCGGAATTTTGGATTTACCCCTTATTTCGTCAGAATTGGCAAAAAACTGCCAAAATTGGGGTTTATCGGCACTTTCTCGAAATACGTCTTGTAGGTTTTTTTATGCATTCGTCGTTGTTAGACCTGTCTGTGACACGCCCTTTGATACACACGACATATCAGGCAATGCATATGGTAACCCTCCACAGGCTGTCAAACATCGAAATTTTGATGAAATAGGCCGGTTTCAGGCCCCCAATGCACCCAAACAATACACGAGAGATAAACATAACTTCCTTTATTGGGAGTGGAATTCACCGAGGATCATTTTTGTCAGTAATAAGGGTGTTCAAAAAACCAAGCGTTAACCCGTTTTGGGCTCGTTAAACAGCAATACCCCCATAAAGCTAAAAAATCGTGTTTTCCGTGGATTTCTCTAAACGAGTGTAGATTTTCAAGAAAAATTTGTCACTCCCAGGCCTTGGTGTGACAATAGAAGTTGCATGGACAAAATACTGCGGTGAGCATTTGTTAACCCTCCTCGGGCTGCTGAAAGTCAAAATTGTGATAAAATGGGTTGTTTTTGGACACCAACAGCACCCAATGGGTACGCCACAAAGAAACGTGCCTTCCTTTATCGAGCGCAGCATCTATACGCAAACATTTTTGTAAGTAGTAAGGGTATTCAAAAGTCGAAGTCTTAACCCATTTTGGACAGGCTAAAGAGAGAGACCCCTTAAAATCTTAAAATTCCCATTTTCTGTGGATTTCTCTAAAAAACATCCTGTAGGTTTTCAAGAAAAATTGACTACCCGCAGGTCTTTGTGTGATATTACAAGTTGCATAGACAAAATATTCAGGTGTGCGTTTATTAACCCTCTAGAGGCTTCCAAGCATCGTAATTTTGTTGAAATGGTCTGTTTTCAGACACGCACATCACCCAACGTGTACCTGAGAAATAAACATAATCTCCTTTGTTGGAAGTGGAAATCACCGAAGACCATTAAAACCAAGCGTTAACCCATTTTGTGATTGTTAGTAGGTAATAAATGCGGATTCTGGACCACTTGTACATGTACATGTACAAGTACACGTACATGTACGTGTGCCGCCATAGGGATTCAGTGTTAAATCGTGTACACATGTACAAAAATGTCGTTTTTTCATGGTGGTCCAGAATCCGCAATTGTTTTGATGCTCACAGATCGCACTTTTCACGTTCAAACACCCGTTGTCGAACGCGTACATTCGACACGTCGCTCAAAAAGTGAAAAAATGTACGAAATTTGAAGAAAATGTAATTTAACAATTTTTCTCTACGTTCCCATCGCGGATCAGACCATCGATCTATCGTTGGTGAACGCGAGCAAAAAACGCTTTGCGGATTCTGGACCAGCATCAAAAAGTGGTTTGCGGATTCTGGACCACCTACATTCGCCAACGGGTGTTTGAACGTTAAAAGTGCGATCCGATCGGCGAAACCCATTTGCGGATTCTAGACCAGGAAAATTCGACCTCAAAACGTTTTTTCGACGTTGGCCAACAGTGAAAAGTAAGCGTAAAGGCAGTTGCTCCTCGAGGATTTTTTAAAATGTTGTTTTAAGACCGATTTGGGCCTCCGGTACATGGAAAAAGGGGGGTTTGCGGGTTCTGGACCACCACGTTCGCGATCGAGTTTCGGACGGTCTAGGCTGCGATTTGATCGGTCAAAAACGATTTGTCGATTCACCTCGCGAGTTTTATGGGGCGAATTGTGATAGAATCGGTTTTGTCGAGAGGAAATAAAAAAGTGATTGATATATATATAGGAGAGAAAAAAAATATATAATTAGCTATTTAAAAAAATAATATCGAATCGAAATAGATAATAAAATATACGTAAATCATGAACAATTCCCAGATTCTGAGAGCAAGGTTTCTTTTAAAAATGCTGATGAGAGACTACGCATTCTGCTTGAATGAACAACTAGGTCGCCTCTTGTTAGAACGATGCGTTGGATGTCGGGAACATCTAGACTTCGATCATGAGGATCATTCATGTCTGATGATGGAAAGGGAAGATATGGTCATCAAGTATTTTGAACCAGCATTCGAATGCATTCAAATCGACGACGTGATCAAGTTTTGGAAGAGATTAGTCTTCTGTAGCGGGCGAGATAAGCCCACCAATTCGAAAGAAATGAAATTGGTGCATAGAAGTCTGACTTTAGAAGACAAGGGATGCATCATGAAATTATTGCTGAAGGAAGCATACGTCTAAGTTTTCTCATTGATATAAATAAGGGAGATTAGAAAATAAAAAATAAATACACACATAAATTTTTTATCTAATATTAGAAAGAAAAAAAAAAACACAAAAATGAGAACCAGAAATAAATTGTATCCGACGTTAGATGATGACGAGAATGAGAAGCCGAACGGCGTTTTGCCAACGGCACCATCGCTAGAAGAGAAACAAAGAGGAGAGAGGTATCGCATCGATCAAATCAGTAGAATCCAATTGTATCTGACTCGAGAGAGAGATTCTCGTCGTTCTCTCAAGAATAAGTATTCGCGTTTCTTGAAATTCGTCAACACGGCCGACACGACACTCATCACGATTTCCATGGGTTTACACGCGTCCGTCATCGGATTGTTGTCGACCACGGTCGGTATTCTGATCGTGTTGACCGTAGAAGGAGTGGCTCTCGTCGTCGCATTGTTTAGCACACTTGGAAACTTTTTGAGTAGGAAATTATATCTGAAAGCAAGGAAACATGAAAAGATTCACGTCTTGGCCGACTCCACAATATCCGAAATGATCTCGATGGCATTGAAAGACGGTAGGATATCGGTTGGGGAATACTTCGCGATATTGAGCGAGAAAACGAAATACGATGCCATGAAAGAAGCCGTGAGAATCAAGACTCGTCGGATCATCAAGGAAGAGATGAAGGATTCTCTCATGGAAAAGGGGAGGAAAGAGGCTAGGGAGGAATTCAGTAAGATGATAGAACTCAAGAGCAGCGATTGAGAAAACATATATATAATAAGAACAGAATTTTTAAAAAAGAAATATTAAATTTATATATAAAATAGAAACGAAATTAAATTAAATAACTCTCAAAAAATGTATTGCGTAAAGTGTAAGAGAGTTACTGAGACGAGTAATTCTCGAGAAGTATGAACTAAAAACGACAGACAGATGCTTCACGGAATTTGCGACATGTGTGGTTCGATCAAGACTCGATTCATAAAAAAAAAGAACACAAGCAAAGGTGAAGGCATCGTGAATAAAATGATCAATAATCTACCTTTCGAAATGCATCTGCCGGGTCACAGTTTCACGGGACCTGGAACGAAATTGAACAAGAGACTCAATGCCGATCTGACTCCTAAATCTTGGAGCAAACCCGTGAATAGGGTGGATGCAGCTGCGTATGATCACGATCTGTGCTACGCCGGACATCCTGACACCAAGACTCACAACGACGTCTGCGATAAAAACATGTTGGCGAAATTGAGAGGTATATCGAATCCGACCAGGAGAGAGAAGATAGAACGTTCGCTGGTCGGTAATCTGATCGGTGCAAAACATCGATTCGGATGGGGCGTTCAAAAAAAAAGGCGCATCGGAAAAGAAGAAGAAACGATTATTGACGTGCGAATTGGCCGAGGAGTTACACAAACCCATCGTGCGTAAATTTCGAAAGAGAAGGGTGTTCGTGAAGGGTTTGGATGACATTTGGTCCGCCGACTTGCTCGACATGAGATCGTTTTCGAGGTGGAACGAGGGCGTCAAATATCTATTGACGGTCATCGACGTTTTTTCCAAATACGGTTGGATCAGAGCTTTGAAAAATAAATCGGGATCTTGCGTCGCCGAGGCTCTGAAGAGCGTGTTCGACTCGTCTTCTCGAAAACCGAATAAATTGTGGGTGGACAAGGGAAAGGAATTCTACAACAAGCACGTTCGTTGATTAGCCGACCTCTACTCGATCGAAAACGAAGAGAAAGCCAGCGTGGTGGAACGTTGGAATCGAATGATGAAGGAAAAGATGCACAGATTCTTCACGGCGAATTCAACTAAGAAATACATATACACTCTGAATGGTCTGGTCAAAGATTACAACAACACGTGACACAGATCGATCAATATGACTCCTGCGGAAGCTAGCGATCCTCGAAACGAAAAACGGGTCTACGCGAATCTATATCCTGAGAGATCTAAGATCAGGAAGAAGTCTAGAACGCCGAAATTTGCGGTCGGCGATCGAGTGAGAATCTACGCTTATAAGAAGCACTTCGAAAAAGGTTATACTCCTCGATAGACCTCGGAAATCTTCGTGATAATCAAAATATTTCATACCGATCTGGTGACTTACGAAATCGAAGCTTTGATGGAGAAGAGATCATTGGAAAGTTTTACGAACAACAATTGCAGAAGACAAAGTTTTAATAAGAAAACAATTTTTTTTTTATTTTCTCTCTTTAACATTTTCCTGTTTACACATATATATATAGGAGAGAAAATAATAATAAAAAATAATTAAAACTATCTTTAGATAAAAAAGCAAGCTAATTAATAAACAAAAAACAAAAACCCTTCAAAAATGGCAAATATACTAGATATCACACAAAGCATAGTGAAAGATGAAAGTATTCAAGAATATGAGGTTCACAAATACGAACCGATAACCGGAATGAGTTTGAACAATGCGGTACAGATAAGAATCAACGTCGAAACCCAAGATCTATTCGTCCATCCTAGCGAGAGTTACATAGTGGTGCAGGGTCGTCTCACCAAGGAAGATGGGGGCGACTATGCCGACGACGACATGGTTACTCTAGCCAATAATGGCATCATGCATCTATTCAGTAATATAAAATACTTGCTATCCAGACAAGAGATAGAATCTGTGTTTCACCCCGGTCCGGCCACCATGATGTTCGGACTCTTGACGTATCCAGATGATTTTTCGAAATCCAGAGGACTTAATCAGTTGTGGATGAAAGACACCGTCGGCCCTGCTAGCGCCGGCGCCGTCGCGATATTCAACTACGTCGTCAAGACGCCCAGACCTAAAGGAACGTTTTCGTTCAGGCTACCTTTGAAACACATCTTCGGATTCGCAGACGATTACAACAAGATCATGTATGGATTCAAACACAATCTGACGTTGATTCGAAAAGGAAACGACGATGCAATAGTGAGACTCATTGCGACCGATGCGGGTAAGATAACTCTACACAAGATATCGTGGTTCGTTCCACACGTGGAGCCTTCGATCGTGGAAAAAACGCGTCTCTACAAGATCATAGAATCCAAGAGTAAATTACCCGTGGGGTTTAGAATGAGACAGTGTGACACGGCTAGTATTCCACCCTCCACGAATCACTTTGATTGGAGACTGATGGTGAAATCCACTTCTGAAAGACCACGTTTCATCGTGGTTGCGTTTCAGACCAATAGGGATGGGTCTCAGGAAAAGAATGCGTCGCTGTTCGATCACTGCAATTTGAGAAACATGCAAGTGTTTCTGAACGCCACAAGATATCCAGCAATCGATTACAACACGTCGTTCGACAAGAACGATTTCTGCAGACTGTACGGCGACGCCGCTGATTTTAGAAAGAAGTATCATGGTCTAGACGAATTGATGAGCAACCCTAACATATCTCCCGGCGAATACAAGTCGATGTATCCCATGTTCGTATTCGACGTCAGTAAACAGAGTGAACGACTCAAGAGTAGCATCTTAGACATTCAGATCAAGATGTAATTCGATAGGAACGTGCCGAGAAAAACCGAAGCCTTCGCCCTGGTCCTGTCGGACAGAGAATTACAATTCGAATCGGATGGAAATAAGATGTCGATCATTCGATGAGAGACATGTGTGAAAAAAAAATTAATAAACGTTAAAAATGAGGATGTAAGATTAATTAAAAAAAAAACAAAATCTCGAAACCAAAATGGATGTTTTTGACACGAAAACAACAAATCATCTGTTCACTTCAGATCACTACGACGTTAAAATAAAATGTTTGGAAAAATGGATTCAAATTGAACATGAAGAATGTAACACAAAAAAAGGATGGAATAGTTGTGGTTTTAACGAATATCATTTAAAAGAAAAAGAAGAGTTTGATAAGATCTAACGAAGAAATTATAAAAAATACAATTTTAAAATGTCGCAAATGTAAGAAACGTCAAATAAAAATCGAATCTCAACAAACTAGATCTGGTGATGAACCAACAACCTTATTCGCAAAGTGTATAATTTGTAATCATAAATGGATAGATAATTAAAAAGAGATGTAATTTTAATCATCGTCGTAAGTGACAAAATTCTTTTACTAAAGAAAAAAACATTTCAGAAATCATATAATAATATATAATAATAAAAAGTTATCAAAAAAAAAACAAAAAAAATAAAAGTAATGAGATCTAGAGAGATTGAACATCTTTCTAAATCTCATTACTTTTTTTTGGTTTTTAATAATCACTCATTATTTTTTTTAATTAATTATTTCCACGCGTTCACTGTTTGTTCAAAGGATCTAGTTCGATCAGTAGGCTCACCACGGAAGTGGCGGCTTTGGGATTATTGGTTTTCGTAACGAAATTAATCCTGTCAGCAGCGTTCACTTTGAAAGGCGTGCCAAATGTGCTAACATTCGCGTGTTGATTCTCAGTCTTTTCGATGCTGTATCTCTTGTCGCTCTCTACTCCATTCACCGCGAGATTGACGACCGCTCTGTTATTCAAATCCGTGGAAGCCAGACCCATTCGTATGATTTCACCTCCTAACAGCATGGGATATCCCACCTGACTATGTTGCGATCCGCTACCTCCGTTTCCGAAAGACCACTCGGTTTTTCCCTCCTCTAATGTGCCGGCCTCCTCGGCCCACACAGTGATCAATTGTCTAGCGTATTTGACTCTTTCTACCACTGAAATCAGGGTGCAGGCATCCGTCATGTTCACGGGATCCGGTAGATTCGTGAGCGCATGTCCGCCCATGTCTAGTTTACCTTCCATGATATCGCCCTTTCTCCAGACCGGGTTGTCGTCCACGTACTCCCTGCTGACTGCGCTGGAATCGAATTTGGTATCGTGATCGAGACCGAATAAATTGTGACCGTTCATGTTGATGCCACCCTCCATGGTTCTGCCAGATTGTTTGTTCAGGTAGAGATCATCCACTTGCGATTCTACATATTCTTGTGATCGTATCATGGCAGAATCTACGTAGCCCTTGTTGACCGCGGTTGAGTGCGCATCGTCGATCTTTGACAGATTCAATATCTTGTTGAATCCCGCATTCAGATCCGATTTCATTTCTCGTCTGTCAGACTTTCTCTGTTCCAGATCTACATAGTGTGGGAGTGGCCACGTTCGTTATCTTGTTAGAATTGGCGTTCAATTCCAACTGCATCGTTTTTATCTACTTCTCAGATGTTTGCTGAATTGTGCGTGAGAGTCGTCCACGTATTTCTTGGTCGCAGCATTGGTGGAATCTATGGGATTCATGACGTTCACCAAACGTTTAGATTTCAGATCGAGATCGTCGGCCATGGCTTTATCCACGTAATTATCTAGCATGATTCGTTCAAAATCCCCATTCCCCCTGTCGACGTATTTTTTAGTCGCAGCATCTGTGAGATCTATCAGCTCGGGAAGATTGTAGAGCTTCTTATCGTTCATGTTGAAAGGTTCCTCTTGAGGTTCGTATCTTCGAACATAACGTTCGTCGAAGTTGGCAACGTCATAACCATCACCGACTGCGAGCGTCTTCTTTTTGGGTCGACTTTCGTCGTCACTTCTACCAAATTTATCGACTGGCATGTTGTTTTGAGGTTTTTGTTTTAAAATACATTTCAAACGCAGTTTATTAAAAATGAATTATTTCACTTATTTTTATTTTTCGTTTTTATTCGATTAAAATTTTTTAAATAATTTTTTACCTTTATATATACTATAAAAAAATCTCTCTCTAATGTAAATCATTGAGAATGTCTTGAAACCGATCTCCTTCAGACCATCTCTTGAGAACGTAGAGACATAGGTGACCACAAAACACTTGATCTTGCGATTGCACTTGTTCCTTGTTGTAATGAACCATTGATTTGTTGAAATAGTTCTTGATTTCTTTCAGCGGCGAGATTCCGTAGCTGTCGAAATAATAATTCTTCTTCTTCCCATTCTTGAACTACGCCACCCAGTGAGTGCCTTCACCCGATAAATCGTCTAGATTTAAAATTCCGCATTCCGATTGTTGAGGTCTTCTCTTAGGCAAGGCATCTCTGGAAAACACGCCTAGAAATTCTTTGATTTTCAAATCCTTCGCCTCATTCAACAGATCGATGTTGGATAGGGGTTCATTAGGTAAGACGACACCTTCTACAGATATCTCTATTTTCTTATTCATAAATGTGTATAGTTTTTTTTAAAATTTATTTATTTTATTATAATTCACTAAAATGACGTTATTTTTTTATGTTTTTCTTTTTCTTTTTAAACTAACTCTCTCGATGTCTTTACTGACTTCCATAATCTTGAATCCATCTAATTCCTCTTGATTTTCTGGAATCCTATCATCCTTAATCATATCTGGGATCCTATCATCCTCAATCATATCTGAAATCCTATCGTCTAAAATTAGATTCAAAGTCCAATGTCCGAGTGCCAGAGTGCTTATTTTATCATCTAACACGAATCTCCTATCGTCGACGGCCGTCAGCGAAATCTTGTTGACTTTTTCAGTATACAAGTCGTGATTTTCGCTTCGAATCGATTTCATAGTCTTATACACCGGACCACTTCCTAACAGACAATCTTTATACTCTCGGAAAGAGATGTTTTTCTTCACCATGCACGCTTTAACCCCTTTGCACTTCTTGATCTCTTCATCTTCTAGACAATAAGCATACAGTTGGGGTCTCAAGCCCACGAATTCGACGATTTGTTTACCACCACTCTCGTCCTTAAATTTACCCAACACCTTCTTGTTGTCATTCGATTGAATGTTGGACGGGTGATCGATGGGATAATTGCTCATGTCGAACCATGCGGCCACATCTAGAGATATATCTTGGTAGACATCTTTCGTCTCTATCTTGTAAACTAAACTGTCTGTGTCGGTGAACAGTAGTTTAGCTTTATCACCAAATTTTCGTTTGACGTAATCATAGTGAAACTCGTACATCAATCACTTGCTGATATCTAACATGATCGGTCCGAGATAATATGGTTTGTCGAACTTCAGGTGTGTCTTTTGCATGTGAACGGCCACTAGATTTTCGTCGAATATGGTTCGGTGTTTGTAAATGGGTTTCGCCACTAATTTTTTAGCTTTTTTCTCAGACGTGACGAGTCGAACGTCGGTTCTCTTCCTGATGTTTTCCATTGATTTACCGTAGATGCAGTTGTTCATGAGTTTGAAGAAAGCTTTTTTGAAATCGTTCTCGGCTCGAATTCTGAGATTCGTGTTGAGTTTGATGTATTTTTTCATCCAAGGCTCTTCGTCGAATCGAATGATGCGATGTATGTCGACTAATTTCATCCCGTGATTGACGTATTGTTTCGAATTCTCGCTGTAGACGACGGACTTACGTTTGTTAAATAAATTGGGAATGAGTTTCTCCTCGTCTCCTTCGATCGGTTCCATTCATTCGGGAGCCAGCAGATAATCGTTGTGTAAATCATGTAATTCTTCCGGATAGTTCAAATCGACTTCTTAAATGCAAGGATAGTCTCTCCATTTTTGCATCTCTTCCGGTTCCATCACCCATTCGAAATTTCCAATTGGTAAAGGATGACTCATAGCCCAACCGTACAGATTATTAGCGTCCCAATACTATATGTATTTATTTGATCGTTTCAAATCAAAATCTTCTTTCATGTAGGGATTGTTAGCTTCGGAATATCTGTGGGAGATCATCGAGATGTCACCTCTCACAGCCCTTTCAAACATGAGCAACATGTCCACGTCGGATAATAATTCCAATTGGACTTTGGTGGTCTTCAACAGAGCGTCCCACGCCAGACCATGTGCGGTGAAATACCAAGCCAGATCCAGATCGTAATTTCGATGACAGACATCTCGAAAATTTTTGAACACGTCTGCCAAGAGCAGAACGTCGGTCTTCAGATAGAGATCATGATAATTTCTCATGGTTTTCATATCGAATGATTTCCACACGTTTTTGGCGTGTTCGTAATTCTTGTTGGAAATGTCGGATTCATATAATTTCGAATAGAAATCTTCTTTTGAAGGTAGAGCGGTGTCGTCGAATCTCTTTAGATCGTTCATGTAATCATAAGGATAGACTCCTTTCCTCAACATGACATCTACTCATTCTCCAAAATGTTCGCTCGGGATTTTAAATTTATCCTTGCTAATGTTATCGACTAATTTTTCCAGAGCGGTCGACATGAATTTAAAACTGTCGATGAAACGTAAGCTTCTACAAATGGATTTCGTTTTTTCTTCCGTCTCTCTGTCGATTACTCTTTTCTTCTCCATGACCTTCCATTTCATGAAGGAAATGTATCTTTCTTCGCTGTTTGCGATGCAATTTAATTCTTCGTGGGAGGTGCCAAGATTTTTCATGAACAGATGTCTGTCTTAACCCGACAGATTGTGAAATATCACCAGATAGAAAACGGTGTCTCGATATTTTAAATTACACTTGCTGTGAACCGGACCGCGATACAGACCCGTGTAATGATCGTGGTTTCTTACCTTCTTATTTTCCTCTGAATTCTCATCGAACGATTGACTGCATATGTGACATTTGGTGGCCCTGTTATTTTCGTCCTGCTGTTCTCACGTGATGATCATTTTCGCCGGAATTTTGAATTTATCGTATAACATTTGAATTTTCGATTCTAACTCTTCTACGAACCTTTTAGCCACGTCGTCATCTTCGCACTGTTTCATATAGTGAAGGGACCCATGTCGTGTTGTGAGTCGAAAGCGCATTTCACATAAATGCAATAGCCCGAAGGCATGTGTTTTTGAAATCTTTCGACGTAACTTTGAAGAGTGACAGGTTGGCAGGAACTCATTTTCATGGTGAAGTATTCGAAATCGGCATACACGATGAATGGTACTTTTAACCTTTTATTGCGATTTTCAAACTTCACGATGGTGTTGGGTTTGGGCATTTCGGCGGCGACACCTTGATTTTCATTGCAATATTCCTGAAGTTTCTCTAACGATTTTTCGCTATGAAATGCGTTCATGCAGTTGCAACATAAACATATCTTTCCTTTATGTTTATTATTTTGTCTCGACAGTAATCGCCTCGGATTTTTAACCCAACAATAATGACGATTGTCACCATTCGAATCAATAATAAAATAATCGTCTTTTCTCTTTCGAGATACGAAGTCTGTCTGAGAGGATAGATCGTTCGTTTTTCATCATCGTATCCCAAGACGTTCACCGCTACGGTGGGATTTTGAGCCTCGAAATGATCGATATGTTTTAACTGCATTGGAAAAGTCACTCTGGTCCAATCGAGATTTTTAGAAGTCTCCTCGTAACGAGAAACTCTATCGGAGTGCATTTTGACAGGGTATAAAGCGCAGGTGACTGCCCATTTAAAACACTGATCATCTTTATTTCTCACGTTGACCGCAGAGTGTTTTTTAGCTAAGAAATTCGGTAATTCCACGTAGGAAGACCCTTTCAACGAATCGTTTTTAGTTATATGAATTTCGAGTTTCAACACCTCATCGAACGTCCAATTACTACCTTCATGTTGATAATTCACGAGAGACGTCAACATCTTGTCTTTCATCTTTTCGAAAATGTCTGATAAATCTGAACCTTGAAATATGGGTTCGACGTTAGATCTGAAATATGCATTTTTCACAATGCTCTCGCCGGACTTCACGTCGATTCTATTCATTACGCAATGGAGTATCATCTTAATTTTTTGTCCCACGTTCATGTGTTCATGATACAAATCCAATACTTTTTCTTCACCCATTCCATGAACAACTGCAGATCGACTTTCTTGAATGAAGGAACCACGTCAAAAGTTTTACAAATGCCTTTGATTGCACTCTCCCATTCTACGGGCTTCGATTGGAATAGTTCCGTGACGATTCGTGCTACATATTCTTCTCCTTTCCCTTCGTCAATTGCTCATCGAATTTCGTTTGATATATCTTGTTTGTCTAGATTCTGAAGGGCATCACTCGTTTTCATTTTAGTTTTTTTTTTTTTTTTGAAACTTGAAGTTCTTCAACAGCTTTTCGTTTAGTCGTCTTCTCATTTTTCACAACCTTTTCGTTTAGTCGTCTTCTCATTTTTCACAACCGATGCATTTTTTGACTGTTTAAGTTTATCCACTTTCGATCTTTCAATTTTTTTCTTTCCATCATTTTGCAAATGATATTCCTGTATGACTTCAATTTTTTTGGATTTGGTTTTATGATTTCTGAAATGTGGAATTTTTAATTTTTTACAAATCTCATTTAACTGAGGTATGGTTTTCTCATTTAAATTTTCCATTTTTTTATTTGTGTTTGTAAGAAATTTTTTTTTTCTTCGAATTTTGTATTTAAATAATTTGTTAAAAAGATTGTTTTTTTACTCTCTATAAATATGTTTTAATTCCTTCAAAAAAAAAAAATTTTTGACGAAATTAATCGATTTTTTTATGTTCCTTAACGTGAAAAAAACTGAATTAATACGAGACAAAAGGATGTTAAAATTTAAACTTTTTATTTATATATATATAAAGAGAAAAAACACTTTTACAACAAAAAAATTTTCACACTAAAGAAAATTAAAATTAAAAAAACTTTTTTTTTTATATATATATAAAGAGTGAAAAAAAACAAACTTTTTTAACAAATTATTATTAAATACAAAATTTAAAAATATACATTATTTGCAATAATTCATAAAACAAAAAAAACAAATAATCGATCATGACAACAACACCTAAAAGATGCAAATTGAAATTGAAACGAGTCGAAACGTGTAAGAAATTCGGTTATAAAATCTATAGATTACAACGACACGACTCCATCGAATTGAACGAGGTCGAGACAAAGGGCTTAGAGCACAAATACGACAAATATAGCATGGCTTTGAAATTGGATGAAGTCACGCTCGATTTGTTTTACAAGTACCAAAGGGATCTACAGAAAATCGTCATCGCCAAAGATAGAGAATTAAACAAAGACAATTTGTCGTTGCCCTACGGAAGTTACATATCTCCAAAAATCTCTCTCGAACTCGTGGACAAATCGGGTGGTGAGAGCGCGTTCAACGATGTAAAAAAACTCAAAAAAGTAAAGATAAACATTCAACACATTTTTGAAAAAGGAGAAGACATGAGTGTCAACATGCTAATAACAGACTTGGAAATATAAACAATAGAGAGATTGATTTTTAGTGAAGAAGAAGGAAAAAAAAAGTAATGAGATCTACAGAGGTTGATCATCTCTAGATCTCATTACTTTTTTTTGTTTTTTTTTGTTTTCCTTCTTCCGCTTCTTCTTCACTATCGTTCATATATATTATAATAATGTTTCCTTTTTTCTCAATTTCGGTGTCCATTCTCTTTTTCTTTTTTTTGTGATATGTTACGTTTTTATAAGAACACATTTGTTTATCCGAATCATAATTATGAACGAATGTGGTGCATCTCTTGGTAACACTCGCATCATTACCATTCTCTTCAGAAGGTAGTGGTGACGGTGGAAAGCGTCTCATTCTTTTCAATTTCAACCATCTATCCCACTCTTTTTTCAGTTCTTTCCTAAGATATCCATCATTAGCGTCTAATTGTTTTTCACATCTTTTTCCAACACTATCCTGCAATATTCATCATTAGCATCTAATCGTTTTTCCACATCTTTTTCGCACTCTATCTCCCGATATTCATCATTATCATCTAATTGTTTTTCCACTTTTTTATCCATTTTATATTATTGTTTATGCTTTTTGCGATTTATATTTTTATATTTTATATAATTATATAATTTTTACACTATAATAACATACTCGAAATCGGTGTATTCTTAAATGGCGAATTCTCACCAAACAACAAACCCTTACCAAGTCGCTCAACACTCCGTCCACTCTTCAGATAGAGACCGTTTCCACTCAAAGAGTTGCCACCTCTAACAGGTTCTAGATACAATCCTTCACCGCTGTCGTCTATGTGGACGTGACACACGGCTCCTCCCTTCTTCAAAAACAGTCCACTGCCACCCATTAATTTCTCAACTGCCGAACTCACGAGTCCCGAAACAGCTCCCACGCCGAGAGTCTTTCCGAGAAAGGGTAATGCTTTTGTGGCAAAGGGTAATGCTTTTGCGGCGATTCCTGCCAATAGTGGTAAGAAACCGCCTTTCATTCTCAAATTGTATCTCAACTGAGCGGGACTCAATCTCACCATCAACCCTCTTTCATCACGAATCCCTTTCTCCATCCTTTTGATTTGACTTCAGGCGATCAAATCCTGACCGCCACTCGTCAGATCTTCGTGAGTGAATTTGAATCTCACCGCCTCGCCTCGAGTTGTTAACGCCCTCTTAAGTTTCTTCCTCTGTCCTGCGGATATGTTCACGTTTTTAACCACGTATTGTGTCATAATTCTTTTTTTAAAATATATTTTGTTCAATTGTTTTTTTTGTTTTAATGATAATTATATATATATTAAATAATTTTTGTAAATTAATATTGCGTTTATTTTATTTTCTTATTTATATATATACACAATATTTTTTTTTGCTTTTATATTTCTCTTATGTAAAATCGTATCGTCACCCTCTCTCCGCGAAGATCTAACAGTTCACCATTTTGATCCGTCAACGTGGTTTTCAGACTATACAGCGTGTCTAAAATCACTGGTAGATAAACTAAATTTCGAGGTCGTTCCACGATCTTATAACCCGGCGACACGTTTGGAAAGAAGGAATAGCTCGTCGGTTGAGCGCTACCATTCACGTAGCTTCCAGCAATCACGTCCATGTTCACCAGAAAGCTATTGACTGCAAGAATGTCGACCGTATTTTCAGATGCCGCGTGGCCTCGATACATCTTTCGATAGAATCCCAGCATCTTGCCTATAGAATCGTCCGTGTTGAAATCCACTCGAAAATTATCTTCCAAATCCAACATCGTCTGTAAGGTATTAGGGTTGGGAGCGAGTCTGATCTTGTTGCTTCCCTTTCCATCCATCTTCATTCGCGTCTGAATGTAATTGTTCAAATCGTCTATGTCGTAACTTCCTTTGGGAATTCGAATCTCCAACCAATCCACTCCGTCGGAATACTTCAATGAGTTATTCTTTTCGGTGATGTTGGGAAAGGAATAATAAGTCTCCGGATTCACCAATGCCATCTCGTATCTTTTCTCTCTATTCAATTCGATGGAAGGTTCGAATTTCGTCGCGAATCGAGTCGAATCGCCACTCACCACGATTTGAATGGATAGTTTTGCAGCCGTATTCTCGGCTATCCGTTCTAACAATTCTCATTGTTTGAACATTATATTGTAATTTTTATTTTATTTTCAAAACTAAATTATTTGATGATTTAATTATTTTCTAATTTTATTTTCGCTCTCTGTCTTATTATCATTAGAAACATAAAACTTGTCGAATCCGCACCGATATTTTCCGCGATTAAATTCGCTAGTCAAATCGATCACGACGAAATTGTAAAGTCCTCCATCTCAAACCCTCTTGCAGAATCTCCTGAATTCTGCCACGCTCATGTCGTTTCCGACGTGATTGCATAGATGTGATTGAGTTTCTTGAGATCCTGGCGAAAGAGACACAGTAAATTAGCATTCTCCCTTATCGTCTGTCTGGGCAAACGAAAATAATTCTGCGACAGGTAGAAACAGTCCACGTTGCTGTAACGACCCCTAACGTAATACGATTCGCATCGGTTCTGTCTCTCCAAAAGCAGATCGTCGAAAATCATGAGATTCTTATCTTCCGATTTCAATTCTCTAGGATCCGGAACATCACTAGCGTTCTCATAAAATCGACACTCGACGTTCGAAGACGCATTTCTCTTCATCAATTCCATCGCCGCACTGTCCAAAATGGTCGAAAGAGAAGCTTCACTTTTGTCGAATTCCTCCCTACTGTCAAAGATTCTGGCTATGACGTCCTTGGGCAATCTACGATCCATGCACTCTCGAAGCAATCTGTATTCGGGTTGAAACAAGCTCTTGCCAAACACGAACAATCTGTCGTAATCCAACCAGTCGGGTTGCGACAACAGATTCGTCAACAGATTGGTGTTTCTACAATTCGATTTTCCCACTATCAAGCTTCTTATGCTTTTGGGAAAAAACTCGTTATTCGACCTCTTGATCGCGGCGTCGTTCCAAGACATATCTTTAATGTTCATCTTTGTTTATTTTTTTTGTTATTTTAGATTTTGTCAAATACAATTTTTATGTTTTTTCAAACTCAGTTTTATAAATGTTATTATTTATTTATATTACACCGTCTCGAGTTCTCTTAATCCAGGTCCACTCGTCATTTTGGCTAAATCTTGTATGGGTACCACAGCATCCTTAAAATCTTTCCAACTTTCAGCGATTGCTCTAACGTATCTCGCTTCGCCGGCGGACTGATCAACTTGTCGATCAATGCGTCGGCTGCCCTCTTGCCAGCCACAGAAGCTATCCTACCGCTGGCTTCGGAAGCGGATTTCTTACCAGCATCCAAAGCCGTCTTCTTACCGACCTCAAACGTGGTCGATGCGAGTTTTCTACCTGCATCGCTCGTGAACGCTCGCATTATAGAATCGACAATGCCAGAACCGCCTTGAATGTAAGTTCTGACGTATCCCCTGTTCTTTATCACCAACATATTTATAATATATATTTTGTTTTTTCACTGGTAAATCGTTTGTTGTTTAAATTACTTTTATTATTTTGTAGTGTAAAATTTACTCTTTTTATTTTATATATTTTTGTTTTCTACTTATTATATATCAATCCTTCAATTCGTTCATCAGTCTTTTGTAAACACGTTTATTCAAAACCTGCTGCCTCAAAAATTCATCGCATATGCTCACTATCTCATTATCTAATCCAGTGTTACCAGCGCGTCTACTTGCCATCAACAAACTCAATCTATGAGACAGTGCGTCAGAATCGCTTGGAAGAAAAGTGGTTTTCATCCCTTTGCCAGTCACCGACACGCCGAACTTCTTATTCATGTCCCATATGGGTTTCACCACTTTCGTCCACTTGTAACCTCTGTTGCCTTTGGGTCTCGTTTCTCTGGCATCGTTATTTCTCTTCATGGCGTGGGTCTGAACCAGAATGTCGACGTAACTGTCAAAATCCTGCTCCGTTTAATCTTTAGGCTTGTCGAAAAGGAGCAATTTGCGCAATCCAGGTGTTAATTCATACCTATTCGAACTGACGATTAAATTATCATCATCATCCATTTCCACTTCAGTGTCGCCCATGAATTTCCTACCGCTCGAATCCCCGCGAATTCCATACAACAGATCTCTCTTACCACCATACTCGGACGACGTGACGCTATCAGTGGTGATAGTCGAAGCCGTATCATCGCTCTCACTCACGTTGGTTTCGATTCCCATGGGAGCGTAATCCGGTGTAGATTGAAAGGAATACTGTTTTGTAAAACTACCAGGCAACGAACCCATTCTCAAAGAACTCTCTTTTATGGGTCTCAATTCTTCAACTATATCCTTCTTGCTTCGTTCCTGAACCTCCGTCACGGGTTTAAATATTTTTGTGGTTTCGCGCCTCAATTACATCTCTCCAAGTCGTCTGCTTCTGTCAGCCGATTGAATACTCTTCTTAGCACGTTCATATTCGTTTAAAAGTTGATCTCTACGTTTGGAATCTGTGATGTGTAAAAACATTTTTTCATTTTTAAATTATTAATATTTCCTTTAGAGTATGCTAACGTGAGTTATTATTATTTTCAGAATTAAATGTATAATTATTTTATGTTTTATGTTTAAGTAAATAAAAATCTTCTGTCTTTAATATAATAACTAAAACCAGTTGAGGAAAAACATTCTACATGATAAAACCTCTATAAATACATTTGCCCTCGAATGCGTTCATCACCGATTATTCACTCCGTGACGAACTGAAAGTTTTAGCATATAAGAAACCAGTTTCTGATTTAACGTGTTTGAGAATAATTATATCCGTTAAATGGAGAACTTTGAAAAAGTTTGAAAGTTTTAGCGTATAAGAAACCGGTTTCTGATTTAACGCGTTTGAGAATAATTATATCCATTAAAAGGGTTCATTCATATCTCCAAACATTATCACAAGTAAATTAAAATTCAATTACCTCTTAAACCTGATTGAGTGGAAACGCGCTTTTATTGTTTATTATTAAAACGAAATACCTTTCATTCACACCGACAAAAACACGAGTGTCTATTATAATAGAATTTTATCTCTTAAAATTCATCTAAGTGAAAAAGGTTTTATAGTGGAATTTTTATTTGAATGAAACAATTCTACGAACTGTTTTATTTGAATGAAACAATTCTACAAACTGTTTCATTAAAATTTACCTTACAAATTTCACTGTGACAGAACGTGAACAGATGATTTTCCATCGATTCCAATTTTCTAAAACTTAAGTTTTCAATGTCATCATTAAATGAAAACCTTTCATTCACGCTAGAACAAAACATGAATATCTATTATAACACAATTTATCGGACTCAGTTTTGTAGTCGACTCTATTGAACGAAAACCTTTCATTCACACTGAAACAAAACATGAGTGTCTATTATAACACAATTTATCAGACTCAATCTTATAGTCGACTCTATTGAAGGAAAACCTTTCATTCACACCGAAACAAAACATGAGTGTCTATTATAACACAATTTATCAGACTCAATCTTATAGTCGACTCTATTGAATGAAAAAACCTATTTATTTCCACTGAGTACAAAATTGAAAAACTCCTCAAAACCGATTCTATCACTATTCGCTCCACAAAACTCGCGAGGTGAATCGACAAATAGTTTTTCACCGATCAAATCGCACCCTAGACCGTCCGAAACGCGATCGCGAACGTGGTGGTACAGAACCTGCAAACCCCTCTTTTTCCATGTACTGGAGGCCCAAATCGGTCTTAAAACAAAATTTTAAAAAATCCTCGAGTAACTGCCTTTACACTCACTTATCACCGTTGGCCAACGTCGAAAAAACGTTTTGAGGTCGATTTTTCCTGGTCTAGAATCCGCAAATGGGTTTCGCCGATCGGATCGCACTTTTAACGTTCAAACACCGGTTGGCAAACGTAGGTGGTCCAGAATCCGCAAACCGCTTTTTGATGCTGGTCCAGAATCCGCAAAGCGTTTTTTGCTTGCGTTCACCAACGATAGATCGATGGTCTGATCTGCGATGGGAATGTGGAGAAAAATTTTTAAATTACATTTTCTTCAAATTTCGTACATTTTTTCACTTTTTGAACGACATGTCGAATGTACGCGTTCGCCAACGGGTGTTTGAACGTGAAAAGTGCGATCTTTGAGCCTCAAAACAATTGCGGATTCTGGACCACCATAAAGAACGTCATTTTTGAAAACGTGTACACGATTTAACACTGAATCCCTATGGCGGTACACGTACATGTACATGTACATGTAGAAGTGGTCCAGAATCAACAACAACAACATCAAATGGGAATACAACGGAGAAACGTAACTTCTTTTACCGGACGCAAAACTGACATGGAAACATTTTTGTAAGTGGTAAATGTATTGAAAAATCGAGGTCTTAACCCATTTTTGAGTGGTTAAGGAGATATACCCATTAAAAGCTTAAAATTCCAGTTTTCTGTGGATTTCTCAAAAAAAAATTTTCAAGAGCAATTGACCATTCGCAGGTCTTCAAGTGACATTACAAGTTGCATGAACAAAATGTTTCGGTAAGCATTTGTTAACCCTCCAGAGGCTGTCAAGCATAGACATTTGGAGAAAATGGGCTGTTCTTGGGCAATCATAACACCAAATGTGTACCTACGAGATAAACATAACCTCCTTCATTGGAAGTGGAATTCACCGTCCATCATTTTCGTAAGTAATGAAGATATTCACAAAACCAAGCATTAACCCATTAGAGCTGATTAGAGAGAGATACCCCTCAAAAGGTTAAAAATGTGTGTTATCTGAGGATTTCTTTAAAAACATCCCGTAGATTTTCAGGAAAAAATGGCTATTCTCAGATCTAAGTGTGACATTAGAAGTTGCATGTACAAAATATTCCTGTAAGCATTAGTTAACCCTATGCAGGTTCTCAAACATCAAAATGTTGATAAAATGGGCTGTGTTTGCGTACCCACAGCACCCGAAGTTGGGAGGAGAGATCAAAATAAGTGGAAGTAGAATTCACTGAGAATTATTTTTGGAAGTAATAAGAGTATTCCAACAACTACACTTAACCCGTTTTGGGCTGCATAAACAATGATACCCATCAAAAGCTTAAAATTCCTGTTCTCCCCGGATTTCTCTGAAAACATCTTGTAGATTTTACAGAAAAACTGGCAATTCACAGTTCTTGGTGTGACATTACAAGTTGCATGAATAAATATTCCTATTGGCACTTGTTAACCCTCTACAAGCTGCCAGATATCAATATTTTGGATACATTTGAGATAAAATGGACCATTTTTAAATTGACACAGCACTCAGTGGGTATGTGTCAAACAAACATAGCTCCTTTTGTCGGTCATTGACGTGTTGGACGACGATATTGACACTAACCCACTCCACCGTTAATGATGGTTTTTACTAAACAATTTTTTATCAAACTGTGTCATTTGAGACTACTATCTTCAACTTTCTCATAACATCAATGAAGGAACTTCATTGAGACAGTTAAAAACAATTCATCAGACACTGTGGGGTCATGAAAAATCATGGACTCTCATCGGGAAAAGCCATGATTCTCCAGAATCGTAAAGTCTAGTTATTATTATCATTATTATTATTTTTTTTTTCACACATTTTGTCCGTACGATTAAGAAGCCATTTTCGAACCGATTTTCACAAAATTTTGCACACTCATAGAGAGACACAAAATCTAAAAATGTTCCGAATCAATTTAACCCTTATTGCGTCAGAATTGGCAAAAATGTCAAAATTGGGGTTTATAGGCACTTTCTCGAAACACGTCTTGTAGATTTATTTTAAACATTCATCATTGCTAGACCTGCCTTTGACACGACCATTGATATACAAGAGATATTAGGCGATGTATATGGTAACCCTCCACAGACTGTCAAAAATCGAAATTTTGATGAAATGGGCTGTTTTCGAGACCCCACAGCACCCAAACGACAAACGAGAGATAAACATAACTTCCTTTATTGGAAGTGAAATTCGCCGGGCATCATTTTTGTAATAAGGGTGTTCAAAAAACCAAGTGTTAACCCGTTTTGGGATGGTTAAACAGCAATTCTCCCAAAAGCTTAAAAAAATCATGTTTTCCGTGGATTTCTCTAAACTAGTCTAGTGGATTTTCAAGAAAAAATGACCAGATGCAGGACTTGGCGTGACAATAGAAGTTGCATGGACAAAATTCTCAGGTGAGCATTTGTTAACCCTTCCGGGCTGCTAAATGTCTAAAATGTGATAAAATGGGGTGTTTTTGGACAACAACAGCACCCAACAGGTACGCCACAAAGAAAAGTGATTTATTTTATCGAGTGCACAATTTATACGGAAACATTTTTGTAAGTAGTAAGGGTATTCAAAAGTCGACGTCTTAACCCATTTGATGCAGGCTAAAGAGAGAGACCCATTAAAAGCTTAAAATTCACATTTTCTGCAGATTTCTCTAAAAACATTGTGTAGATTTTCAAGGGAAAATGACTACTCGCAGATCTTTGTGTGACATTACAAGTCGCATGGACAAAATATTCCAGTGTGCGTTTATTAACCCTCTACAGGCTGCCAAGCATTGTAATTTTGTTGAAATGGGCTGTTTTCGGACACGCACAGCACCCAATGTATACCCGAGAAATAAACATAATCTCCTTTGTTGGAAGTGAAATTCACCGAGGACCATTTTTGTAAGTAATAATGTTATTCAGAAAACCAAGTGTTAACCCGTTTTGGTCTGGTTTAAGAGTGATTCCCCTCAAATGCTTAAATAATCATGTTTTACATGGATTTCTCTAAAAATGTCGTGTAGATTTTCAAGAAAAAAACTGGTCATTCGCAGGTCTTTGTGAGATATTACAAACTGCAAGGACAAAATATTCTGATAAGCGTTTGTTAACCCTCCACGGGCTCTCATACATCAACACTTTGATAAAATAGGATGTTTTCAGCCTCTCACAGCACCCAACCAGTAGCTGGGAAATACACATAACCTCTTTCATTCGAAGTGGAATTCACCGATGATCATTTTTGTAAGTAATACGGGTATTAAAAAAAACAAGCCTTAACCCGTTTTGGGCTGGTTAAACAGCGGTACCCATCAAAGGCTTAAAATTTCATGTTTTCCCTGGATTTCTTAAAAAAAACATCTTGTAGATTTCAAGAAAAAAATGGCCATTCACAGGTCTTAGTGTGACATTATAAGTTACATGGACAAACTGTTCTGGTGAGCATTTGTTAACTCTCCACGAGCTGCTAAACATCAAAATGTTGATAAAATGGGCTGTTTTCAGACACCAAGAACACCCAATAGATATGTAACAGAGAAACATAACTTCTTTTACTGCGCGTAGAATTCACAGAGGATCCGGTTTGTAAGTAGTAAGGGTATTTAAAAGAATAAAACTTAACCCATTTTGGATTGGATAAGGAGAGATGCCCCTTAAAATTTATTTACATTTTCCGTGGATTTCGCTAACTGCTTGTTGGCGATTTTCAAGAACAATTGGACACTGGCAGGTCTTACAGACTGCATAGATAGAATATTCCGCTAGTCGTTTGTTAATCCCTCTACAGGCTGCTAAACGTCAAAAGTTTAATAGATTCGGCTGTATTCGGGTAGCAAATGGGTATGTAATAGATAAACATAACCTCTTTTATCAGACTCAGAATTCATGAGGGATAAAGTATGATAGTATTAAGGGTATTCAAGAGAGCGCGGTGGCTCAGTGGTAGACTGTTGTACTTCTATGCTAGAGGTCCCGAGTTCGATCCCCGTCCGGGACGACTCACGTTGTGTCCTTGGGCAAGGCACTTTAGCCGGTTGCCGACATGGAGACACGATGACGCCGTGTACTAAGGCATACTGCACGTCGATGGTACACATGTCTTCAACCTCTGTAACCTGCTTGAGCGGAGCTTGAACAGAGTTAGAATGTTGAGGAGCTGACAGTTGCTCGTCGATGCTTGGTGGTTCTCTCCGGGTACTCCGGCTTCTCCACCTGTAAAACTGTCACGGTCACGATTAGCCATTGTGCATAAGTATGTGACCTTAAACACCAATAAATAAATAAATAAATAAATGAATAAGGTTATTCAAAAAACCAAGTCTTAACCCTGTTTTATAGGATTAAAGACAGCCAGCCCATGCCGTGTACGCTGCCTATATTACTTGTAAAATTGACAGCCCCACTAAATCTACTGCGAGGTCCGGTGTCGGAGCCGACCAACTAACGGTTCTGACCTCATCAGATAACACTCCTTCGTTGTATTTAGCAGCATGGATTTCCCCAAGAAGCAAAGACAAAAATACGTCTGCGGAAAATAATGGCAAATATTTTATTTAGTCTGTATTTTGTCCGTATAGATAATTTCTCACCCACATATTCCAAAAAACGATTCAATGATACAATTGGACATATTTCCCTCATAAAACGTGAAAAAACACTTGATTTATTGCATTTTAGGATTGCGCACGTATATTCTTAGAAGATTTTCTGGCTGTTATTTATCTACGGCGTCAGTCTTTGATCTCGTTTGGGACGATCAGTGATTAGCACCTTTTCGACAAGAGCCATCGAAATTGAAAATAAAAAAAATAATCAAATTTCACTAAAACCTTTTGCAGAATCGTGTTTTTCAGAAAACGCCTTCGCGATTGCGTGTGTCGTTTTCAAAATTCGGATCAGTAATCACGAAATTATAAATATGTTGTTGTCAATAACAAAATTGAAAGCATGTCGGTCAAACTTGCATGACGTCAGGAGTCGACTCGGGTTAAATACTGTGGTGATGTAGTGAAAGGACGAGAGTAAGAAACGCTGATATCGCAGTAGGCTTTAAACTGTCCATGAAATGGTCCTAAAATCAAGTTTATCTTTGCAGCTGTACTGCAAATAGATTTCCCGTTGTTTCTTGTTGAGATGTTATTTCCGTCAAGGCCAAATACCGTAGAAAATTTGGAATACTGGGCAGTGGGATAGGACACCTGCCCCATGAACAACTACCTCCTATTAAAATTAATTAGCGGGGACATCTCCCCCCCCCCCTGCTGTTTATTTTACCTAGGACACCTGCCCCCTGCTGTTTTTTTTTTACCTAGGACACGAGCCCCCCTACTGATTTTTCACCAAGTACACACCTGCTCCCGTTTGTTTGCTAACGGGCCCCTCCCACTTGACCTTTCTATCTTTAGAAGCACCCAGGCCGACGGGGAGAGGGAGTGGTTGGGAGCATGGCTAGATTTTGCTGTAAATTGGAGTTGAAGGAAGGTACCCTCAAATCTGGGTCGAAAGTGGCAAAAATGACAAAAGGCTACTTCAACGTATGGTAACGGTATAAACTACAGGCGATCTGGGCGGTGTACAGAACTCCGACTTTATGCTCAATCGCTGCTCTACAGTAGTCAACAACAGTGATCAAGTCCCTTCCAAACTGAGAGAGTCGGGACGAATAGTACTCTCACTTTCCACGCGATGCGTGGTGATCTCCACGCGGTCGCGACACTTGCAACAGGCGCCAAAATATCGGCCAGGGTGCGTAGAAGAAGTTCTGAAAATTAGAAGTCGCTGCCTTCTGCGGTCTGGACACGGTTCGTGTTTGTGAGAATTGCAATTTTAATGTCTAATTTGCAAATTTTCGTTAATTGTGTCCCGTCAAAAAACCTACTCACCGCCGATTTCTTTTCACTTCAACTTCTGACGATTATCTAAAGTTTAAAGATAGTGTCAGAATACTACCCTCCCCCCTCCCACCCGCACTTCCCCACCTTGGCGGCGTTCTGGGTCGAAAGTCTCGAAAATGACAAGAGGCTACATTAACGTATGGCATCGGTATAAACTACAAGTAGTAAGGACGATATTGAGACAAACAATCATACCTTGGAGCTGGTTAGGCAATGTAGCACCGACACATGGGACGTTATGCTCAATCGCATCTCTACAGTCGTCTACAACACTGCCAAGGTCCATTCTAAACTGATAGAGTCGGGACGAATAGTACTCTCACATTCCAAGCGATGCGTGGTGTTTTCCACGCGGTCCGGACACTCCAAACAGATCCCAAAATGTCGGCCAGGGTTCGTAGAACAAGTCCTGAAATATCAAGTCGCTGCCTCCAGCGGTCTGGACACGGTTCGTGTATGTCAGAAGTGCTATTTTAATGTCCAATATGCAAATCTTCGTCAATCTTTTCCTGCCCGCCAAAAAGTCAAATCACCGCCAATTTATTTTGACTTTAAACTTCTGACGATTCTCTTAGGTTTAAAGGTTGTGTTGGTATCCCTGGGTGGCGGTCTTAAAGAAGCAACTTCCATTTACATCCAACTCTCCACCAGACACCCACAATTGTAACTTTTAAGTAGACTTACTTCAGAGAGGAGGGTGCACTGAAGGAGTCTGCGCCCATTCCCGACGTCTTTTTTCGAACTGGCTTGAAAAGGAAGGACCAAATTCAAACAATTGCCTCCTCTCTTCAAAACGCTATATCGCAGCCAATTCTAGGCAGATTTCCATGAAATTTGCACTCCTTATTCATGAATAGTTGCGGCATCACCTTCCATAAAGAGCGACACGAATTTCGCAGTTGTCACGTCGAATTCGAAAAGAGCGTATGCGCATGGATTTCTCTGAAAACATCTTGTAGATTTTAAAGAAAAAATGGACATTCCCAGTTCTTGGTGTGACATCACAAGTTGCATGGAAAAATAGTCCTGTTAGCTCTTGTTAACCCTCTACAAGCTGCCAGACATCAATATTGTGGATACATTTGAGATAAAATGGACCATTTTCAAATAGCCACAACACACGATGGGTATGTGCCAAACAATCATAACTCCTTTTGTTGGTCATTGACTTGTCAGACGACGATATTGATATTAACCCTCTCCACCATTAATGATGGTTTGTACCTAAACATTTTTTATCAAAACTGAGTCATTTGAGACTACGATACCCACCTGTCTCATAACATCAATAAAGGAACTTCAGTGAGACAGTTAAAACAAATCATCAGACACACTGGCGTCATGAAAAATTATGGAATCTAATCTGATTCTCCAGAATCATAAAGTCTAGTTGGCTGGCTCATTGTATAACCCAATTCACTTCAAAATAATTGAGAATGGGACGCTTTCAAGTTGTATAACATACAATCCTGGTACACAGATGGTTAACCAAACAAGTGCTTAAAATGACACTTTGTGAATCGATTTAGGTCATGGTTACACGGCAAGCATTTGTTTTAACGTCTGCAGTGTTTTATTTTAAACATATTTTATTCTCTTCATATGCAGGGTTGATTGGAGAGAGCTGCAGTGTCGGTAGCGAGTGTACCGTTCTTCATTCCGAATGCAGAAGTGACTTTGTTTGCGGCTGTATGATGGGATACAGTTACCAATCTAGAACGCAGACGTGTGAATCAGGTAAGGTCAAACAGAATTAAATAACTGATTCTCGGGCATTTTTTTAAAACGAATGAGGAAGAGCGGTTTTTATTTTCATTTTTTATTCCTGATGGTGTGGTCGCCGATGCCTAGAATCCAGTTGGGAGAGCCTCAAATCAAATACTATAGCCTCCATGGTGATTTCGTCGATTTTTGTTTAACAGTGATCATACAACACAAAATCAATATAGTACAATAAAATGGATATCAAAAATAATAAGGAGCTTTTTTTGCTAGAAGCCACAATCAGGCCTTTCAAAACATGAGGTACCAAGGCAAAAGTAAACATTTTCCTTACCCATGTTTCTATTCAGTCAAACGTAAATAACAGTTTGTTTATACAAATTTGTTCTATTACAAATTATTTGAGAGTGCCTGTTTTTGATGAACACATTTAGAACATCAACACTAATCTAGCTGTCAACCAATTAAATAAATATTTATTTTGTACATACATATGACACATACATATGACAATAGGGTCGAATTTCGGGAAGAGAATAACAATACTGTATCAGTGTATACGACATTTAGCATCGCAAATCCCGATGCAATACCGCTAAAATCACGCCCCATGATAGCTTTATACGTTTTGCATTTGGCTCCAAAATAAATATGACGAACGCGGGCCGAAAAGACGAATGCGCCGATGCCTGAGAATCAAAAGGTTAATTTGCTTTAGTCTAATAACTTTACTTTCAAAAGAAAGAGAATGACTCATCCGACATGTTTTAGGTTGCTTTATTTGTAACAATCTCCATTGCCTGTATTGCCTTAGCATTCACCTGAAAATTTATCTGCACCTAATACCGCATTGAATTTGGCATTGTCGTATTTTGCTCTCATAACGATTTTGATAACATTTCCATAGATGACATAGAAAACTATTGCGCATAACAACTTTTAATCAATGGATTTTGTCTTTTAAGCTAAAAACAATACAATGAACAAAAGAACAATATGTGCGAACAACATTGTATCATATCAGCCAACGTTCCACAGGATCGTAATTCGACTGGTTTATTAGGCTTTTCCCTCTGGAGAAGACTATTGTTTTTCTACGGATTATTATTTTTTTTTTTGGGGGGGGGGGGAGGGGGGGGGGGTTGTTTTTTTTTTTTTCCACACATTTTTGTCCGTACGATTCAGAAGCCATTTTCGAACCGATTTTCACACAATTTGGCACACGCATAGAGGAGCAAAAAACCTAAAAATGTACCGAAGCGGAATTTTCGATTTAACCCTTATTTCGCCAGAATTGGCAAACAACTGCCAAAATTGGGGTTTATCGGCACTTTCTCGAAACACGTTTTGTACATTTTCTTCAAACATTCACCATTGTTAGACCTGCCTATGACACGACCTTTGATATACACGACATATTATGCGATGTATATGGTAACCCTCCACAGGCTGCCAAACATCGACATTTTGATGAAATAGGCCGGTTTCAGACCCCCAAAGCACACAAACGATACCCGAGAGGTAAACATAACATCCTTTATTGGAAGCTGAATTCACCGAGGATTATTTTGTAAGTAATAAGGGTGTTCAAAAAACCAAGCGTTAACCCGTTTTGGGCTGGTTAAACAGCAATACCCCCATAAAGCTAAAAAATTCCTGTTTTTCGTGGATTTCTCTAAACGAGTCTTGTAGATTTTCAAGAAAAAAATGTCACTTCCAGATCTTGGTGTGACAATAGAAGTTGCATGGACAAAAAACTAAGGGGAGCGTTTGTTAACCCTCCACGGACTGCTAAAAGTCAAAATTGTGATAAAAAGGGCTGTTTTTGGACGCCAACAGCACCGAATGGGTACGCCACAAAGAAAAGTGCCTTCTTTTATCGAGCGCACAATCTATACGCAAACATTTTTGTAAGTAGTAAGGGTATTCAAAAGTCGAAGTCTTAACCCATTTTGGACAGGCTAAAGAGAGAGACCCCTTAAAATCTTAAAATTCCCATTTTCTGTGGATTTCTCTAAAAACATCCTGTAGGTTTTCAAGAAAAATTGACTACTCGCAGGTCTTTGTGTGATATTACAAGTTGCATGAACAAAATATTCCGGTGAGCGTTTATTAACCCACTAGAGGCTGCCATGCATCATAATTTTGTTGAAATGGGCTGTTTTCGGACACGCACAGCACCCAATGTGTACCTGAGAAATAAACATAATTTCCTTTGTTGGAAGTGGAATTCATCGAGGGCCAGTATTCAATAAACCAAGCGTTAACCCCTTTTGTGGTTGTCAGTAGTGATGCCCATCAAAAGCTTAAAAATTTATGTTTTCCCTGGATTTCTTTACAAACATCTGGTAGAGTTTTCAAGAGAAAATGACCACTGATAGGTCTTGGTGTCACATTACCAGTTGATAGGATCAATTATTCCGGGAAGCATTTGCTAACCCTCCATGGACTGCTAAATGTGAAAATTTTGAAAAAATAGTCTGTTTTTGGACACCAACAACATTAAATGGGAATGCAACAGAGATGCATAACTTCTTTTACCGGACGCAAAACTGACAGGGAAACATTTTTGTCAGTAGTAAGTGTATTCCAAAATCGAGGTCTTAACCCATTTTTGACTAGATAAGGAGATATACCCTTTAAAAGCTTAAAATTCCAGTTTTCTGTTGCTTTCTCAAAAAAAAATTTCCAGAAGAATTGACCATTCGCAGGTCTAGGAATGTCAGTTCAAGTTGCATGGACAAAATATTTCGGTAACCATTTGTTAACCCTCCAGGGATGCCAAGCATAGACATTTGGAGAAAATGGGCTGTTCTTGGGCAACCATAACACAAAATGTGTACCTGCGAGATAAACATAACCTCCTTCATTGGAAGTGGAATTTACCGACGATCATTTTTGTATGTAATGAAGGTATTCAGAAAACCAAGCATTAACCCGTTTAGGGCTGGTTGAAGAGCGATACCCCTCAAAAGGTTAAAAAGTCGTGTTATCCGAGGATTTCTCTAAAAATATCTCGTAGATTTTCAAGAAAAAATGACCATTCTCAGATCTTAGTGTGACATTACAAACTGCATGTACAAAATATTCCTGGAAGCATTTGTTAACCCTATGCAGGTTCTCAAACATCAAAATGTTGATAAAATGGGCTGTGTTTGCGTACCCACAGCACCCAAAGTTAGGAGGAGAGATCAAAATAAGTGGAAATAGAATTCACTGAGAATTATTTTTGGAAGTAATAAGAGTATTCAAAAAACAACACTTAACCCGTTTTGGGCTGGATAAACAATCATACCCATCAAAAGCTTAAAATTCATGTTCTCCCTGGATTTCTCTGAAAAGATCCTGTAGATTTAAAAAAAAGGCCATTCACAGTTCTTGGTGTGACATTACAAGATGCATGAATAAATATTCCTGTTAGTACTTGTTAACCCTCTACAAGCTGCCAGTCATCAATATTTTGGATACATTTGAGATAAAATGGACCATTTTTAAATTGACACAGCACTCAGTGGGTATGTGTCAAACAAACATAACTCCTTTTGTCGGTCATTGACTTGTTGGACGACGAGATTGACATTAACCCACTCCACCATTAATGATGGTTTTTACCTAAACAATTTTTTATCAAACTGTGTCATTTGAGACTACTATACTCACCTTTCTCATAACATCAATGAAGGAACTTTAGTGAGACAGTTAAAAACAATTCATCGGACACTGTGGGGTCATGAAAAATCATGGAATCTCATCGGGAAAAGCCATGATTCTCCAGAATCATAAAGTCTAGTTTCGGTTCAGAGTTGCGAATTATATAGTAGCAAAATGAAAAAAGCTAACACAGCTGCAGTGTGTTTTGATATATTTGTGTTCTGAAAACAACATTTTGTAAACTTCAGTGGGATGTAATGGTTTCAATAAAGAAACGCCAACGTCGACAATTTGTTTATCAGTCAGGTTTGTGAAAATGTTTTGTTAGTTAACCAGTACTAGGTGTTTGAAAATAACCAAAGGATTCCCAGCACACGCATAGTGGATTGGCGAGGTAGAATGGAGTCGCTAGTAGATAGAAAAGGCGACTTCTAGACCGGCAACAATGCATTTCTGGCCACCCCAAAATTTAAGCTTGAAAGCAATGGGAATTTATTTCTAACCCAGCTAAAATCGGACTTAGTCAATTCTAGACCAATTGGCACCTGGTCTAGTATTTTGGCTTAAGGTTAATCCAATGGGGATTTATTTTAGAAAATAAAAACAAATTTGGGCTGGAAAAGATGATCTCGAAAAAGGTCCATTTTCTATCCAAATTTCCCATTAGAATTTGTAAAGGATTGAAGATCGGTCGCTTCGAACATATGCGTAAACGAAGTTTTCCGCACATTCACGCAATGCAATTCAAACTGAGATTTTAAGAGAGAGTTGTAATGCGCTCCCTTCGTTATCACCCTAGCGAGTGGGCTAGAAAAGACGAAGCCGACGGTGCTCCTTTTCTATAGAATTTTTCAATTGAAACTTAAGATGCGCTGTCATCTAAACTGATGATTTTGCGACCATCACCGTTTTGTTCCGCGTTATTCTAATGAGGAAATTGTTTGATTTAGTTTAAACAATATTTATTCAAGATAATGTTATATGTATACATTACACAGCAGTACAATAGATTAACAAAAAAAAAAGAAGTTTTGCTAGCAGTATACGAGATAACAGCAACAGTGATGATTAGATCTGTAGATAAACTAGGATTCGACAGAAAGCCTTGGGCTTATGTGAGTCGTCTCCTACGTTTTATAGAACTTTTCGTAAAGATGATGGCAATGATAGGTAGTAACACATGAACCATGTATATCTCAGCCCAAGGGGGTGAGCAGTAGCGGGCCAATGAATCTGGTTGAGTCTCTGATCTTGAACAAGCGCACAACCAGCCCGCGTCATAATACGTGAGCATTCTAGATGCGTACGCACAGTCACCAGCAACTACATAATGGTTCACTTTCCTTTACATCAGCAAGTGCAGCTGCGGAGTGTCGACAGCTCTTCAGAAAAAAAAATTGAAAAAGACAATTTATACTAACTTCATTTTTAGGATAAGTTGACCAACATGCTCAGTCCCTTAGCCAGCGATATACGCGATTGTCTAAAGTACACATTCTTGAAATCAGAAGTGGTCTAACCGATAAAAAAATAGATGAATAAAAAGAAGTCAGATAGTAAAAAGATACAAGAAGAGGAAGTAAAATAAAGAAGAGACGAAGAAGAAGCCATCCCGAATACATGGTGCATTGTCTTTAAATGCAGTTGAATAGAAAATAAGGTCTTGAACTTGAGATACTCTATCAATAACTAGATAGTAAAATTATGGTACATTGCCTTAATCGTGCGGACATCGATAGAGGAACTCTTAATGAAGATTGTGCATCTTAAAAAAAACCCCAGATGTCATCACTCGTCAGAGGAACCGGCCACTCTGTAAGATGAAGTCTTGCACTATATCAAAAATTAGCCTGTTCTCCTCGTTACTGAAGAATTCTGAGCCAAAAAGAAGTGTGGTAATATCTATAGTGAAAGGGAGTAAATTGATGGTTCCATTGCGTGCGTTAGGAAACAATGGACAATGAAGAAGGAAGTGTTCTGGACTCTCAAGTTGACCACACTGACAAAAAGGACTAGGTGCAAGATGATTATCATATAGATGGGCATTAAGGCTGCTGCAGTGTAACCGCAGTCTACAGTGGTAAATTTGAGCCGTGCGAGATTTCGCGCCACTGTAAAATGACGGTGATCGGAGTTTGCCACCATTCAAGAAGGTATTAAAATACTCAGTGACGAATTCTCGCGAACAGATAAAGGCAGGTTATTCCACTGATCAGTTACACTAGGAATAAAAGAGGATTGGTATAACTGTGTGCGACAAAATGGAACTCTGTGATTTTGGCGCGTTCGAATATTGAGAGATGGGTTTATTGAGGATATGAGAGGTGGAACTTTATTGGCAATATGAGGAGATGTTAAATGGTGATGCATTTTAAAAAAACTGCAGGAGCTTATGTTTTCGGCGTCTTTCTTGTAGAGTGTCCCAACATGTTTCGGAGTATAATAAAGATTTACTAGCACTAACTGTTGCCCCTGTAACTATTCTTGCTGCACCGATCTGGATTTTTTCCAAGTCGGCTACTTGTCCTGACGAGCAATTATCCCAAACAGTATCACCATATTCCAGTAAAGGTCTGACAAAGGCAAAGTATATCTTTTCTAAAACATGTCTATCAAGCTCAAATTTGTGTTTCCGCAACAAGTCATGTCGTGACCAGGCTTTGGAACAGATATATTCAATGTGATTGGTCCAAGTACATGTTGTATTTAGTACATACTAGAATTGACTTCACTTATTTGAGCACCACCTAAAAATAAGGGTGGATGGGCAGTTGGGTTCGCTTTGCGCGATATAACCATACTCTCAGTTTTTTGGGGGTTAAACTCGACTAACCATGTTTTTGCCCAGTGCTCAATTACAGCTAGATCATGGTTAATTACATCCGAGGCATGGTTTGCATTTTCTACAATTAGATGTAACGAAGTATCATCTGCAAAAAGGCGTAAGCTACTGAGTAAATTTTCGGTTATGTCGTTAATTTTGATAAGAAATAGTAAGGGTCCTAGTATAGAACCTTGAGGGACTCCGGCATTTATAGAGCGCCACGGGGAAGCCTCTGATCCCACAACTACGCGTTAGGATCTATCTGAGAGGTACGATTTTAAGAACAGCAACAATTCACCCGAGACACCAATACTCTCCAACTTATGAGCGAGACCAACATGCCATACCTTGTCGAAGGACTTACTGACATCACAAAAAAACAACCCTAACTTCTTTTCCTTCATCGAGCGCTTTACAGAATTCATCATATATATCAGTTAGCTGGAGGACCGTAGAATCACCTGGAGTAAAACCTGACTGAAATTGGCTAAGAGCGCTCGAGTCTTCCAGGAATTGCCATAGTCGTTTAAAGATAATTTTTTCGAAGACTTTACCTAGGCAACTAATCAGAGATATGGGGCGATAGTTACTGACTAAGTTCGCGGGTTGTTTTTTTTCAAAACTGGTGAAACATTAGCCCTTTTCCACAATGAAGGAAAATACGAATTGTTTAGCAGTATATTGAATAAGATCGATAGTGGTTCGCATAGAGAGACTTTACATTCTTTAAGAAGACGTGGGCTGACAAGATCAGGGCCCGATGCTTTGGACACCTTCAATGACTGCAGTGCTTCGTACACCTCGCTGCAGTGAAGGGTTATACCATCAATTGTTTGTGTAGGATGGGATATGACTTCTGGCAAGGAAACGTTTGAGTCGTCAACTGTTGAGATTGAACAAAAGTATTCATTAAGCACTTCGGCTTTTTCGACATTCGAGGTGCATACTTCATTCATGTAATTAATAACAGGCATCTCTACTTGTCGACGGCAACTGAAAAATGTTTGTAACGTTTTCCACCACTGTGAACTTGGGGTGTCGTTACTTTTTAAAATGGACTGAACTTTGGATAAGTACAAAGTTTTTTCCTTCCTGATAGCTGATACAACTTCATTCCTTTTAGTTTTATACTTTGCCCATGCATTCGGATGGCCAGTCCGTCTGGCTGTGCGATATAGCTTTCTTCTTTGTCTTATTAGTAGTCGTATTTGGTTTTGCACCCATTTCAGCTGATTCAACCTCGAAGTAATATATTTGTTTGGAATATGTTCGGATGCAATATCGAGTAAATTGTTTGATTTGTACTCGGTGGTTCATCACCGGCCTTGGAACCCATTAGTTTTTTTTGCATGCTGGCGCAGGTAGGTGTGTGGCATATCAAAAGTATCCCTTATATATTAAATTTTTGAAAAAAAAAATATAAATAAATAAAATAAAATAAATTTTAAATAAAAAAAGCATGTAATTTTGAAAGATCAGAGATCCTAAGTTGAGAGACGAGAAGGTTCGTCTATTTTTAGTATTGAAGAAGAATATTGGAGACAGCAATATGGCTAAACGCATGGACAAGATCGACATGGAACGAGAGACGACCAAGTTGTACAAACCTGTTACAGAAACTTAAGAAGAAATGAAAAGAGAAATCGTCAAAGAATTGAAGCCCTTTATAGAAAAACGTAGGATGAGAGCGTTGAAAAATAAATCGGGAACGGGCGTGGCTGGAGCTTTGGAAAATATTTTCCCCACTTCTTCGCGAAAACTTGAGAAATTGTCGACTCGTTGACATGACATTTATTCCACAGAAAACGAGGAGATGGTGAGCGTGGCCGAACGATGGACTAGAACCATGAAGGAGAAAATGCACAGATATTTCACGTCTAACTTGACTAAGAAATACTTGAATGTCTTAGATGATTGTTTGACGACTATAACAATACACGCCATAGTCCATCAAGATGACACCCGTGGTAGCTAGCGATCCTCGAAATGAAATGGAAGTCAACGCGAATCTCTATCCATTGAAGATGGCTGCGGCGGTGACAAAACGACCGAAATTTTCCGTGGGTGGTCGAGTAAGAATGTACAAGTGGAATTTGTTTTTAAAAAAAGGTTATGCGCCTAGATGGACGGAAGAAATCTTCGTGGTAGTTCGAGTATTCCACACCGACCCCATCACTTATGAGATAGAAGCATTAGACGGTGAAGAAATCACAGAAAAGTTTTATGAACAGCAATTGCAAAAGACAGCTTTTAAAAACGTGGAGGGGAACACCTTTTTGTCACATATATATAAGTAAGAAAAAAAACATGAATAAAAAAATAAAATAAAATAATTAAACAAAAATTAGAGTGAACTAAAAAAAGAAGAACATATTAGACACAAAGGAAGGTATAATAAGAGACGAAAGTATTCAAGAGTATGAAGTACACGATGATTTACCTGTGGCTGGAACTAGTCTCAACAATGAAGGAGACATAAGGCTCAGTATCGAAATATATATATATCTCTTTCATCATCCGAGCGAGAATCATCTCCAGGTAGAAGGACGATTCACGAAAGGGATGGTAGCAATTACGCCGATGATGACCTCCTCACATTAACTTATAACGGCATGATGCATGTTTTTAACTGTATATCGTATAAACTCTCAGGTCAAGAGATAGACACTATGTTTCATCAATGTCAGGCTACTACGATGTTGAAACGATTTTTTTTCAAATCTAAAGGACTCAACCATCTGTGGATGAAAGGCACTATCTCCTATGCGGCTATCGACAATGTGCAGGCACGAGATCTAAACACGTCGTTCAATATTCTTTGCCTAGAGGAATGTTTTCGTTTATGATCCCTCTGAAACACATCTCAGGATAAGATTAGATAAGATATTTTATTTGTACAAGTTTCTTACATACAAGCTAAATACAATAATAACAAATACATTAGAAGATTACGACAAAATCGTGTACGGATTAAAACAGTCTCACATTAGTTCGCGAAAATGATGATGATATCATCGTGAGAGCTGCCGCAACAGATTCGGGCAAAGTGCATCTGAACAAGGTATCGTAGTTCATGCCATACGTAATACCAAACGACGAGCAAAAAAAAAAATGAAACTCTTCAAGATCATCGAATCAAAAACCAGATTGCATGTTGGCTTCAGAGTGAGACAGTGTGGTGTTGCAAACGTTCCGACGTTGACTCAGTTCGATAGGAGATTGTCTGTGAAATCTTCTTCGGAAAAATCGCGTTTCATTATGGTGGGATTTCAGACGGACAGGATGGGATCTCAAGAAAAGAATCCATCTCTATACGATCATTGTAACTTGAGAAACATGGAGGTATTTCTCGATTCCACAAGATATCCGACCTTGGATTACAATATCTCGTTCAAGAAGAAGGATTTCTCTAGGATGTACGGTAATGTAGCAGACGTCAGGTCGAAATATCATCACGTGGACGAATTGATAAGCAATCCGAACGTAACTCCCACCGTATACAAGACGCTCTATCCCGTGTTCGCGATCAACGTCCGGAAACAGAGCGAGAAACTCAAGAACACCGTTTTGGACAACATCACCAAGATGCAGTTCGATAAGAATGTGCCTGGAGAAACTGAAGCTTTCACAGTTGTCATATCCGACAGAGTCGTGACGTTCCAATCGGACAGAAGTAAAATATCTGTCATTCAATGACTTCAAAAAAAAAAAAAAAATAAAATAAAAAAATTAAAATAGTATAAAATACTAAAAAGACTTACCCCCCCCCCCTTCCAATAACTTCATAAAACTTATAACTTCAAAAAACTAAAAATAAAAATTAAAAAAAAACTTCTAAAATTGTAAACATAAAACAGGAAGTCTGAGAACTTTCGAAGTATTTAATAAAGTTCTCAGACTCCCTTATTTTTTTTTCCTTCAAGTACTATTCAAAGAAAGGACAGTTGCTCGCCGTTGCTTGGTGGTTCTCTCCGGGTACTCCGGCTTCCTACCCCCGTAAAACTGTCATGGTCATGATTAGCCATTGTGCAGAAATATGTGACCTTAAAACACCAATAAATAAATAAATATTCAAAAAAAGTAAGGAATATCCAAACTGATGTTGACATTTTGGGAAAATGGTATTGGATACACGTGATTGGACGCATCAGTATGTTACCAAGTTTACTGTGGATCATGAATGTCAGCAGCCCACGACAACTTCGTGTAGGTTTTTCGCACGAGTGTCTCGTTAAAGTCGGTGCAGTACATTTTGAATTTTTCATTTGTACTGGACTGGCTATTTTGGAGGTCTCATCGTTCTTTTCTTGGTATAAACTCGTTCATCAATAGTTTCTCGTCGAAACGTATCTTTTGATGTATGCGAAGACTGACATGTGACGAACGTTTACGTGCCGTTGGCATGTTGGAAGCTGGAAACAGACAGACTGCAGTGGCGCAAATTGTCAATGCTACTCAATAGGTGATTAGCAGGTTGCGGTCGCGCTACCATCAGACAGGCAATGTTGATGACAGACTCGGTCAGGTCGTCTAAGGGCGACAACTGCTAACCAGGATTGTTTCATCTGAACCACAGCATTACGTAATCGCCATCCAAGTGCCTCAGAAATTGGACAGCAGCTGCACCGAGAGACAGATGTACGAGTCAGTGGTCAGACTATCCGCAATCACACACACAGCTGAAATTTTTACGCTTGACGACTTCGAATAATTTCACGCTTGACTGAACGTCACATCGCAGCAAGGCGTAATTGGTGTGGAGCACGACAGCGTTGGGATAATCGTCGGTGGTGCAACGTCATGTTTTCCGATCGATCGAGGTTCACTCTCGATTTCCATAACAGATGAAACAGAGTGTAGCGGCGGCGGAACGAACGATGCCATGATGTAACCGTTTTGGTGGCAGATCGGTTATGGTGTGGGGAGGTATAACCATGACAGGCAGAACAGCATTGCATGTCATCCAAGGGCGTGTCACAGAGCAGTACTACCGTGACAACATGTTAGCAGCTCATGTGGTGCCATTTGTCTATTGATTTTCCAAGATGACATTGCAAGAGCACACAGAGCCTGTGTCGCTACAGAGTTCCACCAGGAGCAGAACATCACTACACTGCCTTGGCCAGCACAAAGTCCAGACCTTTCACCAACCGAACACCTCTGGGATATGCTTAACAGGCGCCTACAACAACGCCAACAGCCCCTACCAATGTCCAGGAACTCGCCGCAACACTGCAGGAAGAACAGAATAACTTCAATGAAACTGATACTGGACATTTGGTGAGGAGTATGCCACGTCGTATCCGCGCTTGTCTCGCGAACCGAGGAGGATTTACAAGGTAATGAGGTCTTGGACTTAATGTGGTAAATCCTCTGACTGACCGTCAATGCATGTCTCCTACAGCTCAGTGCGTGGAATGTGTGCTTGTCAGAACACCCAGCTATCGCCGAAATCATTCACCAGATGCCACAGTGCCACGCCTCATCTGTGTTTGTGATGAAAATATAAATATATTTCTTCATATATCTCACTTTTATCAAATATCCCCTACTTTTTAATAGTATATTTCACATGTTCAAATCGATTGAATAAAACTTTATTTTTTATGCATTCAAAGGATCGCATTCGATCAACACAGGTACTATAGAAGAAATATCTTCGAGATTAGTCGTCTTCATCTTGAAATTAATTCTAGCTGCCTCTTCAACTCTCAAAAGTGTTCCGAATTTGTTCGTATTAGCATATTGATTCTCCATCTTCTCGACTTTATATCGATCGCTTCCCATGCCATTTACCGCCACGCTGACAACGGCTCTATTCTTCGAGTTGGTAGAAGTCAGTCTCATTCAAAGGATGAGTCCTTCTGTCGGCATAGATATTCAATCTAACTGTGTAGCGTTCCATTTCCTCCATTGCCGAAGGACCATTCCGATTTGCCAGAATCCAATGCACCGCTTTCTTCTGCCCACACGGTTATCAACTGTCTCGTGTATTTTATTTTCTGTAGGCGTCCGTAATCACGATGGAATTGGGTATATTCGTGATTCGATTACCTCCCATGTTCAGATCGCCTTCCATTTTCGCCTTTACTCTCGGCCACATATTTTCTGCTGACTGCGCTCGAATCGTATTCTGGATCGTCTTCGTGACCGAATAGTTTGTTATTGTTATTGTCTCCGTTGTTCCTCGTTGTTTTGTTGAAACACAGATCGTTCAAATGCTCTTCGAGATTTGGAATTTGGTGAGAGCAGAAACCACGTAGCCTTTATTGACTGCTATCGATTCGGTATCCTCATCGCCAATTTGTGGGAGATTGATGATCTTATTAAAACCGGCGTTCAGATCAGTTGTCATTTCAGTTTTCCCATTCAAAGCATCGATGATCCTTCGTTCCACGGAGTCTACGTATTGTTTGGTGGTAACATCTTTAGGGTGCTCTGGGTCTCCAAGATTCGATATCTTGTGAGAATTAGCACCCACACCAGATTTTAAGGTTTTTGGAACTAAGCGTTCTCTCAGATGATGACTGAAATGTCTGTGCGAATCGCCCGCGTAATGTTTCATGGCTGCAATACACGAATCCACAGGATCTGTCACGTTCACCAATCGTTTAGATTTTAAGTCTAGATCGTCAGTCATGTTTTCATATAGGTAATTATCTCTATTTTCTATCTAATTTTTTTTTTATTTTGTTTCAATTTTTTATTTCCTATTATTTATATTAAAAATATTATTTTCTCTCTCTTAATGTAAATCGTTGAGGATGTCTTGAAAATGATGTTTTGAAGACCATCTCTAGAGAACTTAGAGACACAAGAGTCAAAGAAACACTTGATCTCGATGCTGCTCGCATTCGGTATTTTGATAAATCGACGATTTTGAATAATCCGTCAATTCAATTAGGTCTCTTCGACACTTTTAATAATTTTTGCCTCTCTTTATTTCCTTCAACATTCCCTTTATCTCTCACATTCTCTCTTGAACCTCATGCAATCCAAATAATTTTGTTGCCAAGTTTCTTTTTGCGCTTCTCTGTACGCAAAATCCCAAAGGAACATTGAAAATATTTTGTTTTTCTTTTCGTCAAAACTAACTATATATTTTATTTTTGTTTCATTTTGATTTAATTTGTTTATTTATTTACTTCCTTTACTATTAATTATCTCATTAATATTTTCTTTGTCTTTATTATTAATGTGCTATGTCTTATCTTCTAGATTTTATATGTCTTTATCAATCTGCAACGTCGGGTACCATCTAATGCTTCTTGATTTTGAGTAATGATTCACTCTCTGGAATGATGACCTTGAGCTAACATGTTTATTCCATCGCATTGCACGATTCTCTTATCGTCGTCAGCCGATAAAGCAATTTTATTAAATACTTCTGAAAAGAGATAGTGGCTGTCAATTTGAATTTTGTTCATCAATTTGTACACTCCTCAATTTTTTATGTTTCTTTTGACACCTTTACATATTTTAATTGCCTTCCCATCTAAGTAGTAAGCGTACAGTTTCGATTTCAAATCCACGAATTTCGTGATCACAATTCCGCCCGCCTCGACCTTGAATTTTCCCACCACCTTTTTATTCACATTCAAAGGAATGTTAGATTTATGATCGCTGGGATAATTGCTCATGCCAAACCACACATCGACATCCAGAGAAATATCTTGGTACAAATCACTGGTCTCTATCTCGTAAGCCAGACTATTCGTGTTGGTAAACAACAGTTTGGCCCTCAAATCGTTTTTTATGCATTGATAATGAAATCGACACATCAACTGTTTGCTGACGTCCATGATGCACGTTCCCAAATAAATCGTTTTGTCGACTGTCAGACGCGTATGTTTCGTGTGAACGGCCACTAGTTTTTCGTCAAAGATGGTTCGATATTTATAGTTTGGTTTCGACATGTGTTTTCTAGCCTGACTGTCCGATGTCACCAGATGAATGTTAGTCATTTTTCTGATGTTTTCCATCGATTTTCCATACACACAATTATTTACGAGTTTAAAAATTCTTTCTTGAATTTCGGTAATGGCTTGAGTTCACAAATTCGTGTTAAGATCTATATCTTTTTCATCCAATGTTCTTCATCAAATTGGTTGATGCGATGGTTATCGACTAATTTCATGCCAATGAGTTTATCGACTTTATTCATTTTCATTTGTTTAGGTGCTAAAGGATAATCATTGAGCGAATCGAATCGTTTAACGTTTCGGAACATTCAAGATCCACCTCCAGAAGACAAGGATAATGTCTCCAGTTTTCCATCTCCTTGCGATTTGAAATTTTCATTCGGTTACTGATGACTCATTGCCCAACCGTATAAACTATTACCATCTAGATATGTTATGTATTTACTAGGTTCTCGTGCATCGAATCCTTCTTCCATTGTACGATATTATTCACTTTCGCATATCTGTGAGATATCGTCGACACTCCACCTCTCACACCCTTGTCGAACATGACATGTCCACGGCGGATAATACTTCCAAGTGGATTTCTGTCGTCTTCAGCAGTACGTCCCAGCCCAAACTGGGAGCCGTGTAATACCAAGCCGGCTCTAGACCGTAATGTCTCCAACAGACATCTCGAAAATTTTCGAACATGTCTGCCAAGAGAAGGACGTCGGTTTTCAGATAGAGATTGTGAGAATCTTTCATGGATTTTCTATCGAATATTCCCCACACATTTTGAGCGTGTTCATTTTCGATGTTGGAAATGTCAGCATCGTATAATTTCGAATAAAAAATATCTTTGGGCCGCTCCGACTCGTCGAATCTACGCAAACCATCCATGTAACCATAGGGGTAGACACCTTCCCTCAATATGTTCTCTAATTGGTGTTCATTTTTAAAGTTTTCAGTCGTGATTCCGAATTTCTCATTTCCCAAATTACCGACTAATTTTTCGAGACTGGTTGACGTAAATTTAAAACTATATGTGAAACGTATTTCTCTCCTGATCTCCACTGCTGTCATTTCTCTCTCTATTTTTTTCTTCTTCACTTTGTCTACGACTATCCATTTCGTGAAAGATGTGTATTGTTCACCGCTCTTCACGATGTCGTTTATATATCCCTCGCTCGCTCACACTACAGAGGTTCTTCACGAACAGATGACTATCGTAACCAACAGATTGTGAAATATCAGCAGAAAGAACTTGGTATCTCGATACTTTGAATTGCAATTACTGTGCGTGGAACCTAGAAATTTACCCGTGTAGTGATCGTGATATCTCGCTTTTTATATTCGGATTCAGAGGTTTCAGTGAACGATAGTGTACAGATGTGACATTTGGTGGCTCTCTTATAGTCTTTCGTTTGATCGTCTGTGATGATCATCTTCACGAGAGTTTAAAATTGCTCATATATTTTTTTGATTTGAGATTCCAGATCTTTCACGAATTTTCAAGCCACGTCGTCATCGTTCCAGTGTTTCGTATAGGTGTATGGACCCGGGGAATATCGATCTTCGAAAGAACATTTTATGTAGAAACAATAACCAGACAGCGTGTGCTTCTGATATTTTTCGGCGTAACTCTGCCGATCGTCGGAATGATATTTTCACCATGAAACATATCGAAATTGGCATACACCTCAAAATGCACTCTCAGTCTTCTGTTGTGGTGTATGCATTTACTGTGTAAGTGTGAGGTTTGGACATTTTGATGTCAACGCATTGATTTGAGTTACAATACTCCCCATGACGTTCCTGCGATTCTTTGTGTTTGAAGGAATTCAGACAGTTAAAACAGAAAAAATTTCCCACCATGGTGTTTGGTAGTCTGTGTCCTCAATAATCGACTCATTTTCTTGACCCATCAGTAATGTTGATTGTCGTTTTCTCAAATTAATAATAAACTAATGTTTTTCTCGCGATTTGTTTTCCTGTGTACTTATCCTCAGAGGAAATATGCTTTTTTAAATCGTCGTATCCCAAAACGTTAGCGGAGATTGGGGGCTTTGATTTTCAAAATGATTGATATCGGGTATCCGAGTCGGAAAATTCTTACCCGACCATTTTAAATTATGAGGAAGACGTTTCCACACATTGTGAAACTCTCTTTGAATGATTTCCTACAAAACATAAGGCAGGCATGACGGACCGTTTGAAGCATCGACTGTCGTCTTTATTTTCCACGTTAATCACAGTTGTTTTAGTTTCTATGAAGTAAGGCAATTTTTTTTATATGAAGACGTTCACAATGGATCGTACTTGTCGATATGAATTTCTAGATTCAATACTTAACCAAATCTCCAGTTGCTACCTTTGTTTCGATACTGCACTTAGATTGTATTATTTTTTCATTCTGTTGTCAAAGCTATCGGACATAGATGTGCCTCCGGTCACGTTTTTTTGTGCGAGAGTGAAAATAAGCCATTTTTTCCCAGACTTCACCCGTGTTCAGATCGAACATCTACATCCAACTCTTCAATACCATTTTCATTTTCATACCATTGCCTTGTATTCGACAAAATAAATCAAACATCCTAGATTTTATCTCGTTCAAGAAATTTGGGGGGGGGGGGGGGGGGGGGGGTGGTGGGTGGGTGAACTTTTTTATACCTTTGATCCCTTGACGGACGGCCTACTCTCGTTCTACGGGAGTAGGCAACAATTGTTTGCGCATGACTTTAGCTAGTATTTCAACTATGCCACCATCAATTTGTTTTCTCGAGTTCAGTCATCGCTGCTTTTACTATGTTTGGTATTTGATCATCTTGTTTTTTCTCTTTTTTATTTCCATCGATTGAATATGGATGTTTTGTTTTCCTTTCCTCCTTCCACCTGTTGTTATTTTTCTCATCTCAGCACCTTGCCCAGGCATCCATTTTATCAACTCATTTTTATTTTGAGACCGTACAGCTTTCAAACCCATCTGACTTCGCACTTTAGATCTCAATTCTGACACATTTTTCTCACTAGTCTCAGCCTTTATGGCCCTGATCGTTTGTCGTTTAGTTCTATAACTCGACGAAACCGCGATGCCGAGATTCTTCACATAATTTTTCGGCTGAGCTAAATTGGACGCTTCTAACAAAAATGACATTTTTTTTCTTATGACTAAAAATTGTTTTAAATATTGAAAAATGTGCTTTACTATTACTTTATGTATATATACTATTAAAAAAGCAGAGGATATATGATAAATGTGAGATATATGAAGAAATATATTTATATTTTCATCAAAAAGATAGTTGAGGCATTGCACTGTGACATCTGGTGAATGATTTCAGCGATAGTTGTGTGTCTGAGTCTGAGAAGCACCTATGCCATGCAATGAGCTGTAGAAGACATGGACGGTCAGTCCGAGAATTTACCACATTCAGTCCAAGGCCCCAATAGCTTGTAAATCCTCCCCAGTTCGCGAGACAAGCGCGGATCCAACGTGGTATACTCCTCACCAAACGTCCAGTATCAGCTTGACTGATGTTATTCCATTCTTCCTGCAATGCAGCGGCCAGTTCCTGGACATTGGTAGGAAGCTTTTGGCGTTGTCGTAGGCGCCTGCCAAGCACATCCCGGACATGCTCGATTGGTGAAAGGTCTGGACTTAGTAGTGATACCCAAGGCAGTGTAGTGATGTTCTGCCCCTGGAGGAACACGGTAGCAACACCGGCCCTGTGAGCTCTTGCATTGCCATCTTGGAAAATTAATCGATGGCCGTGACGTCGCGCAAATGGCACCACATAAGCTGCTAACATGTTGTCACGGTAGTACTACCCTGTGACACGCCCTTGGATGACATGTAATGCTGTTCTGCTTGTCATGGTTATGCCTCCCCACACCATAACCGATCCACCACCAAAACGATCGTGCTGTCTCACGGTTACGTTATGGTATCGTTCGTTCTGCCGCCGCCACACTCTGTTTCGCCTGTCGTGGAAGTTGAGAGTGAACCTCGATTCGTCAGAAAACATGACGTTGCTCCTCTGACGGTTGTCCCAGAGATGTCATGCTCCACACCAATTACGCTTTGCTGCGATGTGACGTTCAGTCAAACATGGAATTATCGAGCGTACAAATTCCAGCTGGTTAGCAGTTGTCGCTCTTGGACGACCTGACTGACGTCTGTCATCAACATTGCCTGTGTGACGGTAGCGTGACCACAACCTATTAATCACCCACGACTACAAATTTCATGAATATGAAAGTGACGAAAGCGAGGAAGAAAAAACCTTAGAACATATGGATGGTATAGCTGATGATGGTATTAATGTTGCGACTATGACATAGAATTGTAGAAAAATGTCATTCCAGAAAGAAGGAGAAAGAAAAGAAAACATATGAGTTTGAAGCACTTTTAGATGATCCCAAGATACAAATGCATTTTGCATTAAAAGTATATCGATCCAGAATTCATAGATTTATAGATAATGCTTTCAGTAATTCGATGGATTATTGTAATAACATAGATTCATAGATGATGTTTTTTATTTTTTGCATTTCTTTGTTGCAATAAAATATATTACAAGTAATAGATGTTTTTCTTGTTTTTTATCTTAGTTTCTTATATATCTGTAAAACGGAAAAAAAATCTGTTTCCCATTAGGCTATTTTTTTTTAATTAAAGAAAACTGAAATTTAAAATCAGTTAAAATAAATTATATATATAATAGGAAATTAAAAAAAAAAACAAATAAAATAGATTAATTTTAAAATTAATTAAAAAATACGAATGGAAAAAAATCGAATTGAAAAGAATCGCTTCATACAGTGATAGTAAAACTTTTTATTTGAAACCTTATCCAATCTGATTGAAAGATGTAGAAGTGACAAAGTTTGAATATAAGTACGGTAATCCAGTATGGGATTAATGCTGAACGAAAATCAAGTCGATTTATTTTCAGATTTAGAAAATTCGTATCGCAAACTCGTGAAGAAAGAAGAGAAAAATATCAACAAGTTTTGTTTGATCTATGGCAAAAACAAAATATATCGGAAAATTGATAAAGGTTTGTTGATCGACTTCGAGAAGAAGCTCTAAAAATGTAAAACAAATTAATGAAAGTGAACATTGTTATCAAAACAAAAATGAAGAGGGGAAAGTAACAGCTCGCATACAACTAAAAGATGTGACTTTGTAAAAAAAATGAAATTTTGAATTTATTTTTTCATATAAATAAATATTTATAATTTTATTTTTTATTTTGAATTTATTACATTTTTTATTTTTTGTAAATTGTGTTTGTTTTTCTCCTCGTTTCCTTCTCACGAATTGGATACAAAATCATTCCTCTCTCTCCTCTTTCATTAACTAATAATTGTCTGTTGCGATGGTAAGTTTCGTCACAGTCATTTATTCAAACACATTCAGGTGAAATTTTGGTAAAAGTCTTTCCATACACTTGGGATGATTTTATTTGTGTTCTCTATAATATTGCATCATATTATCGAAATATTTATTATATTCTGAATACTCCATTTTTCCTGTTTTTATCTTAGTAATTTTTTTTTAAATTAGTGAATTTGTTTTCTTGAGTTTTTTATAAATTTTAAAATTTTTTTTTCTATTTTAGTAATTTTTTTATCTTTTTTTAATTTACTCATTTTTCTCCTTCACAAAGTCGGATATTCTCTATCCAGTAAATAATGTAAAATACGAGATCGATCTTCGGTTGTGAGATGACTCGCCCTCAATCAAAAATGCGAACATTCTAATTCATCGGGGCTCCATTCTTCGATGTGCAAGACCGTCTCCGTCCGAATTCTCATCAAACTGCGCTTGTTTATCATATTTATTCATGAAACACATGACGACCGTATCTTCGTGTCCAAGCTATACAAGACAAAACAACAGCATCTAATTGCTTTCTTGCCTAGTTGTGTGCTGGCTTAGAATAGTTTATTTTATTCAGTTATAAGAACATTTTTTTTTCTTTTTACACACTATTTCTTCACATTAATATTATTTATTTTTTGTAAATTGTATCTTGTCTTATGTTTTCTAAACAGTTACTGAATAACCCGTTAAAGATGACAGCAAAGGCCAGTCAAGAACTGACTCGTTTTCGACCCCTAAGCCCTTCAAAAAACTTAGTAAACAGCTTCTCTGTAACCATTGGCTCATCCTCACTATGATCTGTCAACTTTGTAACATTTTACATTGAGACAAAACATTCTCGCTTCTATACGGACCGCGGAAAAGGACATGTCTAAACTATACAGGACAAAACAACAGCATCTAATTGAATCTGCATTGTACCAATCCTTCTACTTTCACTTCCCCTTCGCCCATCTCGTTTCCAGCAACGATCGCTAAGACTACATTTGCTGCTGACGTGGCCTCTCCAGCTCTCAAGGAGTGTAAGCTTAAATTGGCATGTAGAAGTACGATTTCTTTTAATTTTCCAAATAAAGCGTCCCTCACACGAGTGTAAATTAACTTCTTGTTCCTATATTTCAGGCTACATAGCTCTTTTGATCTACAAACCGGTCTAAACAAGTAGACACACGAGTCATGCCCTATTCCAGACGAGCTCACATACCTCAGGAACATGTTTAACGGATAAGCACTTGTTCTGCCTTTAGCAATCAATACATGCCTGTACTGGTCGATCTTACCCTGTCTGATATACAACATCAAGTAGCCACAACATCAAAAGCTGTGAGGGAGACAAATTTACTAAATCACAGAAAACACGAAAAGCTAAATACTACATTGTTAGGTTCCTATTTATTAATAAGTCGTCATTTCTCTGAAAAAAGCCACATAGTTCAATTAATCTGCTAGCCGTAGCTGGTTCTTTCTTAACAACGGGTCCTGCATTAAGTCTTTTGGTCTTTTGGCTGTCACCTGTAGTTCAACTACATAAGCATTACACCTAGGATTATTGGAATTGTTTAACTTATGTGCCCACATTATACTGTACACAGCAGAGTTAACTGTATTATGTGATGACAGTCAACGGGTTGAACAAAATGAATTCGACCTTTTAATACTATTAAAATACTTCTTCGTAGTTGAGGGGCTCTTTGGCTGTGCCAAAAGGTCTGACATCTTCGGAGCTGGGTTCGAAAACGCATCTGTTATTTCCTCGCCAGTGTCTGTTATTGCATTCTGTATATTATCCGCCAGATTTAATCCTGAAAAATACATCAACACTAGCGAAAGTCTAACCTGAATGCCTTTAACCTAAATTTCACCAGTTTGCTTGCAAACACACCGTTTCTACATTTTTTCCTACACGCAGCATTTTTCATTCGCAACATATGTACCTCTTTGACAAATTGCGCGTACTTATCAATTTGGGTGATGATAAATGGCCACAACTGGGCATATTTCTACTGAGGAACTACCATAGTCCTAGCTGCTTTGTGCACTTCTAATTTTCTCAAAGCCCACCTAATCAATTTGGGAGGAGAGGGAACTAACCAGGTATTTACACCCCACCCAGTTTACTTAAACATGTCCACGTCCACTCTACAGGGGCACCGAGATGTGGAGCTGCATTTAGCGATATAATGAAACGCAAATCTATCATATGTATGTGGTTCCCACTTTTCGTCAAGGTCTTTGAATTCCCAGTACTGAGGGCTTTCTTGTGTTATCTTCCTCTATGGGACCTTGTCATGTTACATCTTGATGGAACGAGCACGAGGAGTTCGTTCTATTTGGGTGTCACATGGTACGGTCTTTGTGGGGCAGGTAAATATGATGTTAGTGGAATTTAAACGCTCGCGAAATGATCTCATTTTTGGGTCTTTGTAAAAGTGTCGTTGAACCCCATTCAAAATCAGGATGACTGGTCGAAAACTGAGGTTATCTTCCTCAGTGGACCTTACCATGTGCCATCTAACTGGAACGATCCCGTGGAGCTCATTACTGTTGCGTGTAATGATGGAAGACTTCAACAGAACAACACAGAACTCAGGAGATTTAGAATACTTTGACATGCTTTTGATCTGAAGGTCAGTTGGTATAATACAAATATTCTCATGTTAAAAGTAGTAGGTAGCTGGAGGGTTTTCTTGTGATTATTTTCCTCTATGGGACCTTATCATGTGCCACTTAACTTGAACGAAGTCGCAGAGCTCGTTCCTGTTACGGTTTTTTCTGTGGGGCACGTAAATAACATGCAAGTGGATTCGAAACACTTTATTGGAGCTCGTTCTCGTGCCTGCTGCGTGTCACGTGGTACGCTTTTTTTCTTGCGGGGCGGATAAACACCATGTTAGATAAATTTAAACACTTCAGTTATGATCAGATTCTTGGGTTTTCATAAAAGCGTCATCAAATACATGATCGATAATCTACCTTTCGAAATGCATCTGCCAGGTCACAGTTTCACGGGACCCGGAACGAAATTGAACAAGAGACTCAATGCCGATCTGACTCCTAAATCTTGGAGCAAACCCGCGAATAGGGTGGACGCGGCCACGTATGATCACGATCTGTGCTATGCCAGACATCCCAACACCAAGACTCGCAACGACGTCTGCGATAAAAACATGCTAGCGAAATTGAGAGGCATATCGAATCCGACCAGGAGAGAGAAGATAGAACGTTTGCTGGTCGGCAATCTGATCAGTGCGAAACGTCGATTCAGATGGGGTGTTAAAAAGGCGCTTCGGAAAAGAAGAAGAAACGATTATTGACGAGCGAATTGGCTGAGGAGTTACACAAACCCATCGTGCATAAATTTCGAAAGCGAAGGGTGTTCATGAAGGGTCTGGATGACATTTGGTCTGCCGACTTGGTCGACATAAGATCGTTTTCGAGGTGGAACGAGGGCATCAAATATCTATTTATATATATTGACGGTCATCGACGTGTTTTCCAAATAGGGTTGGATCAGAGCTTTGAAGAATAAATCGGGACCTTGCGTCGCCGAAGCTCTGAAGAGTGTGTTCGACTCGTCTTCTCAAAAACCGAATAAATTGTGGGTGGATAAGGGGAAGGAATTCTACAACAAGGACGTTCGTCAAGTGGTCGACCTCTACTTGATCGAAAATGAAGAGAAAGCCAGCGTCATGGAACGTTGGAATTGAACGATGAGGGAAAAAATGTACAGATACTTCACGGCGAATTCGACCAAGAAATACATATACGCTCTGAACGGTCTGGTTGAAGATTACAACAACACATGACACAGATCGATCAAGATGACTCCCACAGAAGCTAGCGGTCCTCGAAACGAAAAACGGGTCTACGCGAATCTATATTCCGAGAGATCTAAGATCAGGAAGAAGTCTAGACCGCCGAAATTTGCGGTCGGCGATCGAGTGAGAATCTACGCTTAAAAGAAGCATTTTGAAAGGGGTTACACTCCTCGATGGACCTCGGAAATCTTCGTGATAATCAGAATATTTCACATCGATCCGGTGACTTACGAAATCGAAGCTTTGGATGGCGAAGAGATCATCGGAAAGTTTTACGAACAATAATTGCGGAAGATGAAGTTTTAATAAAGAAAAAAAAAATTTTTATTTACTCTCTTTAACATTTTCTTGTTTACACATATATATATAAAGGAGAGAAAAAATAAATAATAATAAAAAATAATTAAAACTATTCTTTTAGATAAAAAAAGCAAGCTAATTAATAAATAAAAAACAAAAAACCCTTCAAAAATGGCAAACATACTAGATATCACACAAAACATAGTGAAAGATGAAAGTATTCAAGAATACGAGGTTCACGAATACAAACCGATAACCGAAACGAGTTTGAACAATGTGGGAGAGATAAAAATCAAAGTCGAAAACCAAAGATCTATTCAGAATATTTCACACCGATCCGGTGACTTACGAAATCGAAGCTTTGGATGGCGAAGAGATCATCAGAAAGTTTTACGAACAACAATTGCAGAAGACGAAGTTTTAATAAAAAAAAAAAAAAAATTTTTCATTTACTCTCTTTAACATTTTCTTGTTTACACATATATATAAAGGAGAGAAAAAATAAATAATAATAAAAAATAATTAAAACTATTTTTTTAGATAAAAAAAAGCAAGCTAATTAATAAACAAAAAACCCTTCAAAAATGGCAAATATACTAGATATCGCACAAAGTATAGTGAAAGATGAAAGTATTCAAGAATACGAGGTTCACGGATACGAACTGATAACCGGAACAAGTTTGAACAATGCGGGAGAGATAAGAATCAACGTCGAAACCAAAGATCTATTCGTTCATCCTAGCAAGAGTTACATAGTGATGCAGGGACATCTCACCAAGGAAGATGGGACCGAATACGCCGACGACGACATGGTTACTTTAGCCAATAATGGCATCATGCATCTATTCAGTAATATAAAATACTTGCTATCTGGACAAGAGATAGAATCTGTGTTTCATCCCGGTCAGGCCACCGCGATGTTCAGACTCTTGACATATCCGGATGATTTTTCGAAATCCAGAGGACTTAATCAGTTGTGGGTGAAAGACACCATCGGCCCTGCTAGCGCCGGCGCCGCCGCCGCCGCGATATTCGACTACGTCGTCAAGACGTCCAGATCCAAAGGAACGTTTTCGTTCAGGATACCTTTGAAACACATCTTCGGATTAGCGGACGATTACAACAAGATCATGTATGGATTCAAAAACAATCTGACGTTGATTCGAAAGGGAAATGATAGTGAGACTCCCCGCGACCGATGCGGGTAAGTTAATGCTACACAAGATATCATGGTTTGTTCCGCACGTGCAGCCTTCGATCGTGGAAAAAACACGTCTCTACAAGATCATAGAATCCAAGAGTAAATTACCTGTGGGATTTAGAATGAGACAGTGCGACATGGCTGGCATTCCAATCTCCATGAATCGCTTCGATTGGAGATTGACCATGAAATCTGCTTCCGAGAGACCGCGTTTCATCATGGTGGCATTTCAGACTGATAGCGACGGGTCTCAGGAAAAGAATGCGTCGCCATTCGATCACTGCAATTTGAGAAACATGCAAGTATTTCTGAATGCCACGAGATATCCAGCAATCGATTACAGTGCACCGTTCGACAAGAACGATTTCTGCAGACTGTACGGTGATGCCGCGGATTTTAGAAAGATGTATCATGGTCTAGACAAATTGATGAGCAACCCTAATATATCTCCGGGCGAATACAAGTCGATGTATCCCATGTTCATATTCGATGTCAGTAAACAGAGCAAACGTCTCAAGAGTAGCATCTTAGACATTCAGATCAAGATGCAATTCAATAGGAATGTGCCGAGAAAAACTGAAGCCTTCACCCTGGTCCTGTCGGATAGAGAATTACAATTCGAATTGGATGGAAATAAGATGTCGATCATTCGATGAGAGACATGTGTGTGAAGAAAAAAAGAAAGAAGGAAAAAAGTATATAAATAAAAATTAAAAAGATAATTACAAAAAAATGAATGATAAAGAAAAAGAATACTTGAGAAGAAATAGACGTGGTTTGATTAAAAATATTTCACAAGATTAGCTAGCAATAATTCTAGACACTTTAGTCGAAACAGAACCTTTGATATTGACTGATTATATGAGATGCGAAATCGAAAGTAAAATCTTGATAGAAGATAAGACCAGAAAACATTTAGACACATTGACGTATAGAGGACCGACTGCTTTTCAAGAATTTATAAAAGCTATTCGAAATGCTAAAATAGATGTCAACGTGTGTTTCGAGATAGCTGATCCAATTTCATGAGATGAAACATTATGAGAAATAAGGTATTAAAACAAAAAAAAAAAAAAAGTAATGACATCTAGAGAGATTGAACATCTTTCTAAATCTCATTACTTTTTATTTTTTTTTTTTTGTTTTTACTAATCACTCATTATTTTTAATTAATTTTTTCCACGTGTTCACTGTTTGTTCAAAGGATCTAGTTCGATCAGTATGCTCACCACGGAAGTGGCGGCTTCGGGATTATTGGTTTTCATAACGAAATTAATCCTGTCTCCGGCGTTCACTTTGAGAGGCGTGCCGAACGTGCTAACATTCGAGTGTTGATTCTCGGCCTTTCCGATGCTGTATCTCTTATCGCTCTCTACTCCGTTCACTGTGAGATTGACGACCGCTCTGTTATTCAAATCCATGGAAGCCAGACTCATTCGAATGATTTCACCTCCCAACGGCATGGGATATCCCACCTGACCATGTTGCGATCCGCTACCCCCGTTTCCAAAAGACCACTCGGCTTTTCCCTCCTCTAACATGCTGGTCTCCTCGGCTCACACAGTGATCAATTGACTGGCGTATTTGACTTTCTCCACCACCGAAATCAGGGTTCAGGCGTCCAACATGTGCATGGGATCCGGTAGAGTCGTGAGCGCGTGTGCGCCCATGTCTAGTTTACCTTCCATGATGTCGCCCAGACTGAGTTGTCATCCACGTACTTCCTGCTGACCGCACTGGAATCGAATTCAGGATCGTGATCGAGACCGAATAAATTCTGACCATTCATGTTGATGCCACACTCCATGGTTCTACAGATTGTTTGTTCAGGTAGAGATCGTCCTATTCCAATTCTACATATTTTTGAGATCGTATCATGCTGGAATCCACATAGTCCTTGTTGACTGCGGTGGAGTCCACATCCACGTCGTCGATCTTCGACAGATTCAATATCTTGTTGAATCCCGCATTCAGATCTGATTTCATATCTCATCTGTCAGACTTTCTCTGTTCCAGATCTATGTAGTGTTTGGTCGCCATGTCCTTGGGATTCGTGGGAGTGGCCACGTTCGTTATCTTATTAGAATTGGCGTTCAGTTCTGATTGCATCGTTTTCTGAACGTATCTACTTCTCAGATGTTCGCTGAATCGCGCGTGAGAGTCGTCCACGTATTTTTTGGTCACGGCATCGGTGGAATCTATGGGATTCACAACATTCACCAAACGTTTGCGTTTCAGACCGAGATCATCAGTCATGGCTTTATCCATGTAATTATCTTGCATGATTCATTCAAAATCCATGTTCCCCCTGTCAACATATTTTTTAGTCACCGCATCTGCGAGATCTATCAGCTCGGGAAAATTGTAGAGCTTGTTATCGTTTATGTTCAAAGGTTCCTCTTGAGGTTCTATCTCTAAATGTAACGTTTGTCCAAGTTGGCAACGTCGTAACCATCGCCGGCTTTGAGCGTCTTCCTCTTCTTTTTGGGTCGACTTTCGTCATCACTTCTACCAAATTTATCGACTGGCATGTTGTTTTGAGGTTTTTTTGTTTTAAAAAATATGTTTCAAATGCAGTTTATTAAAAATGAATTATTTCACTTATTTTTTATTTTTTGTTTTTATTCGATTAAATTTTTTTGAATAATTTGTTTACCTTTATGTATACTATAAAAAAATCTCTCTCTAATGTAAATCATTGAGAATGTCTTGAAACCGATCTCCTTCTGACCATCTCTTGAGAATGTAGAGACACAGGTGACCACAAAACACTTGATCTGGCGATTGCACTCGTTCCACGTTGTAACGAACCATCGATTCATCGAAATAGTTCTTTATTTCTTTCTGCGGCGAGATTCTGTAGCTGTCAAAATAATAATTCTTCTTCTTCACGTTCTTGAACCACGCCACCCAGTGAGTGCCTTCACCCAATAAGTTGTCCAGATTTAAAATTCCACATTCTGATTGTCGAGGTCTTCTCTTCGGCAAGACATCTCAGGAAAACACGCCTAGAAAATCTTTGATTTTCAAATCCTTCTCCGCATTCGACAGATCGATGTTGGATAGGGGTTCGTTAGGTAAGACGACACCTTCTACGGATATCTCTATTTTCTTATTCATAAATGTGGATATTTTTTTATTAATTTATTTATTTTATTATAATTCACTAAAATGAAGTTATTTTTTTAAATATTTTTTTCTTTTTCTTTTTTAAACTAACTCTCTCGATGGTCAGGAACTCATTTTCATGGTGAAGCATTCAAAATCGGCATACACGACGAATGGTACTTTTAGCCTTCTATTGTGATTTTGAAAGTTCACAATGGTTTGGGGTTTAGGCATTTCAACGGTGGCACCTTGATATTCGTTGCAATATTCCTGATGTTTTGCTAACGATTTTTCACTGTGAAACGCGTTCATGCAGTTGCAACATAAATATATCTCACCATTATGTTTATTTCTCTGGCTTGACAGTAATCGAGTCGGATGTTTAACCCAACAATAATGACGATTGTCACCATTCGAAATCAATAATAAAATAATCCTCTTTTCTCTTTCGAGATACAAAGTCTGTCTGAGAGGATAGATCATTCGTTTTTCATCGTCATATCACAAGACATTCACCGCTATGGTGGAATTTTGAACCTCAAAACATTCGATGTGTTTTAACTGCGTTGGAAAAGTCACTCTGGTCCAATCGAGATTTTTAGAAGTCTCCTTGTAATGAGAAACTCTCTCGGGATGGATTTTGATGGGGTGTAAAGAGGAGGTGACTGCCCATTTAAAACACTGATCATCTTTATTTCTCACGTTGACCACAGAGTGTTTTTTAAAGAAATACGGTAATTCCACGTAGGAAGATGCTTTCAACAAATCATTTTTAGTTATATGAATTTTGAGTTTCAACACCTCATCGAGGTTGATAATTCGCGAGAGATGTCAACATCTTGTCTTTCATCATTTCGAAAACATCTGATAACTCTGAACCTCGAAATACGGGTTCGACATTAGATCTGAAATATGCATTTCCTCTCGCCAGAATTCACGTCGATTTTATTCATCATGCAATGGAGTATCATCTTAATTTTTTGTCCCACGTTCATGTGTTCACAAAACAAATCCAATACTTTTTTCTTCACCTGTTCCATGAACAATTCCGGATCAACTTTCTTGAACGAGAGAACCACATCAAAAGTTTTAAAAACACCTGAGATCGCACTCTCCTGTTCTATGGGATTCGATTGGAATGCTTCCATGATGACTCATGCTACATATTTTTCTCCTTTCCCTTCGTTGATTGCTCGTCGAATTTCATTTGATATATCTCGTTTGTCTAGATTCTGAACTGCATCACTCATTTTCGTTTTAGTTTTTTTTTCTTTTGAAACTTGAAGTTAATCGATGGCTTTTCGTTTAGTCATCTTCTTATTTTTCACAAACAAAACGTTTTTTTTTTTTCGACGTCGACATTTCGATTCCCTTTACTACCTTTTTCTTCTCATTTTTCGCAACTGAAGCATTTTTTGATGTCATTGCTATCAACATTTCGTTTGCCTTTTCATCGAGCAAACTACGGAACTCCTCGCACATGATCTTTCTAATTTCATCATGCTCCACGTTTTGTTTTCTATCATCAGGCGTTACTGCCATCGGCTTATTTTTTTTCGCAATTCAAGTCTGTTTAAGTTTGTCCGCTTTCGATCTTTCGATTTTTTCTTTCCATCGTTTCACAAACAATACTCCTGTATTACTTCAATTTTTTTGATTTGGTTCTATGATTTCTGAAATGTGGAATGTTAATTCTCTACACATCTCGTTTAACTGAGGTACGGTTTTCTCATTTAAATTTTCCATTTTTTTATTTGTTTGCTTCATTTGTAAGAATATATTTTTTTTTTGAATTTTGTATTTAAACAATAATTTGTTAAAAAGTTTTAAAATAGTCTTTATATATATGTAAAAAAAAAAAAATTCACATTAAAGAAAATTAAAATTAAAAACTTTTTTGTATATATATAGAGAGAACAAAACTTTTTTTAAATAAATTATTATTTAAACATAAAATTCAAAAAACAAAAAAAAAAAAAAAATCAATTTTTATGTTCCTTAAGGTGAGAAAAATTGAATTAATACGAGAAAAAAAGGACATTAAAATTTAAACTTTTTATTTATATGAAGAGAAAAAAACACTTTTACAAAAAAAAAAAAAAATTCACATTAAAGAAAATTAAAAATTAAAATTTCTTTTTATATATATATCGAGAGTAAAAAAAACAAACTTTTTTAACAAATTATTATTTAAACACAAAATTCAAAAATATATATTATTTGCAATAATTCATAAAACAAAAAAAACCAAATAATTGATCATGACAACAACACCTAAAAGATGTGAATTGAAATTGGTGAGAGCGCGTTCACCAATGAAAAAAAACTCGCAAAAGTAAAGATAAACATTCAACACATTTTCGAAAAAGGAGAAGACACGGCCGTCAACATGCTAATAACGGACTTGGAAATATAAAACAATAGAGAGACTGATTTTTTAGCGAAGAAGAAGGAAAAAAAGTAATGAGATCTAGAGAGGTTGAACATCTCTAGATCTCATTACTTTTTTTTTGTTTTTTTTGTTTTCCTTCTTCTTCTTTTTCTTCTTCTTCACTATCGCCCATATATATTATAGTAGCGTTTCCCTTTTTCTCAACTTTCAACGTCAGTTCTTCTTTTCTTTTTTATTTGTGATATATTACGTTTTTATAACAACACATTTGTTTATCTGTATCATAATTATGAACGAATGTGGTGCATCTCTTGGTAACACTCACAGCATTACCATTCTCTTCAGAAGGTAGTGGTGGCGGTGAAAAACGTCTCATTCTTTTAAATTTTAACCATCTATCCCAATCTTTTTTAAACTCTTTTTTCAGTTCTTTCCTAAGATATCCATCATTAGCGTCTAATTTGTTTTTCCACATTTTTTCCCACACTATCCCGCAATATTCATCATTCATCATTAGCGTCTAATCGTTTTTCCACATCTTTTTCACACTCTATCCCATGATATTCATCATTATCGTGTAATTGTTTTTCCACCTTTTTATCCATTTTATATTATTTTTTTTAAACTTTCTATGATTTATATTTTTATATTATTTATAATTATATAATTTTTTTTACATTATAATAACATACTCAAAATTGGTATATTCTTAAATGGCGAATTCTCACCAAACAGCAAACCCTTACATAGTCGCTCAATATTCTGTCCACTCTTCAGATAGAGACCATTTCCACTGAAAGAGTTGCCACCTCTAATGGGTTCTAGATACAATCCTTCACCATTGTCGTCTATGTGGACGCGACACACGGCTCCTCCCTTCTTCAAAAACAGTCCGCCGCCACCCATTAATTTCTCAACTGCCAAACTCGCGAGTCCCGAGAGAGCTCCCACGCTGAGAGTCTTTTCGAGAAAGGGCAATACTTTTGCAGCAAAGGGCAATGCGTTTGTGGTGATTCCTGCCAATAGCGGTAGGAAACCGCCTTTCGTTTTCAAATTGTATTTCCCTTGAGCGGGACTCAATCTCACCTTCAATCCTCTTCCATCACAAATCACTTTCTCCATCCTTTTGATTTGAGTTCTGGTCCAGGCGATTCGACCGTCACCGCCACTCATCAGATCTTCGTGAGTGAATTTGAATCTCACCAGCTCATCTCGAGTTAACGCTCTCTCAAGTTTCTTCCTCTGTCCTTTGGATATGTTCACGTTTTGAACCACGTATTCAGTCATATTTCTTTTTTTTAATATATTTTGTTCAATTGTTTTTTGTTTTAATAATAATTATATATATTAAATAAGTTTTGTAAAATTAATATTGCGTTTATTTTATTTTCTTATTTATATATATACACAATATTTATTTTTTTTTTGCTTTCTATATTTCTCTTATGTGAAATCGTATCGTCACCCTCTCTCCACGAAGATCTAACAGTTCACCATTTTGATCCGTCAACGTGGTTTTGAGACTATACAACATGTCTAAAATCACTGGTAGATAAACTAAATTTTGAGGTCATTCCATGATTTTATAACCCGGCGACACGTTTGGAAAGAAGGAATAGATCGTCAGTTGAGCGCTACCATTCACGTAGCTTCCAGCAATCACGTCCACGTTCACCAGAATGCTATTGACTGTGAGAATGTCAACCGTATTTTCAGATGCCGAGTGGCCTCGATACATCTTTCGATCGAATCCCAGCATCTTGCCTATAGAATCGTCCGTGTTGAAATCCACTCGAAAATTATCTTCCAAATCCAACATCGTCTGTAGGGTATTAGGGATGGGAGCGAGCCTGATCTTGTTGCTTCCCTTTCCATCCGTCTTCATTCGCGTCTGAATGTAATTGTTCAAATCGCCTATGTCGTAACTTCCTTTGGGAATTCGAATCTCCAACCAATCCACTCTGTCGGAATACTTGAACAAGTCATTCTTTTCGGTGACGTTGGGAAAGGAATAATAAGTCTCCAGATTCACCAACGCCATCTCGTATCTTTTCTCTCTATTCAATTCGATGGAAGGTTCGTATTTCATCGCGAATCGAGTCGAATCGCCACTCACCACGATTTGAATGGATTGTTTTGTAGCCGTATTCTCGGCTATCCGTTCTAACAATTTTCCTTGTTCGAACATTATATTTTTAATTTTTATTTTATTTTTCAAAACTAAATTATTGATGATTTATTATTTTCTAATTTTTGTTTTTGATCTCTGTTTTATTATCATCAGAAACATAAAACTTGTCAAATCCGCTCTGATATTTTCCGCGATTAAATTCACTAGTCAAATCGATCACGACAAAATTGTAAAGTCCTCCATCCCAAACCCTCTTGCAGAATCTCCTGAATTCCGCCATGCTCAAGTCGTTTGCGATGTGATCACCATAGATGTGATTGAGATTCTTGAGATCCTGGCGAAAGGGACACAGTAAATTGTGTTCTCCCTTATCGTCTGTCTGGGCAGTCGAAAATAATTCTGCGACAGGTAGAAACAATCCACGTTGCTGTAACGACCCCTAACGTAATACGATTCACATAGGTTCTTTCTCTCCAAAAGCAGATCGTCGAAAATCATGAGATTCTTATCTTCTGCTTTCAATTCTCTAGGATCCGGAACGTCGCTAACATTCTCATCAAATCGACACTCGACGTTCGAAGACGCATTTCTCTTCGTCAATTCTATCGCCGCACTGTCCAAAATGGTCGAAAGAGAAGCTTCACTTTTGTCGAATTCCTCCTGATGTCAAAGATTCTGGCTATGACATCCTTGGGCAATCTATGATCCATGCGCTCTCGAAGCAATCTGTATTCGGGTTGAAACAAACTCTTGCCAAACACGAATAATCTGTCGTAATCCAACCAGTCGGGTTGCGACAACAGATTCATCAACAGATTGGTCTTTCCACAATTCGATTTTCCCACTATCAAGCCTCTTATGCTTTTGGGAAAGAACTCGTTATTCGACCTCTTGGTCGCGGCGTCGTTGCAAGACATATCATTAATGTTCATCTTTTTTATTTTTTTGTTATTTTTAGATTTTCAAACACAATTTTTATGTTTTTTCAAACTCAGTTTTTATAAATATTATTTTTTATTTATATTGCACCGTCGCGAGTTCTCTTCAATCCAGATCCATTCGTCATTTTGGCTAAATCTTGTATGGGTACCACAGCATCCTTAAAATCTTTCCAACATTTCGGCGATCGCTCTAATGTAGCTCGCTTCGCCAGCGGACTGATCAACGCATCGGCTGCCCTCTTGTCAGCCGCAGAAGCGATCCTACCACTAGCTTTGGAAGCAGCTTTCTTACCAGCATCCAAAGCCGTCTTCTTACCGACCTCAAATGCGGTCGACGCGAGTTTTCTACCTGCATCGCTCGTGAACGCTCGCATTATAGAATCGACGATGCCAGAACTGCCTTGAACATAAGTTCTGACGTATCCCCTGTTCTATATCACCAACATATTTTTATTTTATAATATATAATTTTTTTTTTTCACTGGTAAATCGTTTGTTGTTTAAATACTTTTTATTATTTTCTAGTGTAAAATTTACTGTTTTTATTTTATCTATTTTTTGTTTGTTTGTTCTCTCTAATTATTATATATATATCAGTCCTTCAATTCGTTCATCAGCCTTTTATAATCGCATTTATTCAAAACCTTCTGCCTCAACAATTCGTTGCATATGCTCACTATCTCATTATCTAATCCAGTATTACCAGCGCATCGACTTGCCATCAACAATCTCAATCTCTGAGACAGAGCATCAGAATCGCTCGGAAGAAAAGTGGTTCTCACTCCTTTCCCAGTCACCGATTCGACGAATTTCTTATTCATATCCCATATGGGTTTCACCACCTTCGTCCACTTGTAACCTCTATTGGCTTTGGGTCTCGTTTCTCTGGCATCGTTATTTCTCTTCATGGCGTGGGTCTAAACCAGAGTGTCACCGTAATTGTCGAAATCCCGATCTGTGTAATTGTCGAAAAGGAGCAATTTGCGAAGTCCAGGAGTTAATTCATACCTATTCGAACCGACGATTAAATTATCATCATCCTCTCGCACTGCGGTGTCGTCTATGAAAGTTCTACCGTCAGAATCCTTATAAATTCCATAGAACAGATCTCTCTTACCACCATCCTCGGTCGACGCGACGCTATCAATGGTGATAGTTGAGGCTGCATCATCGCTTTTGCTCATGTCGGTTTCGATTCTCATGGGAACATAATCCGGCGTTGATCTTTGAAAGGAAAACCCCCTTGAAAACTGCCAGGCAATGAACCCGTTCTCAAAGAACTTTCTAATATGGGCTTCAATTCGTCAACGATCTCCTTCTTACTTCATTCATGAACCTCCGTCATGGGTTTAAATAATTTTGTGGTTTCGCGTCTTAATTCCATCTCTCCCAATCACCTGCTTCTGTCAGCGGATCAAATCCTTTTTTTTGACTTGTTCATATTCGTTGAGAAGTTGATCTCTCCGCTTGGAATCTGTGATGTATAAAAACATTTTTTTTTTGTTTTCTAAAATTATTAATATTTCCTTTAGAGTCTGGTAACGTGAGTTATTTTATTATTCTCAAAAATTAAATGTATAATTATTTTTCTGTTTTATGTTTTAAGTAAATAAAATCTTCTGTCTTTAATATATAATAACTAAAACCAGTTGAGGGAAAAACATTTTGCAAAATGAAACCTTGATAAATGCGTTTTGCCCTCGAACGTGTTAAAGATCACATCACCAATTATTCACACCACAATGAATAGAATGACTTTGAAAAGTGTGAAAGTTTAGCTCATAAGAACGGAAACGTTTTATCGTCATCCTCAAACAGCATTTTAGATGAAGTGAAAAATTCTGTTTTAAAACCATTTTACAACCAAAAAATGAAAACCGGTTTTCAAAAAATGATTAAGTAATTCTTTCTAATTTAATGCATCTGAGAAGAATTGTATCCATCAAAAGGGTTTATTCATATCTCCAAAACATTATCACGAGTCAATCAAAACTCAATTTACCTCTTAAAACCTAACTAAGTGGAACGCGATTTTTCCGTTTCATTCATTGAATGAAAAACCTTTCATTCACACCGGAACAAAACATGAAACGATTTGCGAAGATTTCATAGTGTCAATTAAAAGACAAATTTTTACCACTTAAAACTATCTGAGTGGAACGCAATTTTATAGTTGATTTTATTGAATGAAAAACCTTTCATTTACACCGGAACAAAAAATAAAACGATTTGCGAAGATTTAATAGTGTCAGTTAAAACAAAAATTTTACCTCTTAAAACTATCTGAGTGGAATGGAATTTTATAGTCGATTTTATTGAATGAAAAACCATTTATTTACACTGAGTGCAATATTGAAAACTCCACAAAACTGATCTACGGACGGACGATTTCCATCGGTTCTAATTTTCCAAACTCGAGTTTTTCCGCTTTGGTTTGGAAAAAATCCTCGACGAGTGACTTCGCTTTACACCCACTTCGCGCCGTTGGCGAACGTTGGGAACACGTTTTGAGATTTTTCCCAATCTAGAATCGGCAAATCGGTTTTGCCGATCGGATCGCACCCTCGACCGTCCGGAACGCGATCGCGAACGTCGGTGTCTCAGAACTCTCAAACCGCATTTTTTTGATGTACCGGAAGCCGAAATCAGTTTGGAAAATTTTTTTTTAAAAAAAAGTATCGATGAGTAACTACGCTTTACACCCACTTTTCGCCGTTGGCGAACGTCGAGAAAAGTTTTGAGATCGATTTTCCTGTCCTAGAACTCTCAATCGTTTTTTACCGATCGGATCACACCCTCGACCGTCCGAAACGCGATCACGAACGTCGGTGTCTCAGAACTCTCAAAACGCATTTTTGATGCGGTCCTAGAACTCTCAAAGCGTTTTTTGCCGACGTTCGCAACGATAGATCGATGGTCTGATCCGCGATGAGAACGTCGAGAAAAATTTTTAAAGTTGATGTCTTCGAATTTCGTACATTTTTCCTTCCGAGCGATGTGTCGAATTCGCACTCGTTCGCCAACGGCTGTTTGAACGGTCTAAGATGCGATCCAATCGGTCAAAAAACAATTGAGAGTTCTGGGACATCATGTAAAAACAACGTTTTTACACTCTGTACACGATTTAACACTGAATCCCTATAGGCGTACACGTACATGCACGTGTACGTGTACAGTTTTTTGAAAAAGTGTCCTTGAACTCTCACTTGATACCTACTCATGCGCATTCCCACTAGCTCTGCAAGCCAAGCAGGAATACAACTTTAATTTTTGTAATCTCACCACATTGCCAAAAACTGGCTGATCTGAAATAATTGAACCAATTGCTCCTGCTAAAATTCTTGCTCTGATTAGACTGATTCTTTACAACTTCGAGTATAATATCCAGCATCTCTCCATCTCAACATTCTTTCGTCACAAACACTAACGACACCTTCAAATGTGTCCCATTCCACCCCTTGCCAGATCAACTTTTGACTTTTGCTAGTCATGCCCACAGTCCCTTTGTATTTCAGAACCGACTACTTTCGCTGAACTGTAGCTACCCCTCGGCGCCGACGCCGTCGTCTAAAAAGAATATAACATGCATATTACTCCCTCTCCAGTGTGCAACCAATTGTCGTAATACTTTAGTGAAATGTAACTGGCTGCAGAAATTCCAAAAGGTATTACGCCAAATACCTAACATTTTATTTCACTCCCATGCAAATCCAACATATGCTCTGCCAGGAATCAATATCAAATATATTTGCAGCCTTAAGATCATCGAAAGCAAATAAATAATTACCCCCTCTATAATTTGTCTGAGGAGAGCGGCGTCCTCTTACTTGAATTTAAATTTAAACCAATGTCGATTCAAATGTCTACAATCAAGTACTAATCTCGGTTTTCCTTTTCGACGAAATGCTAGTGTTAAAGGGGTTAACAATATATGGTGGAACATTGACTTCCTCAATACAATTCAATCTCAATGGATTCTGCATTTCACAACTGACGAATTTAGGGTTGTCGAAAGCCGTTCTGTTGTTAAGTAGAAAAACTGAGGTATTTAAAATAAAGGTAATTTGGGTCCGTTTAACATTACATCAAGAAAATTCGAGTTTGAGGTAATCTTTTTGTAATTGGAAAATTTTTCCTTTAAGCAACATGCTGGTGATGAACCCGCAACGTCAGCTTTCGCGGACTGAGAACAGTTGACTATTAAATTGCTTTAACGTTGCGTTTATCAGCGTCACCGATGCTTGACGTTTGACTGGGTTCGGTTATGACAGAATTTGACTTTAGCTGCTATTTTAGCAAGAGAATTTTGTTTATTTTGAAATTCCCACCTCTGCTATTCCCTAAATTCCAATTACCTATACATAACTTATACATCAAAATGGAGTTTGAGATGTATAGAACAAGGAACACATACGTAATCAACTCATAGAGTTGACATCAGGCACCACTGGTTCCTGGAAGTCTGCTACCGTATTCGTACCAGAACTGATAATAAAATAATATTTCCGGAGAACAACTTGTGGCCAAATGTGCTTCTCATATTCATGTCGGGTTTAGGTACAATTCTGCACGAAAACATGTTCAAATCTATGGCATAATTATCATAAATACTTATCTTAGAGGCCTCATGGATTGTAAATGCAGGTTATTCAAACCGGCAATGGCTGCCCAAACCACAGGCGTAACATTTTCCAGGTTTTGGGTTGGATACGCTGCTTCTGGAACTTTGTACGGCACAGGTTTTGAGTCTTTTCTGTATTTCTTCAAACGTTCTGTTGTGATTTTTTTGCACGTGTCTGGACCCTTCACAACCCTCTCTCTTGAGAATCTTCTGCCAAAGGGTTGGATATATATTTTTGTACCACTGTTCACTCGTGTTCCGAGGAATCGGCGATTTTAACGAGTTGGCGTCTTTTTATCAATTAACGCTATACTTCTCCGGACAGATTCTCCAGCTTCGTTCATTTTCCGTATGGTGATTTTCTCTGACATTAAATTTGTGTTGGCCTTGTGAAGTAAGATAAAACTTTTGTGTTGTGCCTCTACTGATCCTCACGACTATTCTTGTTGAATTTGTTGGAATCTGCTGTTGGATACATGGTAACTGAGCGTCCAAAATGTCTTTCAGTGAAACACTATTCCTTCTTGAAAGCTTTCCAACTTTTTTTGGTCCAAAATTGGCGTCATGCTACTTTGTAGTGAATTATGTTAATCCGCGACCACTTTTGCCACTTTCTGTTGTAGAATTATTGGTGTGGCGGAATCCGTGATGATGTTTTAACGTGTTGTGCCAGAAAGGCCAGGCTGGAATTGACTGTTAAGCCCTTCAAAATCTCACTAAATAGCTTCTATGTAACCATTGGCAAATCCCCCACTATGACCTGTCAACCTATGTAACAATTTACCGTTAAGACAAAACTTCCCGCTTTTCTACGAACCTCGGGAAAGGACATATCCCGTGTCTTCACAGATGTGGCCGTAGTCCCATCCGAATTCGCAACCGGAACATCTCTCACTTAACACTCTTTTTTGAAGGTTTTCTTTCATGAGATGGACAAATGTTCTGCAAAACACAGCGCGTAGAAATTCGTGGACCTCTACTTCTTTTCGTTTCTTCATTTCATCTAGGAATCTATCCAGTTTTGTTTTTATTTATTTTTAAAAACATTTTTAGACTTTTTTATTTCCTGTTATATATGAAACTTTTTTCCCTTCAGAAGATCTGAGTCGGATATTCTCTATCCAGTAATAAATGAAGAATACTTCATCGATCGTAATTTGTGAGATTTCTCGACATTTTCCTAAATTGCTCAATTTCGAAATCCAAAGCTGCGGCTGTCCTCGACACTTGATCCTCGTCGAGCTTTTCCAACACCGACGCAAAAAACAGGACCATGGTGTCTTTGTGTTCCGTGGTGTAATAGGTATGCGCCTCGATCGACCCCTCCGACAGGCAACCCGGACTTCTCTCGCTCATCGCTCTGGGAATGTTTAAATCCGCGATATTGGCACACGCTCTGTAGAAGACATCTCTGAGACCTCTCTTCATATTTTCCGATTTCTCCTAGGATCTTTGATCTTTAAAAATGACATATCTTTTTTTCTTTTAAAAATTATATTATTTTATTTATTTATATATTTATTTATTTTTTTTCTTTCTCTAATTTAATATATAAGATATAATTTTGATATGTCACGTTCCTACCTTCGCCAACAGATGAAAACAAAATTTAATGGGTTCCAATGCCGGCGATCAGTCACCAATTACAAATCTGACAATTTCGCCATTAGAAAAACGTGGAAAAAACGGCGATGTGCGCAAAATCATCAGTCTATATCTCAGCGCGTCCCAATTTTCAATAGAAAAATTCCAGAGAAAGAAGCGTTTCGTCTTTTCTAGCCCACTGGCAAGGGTGGGAACGAAGGGAGCGCATTACAACTGTCTATTAAAATCTCCGTCCGAATTGCATTGAGCGAATGTGCTGAAAATGTTCGAAGCCACCGATCTTGAAACTTTTACAGATTCTAATGGGGAACTTGTATAGAAAAAGGAGTCTTTTCGAAATCGTCATTTCTAGCCTAAATTTGTTTTTATTTTCTAAAATAAATCCCGTTTGGATTAACCTTAGGCCGAAATACTAGACCATGTGCAAATTTGTCTAGAATTGACTTAGTACGATTTTAGCTGGGGTAGAAATAAATTCCCATTGCGCTCAAGCTTAAATTTTGGGGAGGCCCAGAAATGCATTTTTGTCTAAAAGCTGCACATTGAAAATATTAATTGCTCCTCTCTAACTATCGAATATGGACTCTTCCAATTGATTTCATTGCGCCGACATGGGAGCTAGCACCGGGGTTTAATGGTTAAGTGAGAGAGCACAAAAGGCAGAAACAAACTTTGACCTGATATTTTAAAGTGGAATCTATCTATGAAATGGATTATTGAGTTTTTTTCCAATTTGTGCTTTCAATATATATATCTTATGTTTTCTCATTAGAAAGATTTCGTCGCGCCCATTACGACGAGGGGACATAAGTTACGTTTTTGACGCTGAAATTACAGTTTTTAGTTATTCAAAAATTTGATTTGCGTTAGTCTTTTCTATTCGTGTCAGCTTATGGGCAATAGACCATTCACTTTAGGCACTATAGATGAGTCTTCATGATAGATATGATATTTTTATCACGACAGACGGAGAGGTTAACCAATTAACGGACATAACTAATGACCGGGAATCCACAGTAATGATCAACAGTGACCCCGCGTATACCGACACTGGCTGCATATTAATTATCACTATACGCCATTTTGTTTTTATCGAAAACTCGCATTCTGAATTCGGCTATTCGGTGCTTGAGAAAGTGGAATTCACTGAGAATTATTTCTGTAAGTAATAAGGGCATTCCAAAAATAATCATTAACCCATTTTGGACTGGATAAACAATAATAAACATCAATAGTTTAAAATTCATGTTTTCCCAGGATTTCTCTGAAAATATCTTGTAGATTTTAAGAAATAATGTCCATTCGCAGGACGTGGTGTTACTTTACAAGTTGCATGGAAACATATTCCTGTTAGCACTTGTTAACCTCCTTCAAGCTGCCAGACATCAATATTTTGCATACATTTGAGATAAAATGGACCATTTTCAAATAGCCACAGCACTCAGTGGGCATGTGTCAAACAAACATCTTTTTGTTGGTCATTGACTTGCCGTACGATGATACTGATATTAACCCTCCCCACCGTTAATGATGGCTTTCTCATAACATCAATAAAGGAGCTTCAGTGAGACAGTTAAAAACAATTCATCAGACACTCTGGGTTCGTGGACGATCATGGAATCTCATCTGGAAAAGCCATGATTCTCCAGAATCATAAAGTCTAGTTAGTCTGTGTGAAACACGCAGACTATTGTTTTTGCACAGTTTCTTTTTCTTTTTTTTTTCTTCTTCTTTTTTTTTCTTCTCCTTTTTTTCTTCTTCTTCTTCTTCTTCTTCTTCTTCTTCTTCTTCTTCTTCTTCTCCTGTCTTCTGTCTTCTCATCACTTTTTAGTCCGCAAGATAACTCGAAAACGAATTGCCCTATCTCGTTGATTTTTGGCACCTTCTTCTTCTTCTTCTTCTTCTTCTTCTTCTTCTTCTCCTGTCTTCTGATCACTTTTTAGTCCGCAAGATAACTCGAAAACGAATTGCCCTATCTCGTTGATTTTTGGCATGCTGATAGACAGCCACAAGTTCTCAGAACTGAATATTTTTCAGATTCCTGGGGCATTAGGGTTCTCCGTAGGGGTGTTTTGAAAGTGGGTCACGCCCATATCTCAGGCGTGGTATGACCTAGGGACCTGGGACCAACACCAAATGAGTCGACACTCGATGGAGGTTCAAAATATGGGTCAAGGTCACGGAGGTCATCTAGGGGTCATTGAGTGCATTTTTCAGAATTGCTGGAAATCACATTTTTTGACCACCCTAAAGTATTCCTGACATACACACATGCATTTTGACGTAAAAAAAGTGGGCGTGGCCAAAATTTTTGAAAGTGGGTCACGCCCATATCTCAGGCGTGGTATGACGTATGGACCTGGGACCAACACGAAATGAGTCGACACTTGATGGAGATTCAAAATATGGGTCAAGGTCATGGAGGTCACCTAGGGGTCATTGAGTGCATTTTTCAGAATTGCTGGAAATTACATTTTTTGACCCCCTAAAGTATTTCTGATGTACGCACATGCATTTTGACGCAAAAAAGTGGGCGTGGCAAAACATTTTGAAAGTGGGTCACGCCCATATCTCATGTGTGGTATGACCTACAGACCTGGGACCAACACCAAATGAGTCGATATTCGATGGAGGTTCAAAATATGGGTCAAGGTCACGGAGGTCATCTAGAGGTCATTGAGTGCATTTTTCAGAATTGCTGGAAATCACATTTTTTGACCCCCTAAAGTGTTCCTGACATACACACATGCATTTTGACGTAAAAAAGTGGGCGTGGCCAAAATTTTTGAAAGTGGGTCACGCTTATATCTCAAGCATGGTATGACGTATGGACCTGGGACCAACACCAAATGAGTCGACACTCGATGGAGATTCAAAATATGGGTCAAGGTCACCGAGGTCACTCAGGGGTCAATGAGTGCATTTTTCATAATTGCTGGAAATCACATTTTTTTGACCTCCAAATGCTTCCCCAAAATTCAGACGTGCATTTTTTCATGAAAAAAGTGGGCGTGGCCAAAATTTTTGAAAGTGGGTCACGCTCATATCTCAAGCATGGTGTGATGCATGGACCTGGAGCCAACACTAAATAAGTTCACATTTGATGGAGGTTCAAAAATGTGGGTCAAGGTCACGGAGGTCACCTGGGGTCATTGAGTGCATTTTTTCAGAATTGCTGGAAATCACATTTTTTGACTCTCTAAAGCATTCCTGAAGTCCATACATCCATTTTTACGTAAAAAGTTGGTGTGGCCAAAATTTGTGAAAGTGGGTCATGCTCATATTTCAAGCATGGTATGATGTATGAACCTGGGACCAATACCAAACGAGTCGACACTCGATGGAGATTCAAAATTTGGGCCAAGGTCGAACAGGAGTCACGAGGGCTATTACCAGAATTGCTGGAAATCATATTTTTGAACCTCCTTGTGCATTCCCTTGATTGGTCCCTTTGAATGCTGTGAAGATATATACCTTATCTGGTTTCTTGGAAAAAATATCTGATTTTTGAATGAATATCTATAAATACTGTCATTGAAAACCTATTTCTTATTTCTTTAAAACTATTTTATCCCCAAAATAAGCCTCTAAAGTATTCCCATTACATTCATAGAGGGGCAAGGTGGCTAAGCAGTTAGAGGTGCAGGCTGCAAGCCGAGATGTTCTCAGTTCGAATCCTATCTGCGGCAACTGCCTTGTGTCTTTGGGCAAAAACACTTCACCCCAATTTCCCACATAATGGCATAGTGATGTTGTGTACTAAGACATACTGCATGTCGATGATACACTTGCACTAACCCTGCTTGTGTGGAGTTAGCATGTTGGGGAGCCAGACAGTTGCTTGTTGTTGTTGTTTGGTGGTTCTCTGTGTTCTCTGGTTTCCTCCATCCGTAAAAACTGTACAACACGAGGCGGGCCTAGCTGTTGAAGTGTCGTTAAACCCCATTAAATTAATAACATTCATAGAATGTCTTCTATGCACTGTTTGTCAACATGATAACCCAAATACAATCAATCCTATCTCAATGTTTTTGGTATACTGATAGACTGCCTGCCATTGGTACTTGGTCATCTATGATTTGGAGGCATGTGGGGCCTTCGGGCTTTAGATGTTAAAAATATGTTTACAACATTTACTGGGAAATGAGTTAGCTGAAGCAGTAACCATTATCTAAAACAGAAATCTCCAGAGAGAAAGCTGAGATAGAATTCTTTGTTACATTGAACAGCACTGTATATTTATGTTGTATCATGTTACAAAACTTCAGTCTCAATCATTGAGGAGAGAGAGAAACCTTCACTTTTCAAAGCATTTTTTTTTAAAAATCTATTTATTCTCAATCATAACTCAGGATTGAGAGGTTTTGGGATGGAGTGGTGTGTGGCTTTCTCGAAACACCTATCACAGTTACAAAGTAATAAAATGGAATATTTGAATGGTCAGATTTTAACCCTCTTAATACTTCGATGTGAGTAAAAAAATATTTTTAAAATAACTCATGGCTACAGAATGTTTTTCGATTTATTTTCTGAATCATTTAATTCTGTTTTGAATGGGACAGCTTTTCAGTGTGCTTTCCAAACTAGGGATTATTAACCCATTAGCCAACATAACGGCAAAAACCGGTCAGCATTATACACAGAAATGTCTATTCAGTTTTAATTACTTTTTCATTTTTGCTTGAAAAACATAGCTTATGACCCTTCATTGGAATGAGCTCATTTTTTAAAGGATTTTTTATTTATTGGTGTTTAATGTCACATATTTCTGCACAGTGGTTTACCATGACCAGGACAGTTTTACGGGTGGAGGAACCCAGAGTACCTGGGGAGAACCTCCGGGCAACAGCGAGCAACTATCAGATTCCCCACATACTAACACCACACAAGCAGGGTTAGCATTGGCTGAAGACAGGTGCACCATCGATGTGCAGTACGCTTTAGTACACATCGCCACCACGCACCCACGTGGGCAATGGGGTGAAGTGTCTTGCCCAAGGACAGAGTGAGGACCGCTCGATTTCAGCATGCACCTCTGCCAACTCAGCCACTGCGCCCCCATTTAACCCTTTTCCCAACGCAGACGATAGCAAAATTTATTATTTCAAATATCATTTTTTTCAAATTTTCCAAACAATTTCAACAAAACCATATCATGGGACCCCTCGTTGGAACTAATATTTTTTCAACTTCTCAATTTGCATATTACGCGGGCGGATGCGGCCGATTCGTTTGGGTAAAGGGTTAAAGGATTAAAATGGATATTTAAAGCGAATATTTTAACCCTCTGAAGATCTTAATATGGGGGCACGGTGGCGCTGTGTACTAAATCATACTGCACTTCGATGGTGCACCTCTCTTCGAAAAAATCATTGAGAATAATGAAAACCATCTCCATTCTCACAGTTTTGTTCTAAACACACATGGATATAGATGAGACCTCGGTATTTTGACAATGCCAATCAGTCTTCAGACAGGCTCTTGGGGGTCTTCAAGGCCTTTCAACGTCTACATTCCAACATTACTGAACCTTTTTACTTGCAATATATTTTCCAGAGGTACCATGCATGCACTTCATCATTGCCTTGCTAATATGAACATTTGCCATCATCTACAAATATGGCAGATCCGGAGTTGGTGGAACCAATATTTATTAAGTAGTTTATGCTCACACTTCAGGTTTGGTATGACCTATAGTAATGGTACCTACACCAAATGAGTTGAAACTTGCTGGAGGTTCAAAATGTGGTCCACTTCTATGCGGTCAAGAGAGGTCATTAAATGCATACTTTTTCGACCTATTAGGAATTTCATCTTATACCAGTTAATGCAGTTCTGAAGATTATACATGTATCTCATCATTCAAACAAACGGCAGCGGCAGTAATGTCCATTTCTTATTCCTTGATCGAACCCTATAAATGATGTGCACATATATGCCTTTTCGGATTTCTTAGAAAAATTGTTCTGATTCCTGTATGAATATTTTCTCCATGAAAGAATTTCACAAAAAGCAGTAGGGAGAAAGCTGTGACTGTCACATACAAAAACATGATCTATTTATTTAATCTCATTGTACAGAATTAATTCCCAAACCAAGTTAATATAAAAACAAACAACTTGATCATGAAGAATTCCGGTGTACATGTAACTGTAAAACTACACTGAAGATTTGTTATTGAAACCTATCACAATACTGTCAGGATGCCGGTAAAAGACGCAATACTAACATAGTTGACTGTACAGTTAACTGTGTTAGTGCTATGACTGTTTAAAATTAATTTATTAGAGAAGTTCTAGTTTTATGTATGCCTTGTTTAGGTCATTAGATGCTCTTTTATGAGCAGGCCTTCAAATGAGCTCTTGGGGTTTTTAAGGATTTTATGACAATATCTCCGACATAGAGTCTATGCACCCTTTGTCAAGGCGACAACTCAAATACGGATCGTCCTATCTCGATGAATTTTGGCATGCAGGTTAACAAAAACCAGTTTACACTCATCTATGTTTTTTTCACCCTTCCATCTGAATGACAGATGACAGATCTGAAGTTGGTGGAGCCATTATTTCAAAGTGGGTTGCGCTCATTCTTCAGTGTAGATGTAGACATGGGACTACACCGACTGAGTTAAAAAGTGCTGGAGATTCAATATACGGTCCACCTGAATGAGGTCATCAAGTGCATATTATTCAGAACGACTGGGAACTGCATTTCCACCTTAATGTATTTCTAAAGTTTATGAATGTATTTCATCACTCAAATTAGTGGGCAGAGCCAAAATTGTCCATTTCTGATTCGTGTATCGGACACTTTGAATGCTGGTCACATACATGCCTTTTCTGGTTTCTTATAAAAACTGTTCTGATTCCTGTATGAATATCTGTAAATACTGTTAACTAAAACCCATTTCTGATTTGTTAAAAAATATTTTACACCAGAACATAAGCCTCCATAAATTCTCTTTCTGTAGAGTTTATTCCTGATACTTTAACCCTTTTCATACACTCTTGAATTTACTGGATGCAGTAAATTCTGTTTCTCTAGTGTCCCCTGTCTATTTACTCCAGTACCGCACTTCTCCACAATACCACTTTATGGCCGAAGACAATCTCCATTTAGGTAGTACAATATCTCAACGCTGCTGGCCGTAGCAACTCAGACTGTAACTCATGAACTTAAACGATATAATCAAATGAAATACTTGGTCACCAGAGCAGTTTTGTGGATGACGAGATTACCTAAGTTATTCACAGATAATATAGTAATGGGGAGAGGAAAGTATGGCGACTAAGCAAGTGTAAGTATTAAGTGAAAGTTCTGTCGTCTTGAAGATTTCTCCACGGTATGGGTTGACTGTTCTGTATAGATAATATTTATTGGCGCTTAACCTTCTGAACCCTGGTGTTATCTTCCATGTCATTTCAATGACAGCAATTTGAAGAGTCCATATTCATTGTTTGGAGGGGGGGGGGGAGGGGGTATATCAATTAATAGTTTCAACGAGTGGCCTTGGGGCTGAATGTTGAAAATATCGATTGGTCTACCGCACACATTCTCTTAGCAGTCATCCCACTTAATGAAATTATGCCATATCATGTTCCTGGACCGGAAAAAGCGGTGTCTCGGTTTCAAAAGGTTAAAATATGTCTATTACCTCCCTATGACTAAATTGAACCCGACCACATGACAAGAATCGTAGTGCAGATCAATATATTTCCTACAATTACTCTGGCAGTCAGGACACTAGTGGTTATTACATTGAATACTTTCTCCATACGCGGATAATAGGTTGTTTGTTACTTTTTTTCCTGAAGTCATTTTTATTAGCAATATTTCTTGTAGCTTGGTGTAAATTGTTTCAAATTTTAGGGAACGCAGAAACGGGCAACTTCTCTAGGTCTTTATTTTACTTCTATTTTCGCGTAAAAGCTCATGCGTCGAGTGTAATTTGGTACACTGACGAAATGTTCAAAAGGCATGGGAAGCGAACTATTTTTCCAATCGAGTGTAAAACGCAAGCCTGCATTTGAAACAAGTCCGTCCCTTTAAGTATTTTATCTTTTCAAAACAGTGAGTCTGTATGTGAGCTGTACTTTTTGTTGTTTATGATTCGAAGGGAGCGTTTTTGTACTTTTAGAAGCTTATTAAAAGCTCTAGAGGTACCCATATTTGGATTTGCAGAAGATTACAATGCACGAGTACATAATAGAGTGTTTTCATGACTGTATGGAATTGTATATCTTTAGCTTTGTCCCGTGTACAGACCGCCCCAAAGAACTGTGGAGCAGATTTTTGACATACGAAACACATAGGTTAGAGTTTTAAGAATGTTTATACCAAGGAATTTCAAGGATTACTCCCCCCCCTACCAAACACACACCCAAGAATTCCTACTCGTTTAATTGTCTGATTATTCATGAAAATAATTAGTTTCGTTCCACAACTCTGTTGCGGGTTAGCTTAATGATAATATACTTTGTGCTAGCATGTGAAGCACGTGGTCTCTTAACCATGTGATTGAAATCTGTAACTAAGTTTCACTAGTGGCCGAGTCATGCACGGGTATGTCATCTGCAACCGAGAGTAGATTTACAGACGCACAGTGACTAATGCCATTTATACAGTGCAAATATAAAAGGGGCCCAAGCACAGAGCCTTGAGGAACGCCACAGGTTGTTGAAAATGTGTCAGATTTGAATTCCACGTTTTAACAAAATGCGCTCTAAATTAGTAATAACTTCTAAACCAACTGTTGTGGATTCCCCTGAAAACATCCTTCACAAGTTTTGTTTATAAAATACCATGATTTATCGTGTCGGAGGACACTCGAGAGGTCAAGAAACGTAGCCAAGGTAATATTTTTACTCTCCTTCTTCAGTCCTGTTGTTTTGAGAAGTTGCTTCACCAGATATATAGTAAAGTGACTTTTTATGAATCCGTATTGGTGATGATATAGGGTTTCAAACATGTATACATAGTTCTTTAACTATCTTCATTTTATCTGGAACTAGGCCATGGACAAATACATTGTTTATGATACTGGCCAAGGAAGGGCTAATAATGATAGTATGCCTAAGGATACTAGTGGTAATACTGTCGCAATCCTCGCTATTTGTGAGCTTGAATATATTAGTAACATTGACCATCTCGTGTTCGGTCGTCGGACTAATAAAAACTGTTTAAAGAATTATTATACAAGTAGTCTAGAAAATGTTTCTGAAGATTGTTTATTTTCTCACTATTACATGTCCCTATATTGGCAAAAAATGCATCACATTCCTGGGCTATTTCAAAAGGCCTATTTATTTTTATTGTTTCCTATTATAAAAACGCTGATAGAGTGGCAAAATATTTAGTCCTATTTATATTTAAAATTTGCTGAGTTTCACGAAGATTATTTTTATGTTCTAATAGTATATCTTTATACTACATTGTTTTACTTTGCTTGTGAATTTTGTCAGAAATCCCATAGTTTTTAATATTTTGTTCAGTTGGAAAACCCATTTTCTGTTTATAATATAGACTTCTTATTTGATGAGATTACGTCTTTCTGGGAAACTTGTTTCATGGTCGGATGCTCGTGTGTAGCAACCACTTTTGTTACACCACTTTTGTTACAATTACCCACTTTTGTTACAGCTCACCACTTTTGTTACAAAATCAACCACTTCTGTTACAAAATGTGTTCACCACTTTCGTTATAACAATCGCCCATTATTGTTACAATTTTTGTCTGTATGAAACTGAAGTAATCTGCAGGTAATGCGAGACGAGATGTTCAGTAATGATTATAGGGGCACGGTTGCTTAGTGGTTAGAGCGTTGGTCCTGATATCGGAGGGTTGTGCGTTTGATGCCTGGCCGGGGAAAATTGCATTGTGTTAAACTGTTCTTGGGCAAGGCACTTAATCCCAATTGCCCGCTTGGGAGTACGGTTGCGCCATGTGCTGAGGTGTATCGCACGTTGATAGCACACATGCTTACATCCAATGCTAACCCTGCTCCTGTGGGATTAGTACGTTGGAGAGTTGACAGTTACTCGCCACTGTTCGGTGGTACTATCCGGGTACTCCGCTCCCTCTACACTTAAAGCTTTCTTCGACACAATATGATATCAACGATTAAAGTGTCATAAAACATCAGCAATCCAATAATGATTATCGAACCAAACCATTGTCGTGCATGTTCAGTGGTAATGCCACACCCTTGCTTATTATTGGGTGGTATAATAACCCTCCACTTTTTGACGTCGTCGTGGTGATATGTAGATTAGCATGCGCATGCGCAGACGTATATCTGATTCAGATTCAGACTCTTTATTTCGGTATACATATAAAAACGTTTTTACAGATAAATGTTTTACAGATAATGTATTCAGCATACCGTGGGAAGTGACATAGCCAGATTGGCTGTCTACCTGACACTCCCTAGGAAAATAAAAATCGCCACAGACTGTGATGAAGTGATCGGACTTAAAGCAATTAGTCTAATCCCTAATGAGGGGTGGGTGTTCATATTCTTTTGCGAATAATTTGTTCTCTTATAGAAGTAAGGGGGAAATAATTAGTTATAGATTCCAGCGGTCGATTGGTGCCTCAATATTGCCAAAATCCCGAAACAACCTGCTTAATGTATTGTTAACACAGTTCAGGGTATTATCCAATAACAACAGATCCCGTCATAAACTATCGTACAGATCTGGGGATGATACAAGTGCGTTAATGGGAGGTCCACATCGGCTGGCTCACAGTGGGGCGCAAATAGCGGTGAATCAGCCCATTTCAGTTTAAACTGGATCGGCTCTCCACGCGATACCTCACGGTGTGACAGACGGCATGACACATGAATTATTGATGCATATTCATGGATCAAATCGAAAGATTTGCAGGTTGTACAGGACGAGGATACCAGAATGGGACACAGAGCATGCCTTGTGTGCATAGAAATAGTCTTCCTAATTTCTTCTTGGTAAGTTAATGAGGATATGGATATTTATTATGTACATTCTGGGCAGTAGGGGTTATTACACCGGACATAATTGGAGTTGGAAGAAATAAACTCGGAGGTTAATTTGCGTCTAAATGCGGTTCTATTGTTAATAGTTCGAACAGTGACGTCTAGAGCATTTCATAATTTCGGGAACGTGTATAATGGAAGTTTATCTAGGGTACGGTTTCGTTTTTTTCCATGTACAGAAGTCCAGACTGTCTGGTTTAGAACGTTCTATCTGATGAATTGTATTTTACGCTGAACATATCGTTAAAGGAAGAAGGTAATTGGCCTTTTGTGCCACTCAAACATGACCAGCAATGCATGTAGTTTAAACAAATCGTCAACTTTGAGGATTTCATCTTTCTCAAAGAGGGGATCCGTATGAGATTTGAATTTTCTGTTATTGATAATTCGCAATGAACGCTTCTGCATAATAGCTAATTTATTAATTGCTTTCGAGCTCCCCCATGTTACGATTTCATATTTTAATGGCTGTGAACCAGGGCGAAATACAATGTCTTCAGGACTCGATGGGGGAGGATATTTTTAACTTTATTGAGTCTATAGTTTCCTCGCACTATTTTCTAGCTTATTCGGGATATGTGCTTTGCAAGATACATTTTCATCAAGGTTTATTCCCAAACACTTTAAGGATTTGTCTGGTTTATTGTCTCCGACCTTGTTAATAACTTGGTTATTTATTTTAACCTCATGACGGGAATCAGTATTCCTTCCTTTTGTTGGATTAAGTATAATGTATGAAGTTTTTTTTAGCATTCAGCATCAACTGGTTCACAGAACACCATTGGAATAATTTTTGAAGTTTGTCGTTAAAATAAGGTGTTATTGAATTACTGTTGAAACCAGAGCAGTGTACTATAGTGTCATCGGCAAACGACAAGAGATTAAGCGAAGTGGAATTACTTATATCATTTATATATAGATTAAATAAGACGGGACCCAAGATCGAGCCTTGCGAGGCACCACAACTCTGCCTGGCAAAATCAGATTTTTGTTCGCCATACAGAACATATTGAAATCTATCGGACAAGTAGCTTCTAAACCAGTTGTTGGCTAGTCCTCTGATGCCGTAGTGCTTGAGTTTGCCCAATAGTGTTTCGTGATTTATCGTGTCGAATGCTTTAGACATATCCAGGAATAATACCAGTGTACTATTCTTTTCCCGTTTATTGTTTCCCGTAGCGGTGCTTTTGAGGAGTTGGAGGACTGGGTGAATGGTGCTATGACGTTTTCGAAATCCGTACTGATACGGATATAAGATATTAAACCTATCGAGAAAATTTCTAAGTCTTATATCCATGAGCTTTGCCATTACTTTTGAAAAAGCTAGAAGGATACTAACGGGCCTGTAGTTTGTGAAGCTGTGCTCGTCGCCTGATTTGAATATGGGTACCACCTTTGCGATTTTCATTCTATCTGGTACTTTGCCCTCGGTAACGGAATTATTGATTATGTGGGTAATAGGGACCAGTATTATCGTTTGTTTAAGAAGACTGGTTGTGATACTATCGCAATCTTTCGACGATTTTGCTTTCATTCTGTTTACAATTTGACTAACTTCTCCAGGGTTTGTGGGTACAAGATAAAAGCTGTTGGAAATACTACCATTCATGTAGTTTAAGTACGATTTATTCCTTTTCTTGGTCTGGTCGGATATGGTTCTACCAACGTTGACAAAAAAAAATATTGAAGTCTCTTGCAATGTCCTGGGCTTCGCTTATTTCTGTACCGCCCTGGACAAAGTAAGTGGGTAGTCTGCTTTCACGTTTTCCTTTATCGATAGCTTCGTTTAAGATCTGCCATGTTCTTTGCATATTGTCCTATTTTCATTCAAGATATCCCTATAATAAATTGACTGACATTGTTTCTTAACTTTGTTAAAAATTTTACAGTAGTTTTTGTAATTTCGGAAATTATGTTCATTAGGGCTTTTAAGTTTTCTTTTATAGAATGTTTCCTTTTTAACAGAGGATATGACAAGTCCCTTTGTCATCCAAGGTGTTTTTTAATAAATTTATTGGTCTGGCGGACACGCTTCAAAGGGAATGCCTTATCGTAAGCTTCCATGTAGATGTTTAAAAATGTTAGATTAGATTAAACATATTTTATTTGCAAACTAGAAAAAATGCAGAAAACAAGTGCTTTCCACTTAGAAGACTCTCTTTTCCGGACATTTTACAATTCAAACATGAGGCAGCGAACAAAATAATCCATCTAAAGTGCATAATAACAAAAAAGAAAAAGAAATTAATGTGACAGTAAAGTATGCAAGACCCTTGGAGGAAGAAAGGGAAAAGGGATAGACTGCAGCAGTTTACAATAGCTTGCCCCACACTATATGCTCGGTAGGATTTAATCCTTTATCTACATGTAACTTGACACAATCCGCATGAAGTTGTAATCAAAATTTAAAATTTGTTAACTTTTCAGTTTCCAGTGCCTAATTCGCAGGGTCAGTGAACCCTCCTTGCGAGGACCTCGTGGAGCTACTTACACCGAGGGGTGGTAATCCCTAGCATGAAAGCAAATCTTGAATTTTTGTTCTTATGAATATTTGCAGAGGCCATCTTATGTTCATGTTTGCTGAAAGGTCTGTAAATTCAGTCAGATTCGAAGTATGAAGTATGGTGCTGAGTTCCGTATGGTGCTGGGTAACATTGGCAATGTAACTGTTGCGCAATTATGGTAGAAAGAAAATAACCGTGTTTGATAGGGGGAAATGTCGTGAAATGTAACAGACTGGTGAAGGAAATCTGAGACAGCAACTTGTTCGGGATAATTATTGGCTAATTTTTAAGATTTGCAGTTGCCTCAGTATAGAGGATGTTGAATGGATTAATAGTTCGACTACCTGTTCAAAGCGTTTGGATTCATGTATAAATTTTTGGACAGCTTGAAATATAACCTCGTTACCTTTGTTTGGCAAGGTCGCTTCTCCATAAAGTAGCTGGTCAACCTCAGTAATGTTGTATTTTAGCAGGATATGAGTCAGTTTGTTCCGAGCTGGGACATAGTGGTTGCACACGTAGAAATAGTGATGGGTATCTTCTATTTCGCTACGAGTGTACGTACACTCGGGGGAATCGGATATGTTGTTTGCAAATTTATCAGCGTTCAGATCACTACACCCGTTTCTTAGCCGACAGTGAAATATACTCCGTTTTCTTTTCCCTTTATTAAAGTATGGAGGTGGTTTCACATCCGGGTTAGTCAAGAATTTCTTAAAGTTTACCAAAGAGTCATTTTTGATGGTCTCATCGATCGTGTTCCATATTTTTGAACATGCCGGAAAGAACGATTTTTTCAACAATTCCGTTCGCAAAAGATATGGAACAAATTCTGAAGCATTTCTAAGGGAATAATTTGCTGTGTCAAGAACGTCCTTGGTAAGAGGTCAGTAAGGTATTCGGGAGCATTTCCATTTACGACGTTTCTCTAATGATTTCCATCCCAACTCCAAGAGGAGTTGTTCTCTCGAGACCGACCTTGTCAGTCCCGTTATTATGCGTGCAGCGTCGTAATGTATGTCGTCGATGCCTTTCAGTAATGTTTTGGGAGCGTTGTCCCATAATGGGCTAGCATACTCTAATATTGGTAAGATAAAAGCTTTGTACATAGTTTCTAAGGTGTTTCGGTTTAGGCAAAATGTTAACATCCTAAGCTGGGATAGTCTGCTAGCACGTTTACTTATATTTAGGATGTGTTTGTCCCATGACAAGTCGGATTGTATGATTAGTCCTAAAGGTTTATGCTCATCAGTAAAAGTAAGTGTTTCATTTATAAATTTGATAGTTGGGTATGGGATATTTTTTGTTATCGAGAGTAACATCAGTATTGTTTTTTGCGCGTTAATATTTACGAGCCACTTGTCGGCCCAGACATTTATCTGGAGTATGTCCCGATTTATCCTATCTTTCATTTCATTCATCGTCTGGTTGCTTCTAGTTAAGCAGGTATCATCAGCAAATAAACAGGTTACAGATTCTATATTTTCGGCGATGTCATTTATGTACAGCAAGAATAGGAAAGGTCCAAGTACGGAGACCTGTGGTACTCCTGGTGTTACTTCTTTGTAGCTGACGTGACAACCATTTACAAGAACGCATTGTTTGCGATTGGTTAAGTAACTGTTAAACCATTCCAAAAGTCTTTCGGTTATTCCATTTTCTTGGAGTTTAAAAAGTAAGCCCCTATGCCACACTCTGTCAAACGCTTTAGATATGTCGCAGAAAACTCCACATGTCGGTTGTTTTTTTGTCAATGGCGTGACAGAGAAAATGATAAATTTCTATGAGTTGGAACACCGTACTATTTTGAAGTTAGAAACCCGATTGGAATTTGTAGAAGAGATTATTCTCAGTGAAGAAGTGAAAAACCTTTATTGAAGACTACTCTTTCCAATATTTTTCTAATGGCACACATGTGAGATATAGGTCGGTAATTGCCACGATCTCGACGGTCGACTTTTTTATATATTGGTATGAGGTCTGCTAATTTCCACTGATCCGGATAGGTACCGGGACGCAATGATTTGTTATACAACAAGCTCAGTGGTCTAGAGACAGTAAATCGCGTTTCTCGAAGCATTTTGTGGCTTAACCCATCGTGGCCATGAGCTTTCTTGGTTGGTAGTACAGCTAAATATTGGAAATGTCGGATTCTGTACAACTTATTTCTGACAATGACTCTGTACAGTGGAGCTTTAGGGGAGGGAGTTGATGATTCAATGAGTCAAGTTTACTATTATCAATAAAAATACTATTCAGAAGATTTGCTTTGTCAATATCTTTGTCCACTATAGTGATTCAGTTGTACAGTGAAGAGAAGGTATATCCGATTCTCTACAGTTATTCATGAATGATTTGACAATATGCCAAAACTGTTTAAGCTCATTTTCGAGAGTTAAACTTTCGTCTAATTTATAGATATACTTTTCTTTTGCAATTTTTTTCTCATTGTTCGTATTGTTCGTAATTTCTCGGCACTTAAACCAATACTTATTATCATTATGTTTGAGCGCCAGAAAAATGTTTCTTATGATTCATTGGGACAGTTCGAAAGCACAACAGGGAAAAAATTACTTTCTGAGAGTAATTCTTTAAACTCAGACATTCTGAAATGACACGTGCCTATCGTGCCAATTGTAAGAGATTCCAACTCATTGCACCTTAGTAGTATGTGATGTTGACTTCTCAACCTTTCAGCAGGCTCTCATGTAGATTCTCATCTCATGTCATCAGTCACGTCACCGGAAGAGGCGGGGTGAGGGTGCTATGGTAGCCCACGTGAGTGGCCATGTTGTGACGTCATTCCCCGTGACACGTCGTCCCACTGCACACGCGCAGAGCGTGTTTCTAAGGTGACGCACTCTACCGCCAGCCATTTTGACAATGGGTGCCGCCATCTTGGTTGTTGGGGTAGCATGCTTGCGCAGGCGTATTCTGAGGGAGTGTTCGAATGTGCTGGAGTATGCCCCGAAAGTGATGGGATACCTTCAGTAGAGCAGAATACCATGATTTGAAGGTCAGATTCAGATTCCGATTCTTTATTCACGGTACACATACATGTAAAATGGATACAAATAAACATATTGCACAAATGTAATGAGAAGTATACCGTGGGAAGTGGCATCGCCTGATTGGCTGTCTACCTGCCACCGCAGGTGGTGTTTCGGTCGGGCAGGGGGGGGGGGGTCTAGCTCGTTTCTGTCTAGTGTACGAAGGGACGTGGTTACTATGGTGCGGAATACTTTGTTGTGTGACAGCGGCGTGTTCCGAGGGTATATTGAATTCAGCGGGAGAACATCGAATCACCACAAACAGCCCTACAACGACCCAAACCTACCCCAATGTACCTTTTATTGGCTCGCATCCCCACTAAAACTTACTAAGCCTATAGGGAAAGACCTTAATGAGGTCCTAACTCATAGCTCTCACGGCCTCATCTACCCTCCTAGCCCCCACCTCATGGCCTTCCTTGAATCATAAACCTCACCTCATGGCCTCATCTTGCCCTCAGAGCCATCTAATGAACATCTTCCGCATGAGGCTGAGAGAGGGTTCGACTGTGCGGGAGTATGCTCCGAAAGTTCTGGGTACCTCCTACAGAGCTGAATACCCTGATTTGAAGGCTTTTCGGAGGGCTCCAGTCCGTTTCTATCTACTGTACGGTAGAACGTGGGTACTGTGGTGCGGAATACTTTGACGTGTTCTGAGGGTATGCTCGATTCAGCGGGAGAACATCGAATCACCATAAACAACCCAACAACGACCCAAACCTACCATAACTTACCTTTTATTGGCCCGAATCCTTACTGAAACTTACCCAAACGTACCTTTGTGAGCTTCACCCTACACGAGTACAAGAAGCCTATGGGGAAAAGCCTTAATGAGGTCCTAACTCATAGCTCTCACGGTCTCCTCTGCCCTCTTAACCACCGCCTCATGGCCTTTCCTGAATCATAGCCCTCACCCCATGGCCTCATCTTGCCTTCATAGCCCTCTAGTGAACTTCTCCAGTATGAGCGTGAATGATCTATGAGGTGAGGCCTCAGACACACCTCACACCCCCTTATTCTCATCTCGGTCCGAGTGATCATTAGTGTCCACCTGTGGAGATTACTAGTGATCGCCTGTAGTGATCGCCGGTGATCATTTTCCATATGAGGATAAGAGAAGCCCTTGATTTCCACATTTGACCCTGCACATCACCACCCCTTCCAAGCAACACCTGCCCTGGGACCTTATTCCCGTATCCCGACCATGAGCCAGACAGTTTCCCTACGACCCAAATCCAACGGAGAAACTTCGACCAGAAGACCTCCCCACGTGACCCACCATCTCATTGATGTGGGACCCAATGACCCCAGTGACTCTCTCCCTAGCTTCCTTCATTAGGCTATGAGGGTGCGGGAAACATCTCCCTGATGCACCGACGTGATCAGATCCGCCAGGCAACTCCGTCGATCTCGCGAAAAACAGTGGCGTAAATCCAAACTCGAAATTCACCGACAACTTTATGTCCGCCAACGAATCTCATTCACGAAGCCAAGAGACGATATTTCTGTGAGATCGTGAATGACAACATACAAAAGCCACACTTTTTGTCTGAAGTCGACAACATACAAAAACCACACTTTTTGTCTTCGTTGACTGAAATGCAGTGTTCTCCCGGAGCATTCATCCGCAAAAGATCTGGCTGTCACGTTCGGGCATTCTTCATCAATAGGATTTAGACGATACGATACTCGCTGGCTCATTTTGACCCCCAAGTATCATTCACACCAAACATTAACTCTAAAGGAATTGTGGTTGAATTTAACTCGTTCAGAGTTGTCATCTGACGAACTCGACCCTTTCGTATTGAAATCACATTCAAAGCAGTGCCTACTTGATATAATTTACACAAAATTGTTAAAGTCTTGTCGGAATGTTCTGATACCCTGGTTAACAGCAATCGTAAACGCATCTCTCTCGTCTGAAACTTTTCTGTCCACCATGAAACAAGCCTTTGTCACCCCACTTCTGAAAACGCCTGGGCTTGACGCGGAAACCTTTAAAAACTATCGCCCGGTTTCAAATTTGAGCTTTATATCTAAACTGATTGAGCGTGTTGTAGCTTTCCAAGTTCGAGAACACTTGAACGTGTGCGGTTTATCCGAGGAGTTTCAGTCAGCTTAGAAGGCAGAATTGTAACACTGAAACCGCCCTTCTCCGCGTCCAAAATGACATTCTGCTGTAAATGGACAAAAACAAGCATCTTGTCTTGTACTTCTCTATATGAGTACAGCATTCGATACGATTGATCACACTGTGCTACTACACCTTCTGGAAAAGAGGAACGGAATTGGAGGGACGCACTTGACTGGATCCGGACGTACCACTCACATTGCACACTGAAAATCACTATCCAGGGTGCAGTGTCGGAAGATCTGCCGCTGAACTTCGGCGCACAGGAATCCGTCCTCGGGCTCCTGTTTTATACAATCTATGTTTTGCCGCTAGGATACATCATTCGCCAACATGGACTAAATTTTTACTTTTATGCCGATGATACGCAACTCTATGTACACTTCAGCCACACAAATAAGACACGGGTTATTGTCTCTTTGGTAAACTGCGTATCTGATTTCAAATCCTGAATGGCAATGAACTATTTAAAACTTGATGCTGAAAGAACCGAAATAATTTACATCGGACTTCCAAACCAACTTTTAAAATTGTCAAATATTAATCCAAATTTTAATGGTCTTGTGATCTCCCCATCGGCAGTCGTGTGGAACCTGGGATATTTCATGGATGGGAATCTAGCTGGTGACACTCACGTAGGCCGTACCACCATCTACGTAATATCAGCAGGGTTCGTTCCATTGTGGATGGGGGACCGTAAAACTACTAGTTCAAGCTCTTGTCACAAGCAGATTAGATTACTGTAATTCTCTGCTATTCGACTGTAAACAGTCTAATATTAGGAAGCTGCAACTCATTCAGAACTGTGCAGCAAGAATTATTGCCAGACAACAGAATGCATGCCATATTACCCCCATCCTCTCTCATGTACACTGGCTGTCAGTTGAAGGAAGGACATAGTTTTAGACACACCTTCTGACATTCAAAGCCCTGAACAGCTTGTCTCCTGATTATCTGAGCAGTCTGGTACAAAGGTATGAACCATATCGATTCCTCCATTCAACAGCTTCGAACTCTCTGTTATATAAACCAGGTGGCCTCGCAACAGCAGGCGGCCGATCGTTTTCCGTGGCGAATCCCTTTCTTTGGAATAGGCTGTCCGACCACCTTAAGGCACCACGGACGTTGGAAAGCTCCAAAAAGGCTCTGAAAATCCTCTTCACCCGAGTTTTCGGTGTGCGCTAGTAGTGTATTCTCCTCGTGCCCCGTATAACATATTTGCTACGCACTAACAGAGCATTGTAAAGCACGAGAGCGCATAATTTTTGCGGATTCATGGCTCTAAACTCAATTTATTGTTATTCATGTCGACCTGTCCTGGGGACCCTTCCAAATGACCCTGTACCAGACGCTCTGGCCAAGAACGACTCAGTCGCCGCCCCTCTCCTCCCAGAAGCTCCACCAGTGGCCCGGGCTTCACCACACACCATTATTATACTCAAACGGGGAGATGATCACTACTGATCATCCCTGGTGATCATTAATGATCACCATAGGTAATCACGAATGGTCACTCGAACAGGGATGATGATAATAGGCCTCTAATCCTCATACGCTAGATTTTAACTAGAGGGCTGTGAGGGCACGATGAGGTCATGAGGTGAGGGCTATGAGTCAGGGAAGGCTATGAGGTGGGGGCCGAGGCAGGAAAGCCGTGGGAGCTATGAGTTAGGGCCTCTGTGGGGCCTCTCCCCATAGGAATCTTGTACTCGTGTGAGACAGAGCTCACAAAGGTCCCTTTAGGTACATTTCGGTGGGGATTCGGTCTTAATACAAGGTCAATTCTGGTAGGTTTGAGTCGTCGTTGGGTTGTTTGTGGTGATCCGATGTAATCTCGCCCTCAGAATACGCCCCTGTCAAACAAGAAGACCACTGGCCTCCATAGCAACCACGAGCTAACCGGCAACAACCAAGATGGCGGCACCCATAGTCAAAATGGCTGGCGGAAGAGTGCATCACCTTAGAAACACGCGTTGCGCATGCGCAATGAGACCCCGTGTCAAAATGAGAATGATGTCACAAGATGGCCGCTCACGCGGGTTACCATGGCACCCTCACCCCTCCCCATCCAGACACCTAACTGATGACGTCAGATGAAAACCTGTATGAGAATCTGCTAAAAGTCCAGAAGTCAACATCATATACTTCTAAGGTGAAAGGCTCAAGGAGCTGGAATCTCGTATAATTGGCACCGACAGAAACTTTCCATTTCATATATTCATGTGCGCATGCGCACAATACGCTACATATCGCCACGACAATGATGTTGCAAGGTGGCAGGATACTATATCACCCAATAATAGGCAAGGTTGTGACGTCACTACTGAACTTACGCGACAATGGTTTGGTTTGATAATCATTATTGGATTGCTGGTGTTTTATGACACTTAAATAGTTGAGGTCATATTGCGTCGAAGATAGTTTTACGTATGCAGGATTACCCGGAGAGTACCATCGAGCAGTGGCGAGTAACTGTCAACTCTCGAACGTACTAATCCCACAGGAGCAGGGGTAGCATTGGTTGTAGGCATTAGTGCTATCAACGCGCGATTCGCCTCAGCACATGGCGCCACCGTGCTCCGAAGCGAGCAATTGGGATTAAGTGCCTTTCCCAAGAACACAACGCAAGTTACTCCGGCCAGGCATCAAACTCACAACCTTGCGATCTGAAGTCCAACGCACGCTCTAACCACTGAGCAACCGCGCTCCCGATAATCTGAACGCCACGTCTCGCATTACTCGAAGATTACTTCATTTTTCACACTGACAAAAATTGTAACAATAATGGTCGATTGTTGAAACAAAAGTGGTGAGCGAGTTTTTTTTTTGTTACAAAAATGGGCGATGGTTGTGACAAAAGTTGTGAGCTCATTTTGTAACAAAAGTGGTTGATTTGTAACAATAGTCGTGAGCTGTAACAAAAGTGGGCAAATGTTGTAACAAAAGTGGTGAGCTGTAACGAAAGTCGTTGTTGTAACAAAAGTGGTTGCCACACTGTTGAGAGGAAAACCTTTTTCTTTGACACATATAAATACCGACAAAAGTGTCGTTTTGCAAGTTGGGGCAATTGCTTTCGAAAACGGGAGAAAAGTCACGTTTGGTAAGGTACGTTTTGACTATGACAAAATTATCTTGATTGAGTAGTTTCGATCTCTCGTCTTTCATGGAGCAGCCTGTTTCAAATTGTAATAATTATACTCAGTACTAACAAAGAAAAGATTTTTTTAAAATATGATTAATTAAAGTGGGTGAGCAAGGAGTTCCTCTTGTCGTTTTAGTGATAATCTGACTCCTCAGTATATCTGTATATTCGCCAGTTTTTGAGTCGAAACCGGCTTTCAGCAAATCAGTATTAAAGTCGTCCATTATGTCCGATTTTGTGTTTTCACTATTCATTTTATTTCAATTAATATCGACAAGAATAGCCCCAATATCTGAATTCGGTTGAGAATTATGCCTATCGATGACCCCAAGTAATTTAGTGTAGTTCATAGTTTTAATTTCAACGAAGAGAGTCACAATAACATGTCATGAATAATTTTAAAAGCTAAGTCCTCTCTTCTGTACAGTACGACCTCACCACGTCCATCATATCCATTAATCCTCGTATTTCTAACCCTTTGTACCCGAGTGACCATTTTCAGGAACCGTCAGGACCGTCCAGGAACAGGATACGGCATAACCTCATCAAGTTAGGTGACTGCTATCTGAAGTGTGCGGTAAACCAATCAATATTTTCAACGTGTAGCCTCAAGACTTCACGTTGAAACCATTGATTGGTATACCCCAAATAATGAATATGAACTCTTCCTACTGCAGCAAAAGAACCGACATGGGAGATACCAGTGTTCAAAGAGTTAAAACGAGGATGGTAGCCGTTCATAATATCGCAATATGCTAATGGTTTGGTGGGCAAATATTAAAAAAAACGCAATATTCGCACTGTGGAGCTGACATGCGTTCCACCTTGCAATCCATTTTTATCCGTTATATTAGTGGATGAAATGACGTTTAGTCATGCATCATGCCTTAATATGTAATGGATTCAGGCAGGTTAAGATTTCCACTTAGAACGATCCAATAAGTGTGTTATTGTATAAGTAGTTATACTTGTTGTTGGGAAATTAAAGTAAGCTGACAGAGACTAGCTAGGCATGTTAAACTTCCAGGACCGCACACAGTTTGATGACGATTTGTGGTTTAACGGGACGTCACGTTTCCATAAAATGTGCACGATTACATAAGCGGACTCTGTGAGAACATGAACTTATATTTGCGAGGAAAACTCGTTAGCATTTGTGCCTACAGGTATTACTCAAATTTCAACTCTTTTCATTCCTTTGATGTCCATATTTTCTTCTAACATGAACGTTAGTGTGCAACTACTGTGGATGTATTACTGTTGTATCCGTGCAAGAAAGTACGACGATAGAACGAATCCAACAGCGATCTTGCACTGATCACATGAATCCCCCAAAATAGGTAATTTACAAAGTAGACAATTCTTGATATACATGCGTTGCCAGTGAACGGACACAAACTTCTTTTTCGGAACAAAATAAGGGTCGGTTGTACTTTACATTTTAACTGGGTTATTAAATTCGTCCTGGTTGGCTATATTGGAGGCGATCTAACATGTCAGTGTTTGCAAACTGTATATATGCACATTGGTAAATATGTTTTTTCCCATTTACTTTTAAGCTTTCATAAAAAAGATGGAAAAAGCTTCGTGCGCGAAACGACATTTTATATACACTTGAAACACAATACCAAAGCAAAAAAAAAAAATGATTGGTACTTTACGCCACATCAGCAACTAAGGCTATATCGTGGCGACGAAAGTATGAATTGTAAAAAATGATCATTATTTTCGACGCAGTAGTTAAAAACGAGACGACGAAATATGAAACATGTGGAATAAAACCGAGGAGTGAACAACGTAATGGGAAAATGAGTGCAGTTCATCAAAAAATTGTGTAAATCAACCTGTGAAACAGATATAAATGATGGATGAGAATTTAAAATAATTAAAAAAAAACTATTTATTAAAAATGTTGATTTCGTTCAGGAACGACAGTACTTTTACAAGAGTTTGTCTTGTAAAACAGGTCTCGAAGAGACGTAACATTAAAACACTGTCGTCTAACAAGATTAAAATCTGTACAGAGTAAATGAATGTGTTCCATTGTCAACACCTGCTAGCAGGGAACACACTTTGGTCACATATTACCCTAGTAAGTTATCAAAAATATTTGGTCGGAAGCGATGGAGCATGTTATTTGTCGCCTCATCCCATTCCGCCTTGCATCCCTTATTTAATATATGTGGTTTAAAATCACTGAAAGGAATTGTAAAATCAGCGATAGGCTTCTTTAAAGCCTGTTTTCCTGCACTGTCTGCTCTGGTGTTACCGGAGATACCTACATGTCCAGGTAACCAGCAAAACACAATATCATATTGGTCAGACACGGGACACTTCTCACGAACCTGGGGTTGAGTAAAGCAAGTACAGAGGAAAGAGAGTCGGAAAATATGATCGACTTTCTTTCCTGCATATTCTCGGTGTGCTCAAGCGCGAGTTGTAAAGCTTTAACGTCGTTCCACACAACTTCTCTGGTTTCTGAAACCACACTGAACATTCGCAAGTGGATTGTTCCATTCCATAAACCAGACAAGTCGTTGATCAGCCTTTCCATGGTCTTACACAGACAACTAGTTAATGCAATTGGTCTGTAATTACTTGGATTACTGTGATCCTCATCAGGCTTTGGAATGAGAATAACTGTTACTTTTCGCCAGGAAGGTGGAAACTGGCCAGTCACCCAAATGTCGTTAAAAATTGACAGTAAAGGTTCAAGTGATGAATGTGGCAGATGTTTTAAAATTTTATAATGTATTTCATCGGGACCTCTGTGACAGTATCCCTTGCCCTGTGCAAAGAGTTATGTATCTCTTCCATAGAGAAAGGTTCGTTATAATCTTCTACATTATTGGAAGTAAATTTAATCTTTTGTTTTTCCTGTTGTTTCTTAATTTTGATGAATTCTGGATTACAATTTTCAGACGAAGAATGTTTAGAAAATGTGGAGGCCAAATTGTTTGAAATATCTTTTTTTGATGAAATTTGGGTATTGTCATCATTCAGGTGTTGTACAGTTGATTTTGTTTCTTTTCCTTTAATCTTTTTAATCATCTTCCAAATTTTAGTGATGGGGTGTTTTGGTTAATGTTAGTTTCCCAAGAACATTTTATTTTTTTGTTTTAGAAGTCGTCTTGTTTTTGCCCGATTGATACGCAGTTTATCCAAATTATATGTGGTTGGTGACTTGTTAATTCCCGTTCAGTTTTCTTGCAATCCTTTCTAGCCTGTTTACATTCATTATCAAACCATGGTTTGGTGAAACGTTTTAGATTTGTCGATGTTTTAGGGATGACTGTGTTTGCAATGTCAAGCAACTCATTTGTAAAATGTTCTATTTGGTCAGCACTATCCTGAAATTTCTCCTGTGTGCGGCGTTCAGAACAAAACGATGGGGAAGTGTCCCAGTCAGCTTTTTTAAAGTCCACTGGGGCACCCTCTCATCGTCCGCCGAAACTACACTCTCCAACACAATTGGAAAGTGGTCACTCCCGCAAGTCCTCTTCTATCTTCCAAGAAAAATCGAGGAAGACAAAAGGGTATGCAATTGTAAGATCAATTGAACCAGATGAAGGGTGGAGATAAGTGTCTGAACCATCATTAAACAAACACAAGTCATATTTTGTAATAAATTCGTCTACAGTTTTACCTTTTACATGTTCTTGACTGCAGAAATTGTGCGTTAAAATCACCCAACAAAATGTATGGAGGTGGGAGTTGTTGGACCAGCAGCTCAAGATCATTCAGTTGTAGGGCTTTACTTGGCGAGACGTAAATTGACAAAGTGTAACTGTTTTATCTAAAGTTAAGTCTACCGCCACAGCCTGTAAATTTGTGTGTAATGGTACAGGACTATGGTTAATGTCGTTCCTAACTAAGTCAGACGTACCATGAATATGAAGATCATTATCAAGCTAGTATAATGCTTAAAAGCTGAATGATCTTGAGCCTCCGGTTTCTTTAAAAGAGTTTCCTGCAGGCAAAAAGCTTCAGATTTATTTATATTTTTGGATTAAAGGGCAGAGTTCATTAAAATTCAGTTTAAAACCTCAACAATTCCACTGTATTATATTATGTTTGTTTGTGTTATCCATGTTTGGTTGGTGAATGTGATGGTGGACGTATGGGCGAAATAGCCCCGGTGGATTTCTTAGGTGATTTTTTTCTTGGGGATCTGTTTTGAGATGTCGAGCGTAATTGCCTGAACATTTCATCGATGTTATCACCGACGTCCATCAGGTCAAAGCCTACAAACCTGTTACCTGTAACATGGTCTTGAAGGGCTTTGGATGTCCTATCTGATAACTGATTTTGTTTTTCTCTCTCTAATTCCTTTTTTTCCAAGTTTTCTTGTTTTCTTCTCTGACTCTGTCTTTGCTGCTGTTGTTTCCATATATGTTCAGATTTGGGGTTTGGGTTCGGTTTGTTTATTTTCTGGTCTGATTTGATTTCCATTTTTATTTCGTCTGGTGTGGATTTTTGTTCGTTTTTCTGTAGTAGTGTTTTAAGCGTACCTTGGGCAGATGGATTTGTTTGTGTTGATTGTGGTTGAGTTTGATTGATGGTTTCTGTGATGAATGCTTGCAGTGATGTTGGAATTGTGCCTTTAAGCCAAGTATATTCAGTTTGGCATGCAACTGATTCTGTTGGTTTCTTTTGTTTTAAAGTTGAGGCATAAGATGGTAGTGATATATTCATGCCAGGCATAGATGTTACGGTGTCTCTGGCTTCTTTAAAACTAATCTGCTTCTCACATTTTATTTTCTATATCAGTTTCTCTTTCTTCCACACAGGGCAATCCCTAGAAGATGACATACATATGGTTGCCCTGGCAGTTGGTACATTGATATATTGTGGTCTCACATGGTCCGTCATGGCTTTTGCTGCATTTATAACAGGCTTGCTTGCATCTACACGTATTCTGCCATGGCCAAAGTTTTGGCACCTGAAACACCGAAGTGGATTTGGAATGTACAAATCGACTCAAATGTTCAGGTAACCAATTTTAATAGATTTGGGTGGTCTTGTGCCATCAAATGTGCATATGTAGGTGTTCGTGTGTATAATTTTACCTTCTTTTTTAATTTCAACACGTTTCCCTGCTGTTATACCTTGAGGTTTTAGTTCTAATGTGATTTCATTTTCTTTCATATCAGCCAGCTCCCTTGTTCTTTTGACGCCTTTCCGAGAATTCAGAGTGTTATGAACATTTGCTTTAACATTAAAATCTACAATTTTAGTGGTGTGCGTAAGATTATGTACCTGAACGTGTTTCATACATTCTATTGGAATATCAACATATCTTAACTTTTTTAAAGTCTTTAACAGTACCTGCGATACCCTTGATGGCCTTTTCAAGGACAAAGGGGTTAATAGTGCCGATATTTTTATTTTCATCTGTAGAATGTATTAGAATGAAGTTTGGAAAATTATCCTCTGGTGGTATCAAAGGTTGCATTAAGTCGTCGTCGTCAGAGTCCTCTAAGTCGGTAACTTTGAAAGGTCTTTTTGTTTTTGTTGGTTGTGCTATATTGTAATTAATAAAAGATTCATTGCCCCAGCTAACCCCCACCACGGAGACCAACAAGGGGCAGAGTTACTGCTAAGCAGTTAACCATTCGAGCTGCCAGTATTCCCACATACTTATGCTAGGGCAGTATACTCAGCCATTGTTGATGCCGAAGCATGTCACTGGCTGATTGACCCGTTTGTGGGAGTGCCATGTCTTCAGATGTCGATCATTCAACCAACCATTTTACAACACACTGTAAACGTTGCCACTAATCACTGACACAGACAGTGCATGAAAAACAAACGATGTTCTAAAAGTTAAAAAGTTAAAAGTCAGTACACAACAACGATGTTTTTTTGCAAAACGAAATGACTGATTGAATGACCACTAAATGCCCCCCCAACCCCCCCCCCGACGTGACAGCTGTAATTTTTGGGGTGGGGCTCCCGATTGGCCAGAACGGGCCATCCGACCATCCGTCTACTCCCGAAGTTGGGGCCAAAGCAGTGTATTGGACAGGCATCTCCAGGATGGAGAACCTGGGCCATTATCTGTCCTCAACTGCCAGGATTCCTTCCTCCTCCGGGGCCTTCGGAACGCACCGCACGGGAGAACAAGGTGCCTGCAAGATGGTATTAGCCGGGTTGACCCTTTTGGTCCGGGGCTGCGTATTTGTATATTCCGCACCAAACCACCTCAATTGAGCAAACCTGCTAATTAAAAACCAGCAAACCTGCCCAATTGAGCAGGCTGTCCTCCATCCGCCACCTGAGGACCCGCTTAGTAGGGGATGGTCAACCCCCCTAGGAAAAACAAAACAAAACAAAAACTAGAACGATTCGATTGCAGTTGGGAAGTTCAACGCAACTCTAACGCATCTACCCAACCAAAAAGACTGAGGCAGCACGTTGGAAATATCGATTGGTCTACCCCAAGTAATGAATATGAACTCTTCTAATTGCTGCCATTGAACTGGCATTGAAGATGCCACTAGAGTTCAAAGGGTTAAATGAGAGCAATATTTGTTCTAGGTCTTCACAACGATGATAGAAATTTCAACAGCACACACATGTGCCAAATTTTGAAAACAGATTAGCATTGACATAGTTCATTCATTTATTCAAGAAATCAAAGAATAGATTGCAGATCACACCACTGAAAATATATGGAGTTTCCAGACTCGCAGCATAAAAGATAATATTGTGTGGTCAAGTATTAACAAGTCAAATCCAGCCAAGTCGATAGCGCTCTCACGTGGTCTAGTGGTTAGGATTCCTGGCTATCACCCAAGCGTCCCGGGTTCGATTCCCGACATGGGGACGAGGGAATATTTTTGTGCCAGTTGTCGAAGCTCACTTTCCCTGGACACCAAACTTTGAACACGTTTTGAGAAATATTTTCGCCATAATATGTCATACGTTTCAAAACTCTGTACAAATAATTCACATAAAAAAATCGCATTCTGAACGAAATTAACATTACTAAAGTGCCCACGGATCGCAGAACGTTGAAGGATGTCAGGCTGCTGAAAGAGAAACGTTTCAGAATTAATGTGTTGGACAATTTAAAAGTGAAAGCTATTTGTATTATTTATTTATAAGTCAATTATTAGTACGTTTGGGAAAGACTCTAGTTTGGCATGTGTGTCAGTTAGTGGGGACCTGCTTGAAGTTGCGGTGACAGGCTGTTTAACAGCTGACTTGCCTTGTGATGGCTTGACCATTGATGGTGTGAAGTATGACTGCCGATGGGTGTTTTCAAAGACAGTCATAGTTTCGATTTTACACCTTAGTTTAGTGTGTCTCACTGATACTGATGACCTATACTATAACGGAGAGGTGGATTACTAGACAATAACGTTAGGATGACTTTTCCACTCAACAACTACTTACAATTCGTCCCCTGTGTTCCAATCTGTTCTATGTGCCAGTAGGCACATAGAACACATTGGAACTCAGGGGTCGAACTGTAGAAGAAGAAACATGGAACACTGGAAAACTGTCATGCTATGAACTCTCGGATGTAACCCTTTCGTTTTTGAGCGCAAAATCTGTTGGTGTTTCTTGTGCTTTTGCCAACAGATACAATTAAATATTCGTGGACTTGAGAAATATTCGTCCCCGGTGATCTGTTACCCCGTAGCGCATATACTCTATTGCGTTGATTGATTACAGTGAAACTTTACAAAGATCATCTACAACTGACGCTCACCACTGACTCTAGGACGGACTTTAGGTGTTTTACCAAGGTTTTGTTCAAAGCATAAGATGGATGATATTCTGGCACTATTTTCAAACAGATATATTTAGGGGATAACTATGTTGTATTTGATTGTTTGGGGCCGTAAACGATGGTTTTACTGTCACAAATTGAGTTGTGCCGGCGAGGCGTTAGCGGAGCCGGTAAAACGGATATTTGCGACAGTAAAACCATCGTATACGGCCCCAAACAATCAAATACAACACAGTTATCCCCATTCTAATATAATTCGGCTGAAAACTGAGATAGTATTTGATCTCCCAACTACAAAAAAACGCCTTGTTGAAGACAACAATTTAAATCTAAAAACACAGCCTTCGTGACGTCATTTGGGAGTTCCGAACAAAATCACGAAATTTTTTTTTACGATGCCACTATACAAATAGTTCCAAACGTTTTAGTCATTTTATCACCAATAACAAAATATATTTGTATGTATACTGACGACATTTATCATGTTTAAATGTTTGTGACAATCTGAAAACAAAGTACGCCGGCTGCTTTCCCTGTTCAAAGTTTAGAGTTCACATTGTGAATTTTCAATCTGAGTCGGAAAGCACTCGAGGATTTACCATTAAAGTTACAAATATTGAGATCTTTGATTGGAAGCCCTTGTTTAACCGTAATAGTTAATTACAGAACAGTTGTTCATTTTAAACTGTTCCTGGGAAGTCATGTCTGGTGGAATTGGGCTACTGGTAATGACATAATTGTTGCAGAACGAGAATAGTTCACCTCTCTCAGGCTCAGTGGTGAACGCGTTCTGCAGTTATACATGTTGGTGCCACGAACGCAGGTGACAAATTAGAAAATAAAAGGACCGCTTGCACTTTAAGTCGATGTTATAACATCGCTAGCGGATCGGTCAGAAATTTTTGGCCTTGGACAATTAAAATTTTTATTGCCAGTTGTCCGAATTTTGGTTTTCTATTTCGCACATAGCGTCCATAAATTCTTCATCGTACGAAAAATTGCTATTTATAAATTATCAGAATATCACTGACTGGTTCCACACGGTTGTCGTTAAGCCTGTCGGAATCAGTTTTTTCAACTCTCATTTCATTACTCAGCAGTCTCTGCCAAACCTCTTCCACATTAATATTAAACTTTCCAACTTCATCCATATTAATTACAGTTAATTACAAGAAAGATAGAAAACATTTTTATTTTACAGAAAGTCAACGCGTTCACAGCGTTTGTTTACCTTTGATATGGTAGTCAATGACTCCAAGTGGAACGAAAATAGAACGCCCACGAATACATCTTGACTTTCCTGAAATAGTTTTTGAATACATAAAATTTGCGACAGGTCACGCCGATTTTACTGTTGCAAATTTTATTGATTAACCAATCAAATTTTGAGATTTATAGTAATTGTATTAGAATGCAACATATGTTAGATGATTGCTTTATTATTACAGATTGCGCCGAGTATGGAACCACTTTCCAGATTTTTGAGGGACAATGGATAATGATAATTGGAAAATTCCCAAAGATAATCAGAAACAAGACTCCCGATGAGTGCGCTCAGCTTTGCATCAATCATGTAGCCTTTACATGCAAAACATTTGAAATAAGTCACAAAGACTCAACGTGCTATCTGCAGGATATAACTGCCCTCGACGAGGTGATGCATATGGTTACAGGATATGACCATTACCAACGGAATTGTGCATAGGAACACTATCTTTCTGGTGTCACTTATTCACCAAAACGAAGTTGAAGTGATAATTGTTTTATTACTCTCTCTTCAAGTCTTCAGATAACTTATGGTGAACAAATTTCCACACACAGTTTGTACTGCCTTCACGTAAATTATTATTATTTTTCGAAATACACCCCTTTTCAAACCCACTGATCTCTGTACAAATGGATGGCGGGAACACTCATTGGTCACATACAGAAAAGTGCCACCATGGCCGCTATCTTAGAAGGGGAAGTTGCTAAAGAGCACAATGCTCAAGAACAAAGAGGAAACCATCTCGAAGTTTTCCAAGTTCTCGACGCATCGAAATCGCAGATCACTCCTAAAGAAAAAATAGACTATGATGTTTGCGAAAAATGAATATGTTGACGATTTCCACATTGGCAATGCAAACTGAATATTTACAACACTTTATTTATTATTATAAAAAACACGTGCCGAGATTGGATTTTCATTTTATTGGGGATCGTGCTTGGTAAATACCATGTCAAGAAATGAAGTGAAAGTTATTACGCTGTGACTACGGTCACAGCTTAACAACTTTCACTTCATCAAATAAGATGGATTGGGAGGAGATACCACTTTAACATGAAGCCCTCTTATGGGTGCTGTTGAGTGGTGACGTTTATCACTGACGTTCGAACAAACCAACTGTATATAAATCAGTGTTCTAATCATAGACAGCACCTACAGTAATTTTTAAGTTGGAACCCGAAAGGGTAGTCGATATATAAAAGCTATTTACTGTTAGTGACGACTCTTACCTTTAATTTTTTCAGCATAAAATACTACACAGATCGATTGATACCAAATGTAACCTACTGAAACGGAAACTAGTTACACCAGAACTCTGTACATCCTGTGGCTACACAAACGAAACTCTGTTGCATCTGTTTGTTTAATGTAGTTACCTACACTTCACTTTGAAACATAAATGCAACTTTTCTCTCCTCCATAGAGCACAATTCGTACTTCCAGGTTTCCAATTCAGGAAGGGTCCGCCGGAATCGCGCAGCTGAGTATACTGCTCTTCAAAAAGTTTATTTGTTCCTGCAAAGTGAGGGGGTGCGAGCCATTCAAGAGTCTCTTAGAACAGATAAAACTATACCATACTCGCGAATTAAAATGAATTCACGCAAGTCCGGCCAAAATCGTAAATACTCTTCAAGACAGATTAGACTAATTCAGGTTTAACTAATCCATAGTCGCCCCTAAACGAAAACAGATGCGAGAGAGACACGACTTTGGTCGAGTTTCACATTCCTCATCTACAACTGCGTCCCTCTCTCCCTTCACTCACTCCCTTCTCTCTCTACCCCCTCTCTGTCTCCCAATCACAGTCTAGAGAGTTACGACAGTCTACACCGATTATCAACGGCCATCTATCCACAAGAACTTTTCAACGCTCGGAACTCGCTCAATATATTAAAATAATGGCATTTTATGCCTGAGATTTTGTATCTATTTTTTCCTCTTTTTTCTTTTTCTCTAATATGCATTGTAATATGATAATTTGTAATTGTGACAGTAACTGATTATTCTACTGTATTATATTTTCTGCACATATCTGCTGAATAAAAAATTAAAGTACACCATGTAGCATTTAGTGCAAGGAAATGAATGGATATATTTAACATATACATTTTATTTTCTCAACTTTTTTCCAATTACATAGGAGTGAAGTTGCCTAATTTGATACATATATACATCAAAATAACAAAATAATACAGGCACATGTCCGGGAGAAGGGAGTAAACATATTCATAGGAGAAAAACTATATGGGCATTCTCTCTCTCTCTCTCTCTCTCCTCCCACCCCCACCCCCCTCTCTCTCTCTCGCTCGCTCAGTAGCGGATAGTTTTTATTATAGTTATCATATAAACCTAGCTTTTTAATAACAACCACCCCCCCCCCCCGCAATACAGAAAAAAGAGCTTATTGCTGACTAAACAAATGGCGAATGTGCATATGACTTCATTATTTTGGTTCTGTCGCTGTGTCCAGGAGGGAGCAAGTTAAGAAATTAGTTAAACTAGCATAACATTTGCAAGTGATATATCATTATCAAGGGTTGTTTTTTATACTAGCTGAATTTTATGGAGCGACCTGCAACATATGCTCTTTAATAACAACATGTAGCATTTACCCGCCGTTTCCATCCCTTGCAAGGCACGCTGATGCGAAATAATGTAAGAGCATTTGCTCTTACAGCGAAAGTGTTTTATGTTCGTGCCTCAGTGCAAGGGAAGGAGGCCAGGAATGCTAGATGTTATAGGTAAAAATATCTCTAACTGGTAAGAACTGTGCTGACGCAACCCCCCCCCCCCCCACCCTCACCTCCCCCAACCCTATGGCCACTCACCGGCATTTTCACATACACTCTCGCACACGTCTTTCTCACATCTTCTTATAAGTAAAAACCTATTTTCTCTCCTCCCTTCAGGTGCAACAATGAGTTCAGCATTCGGGGTGAACAGACACGCAGCTTAATGGCGACTCAGTACGGCATATGTCATATGACAGTCATGTTTAGAGTAACCGGCCCACGGTTACCACACCGGGCCGTCAACAAAATCGGCAATTAATGATATGTGTAGTTACTATTTACAATTCGTTCAGTTCTGATCTGCTTTCGTTTATCTGATCCGACCACTGTGCCTTAGCCCCCCTCCACCGCCAACCCCACCCCCCACCACCACCCACCCATTTTATGCCTGAGATTTTGTATCTATTTTTTCCTCTTTTTTCTTTTTCTCTAATATGCATTGTAATATGATAATTTGTAATTGTGACAGTAACTGATTATTCTTCTGTATTATATTTTCTGTACATATCTGCTGAATAAAAAATTAAAGTACAACATGTAGCATTTAGTGCAAGGAAATGAAACCACGCATCCAATAGGCATATTCACTTTTACCACCCAGGATTTTAAGTTTGATTTTTAATCACATAACTACGAATTCCCTACACATTAATACCATCATCAACCCATATCTCCAAAATTACTAGGTTATGTGGCTCGCCCAACTCACCTTTCTATAAAAATAGCTGTGAAATGTTTTAGAACGTTAAACTGACGGACCACATCACACCACACGCCCTCTTAGAGATTTTGTTCTGGAATTCTGTTTCGTTATTTCTATATTCAAGAATGAAAATGCCTGGTTTAACTCCGCCATAGCCTGTCCCATGCCCTGGCTTATAAAGGAGGGGGGTGCCTTGTTCTCCCGTCAGATGCGTGGTAAAAGTCATGAAGGACAGAATCTTGTGTGATTGAGGACTGCAGTGGCCCCGGTTGGGCAACCCGCGTTGAGGATATTGTCCAATAAATCGCCGTAGGCCTTTACTTCCTGGTAGCCGGGCGATCGATTCAGACTCTGTTTGATCAATCGGGAGCCCCCAAAATGAATGTCTCGCCAGAGTGTGAGTAGTCTCTAACTGTCCAGTCTATTATGATCTCCATTTCTCTTTTAGCATGTGCTCTCACTAATTCCTTATTTTTCCTATCAGTTTTGCTGAACTCTCTGTTGGATACCAAATATGTTTCGTACACTGATCTGTCATATCTGATGTGGCCTGGCAGTCGACTGATCTATGGTAGTGCAGCTACATGGGTCAATGGACCAGCGGTATGCATTTGCATCAACGCTGTCCGGGTATACTCTATACATGTATGTACTTCTGGTGTTGTTCGTGGATATATTGTGATATAAGGAGTAAGCGCAGAGTAAATGCGGAAGTCACATGTTGAAGAATTAAAAATTAAAAAAAAAAAAAATATGGTTAACCAAACAAACAAATTACAAAAACGAGGATATAACACGGTCTCTGATTCTGTCTCTGAGAAAAGGCATTAAAGGGAATACCTGGCACTGGCAATAGTGTTAGAATGTTAAGCTCTGGAGGATAACTGGTAGAATACAGAAGAGGAACGTAGACGTTTGTTGCATTCACCTAAATTAGTAAAGATGAAGTTTAATGTTTTTCCACACAAAACACTAAATAACAATAAGGGTGTAGTAAGAACAAAGGAACTATCTGGAGTTGATGAACAATAAATTAAAAGTGAATTAAAACCACAAAGTGTAAGTGACCTTACAATAATTGAAATACACAAGAATGGGAAATATCTATTGAGACAAACACTTAAATATTCACTTTCGAAGCCACACAACCGCCGAAATCTATCTATGGTCGTCATCATCTTTGACCTGGAAAAGGCATTTGATACAACGTAGACGAAAGTAGAGTAAATATGACAGTTCTGGGCCAGCAAATACTTACAAAGATTTTGGCCCAGAAATTATGTGAGAAATCTCGTAAATTTGAATTGAAAAACATCGATAGCGCGAAATTTCGGACTTAGACTATTTTTTACTCGCGAATCCGAGTAAGTTGTACATCGTTGTGCTAGGCGTGTAAAGGTACGATAGCCTTCGCATACTCGATATGGTAATTCGAGTTAGGGAACACGCTTGCCATCTATCTTTTGGTGGGTTAAAAGTGCGATTTGCGATCGGAACGATAGAAACAGTTACATATTATTTTTCGTATGTTTGTCAAAAAACGAAGTCGAAAACAAGATATTACAAATTCAAATGGGATTTCATATGGGATTACCAAAAATCAGCACTTTCGATGGGTTGTTAAACGAATCTTGTAAAAATGTTCTGCGAATTTCACACATCTTCGGGATGTAACGGGGAAAAAGATTAGGGAATCGATGGTACGGATCACAAAAATTAAAAGATTTGTTAAGTGGTTCAGAAAGACACTCTCTTGTGGCCCAGAAAAAAATGAATGCCGACACGCTAGACATCTATGTTTTTGCGGGTTAAAAGTGCGATCGGAGCGATCGAAAACAGTAACATGTTATCTTTCGGTGTTTATCAAAAAGCGAAGTCGCAAAACAAGATATTACAAATTCAAATGAGATTTTATTATGGGATTACCAAAAATCAGGATTTTCGGTGGGTTGTTTTACGAATCTTGTAAAAAAAGGTTCCACGAATTTCACACGTCCTCGAGATGTAACGGGGAAAAAGGCAAGAGATTCGATGGTACGGATCACAAAAAATTAAAAGATTTGTTAAGTGGTTCAGAAAGACACTCTCGGGTGGCCGAGAAAAAAAATTGAATGCTGTTTTTTTCGTATACATGTAATTGAGGAATAAAATAAAATATAAGCCGAGAAAAAAAAATTATTTTTTTTAGAAAACTTTGTGAATTTAATATTTATTTCTTAATAATTCGTACGACGTTAATTTCATATGTTTTGTGATAATTTGTATTACTTTTCGATTTATAACTATTTTGGTGATAATTTGTATCACTTTGAATTTATAATTATTTCTTAAGGATTCATACCAAATTGGATTTATATTATTTTATACATTAGAAATATTTCTTGATGTTAACTCGCTAAAGGAAATACACAGAGAATCTTAATCATTTTTATTCTAGGATTAACGCATGTAAAGGGATTTTTGTAGAATTCAGATTTTTATTTAAAGAGCTTCTTTTTAAAAATTCCAATACAAAAAAAGATAAAAATAATGATCTCCTATCAAAAATCAAGTTTACTCAACTTAATAAGATATGCTCAAAATTTTGAAATTGCTAAAGTGTCTCGTTTGAGAATCAGACAAAAGTTGATTGCATCTATAGATGACGAGTTATGTAAAAAAAAAAACGAGAGCACAATTGGAATTTAAGGCTATCAGCTTATGTTACAGAGGCTGTTCCAAGTTCAATAATACCCGACTGAAAGATTTTTTGTTGGAAGGAGGAAGCGTTAAGTTTTCTGAAGATAATAACGTGAGTAAGAAAAAAGGAAATGAAAGGACCTCTAAACAAAATCCCCCCCCCCCCACCCTGTTGAAAAAGAGAGAATAAAATCGATGAGAATCGAAAACTGTCAGAAAATAAATCCACTAGCAGGAAGCGAAAAATCAAGGATGAAGATCCCACAACCGATTCGAATAAGAGAAGGAAAAAAAGGTAAAGTCTAGAAGTGAGAAAAAAAACATCTGTGGCTGATCAATCCAGGAAGCGTAAAATTGAATCGGTTGTTGATACTACCAAATCGAAAGAACCTGCGAGTAAGAAAACATTAAGTAAAGTACTGACGGATGTCGCGAGCACACTCTTGACTTTTATTGAAAATGGTGCAAACCTCGACAACAAACTGATAGAAAAACACACGAGGGGTCAAATGCGATCCTCCTTCGTTCCTCGAGAGCGGGAGAGTGCTTTTGGTCGTTTTTTTCAAGTCGTTCGATGTACCCGGACATAGAAAATTCATGCCAAAGAATTTCATGGCTGAAGCAAAATCAAACGTTCTGGGTTTGATTCGACAGCATCGAAGGAGGGGTTTGAAGGTTCAGATGATAGACTCCGCCACTGGTGAGACCAAGATCAGAAAGACTCCATACTTTAAATCTAAGAAGAAAGTTGTGACCGAAAGTTCGCCAGTGTCCGATATTTACGATATGATGACCGCGAAAATATTAGAATCTCTAGCCACGTACCACCGCGAGAGGTCGAACTGGGTGTTTGACGAAATCATAAATCTCGAAGTCCATTTAGACCGTGTTGACCCACTCAAGAGCACGTCTTATATAAAATTACCATATTTCATATATACTAAGTCAAAAAAGAAAGTATAATAAACTTTGATAAGCAATTTCTTCAGTATTATCGATTTTAATCCCAAACAAATTATTGTAACTTCCCATTTCGTGTCTGGCTGTATGAATTTGCATATTGTCATGTTCTTAATGTTGCCAGCGTCACGTCAGGACGTCGCAATTCAGCCATGGGGTGAAATGAAAAGTTCTCACATGCGGTCAATAGCGTGTCTGTCTAACGTTTGCCTCTTGGATGGCAAGACATAGACGGCTCATGGACCTGATAAGTCTCTGGATGTCACCCTGTGGTATTCCACTCCTGCATCAGAACATTACGTAAATGGCCTAACGTCTGATGATCGTGAAGTCGTACCCAACGGTCCAATTGATCCCAAAGATGCTCGATTGGCCACAAATCTGCCGAAAGTGGGGGCCAGAGACGACGTTCGATGCTCTGCTCCTCAAAAAAAGTAGCGACAGATACGCACCCGTGACATCGGGCATTGTCTTGCTGGAATAACTGTAATCCGACGTTAGCGTTGAACAACGGGACAACAACAGCGTTAAGAATTTCGTCCCTATATCGCTGTCCATTTAGATTGCCATCGATGAAGATCAACTGCGTCCGATAGTGCAAGGAAATTCTTGATCGACCTGAACGCGGTCGGTCAGTGTAGATCCAGTTGTTTTCTACTTTACAAGACGGTAAATGGTGGGCACAATTACTCCAAACTCAGCAGCGAGCTCATCTGGAGATATCCCAGCCTCAGGCATGCCAATGGCACGCAACCTTTGATTTTCGGTTAACCTCGGCGTTTTTTAAAATGTTGGAAGTCAAAAACTAACGTGTTTTCTCAATAACCTAGGCACTCTAGCATAACACAACACAAAGAAAATCGCCGGTCACCCATTCAATTTGACATTCACGGGTAGCACGTGCTACGTTGAAATCCGTAGCAAAATTGTATACGGTTAGGCGGACAACAGCAACAACATGTCATTAAACTCTTTGCACGACTTCTTGTCCACAAACATGCAACATTAGAACTATTATATTTCATCCTTTGTGCTATTTTTCACATTTGGTTCTATTGTACTTTCTCTTTTGACTCAGTATATGTTACAAAAGCTGCAATTAATGTTGAAAACAGAGAAGATAATCAATGTTTTAAATGGGATGTCACAAGCACAGTCCATCCTGTTGAGCTAAAGCCACAAAAGCGTAACAAAACACAAAATGACGTCTAATGAAGGACTCGATTGGACCGGGGTCCGATTTCCGACCGGCTTATAAGACATTAATCATTTCGAAAGTCTAAATCCAACGATTGCTATAAACGTATTAGGCTTTGATGATCAAACAAAAGAAATATTTCCATTGAGGATCACTCAACATAAAAATAAAAAGAGAAAAATTAATTTACTTTTGATTTTGGAAGATATTAATCAACATTATTGTTGGATTAAAGATATGAGTACATTACTATTTGTACAAATTTCTAAACATGACGGTCAAAGATTCTTCTGCTTCAATTGTTTAAATTCATTCAATAGTAAGGAACCCGTAGAACGTCACGAAGAATATTGTAACAATAACTAATCCGTCGTCATCCAGATGCCAAGACCTAAAACGTTCTTGACATTTCACAATCACAAGAAACATTTGAAAGTTCTCTGTGTGGTGTATGCCGATTTTGAATGCTTTGCCATAAAAATGAGTTCTTGTCAGCCCGACAATAAACAGAATTACACGGAAAAATACCAGAAGCACGAGCCCTCTTGTTTTTGTTATTACACAAAATGTTCTTTCGACGACGAGCAGTCAATGGATCCATTCACGTTCACGAAACGAACGGATGACGAGAATGTTTCTCAGCAGTTTGTGAATGACATGGAATCGAAAATAAAAGAGCTATACTAGAAATACAAAATGCTGAAAGACATGATTGAGCTCACGGCAACACGGCGTAGCGAATATGAGAATGCGTTGGATTGTCAAATTTGCCATAAACCATTCGTAAAAGGTTGTGCATCCGAATACTAGAGGGTCAGGGACCACAATCATTACGCTGGACAGTTCCGTGGTCCGGATCATAGCAAATGTAATGTAGAATATCGAGATGCTAAGTTTTTCCAGTGATATTTCACAATCTGTCTGGCTATGACAGCCACCTGTTTGTGAAAAATCTCTGTGACGGTCAAAGTGGAAGTTTAAATGGCATCGCAAATAGAGAGAAGAGAAACATTTCTTTCTCGAAATATTCTACGGAGGACAAAAAGGAAGTGATGGACTCTCAGTGTCTAGAAAAGAAAGAAGTTCCGAGAAAGTAGATTCGTTAACAGTTTCCACTGGCCTCGATAAGTTAGCTTCTAACTTAGGAAAGACCGAATTCAAAATCCCGACAAAACACGTCAAAAATTAAAAAATGTTAGAAGCCCGGTTGAGAAAAGGCGTCTACCCTTACGATTATATGGACTGAGTGACTAAATTGGAAATGACTTCACTCCCTCCCAAAAATGAGTTTCACTCTAGACTTAACAACATATTTCGGATGCGGATTACGAGCACACAGAAAAAGTGTGGAATTTATTAGATATGCAAACCATGAGAGATTATGGTGATTTGTATTTGAAAACGGACGTGTTGTTGTTGGCTGACGTCTTCGAAAACTTCCGAAAAGTCTGTTCCAAATATTACGACCTGGATGCGGCTTGGTATTACCCGGCCGCGGATCTAGCTTCAAGATGGCGGACATTAGCTTAGAACTCTTACCCGACGTGGATATGCAACTCATGTTCGAAAAAGGGGTTAGGGGTAGGATGTCTACCGTATCTCACAGATATTCTAAGGCCAATAACCGTTACCTTAAAGATTTCGATCCGAAAGAAAGCAGTAAATTTGTCATGTACCTAGATAGTAATAATCTGTATAGATTCGCAATGAGTCGCCCTTTGCCCATGGGTCGAGAAACCAGGCGAAATGATGGAGGCATTATCCCTGTCTCTTGGAGATCGATCTAGAGTATCTGGAGACATTACACGTCGAGAATAACGATTATCCCTCAGCTTCCGAACAGTTAGAAGTGAACAAAGTTAGCAAGCTCATTCCGAGTCTGGGCGATAAACGTAGGTACGTGGTCTGCTGCGAAAATCTCAAATAGAACATAGAATACGGAATGAGACAAACGAAGATACACCGTACCACCTGATTCGATCAAGACGATTGGATGAAAAAATATATCGATCACAACACTCAATTGAGAACGCTCTCCGAATCCGAATTCGAGAAGGTTTTCTTCAAGCTCATGAACAACGTCGTGTATGGAAAGGCATAGAAAATATAAGGAATAGGTCTGACATTCGTCTGATCGGTTTGGGGGAACAGGCCAGACGATATGTGACTGAACCCAACTTTCAATCTCGACCCATCTTCACAGAAAATCTGGTGGCCATACACATGAAAAAAAAAACATCTGAAGTTCGATAAACCCCCTTATTTGGGAACGTGCGTATTGGAAATAAGTAAACATTTCATGTATCGATTCTACTACGACTGTATCAATTCAAAATATAACGAAAGAGCAAAACTATTGTTTACCAACACGGATAGTTTAGCTTACAAGATAGAAACCGAAGATTTCTACAAAGACATAACTCCAGACATGCAAAAATGGTTTGATACCAGCAATTATCCCAACGATCGCGAATCTGGAATTCCGACTTGGAATAATAAGAAAGTGCAAGGAAAATTCAAAGATGAACTAGGTGGGAGACTGATCGCAAAGTTCATCGGGTTGAAATCTAAATTATATGCTTATACCGTGACCGATAATGATGATGCCGGCGAGACGGTTAAGGGGTCGTCCAACGTAACTTTGGGCATTTTTGGAAAATTTTCACAATGCCCCAAATACGAATTAAAGCGGTGAATAACGACATATTATATACCAAAATAATGACAAAAGTATACAAAGCCCGAATTTATCCACTTTTTGAAAATTAAAAATTTTTTTTTTTGCTTTTGATGACAAAGAAATTGTCAGCCGCATAAGGAACCGTCAGGATTAACAAGGAATATTGTCATAAAGCGTTTTTCAACCGGGATGTTACTTGCTGAATAACTATAGTAAGAACTTTTATGATCAAAATTTATTTACACAATAACTAGATTCCAGTGTAGAACAAAACATGTCTCGCACCGAAGTCGGATATTCCATACTACGGGCGTACTGGCTACTAATTCTTACAGAGCTGGAAACCAAACTGCCGTCATGTCTTTTCACAAACATTATATACATACATATATTACATAATTGGTTATGGGCAACCTAGTCTAATACTACTTATTTGTGATAGGATTGTTGAATTGATAAAAGGAATTAGCCCAAGGCTATTACATGGAAGGCTGATTAGAAGGACATGATGTAATGTTATCTACATATAGCAAGTCACAGATGTGGTCAGGTTTGCAGTTGTCAGTTACTGATAAGTTTCACAGATATTAACCCTGTGATAATATATCGGTAATTCGAATGTCTGAGTTAAAAATAAAAGACTCCCCACTCCATACTCGGAGAAAGTATATTTATCATTTCATCACCAACGTGGTGAGAACGCTTAGGGGAAATGGATGACAACAAACGCTTGATTCTCTTCGGGTGAAATTGTTTGTTACGATCACGTGGGTTTTGGGCAAAGTTGCGAAATGATTTGATTTCCCACGATCTGAAATCTTCAAACATTTCACTGCTGTTTTGGAATCTGTGAGGCGATGTAATGTACAACTCACGATACATTCATAGGAACATATTCAACTGACAATGTGATAATTGCGACATTCAGTCCACAGTAGCGCTATTGAGATTATAAACTGTACAATCTGACGCAAGTGTCAGCAAGAGATTACTACAACCGATTCGAACGCCGCCTATTCGAACTACAGTTATTTGGTTGGTGACGATGATCAAAACATAAAAGTGGAAAATTATATTTGAAAACAAAAATATATTCACATAAACGTACATTACAGTCCTCACAATTGTATATTTACGAAAAAATAATTTTACTGTCGCCGAACTATATTAGTGACGTAAAGAAGGCTTGATGATGTCTAGTACGAAAAAAGACCAATGTCAAGGAGAATTATCAGAAAGGTTTCTTCCTGTTCACAAACATAGTGAAATGTCGTACCATCGTCAATTTAAATATCTCCCTCACACAACCACATTGTGTATAAGACGGATCAACGTCGATTGTGATCGCTATTAGCACCAAAAGGTTGCGAAAATCTATGTGTGTTTAGATAAATGAATTTAATAACCAACACAATTCCGATATTGTTCCGGCCGGTAACCCTCCGCCTATAAAATTAGTATTGGTAAGCAGATCGCAGATCAGTTATTAATGTTCTAAATCTCATGCGAAAACAACAGTCAAGTCTCTCCAAACAGCAACTACGGAAGGTCGATAGTTCCAAAACAAATGAAGCGTATCAAATCATGTACAAAAATGAATTGGAAGTCAGGATTTCTAACAAAGTGTAGCCGATTGGTGAAAATATTATGCACGCAGGACAGGTCATTTTGTGGTGGTTTTGGCCACACTTTGAACATTCAAATGACACTTGGCAGCTGTCATTGCTCATGCAACCCCAGAAATGGACACATATGATACTAAATGAGGAAGTTTGGCAATTTACCCTTTTTCCTGTATTAATCTCATCGTCTTTTACCAATTTGATACAGATCTCATGCAAAATGGCACAGGATTGTGTGTGTGCGGGGGGGGGGGGGGGGGGCGGGGGGGGTGTATGGTCACAGCAGACTCACAAAAGCCACATTGGACAACTCCATACTTGTTCTTCTGAACTGTGTGGATTTGACCCTTGGTGAACGTCATAAAAGGTAAACAAACACAAGACAAATGGCAGCCCTTTTGAAATGTTGGCATCCAAAATTACAATTTGTGTTGTGGTCCGTTCCTTGCAATAATGATAAAAAAGATTTCTCCGAGTCTGCACTAGAAGGATTGCAGAATTTAACTATACAATAAATTTAAGGTATTTTATTGTATAAAAATTTGATCTCTTACTTATGCCATAGCAGAGTTTCAGGCAGTGTTGTCTCTGCCACGTGGTAACGGTTCCATGGCATATATTAGTTTCCACAAAATCTATGTTTCATTCCAAACAAATTGATATATAATTTATTGGGTTTATTCCTTTCTGGCTTTTAATTTGCACAATTCAAAGTGACAAACACGAACTAGACTTTATGATTCTGGAGAATCATGGCTTTTCCAGATGAGATTCCATGATTTTTCATGACCCAAGAGTGCCTGATGAATTGTTTTTAACTGTCTCCATGAAGTTCCTTTATTGATGTTATGAGAAAAAAGGGTATACCAGTCTCAAATGACTCAGTTTGATAAAAAAATGTTGAGGTAAAAATCATCATTAATGGTGGAGAGGGTTAATATCAATATCGTCGTCCGACAAGTTAATGAACGACAAAAGGAGTTATGTTTGTTTGACGCATACCCACTGAGTGTTGTGGCTATTTGAAAACGGTCCATTTTATCTCAAATGTATCCAAAATATTGATGTCTGGCATATTGTAGAGGGTTAACAAGAGCTAACAGGAATATGTTTCCATGCAACTTGTAATGTCACACCAAGAACTGCGAATGGCCATTTTTTCTTTAAAATCTACAAGATGTTTTCAGAGAAATCCAGGGAGAACACCAGACTTTATGATTCTGATGAGTGAGTGTCTGATGAATTGTTTTTAACTGTCGCACTGAAGTTTCTTTATTGATGTTATGAGAAAGGTGGGTATAGTAGTCTCAAATGACTCAGTTTGATAAAAAAAAATGTATAGGTAAAAACCTTCATTAATGGTTGACACGGTTAATATCAATATCGTCGTCCGACAAGTCAATGACCTTCAACATGAGTTATGTTTGTTTGACACACACCTACTGAGTGTTGTTGCTATTTGAAAATGGTCCATTTTATCTCAAATGTATCCAAAATATTGATGTCTGGCAGCTTGTAGAGGGTTAACAAGTCCTAACAGGAATATTTTGCATGCAACTTGTAATGTCACACCAAGAACTGCGAACGGCCATTTTTTCTTAAAAATCTACAAGATGTTTTCAGAGAAATCCAGGGAGAACATGAATTTTAAGCTTCTGAAGGGTATCATTGTTTATCCAGCCCAAAACGGGTTAAGGGTTGGTTTTTGAATACCCTTATTACTTACAAAAATAATTCTCAGTGAATTCTAATTCCACTTACGTTGATCTCTCCTCTTAGCTCTCGGTGCTGTGGGTACGCAAACACATCCCATTTTATCAAAGTGTTGATGTTTGAGAACCTGCATAGGGTTAACATATGCTCACTGGAAAGTTTTGTACATGCAACTTGTAATGTCACTAAGATCTGACAATGGCCTATTTTTCTTGAAAACCTATGAGATGTTTTTAGAGAAATCCTCGGATAACATAAATTTTGAACCTTTGAGAGGTATCGCTCTGTATCCAGCCCTAAACGCGTTAATGCTTGGTTTTGTGAATACCTTTATTACTTACAAAAATGATCCTCGGTGAATTCCACTTCCAATGAAGGAAGTTATGTATATCTCGCAGGTGCACATTGGGTGTTATGGTGCCCAAGGACAGCCCATTTTCTCAAAAATGTCTGTGCTTGGCAGCCGCTGGAGGGATAACACATGCTTACCGGAATATTTTGCCCATGCTACATGTAATGTCGCTCCAAGTCCTGCGACCCCGATTTTGGAATACCCTTACTACTTACAAAAATGTTTCCCTATCCGTTTTGCGTCTGGTAAAAGAAGTTACGTTTCCCTGTGGCATTTCCATTTGATGTTGTTGGTGTTCAAAAACAGACTATTTTTTCAAAATGTTGAAATTCAGCAACAGACTATTTTTTCAAAATGTTGACATTCAGCAGCCTATGGAGGGTTAACAAATGCTTTCCAGAATAATTTATCTATGCAACTGGTAATGTGACACCAAGGCATATCAATGGCCATTTCTCTTGAATACCCTACCATATGTTTGTTACGAAATCCAGGAAAAACTAAAAATTTCTAAGCTTTTGATGGGTATCGCTACTAATCACCACAAAAGGGGCTAATGCTTGGTTTTTGAAATACCCTTATTACTTACAAAAGTGGTCATCGGTGAATTCCCCTTCCAACAAAGGATGTTTATCTCCCTGGAATACATTGCGTGCTGTACGTGACCGAAAACAGCCCTTTTCAACAAAATTACCATGCTTGGCAGCTTGTAGAGTGTTAATTAACGGTCAGCAGAATATTTTGTCTCTGCAAATTGTAATGTCCAACAAAGTCCTGCAAGTAGTCAATTTTTCTTGAAAACCTACAAGATGTTTTTAGAGAAATCCTCAGAAAATGGAAATTTTAAGCTTTTAAGGGGTATCTCTCTTTAGACAACCCAAAATGGGTTAAGACTTCGACGTTTGAATACCCTTATTACTTACAAAATTGTTTCTGTATAAATTGTGCATTCGTTAAAAGAAGGCACTTTTCTTTGTGGCGTACCTATTGGGTGCTGTTGGTGTCCAAAAACATCCCATTTTATCACAATTTTGACTTTTAGCAGCCCGTGGAGGGTTAACAAATGCTCACTGGAGTATTTTGTCCATATAACTTTTATGGTCACAGCAAGGCCTGCGCGTGGCCAATTTTTCTTGAAAATTTACAAGAATCGTTTAGAGAAATCCACAGAAAACATGCATTTTTGAGCTTTTGAGTGGTACTGCAGTTTAACCAGTCCAAAACGGGTTAACGATTGGTTTCTTGAATGCCCTTATTACTTACAAAAATGATCCACGGTGAATCCCACTTACAATAAAGAAAGTTATGTTTACCTCTTGTGTATCGTTTGGGTACTTTGGGTACCTTAGGGGCCCGAAAACAGCCCATTTCATCAAAATTTCGATGTTTGACAGTCTGTGGAGGGTTAACGTATGCATTGCCTAATATCTCTTGTATATGAATGATTGTGCAGGTCTAACAATGATGAATGTTTAAAAAAAATCTGCAAAACGTGTTTCGAGAAAAGTGCCTATAAACCCTAATTTTGACAGTTTTTTTGCAATTCTGGCGAACTAAGGGTTAAATTGGAAATTCCGCTTCGGTACATTTTTAGACTTTGTACACCTCTATGCGTGTGCAAAATTGTGTGAAAATCGGTTCAAAAATGGCTTCTGATTCCTACTGACAAAATGTGTGGAAAAAAAAGAACCCCCCCCCCCCACCTCCCACCACCAAAATAAAAAGGCTGGAAAAGGAAAATGGAAGGAATGGTTACCTGGGAAAAGCCTAAAAAAAAAAAAAAATAATAATCCGTAGAAAAACAATAGTCTTTTTCATAGAAAAAAGTACGGAAGCGTCCTAGCGCCAACGAGAACAAAAAATTAAATCGTAATTACGATTTACTAAACCGTAATTACGATTTAAAAAAAAAATCGTAATTACGATTTAATAAATCGTAATTACGATTTAATAAACCGTAATTACGATTTAGATAAACCTTAATTACGATTTAATAAACCGTAATTACGATTTAATAAGCCGTAATTACGATTTAGATAAACCGTAATTACGATTTACTAAACCGTAATTACGATTTAATAGACTGTAATTACGATTTAGATAAACCGTAGTTATGATTTAGCTAAACCGTAATTACAGTTTAGTAAATCGTAATTACGATTTAATTTATAATTTAACAAAGCCACACTAATATGGATGTCTAGACACATCAGTTTGGATGGCGTGTTACAAATTTTTAACATGGTACCCCCCCCCCCCCCCGCTTCCCAAATTTTTTTAGCACGATAACCGACACCCCTGCCGCCCGTAAATAATGCGAGTTGTGGGGGGGGGGGGGGGGGGGGCTATACACTAAGGATAGACGCCAGTGTTTACAATTTAAAACAGAACATCAGTTTGGATGGCGCCTTTACAAATTTTTGACGTGGTAACTGCGCCCACACCTCCCGAAACCGGACCCACTTACACAACGCGACAGATACTACGGATAGACACCATTGTTTAATCATTTGTCACAAAACCACACTAACATGGATGTCTGGACACATCAGCCTGGATGACACTGTAAAACAATTGTACCCCCCCCCCCCACTCCCCCCTCCCCGTTCGATAGGCCTAACGCGTCAACTATTTTTCGGTCCAATCTCGGTTTTTCACACCTCCGAGTCCAGTCATTTGGGCTATGTAATGTAGAAACTTATCGATCGGTATACACTTTTTAGTGAGTTGCGCATCGGTTTTCTTAATCCAAAACACAAAAAATATTTATTTCTTGATAGTTATTTGGTTTCAATCTTCAAAATACCCGCTGATACCAAATTACAACTAATTAGTAGGCCTACATCCCAGACCTCCCCTTTACTCGTAAAAGAATAAAATAGTTTTGGTAGACCCAAGTGTCTGTGTCGATATACACTTTTTAGTCCCCCCTTCCAATGATATGCACATTCATCTGCCTGTGCTGTGATTCACTTATCAAAAGTCACATGAGAGATATTAACTCACCATGTTTGTTACGAAAGGGGGTGGGGGAATGGACGCACACTCCTTACAGTGGAAAAGTCCTTCTTATCACCCGTTTCAGCCTTTTGGATGGCCGATGACTTCCGGTAGGTTGGTAGCCCGTTTCGGTAGCTTGATCACATGATTCCGTCCGTTTCAGTCGTGTTTCGGTCCGTTTTGGTAATTCGACGCACCGATCCAGGGCAGGCGAGATTATCAAAGTGCGAGTTAATTTGCTATGAAGTAAGACGGATGGCGTAGCAGCAGATGGCTTTTGGTTCGACTACTGAAAACAGGAGGCATAACAGGGGGCCGGGGGTTCTCTCAGCACCCTCGAAACGATTTTCAGCAATGGAATGATATATTCTTGTAGCTTTTAGCCTAGTTCCTTCTTTGCTGTATGATTACGGGTTAACCGATGATCAGCACTTTCGTCCCCCCCCCCTTACCCACCCAAGGCAAGGACAAGGAGGCGACAGCCCTGTCACCACACAGTTTGGAATACGGACAGGGTTTCCTATTCCGAAGGTTCGCTATTCCGAAAGTTCGGTAGGTACCGTATTGCGAAGGTTCGGTATTGCGAAAGTTCGCTGTTGCAAAAGTTCACCTGTATTGCAATAACGACGGCTATTACTCCAAAGCGCGTCTTTTTTTGATTTATTATGTTCTACGATGATTTATTGAACTATCATTCAATAAATATCATTCCAATGTTAATGGTTAATAAAAGTTAGTTTAAAGAAAAATATGCAGGGGAAGGTGGTCAAAAACGGTTCCCCGGGATAAAACGAGCAACCGAGCAAACTGCCGTACAGACAACGCAGGGGGATCAACTCGTATTGTTTTGAAAGAAAAATACCCATGCGTATCAGCATGCAGTTTTGGGGCGCAGTTATTTAAAAATTTAGAAACATTTAATTCTTATAGCATTTTTCGTATTTGTTCCACCAACAACTCAAAGCTCATTTTGTAATCTAAGGTTCTAGAAATTGTGTCACTACAAAACCAAATTAAGCTGCTTACTTTCGAAATAGAATAATAGGCCTTTGGGTGTATTGAAAGTTTTAAACCTGGTTGTTCTCTGGAAGTGGTGTGTTCCGAGTAAAACGCCCCCCCCCCCCCCCCCAAAAAAAAAATACCTCCATAAAACCAACACAGGGATGTGACAGACGTGTGAGAGCAATTGCTTCTGTGTGTAGTGGTGATGTGGGACTGGATGTGACAGATGTGTGAGAGCAATTGCTTCTGTGTGTAGTGATGATGTGGGACCGAATAGAGTCCCAACATGTATAAAGTCCCCCCCCCCCCCCCACACACCTGTGGGATGCCCCACCCCCGGATATATTTTTATTCACATGCCGCGAGTGCATTTTTATATGGAATAAGATGTCTGAAATGAAATGTATGCAATCCTGAAGGTGACTGCAACAAAAAGACTCATGTGACTTGCTAACCCCAGTGGCCCGTTTTATCCATACCCGGGAGGTAAAACGGGCCCGGGCGGGGTGGGGGGATTCGTTCAGTTAGAGTCACGTATCAGAATTTATAGCGAGTTCTACTATAACTGGTATGTTACATATTGGAAATGAACCAGTGTTGAATTGTATTACACTTAAACTCATATATTTTTCAGTCTTTTTTTCTTCTATTTTTTTAAATTTCCTTAAGGGGCCCGTTTTAAACCACTTTCCCCACATTCGATTTGTATGCTATATACATTCCCACCATTCCTATTGTCATGTCCGTTATGAAGTAGTGGAATCAGTGTCCCCGGATACAGAATTCTTCATAGGCCAATTCTTCATAGGCTCCAGCATGACCAACTCCAATTATCATAATTTTAATACGTGTGAAGGATATTTTATATGGGAGTAAAACAGTACTAAAACCAAAAAAATAATGACCTTAACTTGGCCATTCTAGTCTGAGATATGGGTGTTTACAAGGGGTGGGGGTCCTTATTAAAATACTATTCGTAGTTATCTATGTCGTAATAATGTTCATATGAAATCGTAATCATATTGGTAAATCGTAATTACGGTTTACATAAACAGTAATTACGATTTATTAAATCATAATTACACTTTAGCTAAACTGTGATTGCGGTTTATTAAATCGTAATTACGGTTTAGTAAATCGTAATTAAGGTTTAGTAAATCGTAATTACGGTTTATCTAAATCGTAATTACGGTTTATCTAAATCGTAATTACGGTTTATTAAATCGTAATTACGGTTTATTAAATCGTAATTACGGCTTAATAAATCGTAATTACGGTTTAGTAAATCATAATTACGATTTTTTTTTCTCGTTGGCGCTAGGACACTTCCGTAGAAAAGACTAATAACAGAAGGAAGAGAGTTCGATTTGACGAAATGAAAACTAAAATCCATCGCATTCTCGTTTGGTCTTATGCTTATAGAGAGGCTGGAAAAGGAAAATGGAAGGAATGGTTACCTGGGAAAAGCCTAAAAAAAATAAATAATAATAATCCGTAGAAAAACAATAGTCTTTTCCAGGGGGAAAACCTAATAATAAGTAGACTTTATGATTCTGGAGAATCATGGCTTTCCCAGATGAGATTCCATGATTTTGTATGACCCCATAGTGCCTGGTGAATTGTTTTTAACTGTCTCACTGAAGTTCCTTTATTGATGTTATGAGAAAGGTGGGTATAGTAGTCTCAAGTGACTCAGTTTGATAAAAAAATGTTAAGCAAAAACCATCAATATGGTGGAGAGGGTTAATATCAGTATCGTCGTCCGACAAGTTAAGGACCGACAAAATGAGTTACGTTTGTTTGACACATACCCACTAAGTGCTATGGCTATTTGAAATTGGTCAATGCATTCTCAAATGTATCCAAAATATTGATGTCTGGCAGTTTATAGAGGGTTAACAAGTGCTAACGGGAATATTTCTCCATGCAACTTGTAATGTCACACCAAGAACTGCGCATGGCCATTTTTTCTTTAAAATCTACAAGATGTGTTCAGAGAAATCCAGGGAGAACATGAATTTTAAACTTTTGGTGGGTATCATTTTTTATCCAGCCCAAAACGGGTTAAGTATTGTTTTTTGAATATTCTTATTACTTCCAAAACTAATTCTCTACTTCCACTTATGTTGATCTCTCTCTCAACTTTGGGTGTTGTGGGTACGCAAACACAGCCCATTTTATCAAAATTTGATGTTTGAGAACCTGCATAGGGTTAACAACTACTTACTGGAATATTTTGTACATGCAACTTGTAATGTCACACTAAGATCTGAGAATGGCCAATCTTTCTTGAAAATCTACGAGATGTTTTTAGACAAATCCTCGTATAACATGAATTTCGAACGTTTTGAGAGGTATCGCTCTGTAACCAGCCCTAAACGGGTTAATGCTTGGATTTGTGAATACCTTCATTACTTACAAGAATTATATCCTCAGTGAATTCCACTTCCAATGAAGTAGTTTATGTTTATCTCGCAAGTACACATTGGGTGTTATGGGTGCCCAAGAACAGCCCATTTTCTCAAAATGGTATGCGTGGTATACTCTGGAGGGTTAACAAATGCTTAACGAAATATTTTGTCCATGCAACTTGTAATGTCACTCCAAGATCTGCGAATCGTAAATTTTTCTTGAAAATTTTTTTTGAGAAATCTACAGAAAACTGGAATTTTAAGCTTTCATGGGTATATCTCCTTAACCAGTCAAAAATGGGTTAAAACCTCGATTTTTTAATACCCTTACTACTTACAAAAATGTGTCCCTATCAGTTTTGCGTCCGGTAAAAGAAGTTATGTTTCTCTGTGGCATTCCCATTTGATGTTGTTGGTGTACAAAAACAGACTATTTTTCCAAAATTTTGACATTTAGCAGCCCATGGAGGGTTAACAAATGCTTACCAGAATAATATATCCATGAAACTGGTAATGTGAACCCAAGACCTATCAATGGCCATTTTCTCTTGAAAACCCTACAAGATGCTTGTTTAGAAATCCAGAGAAAACATGGATTTTTTAAGCTTTTGATGGGTATCTCTATTAACAACCACAAAAGTGGTTAATACTTGGTTTTTTGAATACCCTTATTACTTACAAAAATGGTCCTCGGTGAATCCCACTTCCAATAAAGGAGATTATGTTTATTTCTCGGGTATACATTGGGTGCTGTGCGTGTCTGAAAACAACCCATTTCAACTAAATTACGATGTTTGGCAGCCTGTAGAAGGTTAATAATCGCTCAACGGAATATTTGTCCATGCAACTCGTAATGTCACACAAAGCCCTGAGAGTAGTCAATTTTTCTTGACAACCTACAATATATTTTTAGAGAAATTCACAGAAAATGGAAATTTTAAGATTTTAAGGGGTCTCTCTCTTTAGACTGCCTAAAATGGTTTAAGACTTCGGCTTTTGAATACCCTTACTACTGACAAAAAGTTTCTGTATAAATTGTGTGCTCGATAAATGAAGGCACTTTCTTTGTGGCTTACCCATTGGGTGCTGTTGGTGTTCAAAAACAAAAAAAAATTATCACAATTTTGACTTTTAGCATCCCGTGGAGGGATAACAAATGCTCACCGGAGTATTTTGTCCATGCAACTTCTATTGCCAAACCAAGACCTGGGAGTGACCAATTTTTCTTGAAAATCTACAAGACTCGTTTAGAGAAATCCACGGAGAACGTGAATTTTTTAGCTTTGGAGGGGGCGTGGGGGGGGGGGGGTAATGCTGTTTAACCAGCCCAAGACGAGATGCCTTGCCCAGCAGTCCACGAGAAAAGGAATGTGGTATCTTGAATTTCGACAATCTATTCAGCAAAGGCACGCATTGGGTTGCGTGGTTCAAGAAGTCAAGGAACAAGAATAATTATTTTGACAGTTTCGGGATCGGTCCACCCGATGAATTGAAGAATTATTTTCAACCGAACACGAGCAATTATAACACTCTGATAAAACAGTATTCAAAACAAGTCATCTGTGGACATTTATGTCTGTACGTTCTCAAGAGATGGTCTATGGGTGACGTTTCTCAAGTATCTTAAATGGTTTGCATTGAAAAAAAGGAAAATTCTGCAATGCGGAATAATAGATATAATTAGGGAGAAACAAAATTAAAATATTTTAAAAAATATATTATAAAAAAAAATCAATTTATTCGAAATTAAAAAAAAATTAATGTCAGTCGATAAATTTGGAAGAAGTAACAAAGATTCTAAGAAAAGAAAAGTCACTGATGACGACTGTGGCATCAATAACAATGGCCTATCTCTCGACTATATCAACAACCATTTCATGAAAAGAGATACGAACCATTTCGAGAATTCATGAATATGAACAATCAAAAGCAATACAATATTCCAGAACCCATCGATGCGAACGATGCGGCGACCAAGAGATATGCCGATCGAAGAGATGTAGATTATGAGCGACGTATGATAAATAATTATGTTAATAAAAACATGGCCGATGATCTCGATTTGAAATCCAAACGAGTGTTGAACTTGGCAGAGCCTATAAATTCAGGTGATGCCATCACTGAGAATTATACTGACGATTACCACAGACGTTTCGGTGATTATGTGAGAGAACGTTATGTTCAAAAGACTTTGAATTCGGATCTGAATGCCAACGAGCAAAAGATATCGAATCTGGCGATCCAAAACATCCTAGAGATGAAGTCACCGAACACATAAAGTAGAAAGCTTTGAGAGAAAGATCATCGATGCTTATAATAATAATAATCGCGAATTGAAGACCGATCTTGATGCTAAATTCAATAAGATCGTCAATTTATCAAAAGTAGGTGAATGCGATGCAGAATCCATGCGGTGAACAAGGGTTACGTGGATAATTCTCTATGAATTCGCAGTTTTATCTTGAGAGTCAGATGAATGAACAAGCAATCGGGTGGTAAGATGCGAGCGGGAATTGACATGAACGGTTATAATTTATGCGTTTAGTAGAGAATATGTGGATAATACGAGAGTCTGGAAATCTGGAGATACAATGGAAGAAGATCTTAATATGGGAGGACATCAGATCACCAATTTGGGCGAATTAGACATGGGTAGTAGTCACATCACGAACGATAGAAATGACGGGTGATTGTAATCTGATAATTCTGGTAGAAAAGGTGAAACTCACCAAACAACTGATCACAGTGTGGGCCGAATTGTATGGTGTCTTGGAATCTGGTGAATCTGGTAAATCTGAGTGGGCTTTTGGAAATAGTGGGAGTGGACACTTGCATGGTGAAATAGGTTATCCCATGCCCATAGGAGGTAAGATTCTGAGAATGACTCTGACCTAGCGACCTGAAAAATGTGGGTAAAGTGTGCATAGTCATTAATGGTAACGAAAACGAGACTTACAACGTCTCAAAGCCGAAAAATCAATATGCTAGCAGTAGGCAGAAAATGCCGATTCCGTATCACTTGTACACGATTTTGTACATGTACACGTACATGTATGTACACCGCCATAGGATTCAGTGTTAAAATCGTGTACAAGTGCAAAAAATGTCGTTTTTTATGGTGATACAGAATCAGCCATTGTTTTAGATCGCACTTTTAACGTTCAAAACACCCGTTGGCGAACGCGAACATTCGACACGTCGCTCAAGAGTGAAAAAAATGTATGAAATTTTAAGAAAATATAATTAAAAATTTGTTCTCTACGTTCCCATCGCGGATTAGACCATCGATCCATCGTTGGTGAACGCGAGTAAAAAACGTTTTGCCGATTCTGTATCAGCATCAAAAGGCGGTTTGCCGATTCTGTATCACCTAAGTAGGTATAAGTAGGTATACGTTCACCAACGAATGTTCGAACGGTTAAAGTGCGATCCGATCGGGGAACCCATTTGCGATTCTAGATCAGAAAATCGACCTCTTTACGGTACATGGAAAAAAGGTGATACCGAACCGGCAAACCACTGCCATGTTCCCGATCGTGTTTGGGACGGTATAGGGTGCGATTTGATCGGTGAAAAAACGATTTGCCGATTCATCTCTTGAGTTTTGTGAGACGAAATCGTGATAGAATCGGTTTTGAGGAGAGGAATTAAAAAAAGTGATTGATATATATATAGGAGAGAAAAAAAATAAATAGTTATTTAAAAATAAATATATCAAATTGAATAAATAATAAAAAAAATACGTAAATCATGAACGCTTCCCAGACTATTAGAGCAAGGTTTCTTTTAAAAATGCTGATGAGAGCCTACGCATTCAGTGTGAAAGAACAACTAGGTCGCCTCTTGTTAGAACGATGCGTCGGATGTCGGGATCACCTAGACTTCGATCATGAGAATCATTCGTGTCTGACGATGGAAAGGGAAGATATGGTCGTCAAGTATTTCCAACCGGCGTTCGAACGCGTTCAAATCGATGAAGTGATCGCGTTTTGGAAGAGATTACTCTTTTGTAAGGATCGAGACAAGCCCACAGTTTCGGAAGAACTGAAATTGGCGCATAGAAGTCTGACTTTAGGAGACAAGGGATGCATCATGAAATTATTGTTCAATGAAGCATACGTCTAAGTTTTCTCGTTGATATAAAATAAGGGAGAATAGAAAATAAAAATAAATACACACATAAATTTTTTATCTAATATTAGAAAGAAAAAAACACAAAAATGAGAACCAGAAATAAATTGTATCCGACGTTAGATGATGACGAGGATGAGAAGCCAAATGGTGTTTTGCCGACGGCAGCGTCGCTAGAAGAAGAAGAAAGAGGAGAGAGGTATCGCATCGATCAAATCAGTAGAATCCAAGCGTATCTAACTCAAGAGAGAGATTCTCATCGTTCTCTCAAGAAGAAGTATTCGCGTTTCGAGAAATTCGTCAACGCGATTGACACGACACTCATCACGATTTTCATGGGTTTACACGCGGCCGGCATCGGATTGTTGTCGACTGCGGTCGGTATTCCGATCGTGTTAACAGTAGAAGGAGTGGCTCTCGCCGCTGGATTGTATAGCACGCTCGGAAACTTTTTGAGTAGGAAATTATATCTGAAGGCGAGGAAACACGACAAGATTCGCGTCTTGGCCGACTCCAAGATCGACACGATATCCGAAATGATCTCGATGGCGTTGAAAGACGGTAGGATATCGGACGGAGAATACTTTACGATATTGGGTGAGAAAACGAAATATGAAGCCATGAAAGAAGCTGTGAGAATCAAGACTCGTAAGATCATCAAGGAAGAGATGAATGATTCTCTCGTGGAAAAGGGGAGGAATGAGGCTAGGGAGGAATTCAGTAAGATGATAGAACTCAAGAGCAGCGATTGAAAAAAAATATATATATAAGAACAGAATTAATTAATTATTAAATTTATATATAAAATAAAAAAACAAAATTAATTTAAATAACTCTTAAAAAATGTATTGCGTAAAGTGTAAGAGAGTTACCGAGACGAGTAATTCTAGAGAAGTGCGAACTAAAAAGGACAGACAGATGCTTCGCGGAATTTGCGATGTGTGTGGTTCTGTCAAGACTAGATTCGTCAAAAAAAGAACGCGAGCAAAGGTAAAGGCATCGTGAATAAAATGATCAATAATCTACCTTTCGAAATGCATCTGCCTGGTCACAGTTTCACGGGACATGGAACGAAATTGAACAAGAGACTCAATGCCGATCTGACTCCTAAATCTTGGAGCAAACCTGTGAATAGGGTGGACGTGCCGCGTATGATCACGATCTATGCTACGCGGACATCCCGACACCAAGACTCGCAACGATGTCTGCGATAAAAACATGTTGGCGAAATTGAGAGGTATATCGAATCCGACCAGGAGAGAGAAGATAGAACATTTGCTGGTCGGTAATCTGATTGGTGCGAAACGTCGATTCGGATGGGGTGTTCAAAAAAAAGAGCATCTGAAAAGAAGAAGAAACGATTATTGACGAGCGAATTGGCCGAGGAGTTACACAAACCCATCATGCGTAAATTTCGAAAGAGAAGGGTGTTCGTGAAGGGTTTGGATGATATTTGGTCTGCCGACTTGGTCGACATGAGATCGTTTTCGAGGTGGAACGAGGGTGTCAAATATCTATTGACGGTCATCGACGTGTTTTCCAAATATGGTTGGATCAGAGCTTTGAAGAATAAATCGGGACCTTGCATCGCCGAGGCTCTGAAGAGCGTGTTCGACTCGTCTTCTCGAAAACCAAATAAATTGTGGGTGGATAAGGGAAAGGAATTCTACAACAAGCACGTTCATCGATTGGTCGACCTCTACTCGATCGAAAACGAAGAGAAAGCCAGCGTGGTGGAACGTTGGAATCGAACGATGAAGGAAAAGATGCATAGATACTTCACGGCGAATTCGACCAAGAAATACATATACGCTCTGAACGGTCTGGTCAAAGATTACAACAACACGCGACACAGATCGATCAAGATGACTCCCGTGGAAGCTAGCGATCCTCGAAACGAAAAACGGGTCTACGCGAATCTATATCCTGAGAGATCTAAGATCAGGAAGAAGTCTAGAACGCCGAAATTTGCGGTCGGTGATCGAGTGAGAATCTACGCTTATAAGAAGCACAAAGGGTTATACTCCTCGATGGACCTCGGAAATCTTCGTGATAATCAAAATATTTCACACCGATCCGGTGACTTACAAAATCGAAGCTTTGGATGGAGAAGAGATCATCGGAAAGTTTTACGAACAACAATTACAGAAAACAAAGTTTTGATAAAGAAAACAAATTTTTTTTTATTCATTCTCTTTAACATTTTCTTATTTACACACATATATATAGGAGAGAAAAATAATAATAAAAAATAATTAAAACTATTTTTAGATTAAAAAAAAGCAAGCTAATTAATAAACAAAAAACAAAAAACCCTTTAAAAAATGGCAAATATACTAGATATAGCACAAAGCATAGTGAAAGATGAAAGTATTCAAGAATATGAGGTTCACGAATACGAACTGGTAACCGGAACGAATTTGAACAATACGGGAGAGATAAGAATCAACGTCGAAACTCAAGATCTATTCGTCCATCCTAGCGAGAGTTACATAGTGGTACATGGACGTCTCACCAAGGAAGACGGGAGCGACTACGCCGACGACGACACGGTTACTCTAGCCAATAATGGCATCATGCATCTATTCAGTAATATAAAATACATGCTATCCGGACAAGAGATAGAATCTGTGTTTCATCCCGGTCAGGCCACCACGATGTTTGGACTCTTGACGTAGCCAGATGATTTTTCGAAATCCAGAGGACTTAATCAGTTGTGGGTGAAAGACACCATCGGCCCTGCTAACGCCGGCGCCGCCGCGATATTCGAATACGTCGTCAAGACATCCAGACCTAAAGGAACGTTTTCGTTCAGGATACCTTTGAAACACATCTTCAGATTCGCGGACGATTACAACAAGATCATGTACGGATTCAAACACAATCTGACGTTGATTCGAAAAGGAAACGACGACACAATAGTGAGACTCCCTGCGACCGATGCGGGTAAGTTAACTCTACACAAGATATCGTGGTCCGTTCCACACGTGGAGCCTTCGATCGTGGAAAAAGCGCGTCTCTACAAGATCATAGAATCCAAGAGTAAATTACCTGGGGGATTTAGAATGAGACAGTGCAACACGGCTAGCATTCCACTCTCCACGAATCACTTCGATTGGAGATTGATGGTGAAATCCGATTCTGAGACCGCGTTTCATTGTGGTTGCGTTTCAGACCGATAGGGACGGGTCTTAGGAAAAGAATGCATCGCTGTTCGATCACTGCCATTTGAGAAACATGCAAGTGTTTCTGAACGCCACGAGATATCCAGCAATCGATTACAATGCATCGTTCGACAAGAACGATTTCTGCAGACTGTACGGTGATGACACTGATTTTAGAAAGAGGTATCACGGTCTAGACGAATTGATGAGCAACCCTAATATATCTCCCGGCGAATACAAGTCGATGTATCCTATGTTCGTATTCGACGTCAGTAAACAGAGTGAACGACTCAATAGTAGCGTCTTAGACATTCAGATCAAGATGCAATTCGATAGGAACGGGCCGAGAAAAACCGAAGCCTTCACTCTAGTCCTGTCGGACAGAGAATTACAATTCAAATTGGATGGAAATAAGATGTCGATCATTCGATGAGAGACGTGTGTGAAAAAAAATAAAAATACAAAATAAAAAAAGTAATAAGTAATTATTAAAAACAAAAAAAAGCAAAAAAAAAAAAATAAATAAAGTAATGAGATCTAGAGAGATTGAACATCTTTCTAAATCTCATTACTTTTTTTTGGTTTTTAATAATCACACATTATTTTTTTTAATTATTTCCACGCATTCACTGTTTGTTCAAAGGATCTAGTTCGATCAGTACATTTACCACGGAAGTGACGGCTTCAAGATTATTGGTTTTCGTAACGAAATTAATCCTGTCTCCGGCGTTCACTTTGAGAGGCGTGCCGAACGTGATAACATTCACGTGTTGATTCTCAGTCTTTTCGACGCTGTATTTCTTATCACTCTCTACTCCATTCACCACGAGATTGACGACCACTCTGTTATTCAAATCCGAGGAAGCCAGACTCATTCAAATGATTTCACCTCCTAACGGCATGGGATATCCCACCTGACCATGTTTCGATCCGCTACCTCCATTTCCGAAAGACCACTCGGTTTTACCCTCCTCTAACGTGCCGGCCTCATCAGCCCACACGGTGATCAATTGTCTAGCATATTTGACTTTCTCCACCACCGAAATCAGGGTGCAGGCATCCGTCGTGTTCACAGGATCTGGTAGATTCGTGAGCGCGTGTCCACCCATGTCTAGTTTACCTTCCATGATGTCGCCCTTTCTCCAGACTGAGTCGTCATCTATGTACTTCCTGCTGACTGCGCTGGAATCGAATTCGGGATCGTGATTGAGACCAAATAAATTCTCACTGTTCATGTTGATACCACCCTCCATGGTTCCACCAGATTGTTTGTTCAGGTAGAGATCGTCCACTTGTGATTCTACGTATTCTTGTGATCGTATCATGGCAGAATCTATATAGCCCTTGTTGACCGCGGTTGAGTCCGCATCCGTGTCGTCGACCTTCGACAGATTCAATATCTTGTTGAATCCCACATTCAGATCCGATTTCATTTCTTGTTTGTCAGACTTTCTCTGTTCCAGATCTGCATAGTGTATGGTCGCCACGTCCTTGGGATTCGTGGGAGTGGCCACGTTCGTTATCTTGTTAGAATTGGCGTTCAATTCCGAGGGCATCGCTTTCTGAATGTATCTATTTCTCAGATGTTCGCTGAATCTCACGTGAGAGTCGTCAGCGTATTTCTTGGTTACGGCATCGGTGGGATCTATGGGATTTGCGACGTTCACCAAACGTTTAGATTTCAGATCGAGATCGTCGGTCATGGCTTTATCCACGTAATTATCTAGCATGATTCGTTCGAAAACCACATTCCCCCTGTCAACGTATTTTTTAGTCGCAGCATCTGCGAGATCTATCGGCTCGGGAAGATTGTAGAGCTTCTTATTGTTCATGTTCAAAGGTCCCTCTCGAGGTTCGTATCTCCAAACGTAACGTTCGTCCAAGTTGGCAACGTCGTAACCATCGCCTACTTCGAGAGTCTTCCTCTTCTTTTTAGGTTGACTTTCATCGTCACTTCTACCAAATTTATCGACTGGCATGTTGTTTTGAGATTTTTTTTAAAAAATATATTTCAAATGCAGTTTATTAAAAATGAATTATTTTACTTATTTTATTTTTCGTTTTTATTTGATTAAAATTTTTTTAATAATTTTTTTACCTTTATATACTATAAAAAAAATCTCTCTCTAATGTAAATCATTGAGAATGTCTTGAAACCGATCTTCTTCAGACCATCTCTTGAGAACATAGAGACACAGGTGACCGCAAAACACTTGATCTGGCGATTGCACTCGTTCCGTGTTGTAACGAACCATCGATTTGTTGAAATAGTTCTTTATTTCTTTCGGAGGCGAGATTCTGTAGCTGTCGAAATAATAATTCTTCTTCCCGTTCTTGAACCACGCCACCCAGTGAGTGCCTTCACCCGATAAATCATCTAAATTTAAAATTCTGCATTCCGATTGTCGAGGTCTTCTCTTCGGCAAGGCATCTCTGGAAAACACGCCTAGAAAATCTTTGATTTTCAAATCCTTCTTCGCATTCGACAGATCGATGTTGGATAGGGGCTCATTAGGTAAGATGACACCTTCTACGGATATCTCTATTTTCTTATTCATAAATGCGTATATTTTTTTTTTTTTAATTTATTTATTTTATTATAATTCACTAAAATGATGTTTTTTTATTTTTTTCTTTTTCTTTTTAAACTAACTCTATCGACTTCCATAATCTTGAATCCATCTAATTCCTCAACTTTCATAATCTTGAATCCATCTAATTCCTCTTGATTTTCTGGAATCCTATCATCCACAATCATATCTGAAATCCTATTGTCTAAAATGCGATCCAAAGTCCAATGTCCGAGTGCTAAAGTGCTTATTTTATTGTCTAACACGAATCTCTTATCGTCGTCGGCCGTCAGCGAAATCTTGTTGACTATTTCTGTATACAAGTCGTGATTTTCGCTTCGAATCGATTTCATAGTCTTATACACCAGACCACTTCCTAACAGACAATCTTTATACTCTTGGAAAGAGATATTTTTCTTCACCACACATGCTTTAACCCCTTTGCACTTCTTGATCTCTTCATCTTCTAGACGATAAGCATATAGTTTGGGTCTCAAGCCTACGAATTCGAGGATTTGTTTACCGCTGCTCTCATCCTTAAATTTATCCAACACCTTCTTGTTGTCATTCGATTGAATGTTGGACAGGTGATCGATGGGATAATTGCTCGTGTCGATCCACGCGGCCACGTCCGGACATATATCTTGGTAGACATCTTTCGTCTCTATCTCGTAAACTAAACTGTCCATGTCGGTGAACAGTAGTTTGGCTTTATCATCAAATTTTCATTTGACGTAGTGAAACTTGTACATCAATCGCTTGCTGATATCTAAGATGATCGGTCTGAGATAATATGGTTTGTCGAACTTCAGGTGCGTCTTTTGCATGTGAATGGCCACTAGATTTTCGTTGAATATGGTTCGGTTTTGTAATTGGGTTTCGCCACTAATTTTTTTGCTCTTTTCTCAGACGTGACGAGTCGAACGTCGGTTCTCTTCCTGACATTTTCCATCGATTTACCATACACGCAGTTGTTCATGAGTTTGAAGAAATCTTTTTGAAATCATTCTTGGCTTGAATTCTGAGATTCGTGTTGAGATCGATGTATTTTTTCATCCAAGGCTCTTCGTTGAATCGAATGATGCGATGTATGTTGACTAATTTCATCCCGTAATCGATGTGTTGTTTCAAATTCTCACTGTAGATGACATAGTTATGATTGTTAAATAAATTGGGAATGAGTTTTCCTCATCTCCTTCATTCGGTTCCATTCGTTCAGGAGCCAGCAGATAAACGTTGTGTAGATCATGTAATTCTTCCGGATAGTTCAAATCGACTTCTAAAATGCAAGGATAGTCTCTCCATTTTTGCATCTCTTCCGGTTCCATTACCCATTCGAAATTTCCAATCGGTAAAGGATGACTCATAGCCCAACCATACAGATTATTAGCGTCCCAATACTGTATGTATTTATTCGACCGTTTCGAATCGAAACCTTCTTTCATGTAGAGATTGTTAGCTTCAGAATATCTGTGGGAGATCATCGAGATGCCACCTCTCATAGCCCTTTCGAACATGAGCAACATGTCCATGTTGGATAATAATTCTAATTGGACTTCGGTGGTCTTCAACAGAGCATCCCACGCCAGACCGGGTGCGGTTAAATACCAAGCCGGATCCAGCTCGTAATTTCGACGACAAACGTCTCGAAAATTTTCGAACACGTCTGCCAAGAGCAGAACGTCAGTCTTCAGATAGAGATCATGATAATCTCTCATGGTTTTCATATCAAATGATTTCGACACGTTTTTGGCGTGTTCGTAATTCTCGTCGGAAATGTCGGATTCGTAAAATTTCAAATAAAAATCTTCTTTCAAAGGTAGTGCGGTGTCGTCGAATCTCTTTAGATCATTCATGTAATCATAAGGATAGACTCCTTTCCTCAACATGACATCTACTCATTCTCCAAAATGTTCGCTCGTGATTTTAAATTTATCCTTGCTCATGTTATCGACTAATTTTTCTAGAGCGGTTGACATGAATTTAAAACTGTCGATGAAACATATGCCTCTACGAATGAATTTCGTTTTTTCTTTCAATGTCTCTCCATTGATTACTCTTTTCTTCTCCATGAGCTTCCATTTCGTGAAGGAAATGTATCTTTCTTCACTGTTTGTGATGCAATTTAATTCTTCGTGGGAGGTGCCAAGATTTTTCACGAACAGATGACTGTCGTAACACGAGAGATTGTGAAATATCACCGGATAGAAAATGGCGTCTTGATATTTTAAATGACACTTGCTGTGAGCCGGACCGCGATACAGAACCGTGTAATGATCATGGTCTCTGACCTTCTTATTTTCCTCTGAATTCTCGTCGAATGATTGTCTGCATATGTGACATTCGGTGGCTCTGTTATTTTCGTCCTGCTGCTCTCGCGTGATGATAATTTTCACTGGTGTTTTGAATTTATCGTATAACATTTGAATTTTCAATTCTAACTCTTCCACAAACCTTTGAGCCACATAGTCGTCTTTGCACTGTTTCATGTGGGTGAAGAGACCCATGTCGTGTTGTGTGTCGAAAACGCATTTCACGTAAATGCACTAACCCGAAGGCATGTGTTTTTGATATCTTTCGACGTAACTTCGAAGAGCGTTGGGTTGGCAGGAACTCATTTTCACGGTGAAGCATTCGAAATCGGCGTACACGACGAATGGTACTTTTAACCTTCTATTACGATTTTCAAACTTCATGGTGGTGTTAGGTTTGGGCATTTCAATGGCGACACCTTGATTTTCATTGCAATATTCCTGATGTTTCGCTAACGATTTTTCGTTGTGAAACATGTTCATGCAGTTGCAACATGAACATATCTTATGTTCATGTTTATTATTTTGTCTCTACAGTAATCGGCTCGGATTTTTAACCCAACAATAATGACGATTGTCACCATTCGAAATCAATAATAAAATAATCATCTTTTCTCTTTCGAGATACGAAGTCTGTCTGAGAGGATAGATCATTCATTTTTCATCGTCGAATCCCAAGACGTTCATCGCTATGGTGGGATTTTGAGCCTCGAAACGTTCGACGTGTTTTAACTGCATTGAAAAAGTCACTCCGGTCCAATCAAGATTTTTAGAAGTCTCCTCGTAACGAGAAACTCTATCGGAGTTCATTTTGACAGGGTATAAAGCAGAGGTGACTGCTCATTTAAAACACTGATCATCTTTATTTCTCACGTTGATCACAACATTTTTTTTAGCTAAGAAATATGGTAATTCCACGTAGGAAGACCCTTTCAACAAATCGTTTTCAGTTATATGAATTTCGAGTTTCAACACCTCATTGAAAGTCCAGTTACTACCTTCATGTTGATAATTCGCGAGAGACATCAACATCTTGTCTTTCATCTTTTCGAAAACGTCTGATAAATCTGAACCTTGAAATATGGGTTCGACGTTAGATCTGAAATATGCATTTTTCACGATGCTCTCGTTGGACTTCACGTCGATTTTATTCATCATGCAATGGAGTATCATCTTAATTTTTTGTCCCACGTTCATGTGTTCGTGAAACAAATCCATTACTTTTTTCTTCACAAGTTCCATGAATAATTTTGGATCAATTTTCTTGAATGAGGGAACCACATCGAAAGTTTTAAAAATGCCTTTGATCGCACTCTCCCATTCTACAGGCTTCGATTGGAATATTTCCGCAACAAGTCGTGTTATATATCCTTCTCCTTTCCCTTTGTCGATTACTTGTTGAATTTCGCTCGATATATCTCATTTGTCTAGAAACTGAAGTACATCACTCGTTTTCGTTTTCGTTTTTTTTTTCTTTTCTTTTGAAACTTGAAGTTCTTCAATGGCTTTTCATTTAGTCATCTTCTTATTTTTCACATTCAAAACGTTTTTGTTTTTTTTCAACGTCGGCATTTCGATTCCTATTACTATCTTTTTCTTCTTCTCATTTTTCAGAACTGATGCATTTTTTGATGTTGTTGCTATCGACATTTTGTTTGCCTTTCCATAGTTTCGCAAACAATATTCCTGTATGACTTCAGTTTTTTTTGATTTAGTTCTATGATTTCTGAAATGTGGAATTTTTAATATTTTACAAATCTCGTTTAACTGAGGTATGGTTTTGTTATCTAAATTTTCCATTTTTTTATTTGTTTGCTCCATTTGTAAGAATATTTTTTGTTTTCGAATTTTGTATTTAATAATAATTTGTTAAAAGTTTTAAAATTGATTTTATATATATATGTTTTAATTCCTTCAAAAAAAATAATTTTTTTTTTGATGAAATTAATCAATTTTTTTTATGTTCCTTAACGTGAAAAAATTGAATTAATACGAGAAAAAAGGACATTAAATTTAAACTTTTTAATTATATATAAAGAGAAAAAACACTTTTACAAAAAAAAATTTTCACATTAAAGAAAATTAAAATTAAAAAAACTGTTTTTATATATATAAAAAGAGTAAAAAAAAACAAACTTTTTTAACAAATTATTATTTAAATACAAAATTTAAAAATATATATTATTTGCAATAATTCATAAAACAAAAAAAAACAAATAATCGATCATGACAACAACACCTAAAAGATGCGAATTGAAATTGAAACGAGTTGAAACAGGTAAGAAATTCAGTTTTAAAATCTACAGATTACAATGACACGATTCCATTGAATCGAACGAGATCGAGACGAAGGGATTAGAGCACAAATACGACAAATATAACATGCCTTTGAAATTGGATGAAGCCATGCTCGATTTGTTTTACGACTACCAAAGTGATCTACAGAAAATCGTCATCGCCAAAGATAGAGAATTCGACAAGGACAATTTGTCATTGTCGTATGGAAGTTATATATATCCAAACATCTCACTCAAACTCGTGGACAAATCGGGTGGTGAGAGCACGTTCACCAATGTAAAAAAACACAAAAAAGTAAAAATAAACATTCAACACATTTTCAAAAAAGGAGAATACACGAGCGTCAACATGCTAATAACGGACTTGGAAATATAAACAGTAGAGAAATTGATTTTTAGCGAAGAAGGAGAAAAAAAAGTAATGAGATCTAGAGAAGGTGATCATCTCTAGATCTCATTACTTTTTTTTTGTTTTTGTTTTTGTTTTCCTTCTTCACTATCGCCCATATATTATAATAACGTTTCCTTTTTTCTCAAATTTCAGCATCGATTCTTCTTTTCTTTTTTTTTTGTGATACGTTATGTTTTTTTTATAAGAACACATTTGTTTATCCGAATCAAAATTATGAACGAATGTTGTGCATCTCTCGGTAACACTCGCATCATTATCATTCTCTTCAGAAGGTAGTGGTGACGGTGGAAAACGTCTCATTCTTTTAAATTTCAACCATCTATCCCGATCTTTATTTAACTCTTTTATCAGTTGTTTCCTAAGATATCCATCATTAACGTCTAATCGTTTTTCCACATCTTTTTCTCGCACTCTATCTCACGATGTTCATCATTATCGTCTAATTGTTTTTCCACCTTTTTATCCATTTTATATTATTTTATACTTTCTATGATTTATATTTTATATAATTATATAATTTTTACATTATAATAACATACTCGAAATCGGTATATTTTTAAATGGCGAATTCTCACCAAACAACAAACCCTTGCCGAGTTGCTCAACGTTCCGTCCACTCTTTAGATAGAGACCGTTTCCACTCAAAGAGTTGTCACCTCTAACAGGTTCTAGATACAATCCTTTACCGCTGTCGTCTACGTGGACGTGACACACGGCTCCTCCCTTCTTCAAAAACAGTCCGCTGCCACCCATTAATTTCTCAACTGCCGAACTCGCGAGTCCCGAGAGAGCTCCCACGCCAAGAGTCTTTCCAAGAAAGGGTAATGCTTTTGCGGCAAAGGGTAATGCTTTTGCAGCGATTCCTGTCAATAGCGGTAGGAAACTGCCTTTCATTCTCAAATTGTATCTCAATTGAGCGGGACTCAATCTCACCGTCAACCCTCTTCCATCACGAATCGCTTTCTCCATCCTTTTGATTTGACTTCTGGTCCAGGCGATCGAATCCTGACCGCCACTCGTCGGAACTTCGTGAGTGAATTTGAATCTCACCGCCTCTCCTCGAGTTGTTAACGCTCTCTTAAGTTTCTTCCTCTGTCCTGTGGATATGTTCACGTTTTTAACCATGTATTGTGTCATAATTCTTTTTTTTTAAATATATTTTGTTCAATTGTTTTTTTGTTTTAATGATAATTATATATTAAATCATTTTTGTAAATTAATATTGCGTTATTTTATTTTCTTATTTATATATATCTACACACAATATTTTTTTTTGTTTGCTTTTATATTTCTCTTATGTGTAATCGTATCGTCACCCTTTCTCCACGAAGATCTAACAGTTCACCATTTTAATCCGTCAACGTGGTTGTGAGACTATACAACGTGTCTAAAATCACTGGTAGATAAACTAAATTTCGAGGTTGTTCCACGATCTTATAACCCGCGACACGTTTGGAAAGAAGGAATGGATCGTCGGTTGAGCGCTATCATTCACGTAGCTTCCAGCAATCACATCCACGTTCACCAGAATGCTATTGACTGCGAGAATGTCGACCGTATTTTCAGATGCCGTGTGGCCTTGATACATCTTTCGATCGAATCCCAGCATCTTGCCTATAGAATCGTCCATGTTGAAATCCACTCGAAAATTATCTTCCAAATCCAACATCGTCTGTAAGGTATTAGGGTTGGGAGCGAGTCTGATCTTGTTGCTTCCCTTTCCATCCATTTTCATTCGCGATTGAATGTAATTGTTCAAATCGTCTATGTCGTAACTTCCTTTGGAAATTCGAATCTCCAACCAATCCACTCCATCGGAATACTTAAACGAGTTATTCTTTTCGGTGACGTTGGGAAAGGAATAATAAGTCTCCAGATTCACCAACGCCATCTCATATCTTTTCTCTCTATTCAGTTCGATGGAAGGTTCGAATTTCGTCGCGAATCGAGTCAAATCGCCACTCACCACGATTTGAATGGATTGATTTGCAGCCGTATTCTCGGCTATCCATTCTAACAATTCTCCTTGTTCGAACATTATATTTAATTTTATTTTTTACTTTTTTTCAAAACTAATTATTTGAAGATTTATTATTTTCTATTTTTTTTATTTTCACGCTCTATCTTATTATCATCAGAAACATAAAACTTTTCGAATCCGCACCGATATTTTCCGCGATTAAATTCGCTAGTCAAATCGATCACGACGAAATTGTAAAGTCCTCCATCCCAAACCCTCTTACAGAATCTCCTGAATTCTGCCACGCTCATGTCGTTTGCGACGTTATCGCTGTAGATGTGATTGAGATTCTTGAGATCTTGGCGAAAGAGACATAGAAAATTAGCGTTCTACCTTATCGTCTGTCTGGGCAATCGAAAATAATTCTGCGACAGGTAGAAACAGTCCATGTTGCTGTGACGACCCCTAAGGTAATACGATTCGCATCGGTTCTGTTTCTCCAAAAGCGGATCATCGAAAATCATGAGATTCTTATCTTCTGATTTCAATTCTCTAGGATCCTGAACGTCGCTAGCATTCTCATAAAATCGACACTCGACGTTCGAAGATGCATTTCTCTTCATCAATTCCATCGCCGCACTGTCCAAAATGGGCGAAAGAGAAGCTTCACTTTTGTCGAATTCCTCCCTACTGTCAAAGATTCTGGCTATGACGTCCTTAGGCAATCTACGACCCATGCACTCTCGAAGCAATCTGTATTTGGGTTGAAACAAGCTCTTGCCAAACACAAACAATCTGTCGTAATCCAACCAGTCGGGTCGGGACAACAGATTCATCAACAGATTGGTCTTTCCACAATTCGATTTTCCCACTATCAAGCCTCTTATGCTTTTGGGAAAGAACTCATTATTCGACCTCTTAGTCGCAGCGTCGTTCCAAGACATATCTTTAATGTTCATCTTTGTTTATTTTTTGTTGTTGTTATTTTAGATTTTTTCAAACACAATTTTATGTTTTATCAAACTCAGTTTTAATATTATTATTTATTTATATTACACCGTCGCGAGTTCTTTTCAATCCAGATCCACTCGTCATTTTGGCTAAATCTTGTATGGGTACCACAGCATCCTTAAAATCTTTCCAACTTTTCGGCGTTCGCTCTAATGTAGCTCGCTTCGCCGGTGGACTGATCAACTTGTCGATCAACGCGTCGGCTGCCCTCTTGCCAGCCACAGAAGCTATCCTACCACAGGCTTCGGAAGCGGCTTTCTTACCATCATCCAAAGCCGTCTTCTTATCAACCTCAAACACGGTCGATGCGAGTTTTCTACCTGCATCACTCGTGAACGCTCGCATTATAGAACCGACGATGCCAGAACCGCCTTGAACGTAAGTTCTAACTTATCTCCTTTCATTATCTCCAACATATTTTTATTTTATAATATATATTTTGTTTTCACTGGTAAATCGTTTGTTGTTTAAATACTTATATTATTCTAGTGTAAAATTTACTATTTTTAATTTATATATTTTGTTTGTTTGTTTCTCTCTACCTATTATATACATCAATCCTTCAATTCGTTCATCAGCCTTTTATAATGGTTTTTATTCAAAACCTTCTGTCTTAACAATTCGTCACATATACTTACTATCTCATTATCTAATCCTGTGTTACCAGCACGTCTACTTGCCATCAACAAACTCAATCTCTGAGACAGAGCGTCAGAATCGCTCGGAAGAAAAGTGGTTTTCACCCCTTTACCAGTCACCGATTCGACGAACTTCTTATTCATATCCCATATGGGTTTCACCACGTTCGTCCACTTGTAACCTCTGTTGGCTTTGGGTCTCGTCTCTCTGGCATCGTTATTTCTCTTCATGGCGTGGGTGTGAACCAGAATGTCGCCATAATTGTCGAAATCCTGTTCCGTGTAATCACTAGGCTTGTCGAAAAGGAGCAATTTGCGCAGTCCATCAGTTATTTTATACATATTCGAATCGACGATTAAATTATCATCATCCATTTCCACTTCTGTGTCGCCCACAAACGTTCTACCGTCCGAATCCTTATAAATTTCATACAACAGATCTCTCTTACCACCATCCTCGGACGACGCGACGCTATCAGTGGTGATAGTCGAAGCTGTATCGTCGCTCTCGCTCACATCGGTTTCGATTCTCATGAGAACGTAATCCGGTGTAGATTGAAAGGAATACTGTTTTGTAAAACTACCGGGAAACGAACCCATTCTCAAAGAACTCTCTTTTATGGGTCTCAATTCTTCAACTATCTCCTTCTTGCTTCGCTCTTGAACCACCGTCACGGGTTTAAATATTTTTGTGGCTTCGCGTCTGAGTTCCATCTCTCCAAGACGACTGATTCTGTCAGCCGATTGAATGCTCTTCTTGGCACGTTCATATTCGTTTAAAAGCTGACCTCGACGTTTGGCATCCATCTGTAAAAACATTTTTTTTCGTTTTTAAATTATTAATATTTCCTTTGAGTATGCTAATGTGAGTTATTTATTATTTTCAAAATTAAATGTATAATTATTTTTATGTTTTAAGTAAATAAAAATCTTCTGTCTTTAATATAATAACTAAAAAACCAGTTGAGGAAGAACATTTTACATGATAAAACCTCTATAAATGCGTTTTGCCTCTGAACACGTTAAAAATCGCATCACAGATTATTCACTCAGTGAGGAACTGGAGAACTTTGAAAAGTTTGAAAGTTTTAGTGCATAAGAAACCGGTTTCTGATTTAACGCGTTCGAGAATAATTACATCCGTTAAAAGGGTTCATTCATATCTCTGAACATTATCACGAATATATTAAAAATTATTTACCACTTAAACCTAATTGAGTGGAAATATGCTTTTATTGTCTATTAAAACGACCCATTAACCGAAAACTTTCATTCACACCAGAACAAAAACATGAGTGTCAGTTTTATCTCTTAAAATTCATATAAGTGAAAAAAGGTTTTATAATAGAATTTTTATTTGAATGAAACAATTCTACGAACTATTTGAATTTGAATGAAACAATTCTATAAAGTGTTTTATTAAAATTTATTTCACAAAATTCGCAGTGACAAAACGTAAACAAACGATTTTTCCCATCGATTTTCTAATTTCTAAAACTCAATTTTTTTTTCAATGTAAACGAAAAACCTTACATTCACACCGAAACAAAACATGAATGTCTATTTTTGCAGATTCAATTTTATAGTCGACTCTTTTGAACAAAAACCTTCATTCACACCAGAACAAAAACATGAGTGTTAGTTCTATCTCTTAAAATTCATCTGTCATCCGTAGAACGATTTCCTTTCAGTCACACCGAAACAAAACATGAATGTCTATTTTTACAGATTCAATTTTATAATCGACTCTTTTGAACGAAAATCTTTCATTCACAAAACTCAAGAGATGAATCGGCAAATCGTTTTTTCACCGTCCCAAACACGATTGGGAACGTGGCAGTGGTTTGCCGGTTCGGTATCACCTTTTTTCCATGTACCGTACAGAGGTCGATTTTCTGATCTAGAATCGGCAAATGGGTTTCCCCGATCGGATCGCACTTTAACCGTTCGAACATTCGTTGGTGAACGTATACCTACTTATACCTACTTAGGTGATACAGAATCGGTAAACCGCTTTTTGATGCTGATACAGAATCGGCAAAACGTTTTTTGCTCGCGTTCACCAACGACGGATCGATGGTCTAATCCGCGGTGGGAACGTAGAGAACAAATTTTTAATTATATTTTCTTAAAATTTCATACATTTTTTTCACTCTTGAGCGACGTTAAAAGTGCGATCTAAAACAATGGCCGATCCTGTATCACCATAAAAAACGACATTTTTTGCACTTGTACACGATTTTAACACTGAATCCTATGGCGGTGTACATGTACAAAATCGTGTACAAGTGATACGGAATGGGCATTTTCTACCTACTGCTAGCACAATAATTTTTTCTACTCCTCTGAGGGTGGAAATGAAAGACATGATAAATTTTAAGACTACGTCGAATAATCCCAAAGCTGCTTCATCTTTTGTTTGTCTACTGAGCGAGTGTGATCCTCTGAATAAATTATAAAAAAATGAATATAGATAAAATAATAAACGAAATGAATATGTATTCAAATAAAAAAAGTCTTAATTTTGAAAATTAGATAAAAAAAACAAATAGAAAATTTTAAAAAAGGAAACACAAATAAATGTAAAAGATCTAGGATAGAATAATGGTTATTTTAAAAGAATATGAATTGAAAGAAAATGACAAATTTAAATATATAAAATATGAGCATAAGACCATAAAAATACTATATTAAAATGTAAATGTGTTAAAAACGAAATATATTATACAAACCATGCAGTCCTGGAAATGAGATGGGTGCGAGTGCAATTGCTCCCATCAGCACCCGCGTTTTCTATTTTACAGGAGCTAAAAAATGCACTCGTTGAAAAATATTGTGGAGCTCCAATATACTGTGAGCGCATATAAATGTGTGTCGTTTGAGAAAGCAGCACTCTGTGGCCAGTAGCAAGTTTCTGTCATAATTCAGCAATTCCTTATACATTTAACCCTTCGAACACTAGTGGTATCTGCCATGCCAGTTCAATGGCAGCAATTCGAAAAATCCATATTCCTTATTTGGGGTAGACCAATCAATATTTTCAACGAGCAGCCTCTGGGCTGCACGTTGAAAATACTGATTGGTCTACCTCACATATTTACTGAACAGCCATCCCATTTAATGACGTTATGACGTATCATCTCCTGGCTGGTAAAGCAGCCACTTGGGTTCAAAGGGTTAAGGTTTCTGGTGTTTGCTGACAGTATTCCCTCGAATATTCATATACTAACATTTTACCGGTGCAATGTACTCTCGTCTCTGATTTCGCGGGAGCTTAAAACTGCCTCCGTCAATTTTGTTCATTTCCAGCACTGACCATGCAAACTAGATCTTGTTACGAAGCAAGCACGGTGTTTGCAAAATGTCTAAATTGTAATCGTAGATGGATAGAAAATAATTCATGTTTTTTTAAACGACAGCTTTTCTATTATTATATTAAAAGACAACAATATGAATCACAAAACGATAGAAAATTTTAAAGCTCAATTCAAAGAATCCAGGGATAGACAAAGACTAAGATTGTTGGTAGATGTATTCACATGCAAGAAAATATTCCCGGTGTTGAAAATGATGAAATTTCACAGTTGTCAGCATTATTCCGAAGATCCAAATGATCATCTGGTCTATCAAAATACCGAGTACGAAGATGCCATCGCGATGTATTTTACGTCATTAATAGATATGGTGAATTAGAAGTATGTCTTGAAACTCTGGCTAGAGAATGTGCAACGAGTGGAAGAATCGAGACCTAGCACACAAGAATACTGCCTTTTTCGCAAATAAAATGTCAAACGATTTTATGACCGAAGATCGCAGACACATATTATATCTCTTGTTGAATGAATATGATACCGATGACAAAATGGATTTTGATCTTTGAAAAAATGCGAGATACGATTATGTATTAAATAAAGAAAACAAAAAAAATAAAAACCATTTGATAAAATTAATTAAAAATTAGAAAAAAAGTATTCGAAATTTAAAAGAAAAAAGATTCTAGAAAGATAGACGAAATAATTCGACAATATCTCGAGAAGAAGAAAAACATTCAAGAAAACGAATTGATGAGACGGATGGGTGACTTCGAACTGAGACGCGAAACGACTATATTATTCAAACCTATCATAGAATCGCAGCAAGAAAAGAAGAAAGAAATTGTAAAAGAACTGAAAATGCCAAAGTGGGTATGCGATAGTTCCCATCCAATTGGGTTAGAAAGGGGCATCATACACAGCAGCATTCCCCCCTGTGCCTTCTTTATCTTCTCACTCTACAACCTTTCGATCGGGTCCAGTTTACTTTTCTTCTCATCATTTACAATATCCCCCCCTCCCCCACACAGGGCCTACTTATGCTTCCATAGCGCCTACTCCATCGCGTTTGTTTGAATGTGATAAGAAATCATCAACCAGTTCACCGATGTCATTCATAGATACGACTGAATTTGGAGAGATGAGTAAACGGCTCATGGACGTATATAACTCGCCCCCAAAGAAGTCGATAGAACGTTTTGGCATTCGACAGGAAGCAGCTGGAAATTTCTATCTGGGTAATAAACGAGTCGAGATCGATGGCAACGGTTTGATCATCGACGATCGAAAGTTTAAAGGTACAGAGGGGCTCTGGCATCTGCTCGTGATGGAGAAATCGCATCTCAATTATTTTACCCATGGAGATTTTAAGACTTATGGAGATCTTCTATCCTATACCAGTGCTATGAAAAAAATAATGATCCCAACGAGAAAAGAGTGAAATCCAGCAGAAGTTACAAGTGGAAGGAAATCGTCAAACCCATTTGGGCACAACACAAGGAATTCGTTAAAACGATTGTTGGAGAGGGGACAGTTTCCACTGCTGCTGGTGGTAATACGATTCTTCCCAGTGATCCGTATGCATTGACAGAGAGACTGAATCACTTGTTGGCTAGTAAGAACGCTGGTAACACTGGAGTGACTTATGAAATCGTTAGAATATGCAACGAATTACTGAGACACGGAGTTGCGGATAAGAACTGCCATAAAAGTATCATGAATAATTTGAGAAAGAGTAATTATAATAAAACAATAATTTAAAAAAAATTAATAAAAAAAAATATTAATTTATAAAAAAGTGATAAACAATAAAACATTCAAGCAATCCTACAGAATAATTTTTTGTCTGTTTTTTTTGATCTGGGAGGAGAGGTCTGGGAGCTTGAGAAAAATTGAATCACCTCACCACCCCCCCCCCCCTCCAAAAAAAATAATAATAATTTAAACAAATAAATAAATAAATAAATAAATAAATAAAAATAAAACCCTCCAATAAATCTTCAAGGATTGCTCCTGCCTTAAAAATTATTGATATGCACCTCAACCCCCACCCCCCTCTCCCTCATGGGGAGCATATCATGTCCCTTAATTGCCTCCCCCATGCCAGAATTTCTAGCGCCGCCCCTGCTATTGGTCAACTTAGGTAGCTCACAATTGTGTCAGTTTTCTGTCAATTGGAGCCTTATTAATTGATTAATTTTGTGATCGTGATGCAACTCAACTATATTTAAGAACATTTTTAAAAATGACAAAAAGTATCTTTCAGAACTTTCCTTCGAAGCTGTTCGAGAAACATTTCTCGGTTCTGGTAATTGTTGCTGGGACTAATAATGAAAAGCATTTTCCTAAACTCGTTTTAAGAAGGGAATTGCGTTTCAAAGAAGTAGAAAGTTAAAAAAAACAGAGCCCGTGCCAGTCTTCGTCTGAGGCCATCCACAGCACTTTCGTCGTACTGTAGCCAGCGCGTTCCACACTTTCATGCTGCTGCCGAAAGGAAGATGAACCAAGTAATCATGAGAACGTCATCTAAAAAGCTAGATTCCAGCCATCGTTTTTTGACGGTGTGCAATGGTCTAGAGGTTTAGACGCTGGACTCATGAGTGCCAGGCGGTGTTGCCGAGGGTTCGAATCCCGGCGGGGGATCAGAAACCAACATTCAAAATTCCTCTAAAACATGATTGTGTCATTTGAAAAAACACACACAAGCCCGTGCCAGTCTTCGTCTGAGGCCATCCACAGCACTTTCGTCGTACTGTAGCCAGCGCGTTCCACACTTTCATGCTGCTGCCGAAAGGAAGATGAACCAAGTAATCATGAGAACGTCATCTAAAAAGCTAGATTCCAGCCATCGTTTTTTGACGGTGTGCAATGGTCTAGTGGTTTAGACGCTGGACTCATGATTGCCAGGCGGTGTTGCCGAGGGTTCGAATCCCGGCGGGGGATCAGAAACCAACATTCAAAATTCCTCTAAAACATGATTGTGTCATTTGAAAAAACACACACAAGCCCGTGCCAGTCTTCGTCTGAGGCCATCCACAGCACTTTCGTCGTACTGTAGCCAGCGCGTTCCACACTTTCATGCTGCTGCCGAAAGGAAGATGAACCAAGTAATCATGAGAACGTCATCTAAAAAGCTAGATTCCAGCCATCGTTTTTTGACGGTGTGCAATGGTCTAGTGGTTTAGACGCTGGACTCATGATTGCCAGGCGGTGTTGCCGAGGGTTCGAATCCCGGCGGGGGATCAGAAACCAACATTCAAAATTCCTCTAAAACATGATTGTGTCATTTGAAAAAACACACACAAGCCCGTGCCAGTCTTCGTCTGAGGCCATCCACAGCACTTTCGTCGTACTGTAGCCAGCGCGTTCCACACTTTCATGCTGCTGCCGAAAGGAAGATGAACCAAGTAATCATGAGAACGTCATCTAAAAAGCTAGATTCCAGCCATCGTTTTTTGACGGTGTGCAATGGTCTAGTGGTTTAGACGCTGGACTCATGATTGCCAGGCGGTGTTGCCGAGGGTTCGAATCCCGGCGGGGGATCAGAAACCAACATTCAAAATTCCTCTAAAACATGATTGTGTCATTTGAAAAAACACACACAAGCCCGTGCCAGTCTTCGTCTGAGGCCATCCACAGCACTTTCGTCGTACTGTAGCCAGCGCGTTCCACACTTTCATGCTGCTGCCGAAAGGAAGATGAACCAAGTAATCATGAGAACGTCATCTAAAAAGCTAGATTCCAGCCATCGTTTTTTGACGGTGTGCAATGGTCTAGTGGTTTAGACGCTGGACTCATGATTGCCAGGCGGTGTTGCCGAGGGTTCGAATCCCGGCGGGGGATCAGAAACCAACATTCAAAATTCCTCTAAAACATGATTGTGTCATTTGAAAAAAACACACACAAGCCCGTGCCAGTCTTCGTCTGAGGCCATCCACAGCACTTTCGTCGTACTGTAGCCAGCGCGTTCCACACTTTCATGCTGCTGCCGAAAGGAAGATGAACCAAGTAATCATGAGAACGTCATCTAAAAAGCTAGATTCCAGCCATCGTTTTTTGACGGTGTGCAATGGTCTAGTGGTTTAGACGCTGGACTCATGATTGCCAGGCGGTGTTGCCGAGGGTTCGAATCCCGGCGGGGGATCAGAAACCAACATTCAAAATTCCTCTAAAACATGATTGTGTCATTTGAAAAAACACACACAAGCCCGTGCCAGTCTTCGTCTGAGGCCATCCACAGCACTTTCGTCGTACTGTAGCCAGCGCGTTCCACACTTTCATGCTGCTGCCGAAAGGAAGATGAACCAAGTAATCACGAGAACGTCATCTAAAAAGCTAGATTCCAGCCATCGTTTTTTGACGGTGTGCAATGGTCTAGTGGTTTAGACGCTGGACTCATGATTGCCAGGCGGTGTTGCCGAGGGTTCGAATCCCGGCGGGGGATCAGAAACCAACATTCAAAATTCCTCTAAAACATGATTGTGTCATTTGAAAAAACACACACAAGCCCGTGCCAGTCTTCGTCTGAGGCCATCCACAGCACTTTCGTCGTACTGTAGCCAGCGCGTTCCACACTTTCATGCTGCTGCCGAAAGGAAGAGGAACCAAGTAATCATGAGAACGTCATCTAAAAAGCTAGATTCCAGCCATCGTTTTTTGACGGTGTGCAATGGTCTAGTGGTTTAGACGCTGGACTCATGATTGCCAGGCGGTGTTGCCGAGGGTTCGAATCCCGGCGGGGGATCAGAAACCAACATTCAAAATTCCTCTAAAACATGATTGTGTCATTTGAAAAAACACACACAAGCCCGTGCCAGTCTTCGTCTGAGGCCATCCACAGCACTTTCGTCGTACTGTAGCCAGCGCGTTCCACACTTTCATGCTGCTGCCGAAAGGAAGATGAACCAAGTAATCATGAGAACGTCATCTAAAAAGCTAGATTCCAGCCATCGTTTTTTGACGGTGTGCAATGGTCTAGTGGTTTAGACACTGGACTCATGATTGCCAGGCGGTGTTGCCGAGGGTTCGAATCCCGGCGGGGGATCAGAAACCAACATTCAAAATTCCTCTAAAACATGATTGTGTCATTTGAAAAAACACACACAAGCCCGTGCCAGTCTTCGTCTGAGGCCATCCACAGCACTTTCGTCGTACTGTAGCCAGCGCGTTCCACACTTTCATGCTGCTGCCGAAAGGAAGATGAACCAAGTAATCATGAGAACGTCATCTAAAAAGCTAGATTCCAGCCATCGTTTTTTGACGGTGTGCAATGGTCTAGTGGTTTAGACGCTGGACTCATGATTGCCAGGCGGTGTTGCCGAGGGTTCGAATCCCGGCGGGGGATCAGAAACCAACATTCAAAATTCCTCTAAAACATGATTGTGTCATTTGAAAAAACACACACAAGCCCGTGCCAGTCTTCGTCTGAGGCCATCCACAGCACTTTCGTCGTACTGTAGCCAGCGCGTTCCACACTTTCATGCTGCTGCCGAAAGGAAGATGAACCAAGTAATCATGAGAACGTCATCTAAAAAGCTAGATTCCAGCCATCGTTTTTTGACGGTGTGCAATGGTCTAGTGGTTTAGACGCTGGACTCATGATTGCCAGGCGGTGTTGCCGAGGGTTCGAATCCCGGCGGGGGATCAGAAACCAACATTCAAAATTCCTCTAAAACATGATTGTGTCATTTGAAAAAACACACACAAGCCCGTGCCAGTCTTCGTCTGAGGCCATCCACAGCACTTTCGTCGTACTGTAGCCAGCGCGTTCCACACTTTCATGCTGCTGCCGAAAGGAAGATGAACCAAGTAATCACGAGAACGTCATCTAAAAAGCTAGATTCCAGCCATCGTTTTTTGACGGTGTGCAATGGTCTAGTGGTTTAGACGCTGGACTCATGATTGCCAGGCGGTGTTGCCGAGGGTTCGAATCCCGGCGGGGGATCAGAAACCAACATTCAAAATTCCTCTAAAACATGATTGTGTCATTTGAAAAAACACACACAAGCCCGTGCCAGTCTTCGTCTGAGGCCATCCACAGCACTTTCGTCGTACTGTAGCCAGCGCGTTCCACACTTTCATGCTGCTGCCGAAAGGAAGAGGAACCAAGTAATCATGAGAACGTCATCTAAAAAGCTAGATTCCAGCCATCGTTTTTTGACGGTGTGCAATGGTCTAGTGGTTTAGACGCTGGACTCATGATTGCCAGGCGGTGTTGCCGAGGGTTCGAATCCCGGCGGGGGATCAGAAACCAACATTCAAAATTCCTCTAAAACATGATTGTGTCATTTGAAAAAACACACACAAGCCCGTGCCAGTCTTCGTCTGAGGCCATCCACAGCACTTTCGTCGTACTGTAGCCAGCGCGTTCCACACTTTCATGCTGCTGCCGAAAGGAAGATGAACCAAGTAATCATGAGAACGTCATCTAAAAAGCTAGATTCCAGCCATCGTTTTTTGACGGTGTGCAATGGTCTAGTGGTTTAGACACTGGACTCATGATTGCCAGGCGGTGTTGCCGAGGGTTCGAATCCCGGCGGGGGATCAGAAACCAACATTCAAAATTCCTCTAAAACATGATTGTGTCATTTGAAAAAACACACACAAGCCCGTGCCAGTCTTCGTCTGAGGCCATCCACAGCACTTTCGTCGTACTGTAGCCAGCGCGTTCCACACTTTCATGCTGCTGCCGAAAGGAAGATGAACCAAGTAATCATGAGAACGTCATCTAAAAAGCTAGATTCCAGCCATCGTTTTTTGACGGTGTGCAATGGTCTAGTGGTTTAGACGCTGGACTCATGATTGCCAGGCGGTGTTGCCGAGGGTTCGAATCCCGGCGGGGGATCAGAAACCAACATTCAAAATTCCTCTAAAACATGATTGTGTCATTTGAAAAAACACACACAAGCCCGTGCCAGTCTTCGTCTGAGGCCATCCACAGCACTTTCGTCGTACTGTAGCCAGCGCGTTCCACACTTTCATGCTGCTGCCGAAAGGAAGATGAACCAAGTAATCATGAGAACGTCATCTAAAAAGCTAGATTCCAGCCATCGTTTTTTGACGGTGTGCAATGGTCTAGTGGTTTAGACGCTGGACTCATGATTGCCAGGCGGTGTTGCCGAGGGTTCGAATCCCGGCGGGGGATCAGAAACCAACATTCAAAATTCCTCTAAAACATGATTGTGTCATTTGAAAAAACACACACAAGCCCGTGCCAGTCTTCGTCTGAGGCCATCCACAGCACTTTCGTCGTACTGTAGCCAGCGCGTTCCACACTTTCATGCTGCTGCCGAAAGGAAGATGAACCAAGTAATCATGAGAACGTCATCTAAAAAGCTAGATTCCAGCCATCGTTTTTTGACGGTGTGCAATGGTCTAGTGGTTTAGACGCTGGACTCATGATTGCCAGGCGGTGTTGCCGAGGGTTCGAATCCCGGCGGGGGATCAGAAACCAACATTCAAAATTCCTCTAAAACTTGATTGTGTCATTTGAAAAAACACACACAAGCCCGTGCCAGTCTTCGTCTGAGGCCATCCACAGCACTTTCGTCGTACTGTAGCCAGCGCGTTCCACACTTTCATGCTGCTGCCGAAAGGAAGATGAACCAAGTAATCATGAGAACGTCATCTAAAAAGCTAGATTCCAGCCATCGTTTTTTGACGGTGTGCAATGGTCTAGTGGTTTAGACGCTGGACTCATGATTGCCAGGCGGTGTTGCCGAGGGTTCGAATCCCGGCGGGGGATCAGAAACCAACATTCAAAATTCCTCTAAAACATGATTGTGTCATTTGAAAAAACACACACAAGCCCGTGCCAGTCTTCGTCTGAGGCCATCCACAGCACTTTCGTCGTACTGTAGCCAGCGCGTTCCACACTTTCATGCTGCTGCCGAAAGGAAGATGAACCAAGTAATCATGAGAACGTCATCTAAAAAGCTAGATTCCAGCCATCGTTTTTTGACGGTGTGCAATGGTCTAGTGGTTTAGACGCTGGACTCATGATTGCCAGGCGGTGTTGCCGAGGGTTCGAATCCCGGCGGGGGATCAGAAACCAACATTCAAAATTCCTCTAAAACATGATTGTGTCATTTGAAAAAAACACACACAAGCCCGTGCCAGTCTTCGTCTGAGGCCATCCACAGCACTTTCGTCGTACTGTAGCCAGCGCGTTCCACACTTTCATGCTGCTGCCGAAAGGAAGATGAACCAAGTAATCATGAGAACGTCATCTAAAAAGCTAGATTCCAGCCATCGTTTTTTGACGGTGTGCAATGGTCTAGTGGTTTAGACGCTGGACTCATGATTGCCAGGCGGTGTTGCCGAGGGTTCGAATCCCGGCGGGGGATCAGAAACCAACATTCAAAATTCCTCTAAAACATGATTGTGTCATTTGAAAAAACACACACAAGCCCGTGCCAGTCTTCGTCTGAGGCCATCCACAGCACTTTCGTCGTACTGTAGCCAGCGCGTTCCACACTTTCATGCTGCTGCCGAAAGGAAGATGAACCAAGTAATCATGAGAACGTCATCTAAAAAGCTAGATTCCAGCCATCGTTTTTTGACGGTGTGCAATGGTCTAGTGGTTTAGACGCTGGACTCATGATTGCCAGGCGGTGTTGCCGAGGGTTCGAATCCCGGCGGGGGATCAGAAACCAACATTCAAAATTCCTCTAAAACATGATTGTGTCATTTGAAAAAACACACACAAGCCCGTGCCAGTCTTCATCTGAGGCCATCCACAGCACTTTCGTCGTACTGTAGCCAGCGCGTTCCACACTTTCATGCTGCTGCCGAAAGGAAGATGAACCAAGTAATCATGAGAACGTCATCTAAAAAGCTAGATTCCAGCCATCGTTTTTTGACGGTGTGCAATGGTCTAGTGGTTTAGACGCTGGACTCATGAATGCCAGGCGGTGTTGCCGAGGGTTCGAATCCCGGCGGGGGATCAGAAACCAACATTCAAAATTCCTCTAAAACATGATTGTGTCATTTGAAAAAACACACACAAGCCCGTGCCAGTCTTCGTCTGAGGCCATCCACAGCACTTTCGTCGTACTGTAGCCAGCGCGTTCCACACTTTCATGCTGCTGCCGAAAGGAAGATGAACCAAGTAATCATGAGAACGTCATCTAAAAAGCTAGATTCCAGCCATCGTTTTTTGACGGTGTGCAATGGTCTAGTGGTTTAGACGCTGGACTCATGATTGCCAGGCGGTGTTGCCGAGGGTTCGAATCCCGGCGGGGGATCAGAAACCAACATTCAAAATTCCTCTAAAACATGATTGTGTCATTTGAAAAAACACACACAAGCCCGTGCCAGTCTTCGTCTGAGGCCATCCACAGCACTTTCGTCGTACTGTAGCCAGCGCGTTCCACACTTTCATGCTGCTGCCGAAAGGAAGATGAACCAAGTAATCATGAGAACGTCATCTAAAAAGCTAGATTCCAGCCATCGTTTTTTGACGGTGTGCAATGGTCTAGTGGTTTAGACGCTGGACTCATGATTGCCAGGCGGTGTTGCCGAGGGTTCGAATCCCGGCGGGGGATCAGAAACCAACATTCAAAATTCCTCTAAAACATGATTGTGTCATTTGAAAAAACACACACAAGCCCGTGCCAGTCTTCGTCTGAGGCCATCCACAGCACTTTCGTCGTACTGTAGCCAGCGCGTTCCACACTTTCATGCTGCTGCCGAAAGGAAGATGAAACAAGTAATCATGAGAACGTCATCTAAAAAGCTAGATTCCAGCCATCGTTTTTTGACGGTGTGCAATGGTCTAGTGGTTTAGACGCTGGAGTCATGATTGCCAGGCGGTGTTGCCGAGGGTTCGAATCCCGGCGGGGGATCAGAAACCAACATTCAAAATTCCTCTAAAACATGATTGTGTCATTTGAAAAAACACACACAAGCCCGTGCCAGTCTTCGTCTGAGGCCATCCACAGCACTTTCGTCGTACTGTAGCCAGCGCGTTCCACACTTTCATGCTGCTGCCGAAAGGAAGATGAACCAAGTAATCATGAGAACGTCATCTAAAAAGCTAGATTCCAGCCATCGTTTTTTGACGGTGTGCAATGGTCTAGTGGTTTAGACGCTGGACTCATGATTGCCAGGCGGTGTTGCCGAGGGTTCGAATCCCGGCGGGGGATCAGAAACCAACATTCAAAATTCCTCTAAAACATGATTGTGTCATTTGAAAAAACACACACAAGCCCGTGCCAGTCTTCGTCTGAGGCCATCCACAGCACTTTCGTCGTACTGTAGCCAGCGCGTTCCACACTTTCATGCTGCTGCCGAAAGGAAGATGAACCAAGTAATCATGAGAACGTCATCTAAAAAGCTAGATTCCAGCCATCGTTTTTTGACGGTGTGCAATGGTCTAGTGGTTTAGACGCTGGACTCATGATTGCCAGGCGGTGTTGCCGAGGGTTCGAATCCCGGCGGGGGATCAGAAACCAACATTCAAAATTCCTCTAAAACATGATTGTGTCATTTGAAAAAACACACACAAGCCCGTGCCAGTCTTCGTCTGAGGCCATCCACAGAACTTTCGTCGTACTGTAGCCAGCGCGTTCCACACTTTCATGCTGCTGCCGAAAGGAAGATGAACCAAGTAATCATGAGAACGTCATCTAAAAAGCTAGATTCCAGCCATCGTTTTTTGACGGTGTGCAATGGTCTAGTGGTTTAGACGCTGGACTCATGATTGCCAGGCGGTGTTGCCGAGGGTTCGAATCCCGGCGGGGGATCAGAAACCAACATTCAAAATTCCTCTAAAACATGATTGTGTCATTTGAAAAAACACACACAAGCCCGTGCCAATCTTCGTCTGAGGCCATCCACAGCACTTTCGTCGTACTGTAGCCAGCGCGTTCCACACTTTCATGCTGCTGCCGAAAGGAAGATGAACCAAGTAATCATGAGAACGTCATCTAAAAAGCTAGATTCCAGCCATCGTTTTTTGACGGTGTGCAATGGTCTAGTGGTTTAGACGCTGGACTCATGATTGCCAGGCGGTGTTGCCGAGGGTTCGAATCCCGGCGGGGGATCAGAAACCAACATTCAAAATTCCTCTAAAACATGATTGTGTCATTTGAAAAAACACACACAAGCCGTGCCAGTCTTCGTCTGAGGCCATCCACAGCACTTTCGTCGTACTGTAGCCAGCGCGTTCCACACTTTCATGCTGCTGCCGAAAGGAAGATGAACCAAGTAATCATGAGAACGTCATCTAAAAAGCTAGATTCCAGCCATCGTTTTTTGACGGAGTGCAATGGTCTAGTGGTTTAGACGCTGGACTCATGATTGCCAGGCGGTGTTGCCGAGGGTTCGAATCCCGGCGGGGGATCAGAAACCAACATTCAAAATTCCTCTAAAACATGATTGTGTCGTTTGAAAAAACACACACAAGCCCGTGCCAGTCTTCGTCTGAGGCCATCCACAGCACTTTCGTCGTACTGTAGCCAGCGCGTTCCACACTTTCATGCTGCTGCCGAAAGGAAGATGAACCAAGTAATCATGAGAACGTCATCTAAAAAGCTAGATTCCAGCCATCGTTTTTTGACGGTGTGCAATGGTCTAGTGGTTTAGACGCTGGACTCATGATTGCCAGGCGGTGTTGCCGAGGGTTCGAATCCCGGCGGGGGATCAGAAACCAACATTCAAAATTCCTCTAAAACATGATTGTGTCATTTGAAAAAACACACACAAGCCCGTGCCAGTCTTCGTCTGAGGCCATCCACAGCACTTTCGTCGTACTGTAGCCAGCGCGTTCCACACTTTCATGCTGCTGCCGAAAGGAAGATGAACCAAGTAATCATGAGAACGTCATCTAAAAAGCTAGATTCCAGCCATCGTTTTTTGACGGTGTGCAATGGTCTAGTGGTTTAGACGCTGGACTCATGATTGCCAGGCGGTGTTGCCGAGGGTTCGAATCCCGGCGGGGGATCAGAAACCAACATTCAAAATTCCTCTAAAACATGATTGTGTCATTTGAAAAAACACACACAAGCCCGTGCCAGTCTTCGTCTGAGGCCATCCACAGCACTTTCGTCGTACTGTAGCCAGCGCGTTCCACACTTTCATGCTGCTGCCGAAAGGAAGATGAACCAAGTAATCATGAGAACGTCATCTAAAAAGCTAGATTCCAGCCATCGTTTTTTGACGGTGTGCAATGGTCTAGTGGTTTAGACGCTGGACTCATGATTGCCAGGCGGTGTTGCCGAGGGTTCGAATCCCGGCGGGGGATCAGAAACCAACATTCAAAATTCCTCTAAAACATGATTGTGTCATTTGAAAAAACACACACAAGCCCGTGCCAGTCTTCGTCTGAGGCCATCCACAGCACTTTCGTCGTACTGTAGCCAGCGCGTTCCACACTTTCATGCTGCTGCCGAAAGGAAGATGAACCAAGTAATCATGAGAACGTCATCTAAAAAGCTAGATTCCAGCCATCGTTTTTTGACGGTGTGCAATGGTCTAGTGGTTTAGACGCTGGACTCATGATTGCCAGGCGGTGTTGCCGAGGGTTCGAATCCCGGCGGGGGATCAGAAACCAACATTCAAAATTCCTCTAAAACATGATTGTGTCATTTGAAAAAACACACACAAGCCCGTGCCAGTCTTCGTCTGAGGCCATCCACAGCACTTTCGTCGTACTGTAGCCAGCGCGTTCCACACTTTCATGCTGCTGCCGAAAGGAAGATGAACCAAGTAATCATGAGAACGTCATCTAAAAAGCTAGATTCCAGCCATCGTTTTTTGACGGTGTGCAATGGTCTAGTGGTTTAGACGCTGGACTCATGATTGCCAGGCGGTGTTGCCGAGGGTTCGAATCCCGGCGGGGGATCAGAAACCAACATTCAAAATTCCTCTAAAACATGATTGTGTCATTTGAAAAAACACACACAAGCCCGTGCCAGTCTTCGTCTGAGGCCATCCACAGCACTTTCGTCGTACTGTAGCCAGCGCGTTCCACACTTTCATGCTGCTGCCGAAAGGAAGATGAACCAAGTAATCATGAGAACGTCATCTAAAAAGCTAGATTCCAGCCATCGTTTTTTGACGGTGTGCAATGGTCTAGTGGTTTAGACGCTGGACTCATGATTGCCAGGCGGTGTTGCCGAGGGTTCGAATCCCGGCGGGGGATCAGAAACCAACATTCAAAATTCCTCTAAAACATGATTGTGTCATTTGAAAAAACACACACAAGCCCGTGCCAGTCTTCGTCTGAGGCCATCCACAGCACTTTCGTCGTACTGTAGCCAGCGCGTTCCACACTTTCATGCTGCTGCCGAAAGGAAGATGAACCAAGTAATCATGAGAACGTCATCTAAAAAGCTAGATTCCAGCCATCGTTTTTTGACGGTGTGCAATGGTCTAGTGGTTTAGACGCTGGACTCATGATTGCCAGGCGGTGTTGCCGAGGGTTCGAATCCCGGCGGGGGATCAGAAACCAACATTCAAAATTCCTCTAAAACATGATTGTGTCATTTGAAAAAACACACACAAGCCCGTGCCAGTCTTCGTCTGAGGCCATCCACAGCACTTTCGTCGTACTGTAGCCAGCGCGTTCCACACTTTCATGCTGCTGCCGAAAGGAAGATGAACCAAGTAATCATGAGAACGTCATCTAAAAAGCTAGATTCCAGCCATCGTTTTTTGACGGTGTGCAATGGTCTAGTGGTTTAGACGCTGGACTCATGATTGCCAGGCGGTGTTGCCGAGGGTTCGAATCCCGGCGGGGGATCAGAAACCAACATTCAAAATTCCTCTAAAACATGATTGTGTCATTTGAAAAAACACACACAAGCCCGTGCCAGTCTTCGTCTGAGGCCATCCACAGCACTTTCGTCGTACTGTAGCCAGCGCGTTCCACACTTTCATGCTGCTGCCGAAAGGAAGATGAACCAAGTAATCATGAGAACGTCATCTAAAAAGCTAGATTCCAGCCATCGTTTTTTGACGGTGTGCAATGGTCTAGTGGTTTAGACGCTGGACTCATGATTGCCAGGCGGTGTTGCCGAGGGTTCGAATCCCGGCGGGGGATCAGAAACTAACATTCAAAATTCCTCTAAAACATGATTGTGTCATTTGAAAAAACACACACAAGCCCGTGCCAGTCTTCGTCTGAGGCCATCCACAGCACTTTCGTCGTACTGTAGCCAGCGCGTTCCACACTTTCATGCTGCTGCCGAACGGAAGATGAACCAAGTAATCATGAGAACGTCATCTAAAAAGCTAGATTCCAGCCATCGTTTTTTGACGGTGTGCAATGGTCTAGTGGTTTAGACGCTGGACTCATGATTGCCAGGCGGTGTTGCCGAGGGTTCGAATCCCGGCGGGGGATCAGAAACCAACATTCAAAATTCCTCTAAAACATGATTGTGTCATTTGAAAAAACACACACAAGCCCGTGCCAGTCTTCGTCTGAGGCCATCCACAGCACTTTCGTCGTACTGTAGCCAGCGCGTTCCACACTTTCTTGCTGCTGCCGAAAGGAAGATGAACCAAGTAATCATGAGAACGTCATCTAAAAAGCTAGATTCCAGCCATCGTTTTTTGACGGTGTGCAATGGTCTAGTGGTTTAGACGCTGGACTCATGATTGCCAGGCGGTGTTGCCGAGGGTTCGAATCCCGGCGGGGGATCAGAAACCAACATTCAAAATTCCTCTAAAACATGATTGTGTCATTTGAAAAAACACACACAAGCCCGTGCCAGTCTTCGTCTGAGGCCATCCACAGCACTTTCGTCGTACTGTAGCCAGCGCGTTCCACACTTTCATGCTGCTGCCGAAAGGAAGATGAACCAAGTAATCATGAGAACGTCATCTAAAAAGCTAGATTCCAGCCATCGTTTTTTGACGGTGTGCAATGGTCTAGTGGTTTAGACGCTGGACTCATGATTGCCAGGCGGTGTTGCCGAGGGTTCGAATCCCGGCGGGGGATCAGAAACCAACAATCAAAATTCCTCTAAAACATGATTGTGTCATTTGAAAACACACACACACACACACACACACACAGTCTTGTTTTCCCTACATACCGAGGTACCCCATTATCTGTCCTTTGTGTGGACTAACGGTTTTAACCTCGTTTTGCCGGTACAGTTCTGGGAAAACAACCGAGGTAAAGGGTTTCTTTTGTCTTTTGTACCTCGGTAAGGCGAAACACGCAAACTCTTTTGTCTAGTTACCTCGTCAAGTTGGTAAGACAAACGCACACACACACACACACACACACACACACACACACACACACACACACACACACACACACACACACACACACACACACACACACACAGACCCCCCCCCCCCCCCCCCCCCCCCCACACACACACACTGGTTCACCACACAATGTGCGATACCTTGCTTTTAATCGACAAATCGAGGTCACTGTTTTCCATTGATGTGACTGTCAATCAATTGTGGAAATAGGAATCTCTAAGCCCGCTTGTTTGCAGCGCTCATACCTGTTTTTAGCAAAACGCGCTCCTTATCCAACAACTTTCCAACAACGTACCGATGTATGAATATATAATTAAAGTTTGTGTGAAACAAAAGAGGTACTTTCCATATATGGTAAAGTGGGTGGGCCAACCTGTCACACAGAGACCAGTACCTCGCATGAATGCAAACCCACCTCCTGAGGTAGTTTATTGTAACTCCACCATCCTTCTAAAATAAACAGGCGTGGTTAGACTAAACCGTATCTCTACAACATATCTATACGACTCAACCTTGGAGGAATCCTCGAAATATTGGTGATTTGTCAGTCTATGAATTAATAGCTGAGAATTTGCCACCGGAATCCACCCCAGCAGAATGTGGAATAGAAGAAGCCAAAACAACAGCCTCCATCACCTTCCCCTCGTACAAGCCCATATCTCCTAAATACCAAGGCAAGAATCACACCAGTGTGTGTTCTTCATCTAACATATACTATATCTGGCTGCAAATCATTCTACAGAGGTGTACGAGTAATACTATCTTGGCCGCACCTATCATGGTCTTCATTATAAAAACCTAAGAGTAGTGGAGGTGGACCAAGGGGATGTCAAAGTGTCTGAGAACAGACACCACTACAATTTGTGTTTTGTTTAACGTGCGTATTTCTGACATTCAATGTATATAATGAGAGAAGAAACATAAATAGGACCTACGTTGTATACGAACTCTACAATCAAAGAAAGACTGTCACTGCTGGGTAGGTGATGGGTCGACTGCGAAGGGGGGGTGGGGGGTGGTGAGTGTTCAACACCGCCTCCACCAAGCACGCACACAATAAAACACTTTGCAACTGTGGGTTAGCAATCAATCATCAATCAATAGCAGACAATACACTAATAAGTTCATTCCATGTATTACTTATTTGAAAAGCAAGTAAATAAGGTAATGAGAGCGAGTAGTCTTTTTCTCAGAATAATATTGTGACGCGATAGTATGAACGGTACCTAGGACCAAGGTACTAAGCTCCTAAAACCGACGTCGATCAGCATCGCTGCGTGTGTGAGGTACCCGAAACACCCGAATAAAGGCGATGGTAAGGCTCGGTTGTTAAGTGGGATTAGGTAAGAGCAAGACGTGGCCCCCACTCCGGTTTTTCGGTTGGAAATTGGCGTTGGTGCCTCACATACCCTTCTAGAATTTGATGTTGTTTAACTAGAACTTGCATGTCAAAATATTTCCCACACAATGTCGCCTTCATCTGTTTCAGACTGAAATCTCTAGAGGCACAGAGCAAGATTTGAAATTTTTTTTTGAAGACACAAGTGAGTGAGCTAATGGGCTTTAATTAATGGGATCTAAAAATCTAATACGCTTTATCTTTACCCTTCATTGAAATTAATCTCGCCAATTATGAAATTTGTTGCCTTGCAGCATATTATGAAAAGTAGAGAAGATGCGACTGGTAAATCACAGAAAAGATTCGATCAATTATACTCAAAAGAATTGCACAAAAGGTGGGAAATGGTTGGCGATTTAAAACATTTTCACAGAGGGGGCACCGGAAGTTTGCTTCTTTCGTTATCCCTGTGCTTGGTTGTCTGCCTTGCTGATAAATAATCGGGAGGGTAAGTCTGTTGACGTTTCTCGAAATGGTGGTCTCTGAGTACACAAGCATGATGTCTGTGTTTGCTTGCCTGTGTGTGTATGTGTGTACTAACCATTCACCTTATAAAGCGATGTACTTCTGTGGTTGCAGACCCACATAGAGCGGTAAAGGTATTATAAGTGTGATACTGTCCTTGTACCTCACTTTGCTTCAGATTTGTCATTTCGTTCTCTTGGCAGCAAGATGCTGATCTAAAACGGCCGGAAGGAATTGGTGGAAGCGCGTGAAGAACCTAGTCTTCCCCACACCCCACCACGCATCAGCTGATCTATGACGGCCGGAAGGAGTTGGTGTAAGCACGCGAAGAACCTAGTCTTCTCCACACCCTGTCTCGCATTGGCTGACCTATGACGGCCAGAAGGAGTTGCTGTAAGCATGCGAAGAAGCAAGTCTTCCCCACACCTCACCTCGCACCAGCTGCTCATACTATTTTTTTCAGACATGCATATTGATGACTCCCCCCCCCCCCCCCCCCCATAATCAGTCTCAAGGTTGATGACATCTCCTCTTTCGGTAGTAATTAACACGTCCTCTAGAATCGTCTTGCATCATATTACATAACAACAAGCAAAAACATTTAATGTTTTAACCATTCACAAAAAGTAAATATAAATCGAAAATAAAGACTTGCGTGGTCAGTGATGGCGTGCACGTGTGCAAGGGGTGTGTTCTTCATCTAATTTACGAAGGGTTGTATCTTGAATGGTCGCAACTTGCACATTTAAAAGAATAATCACATTTGATATATTAATAATTCAAAAATGCACATGCACTGTTTGACGGAATAGGTTTTCATATTTGTTTATTCTTGCCCGTCTGTTTCAGAACGGATTTATACTGTTTGACATTTTATTATTTTAGGAATTGGATATCAGCATATACCTACGACTAGTATGCGTTCTTCTTGTCCAGATTGAAATGTATGTGTGTGCTTATCATTTAACGTACAAAGTGATGTACCTGTATGGTAAATTAAATTTGCACACCCAACTAGGTACAGAAATTACACACGTGGTACTTTCCCTGTACCTCACTGTGCTTCAGATTTGTCGTTTTCATTCTCTTGGCTGCAAGTTGCTCATCTAGGAAGGCCGGAAACAGTTCGCGTAAGCGTCCCAATAACCTGATCTACCCCACGACCAACATCGCATCAATTGCTCCTCATTGTGTCTTTTTTTAGAGGTTGAATTCTAGACAGCATGTTGTGTTTCCAAAAGAGGATGCCACGCTTTTTGATTCTGCACCCGACTACACCACACATGAATGGGAACAAATCAACAACACTTAATGGTGTTTTAACAGAGCATATTTGATAGATTAATCAGGTTTGATATATAAATCATTTTAAATGTATATACATTGCTTCAAGGAACTGGTTTTTGTAATTGTTTTTATTGCCCTTTGCTTTTAGAGCGATTTATACCTTTTGACATTATTACTTTTGGGTTTGATTGTCGGTATACAGTTATGACCAATTTAGGTTACTTCTTGTTGAAATCTACTAAATGTCTATTTAAATTCCAAGATATATCTGACAGCCTGACAGACACACAACAATAGATGAGCTGACTTAGTTACAAAACGCTTACTTCTTTCGTCATCTCTGTGTTTCGTGTGTGCCTTTCTGACAAATTATCTGGAGCGCCAGTCTCTAGAGGTTTGTCTCAACTGGACATAGGCATGTATGTCTTGGTGTGCTTGGTTGTGTGTGTGTGTGTTAATCATTTACCTTACAAAGCGATGTACGTATATGGTTGCTCACCCACCTAGAGAGAATTATTAGTGTGGTACTATCCCTGTACCTCATTGTGCTTCCGATATGTTGTTTTCGTTCTCTTGGCTGCAAGTTGGTTATCCAGGAAGGCCGGACGAAGTTGTCAAAGCACGAAGAAACTATGTAAAGTTTAGCTAAGTTAGTTACAAAACGCTTGGTTCTTTCGTTCTCTCCGTCTTTGGTTGTATGAATTTCTGACAAATTATCTGGAGCGTCAGTCTGTAGAGGTTTGCCTCAACTGCATGTAAGCACGTATATCTGTGTGTCTACTTGTTTGTATGTATATTTGTGTGTTTGTGTGTGTGTTAATCATTTACCTTACAAAGCGATGTAGGTATATGGTTGAACACCCACCTAGAGAGGTACAGGAATTATAAGTGTGGTACTGTACTTGTACCACACTGTGCTTCAGCTTTGCTGTTTTCGTTCTCTTGGCCGCAAGCTGGTTGTCTAGGAAGTCAGGAAGAAGTTGGGGAAAGCGCATTAAGGAACCGATCTACCCCACACCCAACCTCGCATCAACTGCACATCATACTGTGTTTTTTTTCAGACGTTCATATTGCTGACTGCCATAATTAAGCCCAAGATAACACAATAGATGGTTGATGACGTCTCCAGTTTCGATACTAATAAACACTTCCTCTGCAGTTGTCATACTTCATATTTCACACGGCATTGTCAACAAGCAAGTAATATTTAATGTTTTAATCAAACGCAACAAGGTAACAACACATCGACGATAAACACTTGTGAAATATTAACCGCCCATACCAGTAAACTGCTCCCAGAAAACATTTAAAATACTGCTCGGAAGGTCACCTTGCCCCCTTTGCATCCCCGTTGACTGTAAACGCAAAGATGTGTAAAACTATATTTTTCAAACGTAGTCCGCGAGGGCGTCCGCGTCTGTAAGGGATGTACAAACGTGTTCTTCATCTGGTTTTCGGGGTAGTGTATCTTGTACGGTTGCACACCTACCCACTGGGGTATCAATACCATTCTGTGGTACTTTTGATATGGCTGACGTTGCTGAACCTTTCTTTCTCTTGCGTGAAATTCTGGAGAGCATGTCCACGCTGGTCATCCGATTACCACCTTTGCGGTGCAGTACCTCGTTTGCGGTAAAAAAAACAGCAGATTGTTACGCATACAAGTTGGAAAATTGGTAAGTACACGCATTTCAAAAAGCCTACTTGTGTTGCAAACTCTTTCAGGGTAGGCATTTATCACTAATACTTTCATCCAAGAAATAATTTCATGAAAGAAATGAAAAACAATTTTTTTGAAGTATTTTAAAGTGGAAATATACTTCAAAAAAATTGTTTTTTATTGCCCATCATACTGTGTTTTTTTTCAGATGTTCATATTGCTGACTGCCATAATCAAGCCCAAGATAACACAATAGATAGTTGATGACGTCTCCAGTTTCGATACTAATAAACACTTCCTCTGCAGTTGTCATACTTCATATTTCACACGGCATTGTAAACAAGCAAGTAATATTTAATGTTTTAATCAAACGCAACACGGTAACAACACATCGACGATAAACACTTGTGAAATATTAACCGCCCATACCAGTGAACTGCTCCCAGAAAACATTTAAAATACTGCTCGGAAGGTCACCTTGCCCCCTTTGCATCCCCGTTGATTGTAAACGCAAAGATGTGTAAAACTATATTTTTCAAACGTAGTCCGCGAGGGCGTCCGCGTCTGTAAGGGATGTACAAACGTGTTCTTCATCTGGTTTTCGGGGTAGTGTATCTTGTACAGTTGCACACCTACCCACTGGGGTATCAATACCATTCTGTGGTACTTTTGATATGGCTGACGTTGCTGAACCTTTCTTTCTCTTGCGTGAAATTCTGGACAGCATGTCCACGCTGGTCATCCGATTACCACCTTTGCGTTGCAGTACCTCGTTAGCGGTAAAAAAACAGCAGATTGTTACGCATACAAGTTGGAAAATTGGTAAGTACACGCATTTCAACAAGCCTACTTGTGTTGCAAACTCTTTCAGGGTAGGCATTTATCACTAATACTTTCATCCAAGAAATAATTTCATGAAAGAAATAAAAAACAATTTTTTTGAAGTATTTTAAAGTGGAAATATGGAGATAAAAATTCCAGTTGTTTGGTTTGAACTGCGAATTATATTTAAAATATGCTATTGTGAGTCCTTGGAGCAGCATCCGTATAGAGAATTGCCTTATTTTAGCCAAATGTGTAAGTTACGTTTGTGAGCCTTTTGTGAAAACATGTTTAAACGGAATTTATCGAGAGGGGTAATTGATTTTTATGAATACCTTATTTGCGGTGTAAAGTTACCACCTTTTGCGGTTTAGCCAACACTGTATACACAACAGGTATTCTAAAAGTTCAACACCTCTCGTCGAAGCTGCCAAATAAGGCGAATGCAAGACTTTTTGTGAAAGCTGAAGCTGACCTAAACTCAAAGACAAAAGTCTGAAGCAACAATGGAGCGAAGGTTTTACCCTCTATGTCCTTGAGATTCACGGAGAGAACAAATTTTGTCGAAACTTTCCGAAAGAATGATGATGAACGCTAATGTATTTTCAATAACAGAGCTCAGTTACTTCATAAAACACACCGACATTACGTACAAGAATGCAATAACATTCCATAGATTACCAGATTACATTTTTTTAGTGATATACGCAAGTTAATAGCAGTTATACCATATTTTATGACACCGAACTTCAACCGTTTCCGTCTTTTTAAAATCGCAAACGAGGTACTGCACCTCAAAGGTGGTAATCGGATGACCAGCGTGATGTCGGAGAAGGATGCCAAGGTTTCTGATTCTGCTCACAACCACCCATACATCACTCGAAATAAATGCAACTGCACCGTACGTTGTTTTAATAGTGCATTTGTGATAGACTGACTGGGTATGATATATTAATCATTTTAAAATTCAAACGCATTGCTTCACGATACAGATTTTCATCCTTTTTAATTCTTGCCCATTGCTTGTAGAACGGATTTATACCTTTTGACGTTAGTATTTTAGGATGTGGATGTCAGAATATAGCTACGACCACTTTATGTTACTTCTTCATCAAGTTCTATATCAATTCAAAGATATATCTTGCAGACACTAAATTAGTTTTAAAACGCTTGCGTCCTCGTCCTTTCTGTGCTTGGTTATCGGGCTTTCTGACAAATGTACTTATATGGTTGTGCACCCACCATGAGAGGCAGTGAGGTATTTTCCATGTACTTCACTGTCCTTCAGAATTGTCGCTTTTGTTTCTTGGCTGCAATTTTTTTTTTATCTAGGAAGGTACGAAGGAATTGTTGTTAGCATGTCAAGAACCTGATCTACCCCACACCCATCTGTTCCTCGTACTGTTTTTTTTTCAAACGCACGTTTTGCTGACACCCATAATCAATCTCAAGGTAACGTAACCAATCGTTGATGACGTCTCCAGTTTCGATAATGATTAACACTTCCCCTGCGGTTGTCATACGTCACATTCCACAATGTTGTATCTACAATAAGTAATATTTAATGTTTTAATCATACGCAATATAATAAAGATAAAGTAAAAATACATCAAAAATAAAGATTCCAGTAAATATTAACCACAATTTCCGGTAACTACTCACGGAACACATTTAAAATACTGCTCGGAAAGTCTTCTCGTATCCTTTATATCCATGTTACTGGCAAATGCAAAGATGTGTGAGGCAGTATTTTCCAAACATGGTCAGTGAGGGCGTGTGAGTCTGTAAAAGAGGTGTGTGTTCTTCGTCTAGTTTACGGAGTGGTGTATCTTGTGTGGTTGAACACCTACCTACTGAGGTATCAATACCATACTTTGGTATTTTTGATATAGCTTCCGTTGCTATACCTGCCGTTTTCTTGCACGAAATTCTAGACAGCATGTCGTGGATTCAGGGGAGGATGCCACGGTTTCTGATTCTACTCACCCCCCTCCCACACACACACACATCACTCGGAGCAAATTCTTAAATAAATGTTTAAATACTGCATGTTTGATAGATTAACCACGTTCGATATACCAATCCTTTTTTAATTTCACATTTATTGATTCACGGCATCAGTTTTCATTTGTTTACTCTTGTCTTTTGTTCTTAGAACGGATTTATACCTTTTGTCATGATTACTTAACGATATGGATATATAGCTACGATCCATCTAGGTTACATCTAGGTTACATCTTGTTCAAATTTTATTTAAATTGCAAGATATATATAGCAGACATAGATCAGCTATAGTGGGGCTAAGTTAGTTACAAAACGCTTGCTTCTTTCGTCCTCTCTGTTTGGCCTTATTGACATGACAACACAACATGGCGCCACTGGGTCACGTGACTACGACGTCACATGAGATCCTGCAATGAGATCCTGCAACCTGTGGGTGAAGGGGAACATACACTACTACTGCCAGGTCTTCATTTTAAGTTTATTCAACACACCTGCATTGTGTAATTCAAACATAGAAAAATTCCACACGATTTCGCAAATAAAAAAAAGATAAGTATAATTAAAGCCAAACAGACTCGCACGCAGGTGAGTTTCTGGAGGCATTTTAGCGCCTGGAAATTAAGCACTGTTGGTGCGGGTAGACGCGCCAATTCAGGTGTTTTTACATGATCAGTTTGTGAACTGAACTCCATCAGACAGGATCCGCGATAAACAGCGCAATGCCTTTATGAACCCTGGTAAAACGTGCACTCCTGTTGGTACTTTATCGCTCGGTAGTGAAAAAGGTGCATGTGGGTGGCATAAAAGTATACTTTTGAGAATTTGTTTCTTTAAAAAAAATATATATTGGTGTGGTGGCAGAATATCGACTAGACAACGTGCTAACATATATCCGATCGCTCAAACGTTTTTGACTTGTACTAGTGCGTAAAAATATTGTGAGCCAGTGGTAATATTCAAATTGTTTTAAGTGTATTAACTGTGAACAGTCTGTAGCACATGTCGATATCTTGCCACTATAATATTTTTTAAAACCATAAACCGTCTAAAAGTATACTTTTATACCATCAAATTACACATTGACAACACAGTCTCAACAGGTTTACCTCAGATCATTCATGGGTTACGTCATTTATCGCAGCTGATCAAAGAGACGTCTGTAGCAACCACTTCTGTTACAGCAACGACTTTTGTTACAGATCACCACTTTTGTTACAACACTTGCCCACTTTTGTTACAGCCCACCACTTTTGTTACAAAATCAACCACCTTTTTACAAAACGAGCTCAGCACTTTTGTTACAAACATCGGTCATTTTTGTAACAAAAAAAATCTCGCTCACCATTTTTGTTACAACAATCGCCCATTATTGTTACAAGTTTTTTCTGTGTGAAAAAATGAAGTAGTCATCTGCAAGTAAGATGAGACGTGAAGTTCAGTCATGATTATCGTGAGCAGGGTTGCTCAGTGGTTAGAGCGTTCGTCTCGAGAGCAAATGTTGTGAGCTTGATGCCTGGCCGTGGTAACGTGCGTCGTGTTCTTGGGCAGGCACTTAATCCCAGCTGCCCGCTTGGGAGCACGGTTGTACCAAGCGGTGCGGCGTATCACATGTTGATAGCTCATATGCCTACAACCAATGCTAACCCTGCTCCTGTAGGATTAGGACGTTGGGAGTTGACAGTTACTCGCCGCTGCTGGATAGTACTCTCTTGGTACTCCGCAAGAGTATGACCTCAGCTATTAAAATGTCATAAAACACAACAATCCAATAATGATTATGAAGCCAAACCATTATCGCGCATGTTCAGTAGTAATGCCACACCCTTGCTTATTATTGGGTGATACAGTAACCTACCACCTTTCGACATCATTATCCTGATGAAATGTAGCGTCTCGTGCGCATGCGAACACGTATATCTGAAATGGCACGTGACTATCGGTGCCAATTATAGGAGATTCCAACTCCTTCAGCTTTGGACTTTAGTAGCATGTGATGTTGACTTCTTTCCCCTTTAGCAGGTTAGCAAGGAGGGCGCGGTGGCTCAGTTGGTAGAGGTGCAGGCTGCAAGCCGAGGGGTTCTCGGTTCGAATCCCACCTGCGGCAACCGCGTTCTGACCTTGGGCAAGACACTTCACCCCCATCGCCCACATGGGGGCTCGGTGACGCTGTGTACTAAGGCGTACTGCACGTCGATGGTGCATCTGTCTTCGACCAATGCTAACCCTGCTTGTGTGGAGTTGGTATGTTGGGGAGCTGACAGTTGCTCTCCGTTGCTCGGTGGTTCTCTCCGGGTACTCCGGCTTCCTCCACCCGTAAAACCGTCACGGTCATGGTTAGCCATTGTGCAGAAATATGTGACCTTAAACACCAACAAATAAATAAATAAAATTAGCAGGTTAGCATGCGGGTTCTCATCTGACGTCATCAGTCATGTTACCGGAAGAGTTATGCGAGGTTGCCATAGTAGCACGCATGAGCGGCCATCTTGTGACGTCATCCTCATGGTGACATTTGATGCCATTGCGCAGGTGGTGCGCGTGTTTCTAAGGTCACGAACTCTTCCGCCAGCCATTTTGACTATGGGCTCCACCATCGTGGTTGTTAGGAATATCATGTGGTTGCCATGGAGACCAATGACCTTCTTGTTGGACAGGGGTGTGCTCTGAGGGTTTGTTCGATTGAGCTGGAGTACATCGAATCACCACAAACAACCCAACAACGACACAAACCTGCCCCAACGGACCGAGTCACCACGGAAACTTACCAAAACGGACCTCTGTGAGCTTCGACCCACGCGAGAAAAAGATGTCTATGGGAAGAGATCTCAATGAGGCCCTAACACATAACTCTCACGGCCTCTTCGCCCTCTTAACCCCCACATCGTGGCCCTCTCTGACTCATAACCCTCGGCTCGTGGCCTCACCTTGCTCGCATAGCCCTCTAGTGAACATCCCCCGTATGAGAATAAGAGGCCATTGAGGTGAAGCTTCAGTGAGGCCTCACCTCACACCCCTCTTATCCTAATCTCCGTTCGAATTATCATTAGTGATCACCTATGGTAATCATTTGTGAACGTCTGTGGTGATCTCAAGTGACCATGTCCCCGTATGAGGATGAGAGGGGTGTGAGGTGAGGCCCGGGCCACTGGGTGGAGAAGGATGGGGAATCTGGAAGGAGATGGGGCGACTGTGCCTCTCTAAGCCAGGGTGTCTGTGCAGGGTCATTTGGAATGGTCCTAGGACAGGTCCCCATAAGTGACAGGGGAAGCTAGGGATAGGATCACTGGGATGGATCACCGGGCCACACACTGATGGGATGGTGGGTCACGTGGGGAAGTCTTCTGGTCGAAGTTTCTCCGATGGGTTTGGGTCGCCGGGGAACTGTGTCGCTCGTGATCGGGATGGGGGAGTAGAGTCCCAGGGCAGGTCTTCCCTGGAAGGGGTGGCGAGGTGTTGAGTCAAAGAGAGTTTGAGGCAAGGCCTCACCTCATAGACCTCCTACCCTCATACGGGCGATGTTCACTGGAGTGCTATGAGGGGAATATGAGGCCAAGAAGTGAGGGCTATGAGTCAGGAAGTCCATGAGGTGGGGGCTAAGAGGGCAGGGGAGGCCGTGAAAGCTATGAGATAGGGTCTCATTGAGGCCTCTCCCCATGGGCTTCTTGTGTTCCTGTGTGGGCGAAGCTCACCAAGGTCCGTTTGGTTAAGTTTCGGTGGGAATTCGGTTTAATAAATGGTCCGTTGGGGTAGGTTTGGGTCGTTGTTGGGTTGTTTGTGGTGATTCGATATACTCCCGCTGAATCGAACACACAATCAGACCAACACCCTGTCCATCAAGAAGGTATCCCTTCTTGTATAAGGAAATGGGCTGGAAGCCCCCGAAAAGCCTTCAAATATACTGGAGGTATCTCAGAAGTTCCAGAGCATATTCCCACGGAATCGAACACACCCTCAGAACATGGCCCTACCAACAGCGAGTCCGTTGGGATCCATGGCAACCACGTGATACCCTTACAACCAAGATGGCGGCGCCCATAGACAAAATGGCTGTCAGAATGGCCTTCGAAACATGCGCTGTGCCTGCGCATTGGGTGTAACCATAGGAATGACGTCACAAGATGGCTGCTACAATGGCAATCTCACCTCGCCCCTTCCGATCACGTGACTGATGACGTCAGATGAGAACCTGCTAAAAGAGCAATAAGTCAACATCACATATTACTGACCTTGGCACCAGCATTTTATTTTTGTTTCTTCACCACTTATTCTTTAAAGAGGTATCTTTTTACCTAGCAGAAAGATCTCACTGAATTTCAAGCCATGTTCTGCTTTTTCTATTCAGGAAATCGGCGAATTGAGCAATTTTCCACTACAAACGTTACACCAAAAAAACCCTTTGAAACAACCCCGCACGACATTATACAAATGGTTACATAGCTATATTCCGAAGATCCATTGCTCAAAAAGTCCGTTTTTCCGACGGCCCATTAATCCGAAGGTAAGTTTTTCCGACAGCTCATAACTCCGAAAGCTCATTACTCCGAAGGCTCCTAACTCTGAAGGCTATTTACTCAGACGGCCGATAACACCGAAGGCCCGTTAAAACAAAGGCCAACACAAGACAATGCAGTCATACATATGTATTACTGGTCGCCGGATGTCTTGAAAATGTACTAGAGTATCCCCCCCCCCCTCAAACACGCACACTTTCGAGAGTTCCGCCCGTAGAGTAAACCCTGAAGATGACCCCCTCCCTTAAAAGAGAGTGTCGCCGGGTATAGTACCCAGCTACCCAGCAGGTAAGCAAATATTAATAATAATAATAAATCCAGCACTACCTGGAATAGACTTGAACTTCTTATACAAAACCATACAAATATGATTAACCTACTCCATGAAAGAGTTTCAGTGACTTCAATAAGTTTGTCATCATATTTGAAGGAAAGTGAGACTTACTCCTATATAGGATTTTTTACAACAGAAAACCATTATGTATGAGAGGATTAAAGAAAATCGTTATATTGTACCGGAGTATAATCGGTGTTCCTCCCATCCACCCACCCCACTCCCGCGCTGACCACACACTACCACTATGCGTTTTCTCACTCGATATCGGCCTACTAGATCTTTATCCGTAAACGTGTATCTAACATAAAGGCCAGAAAAGTCCAATAATTACCCACAATAAGACTAATACCGTAAAAACAAACATTACAATTTGTCAAATTAACAATACAAGTCTGAGTCTCATTGGAACAGGCCCGACATTCATAGTTTTATTGTTATGTTAATGATTTGTATATAGATTTTTCAAACTTTTACTTTATATCTGAAACACTGTTATTTATTTTTTATTTATTTATTGGGGTTTACCGACACGTTAGACAGCCAGAGTCAGCTCGTGACAGAGAGTTTTACTGGTGGAAGAAACCGGAGTCCACGGATAGAACCACCGGTCAGCGGTGAGTAACTGCCAGACTCTCTAACTTACTAACCCGGCAGAAGCAGCGTTAGCAGTGATTGAAGGCATGTGTACCATCGACGTGCTATACGCAAAAAGAGAAATGGCGAGGCATTCAGGAGATTACTGTATAAAGACGGTGTCCAAAAGCTCCGGAAAGAAATAGCAATCCCGTTGCCCTTGAAGGTTAGAATTTTTCGAAAATAATCAACTTTAGAACTGTTGCACACATGTGTATATGATGTTGGTACCGGACATACGCAACAGGTTTTGGATTTGATAATCATGACTGAATGTCACGTCCAAGTATTTGCAGATTACTTCATTTTTCATACTGACAAAAATTGTAACAAAAATGGGCGACTGTTGTAACAAAAGTCGTGAGCGAGTTGTTTTTGTTACAAAAATGGTCGACTGATGTAACCAAAGTGGTGAGCTCATTTTGTAACAAAAGTGGTTGATTTTGTAACAAAAGTGATCAGTTTTCCTTTTATTTATTTATTTATTATTTATTTATTTATTTATTTATTTATTTATTTTTGTTTAAGGTCACATATTTTTGCACAATAGCTAAGCACGGCCACAACATGAGTATCAACTCAAGACCAGGGGTGTGCGTTAATAAGCCATGTTGCTCATTTTAGAGAGGATTTGCACCTCCCAAGCATTGCTGACTGGATCCTATTTTACCAGTAAAACAGAGCCTGTTTATAGCAGTGAACAGGCACTGCTTCACTTCCGGGGGTTCCCGCGGGGAAGTTTTCCTTTTTGAGGAGTGAAATTTTTCTTGCTAATTGTTTTGCCTAATGCTCATTTGTCTTGCCAAATTCGAAAAAATACGCGCTATTGGCAAGTATGGCAAACGCCAGCGCGACCACTAATCGAAGAGTAATGCGAGAGCCGGGTGGTTAAACTCACCCTCGGAGAATGATATTTGACCGTATCACTCGGCGAAAAAACTTAGGCGAAAGAAGTTTAAAGCATATGTTTGCATGAAATAATCACCTTGAACAGCGTCTTCCTTTGTAGATTTTCATGGACACTGCACTTTTAAGTGACATATTTTTCTCGAATTCTTACCAATCTACCTGTGGCTTTGATTTTTCATCAAATGTTTCTGACTTTTCCGGAACAGTAGTGACCCCCAAAAACAGGTGATCCAAAATGATTTGACAGATTGAGGGATTAGCCGCAAACAAACTGTTTCATCAGAAAAAATTGAATTTCAATTAACCTTATGACAATGTCATATTGTAAGATTGTATGAATTTACAGGCAAGTACAAATTAGACGAACAGACGTTCTATTCCGTCTGTTGTTTGCACTCCTCGATCAGTTTATCAATTTCGAATTGTAAATAATCCGGAATGTTGCATAAACATTCGTTTTGGAGACAAAGAGAGTAAATTAAAATAGACAAATCCCAATTTAAGGGGCAGTGTTTATCTTCACAACTGAAGATAGACATCGATATTCCTTGACAGTTATGTTTACCCGATTCTGCAACTAACCTGGAAAAAGCATTTTAAGCTCTATCGATAAATTGGTTATGTCACCTGGTTCCTAGAACTCTTCTGTGCTGTGGGGACAAATACAATATTATTTTCGGCTTTTATTCCGAGTTCCATGTTTCAGTGCTTGCCTTGGTTTACATTATGATGCTATTGAATCGCGATCATACAAATGAAAGGGCCCACTAGGGCGTAATTACGTCTCAAACTCGGGGCCAATAATATAAAACTTTTACAATTTTTTTTCTAGAATTGTGTTTTCTAGTTATGACTTTAAATGGGTTAAAAAGAACCATTACCATTTTCAAAGATATGGCAATTTGCCAGTTGGCAAATTGTACAATCTTTGAAAATTCTAATGATTCATTTTAGTCAGCTATACTATTAGGTATAAAATACAATTCTAGAAAACACAATTGTAAAAGTTTTATAGTATTGGCTCCTGATAACACTGCCAAAGGTTTCTACGATCATGTCGCTTTGTGTAATTTGCAATATACAAGCCGTTGTTGATTGTCATGTTCATTGTTACGCAGAACGCTTCCAGCGGCAGGACACACCGGGACACCCCTCTACCAAACCACCCGCCTGGCGTGTATTGGCAGAACAAGATCCCGCGCTGTTTCCCCTTGGATAAATGTGAAATTATGCTATCAAATGGAGTTGTAGCACTGTTTACAGTCATCAAATACCAACCGACAGTAGTTAGTACAAGAACGACAACCTACTTTCTGACAGACGCTTTCGTGCGAGATTTATTTATTTATTTTATTAAGGTTTAACGACACTGTAACGGCCAAGGTCATATCGTGCCGGTGATAGTTTTATGGGTGGAGGAAGCCGGAGTACCCGGAGAGAACCACCGAGCAACGGTTAGCAGCCGCCAGCTCCCCAACATCGTAACTCCGCACTGCAGCACAGCCAGGGTTAGATTGGATGAAGACATGCGCACCATCGACGTACAGTACGAGTTAGTACACGGCCTCATCGTGCCCCCATCTGGACAATCGGGGTTAAGTGCCTTGCTCAAGGACACAAGACTGTAGTTCTAATCGATCGCTCAGACGGTCACCCATTCAAGGACGAATCGGGCTCGACGTTGCTTAACTTCGGTGATCTGACGAGAACCTTTTACCGTCATGCGAGATTGGTCCTGACCGAAATTAATGTGTTTGAATGGTACATAAAGGTCACTGTCAGTTTTTTGTATTTATACTACTTAAGTGTCATTTAACATTGCACTTACCACGACAAGCAGGCGACTTACAGAAAGAAGAAAAAAGGCAATTTTTAAAGAACTGAACATTTTTATTCTTTTTCCCTCAAAAACATAATATGCAACATCTCATTGGAATGAATAATGACAAATAAATGGAGATGTTTGTGCGTGACTACCCGTTACGATAGATAGATGTTAATATACTGAAATATTTAACCCTAAACTCAACGTAACGACCAAAACCGGCCAACGCTATTCTATAAAAAAGCAATTCAATTTTTATTTTTTTCATTTGTGTCTCAAAAAACATAGCTTAGGAACTCTCATTGGAACGAGCTCACCGAGCGCGTTCCAATGAAGGTCATAAGCTATGTTTTGATGCAGAAAATAGGCTTTCAAGTGTCGTCTGCATTTCGTCTTAGGTAAATGGTTAAAGTACAATACTTCCATCCTGTTTCCTGATCGTTCTGTCTTAAAACAGTTAAATTACTCCCCCCAATGTTTAGAGGATATTACATGGTTAGATTTATTTCGACTCGGGTATCAACAACAGGCATCTTTATATCAACCCGAGACCGAAGACCGAAAGCTGTTGTGAAGTTACCGAGGGCTGATCTCTCGGCCGATATCTAAGGCGTACTGCATGTCGATGATGCACTTGTCTCCTTTTGTGGTGTTAGTATGTTGGAGAGTCTGCTAGTTGATCGCAACTGCTCGGTGGTTCTGTCCGGGTATTCCGGCTTCCTCCACCCGTAAAACTGTCTGGCTCGAGGTGACCCTGGGTGTCCAAAGTGTCGTTAAACCCCAAAGTAAATAAATAATAAATAAATCTCGATCGGTATTAAACGAACCAAGTAATAACCTTTTTATTTATTAAAACAAGTCATCACAAAATGATCCCACATCTGTTGCAGGCTTCTGATTGTTATTGCTTCTTATTCTTTTCATAAAATCCGAAGTTTCCTCCTTCCTAGCGGAGAAACCGCGACGTTCGGATAGTTCAACTTTCTCTTTTCTCAATTCGACGCATCAGCTTACGGCTCTGAATCTTAGGTTGCATGGCATTTTGTATACAACTCTCATCTTTTTCTCATCATCCACCTAATCCTGCCTTATTTCCGTCATTATTTCCTCACCATGCAAAAACTACTCCCCTTTGTCTGGGAACGCCAATTCTACTGATCGGTTGTATTCGACGAATAAGGGTGAACGAATTCGCTGTAAACAAAGTGGCTGTGCATACTAACACATCGTGGGGGACAGCTCTTGTTTGGTTCATATCGCCCGAGACCATCGTCATATCAGCCAAGTTTAAAATCATATCAACCGAGCTCGATAATGGAAGAATATGGGAAAGAAAATCACATGTGCTAAATAATATCAGTTAAGACCAACAGTAAAATAAATATATTCGATTCGACTACACAACAGCCACACTACAGAATCCGTGGACAAGACAGTTTCTTCCGGGGGGGGGGGGGGGGGGGGGGACAATATGTCCCCGCACGCAAAAATATTAGATTTCAAGCACTAATTATAAGAATAATCATCAAAAATTTTAATGGGGCACCGGTGTTAATCCGGTGCTTCATTGATTCAAATTTTGCTGATGACGATTTTTATTACCTAGAAAAAGCATGCGTGGACATCATTGCCCATGTTACGACCAGTCAGTCCATGGCGACTGTACTGTATAATAATGCAACTAGGAACCTTAATATTACGTCATTTGCTCTTTTTTAAATTACTCATCTGTTCTCTCCTGAAAACATCGAAGCTTGCTACACACCTAATTAATATTTACATGATTCACGCAGGTTAACAATCAACAAAAAAGCAAAACTGCTACCTATCTACTAGAGCTCAGAAGTTTATGGGTTAGTGCCTTGGGGTTCTATTTTTGGCCCTTATTATTTGTGTTGCATGGCTGAGCGAGCCACCTCACTTGCTATACTCGCAGTGCAGTGACTGTGGGACCTCCAATCGTTATAATATGGACCCAAGCTTTGACTATAAGGTTGAAACGTCAGGCAGCTTCTAGCCGCTGCATGATGGTCCTTTTGGGGTGCACCGTCATACTTCAGCCTCCACGCTGTCCTTCTGGATACCAAATGTAATACGTCAAGCGTTAATCACAAACTGCCAAACCCCATAAGTAACTCTGCCGGGAGCCCATAAAAACTATTCGCCATTCAATCCGATATTGCCCGTCTTGATTATGAACGCAATATGACCCAAAGTAAACGGATTCGTTTTAATGAGTTTGTATCAAAGTGCTTGCGTTTCAGATAGAAATACACATGGGTATACAGTTATTTTATTGTATGGATCGTCAGTTTGTTCTTATCCAGTGGTCAGAGAAGAGTAACACTTGGGAATCAAGGCAGCATATAAAAACTGTTTGTTTCTTCGCAAGTTTTAAACTACTTGCACGTTGGTGTTCCAGCAAAATAACCCGGACGTGTTTTTAATTCCGCTTATCGTGCTTTTTGAATTGTGTAAAACTATGTGAAAATGGTGACTTCATCTAGGTCAGTACTGCTTTTAACGTTTCTACATTCTGGATTGTCAAGTCAATATGGACTCGAGGAATATCGGGCTGTACTCAACAGCAGCTGGACTGATAAAATTTCGGACAAAAGATATTTGAGTAAAGTGAAGACATTGTCCAAACTGCAGTGCACACTCCACTGCGTACAGCTACAACACTGTTGGTCGTTTTTCTATAACAAGAAAACAAAAACCTGCCAGATGCACCAAGGATGGTTCAATATGATGTCCAATCTCTCTGAAGAAAGCAGCGGATCGATATATAATACTGTCAACGGATCGAGATATTATACTGTCCACGGAAGTTTGTTTGTTTTTTATGAGTTGTGCTTCTTTCTGCTTGGTCTTGTATTTCCTTTTTCCAAAATCGGATGCTCTTCAATCTTGATTCACGCTATTATGATCCATACATTCTAATTAGCAAGGGCCCTCAGAAAAGCATTTAATCATTTATCTAAAAGGAATACAAAACAGCACCTTCATTTGTTGAATAACCAAAAATGTTACATATTGACCTATTTCTACTCATTTAGTAAGGGCGAACATTTCGAGTTATCTCCCGTCATTTTTCATGCACGAACGCCCACCCTGTCTTATTTTACATGTAATTGTCACAAGGTCATAAATAGAGAGAAAAAAAACACTTTTCAATGTTAAATGGAACCATTAAAACAATAACATATCCAAAATATGTTTACAGAACAAACAAAATTCATTTTTGCTTTCATCAAATCTGTGTCCGTCGAAATTTTCTCATAAGGATTTGGTACATGTTTAGGACTTTGAAGTTACCCCCTCAGCCTTTTCTAACAAATTAATAAGGTGATGTACTGGGATAAAAAGTGAAATTTTTAACCAAAAATGTAACCATTAAAATCTATTTTTAACAAAACATATTTTATACCATTTAAAAAGTATGTTATAAAGTATTTGATTACTTGTAAAAAGAATGAAATTTGTAACAAATGAAAGTTTTTCATTTTCTCCTAAACCGCCATAGTAATTTGGATTGTCATCTTCACCACAGGTTACACGCATGCGTATTCAGGGGAGTAAAACAGTTCAATATGTTTGTTTTTGCCAACAACATAGCTTATGACACCCAGAGGAACGAGTTCAAAGTTGTTTTTCCAATAAGGGGTCATAAGCGCTGTTTATGAGCAACAAACTAAAATGTAGTAACGTTTGAATGGGGAGTTTTTAAAACTCTTTACCCAACGAAACGTTCAAAACCGGCCAGTGCTCTGCACAAAAATTACCGTTTAACTTCATTTTGTTTGTTCCCGAAACATAGGTAATGGCGCCTTATTGGAACGAGCACACCGAGCTCGTTCCAGTGAGGAGTCATAAACTATGTTTTTGACGAAACCAGTGAAACAATCATACTTACGTACGTAGTTGGAATATTAATCAGGATTATAATTAAAAGCTTAAGACTTCTGGGAAATTTATTTATAAATAAATAAAATACACACGTGGACGTCGTTACGCAACTTCCCATTTAATTAACATGTACCTTATTTCAGACTAGTCATGCTAGGCTCCCCAACTGCCCGAATCGAATACCACACCACACACCACACACCACAGACGGAAAAGGAAGGGGGTGGGGTGGTAGCTGACTGCGTACCAAGTACCAAGTCTCGCAAGAAAGTGCACGATTACGAGCAAGAGCAACTTGATATCTAAGAATCCAACTCGGTCGAATATTCCCCGATTGTAAAATATCTACATGGATTTCATACTCCCCCATATGTCCCATTCGCTATGACCCTGAAGTTACTATGGATAAAATGTCAAACCGTTCGTTCATCGGGAAAGTAAGCCAAGAATGCAACGGAAAGTAAACTTGTGCCACATTACTACAAAGTTGGACGACTGAGCTGGAATTTCATTTTTGACAGGGTACGGACGTAACAAGTGTAGAATAGAACTGGACTGAGGAGTTTGAAAGATGCCGCTCTCAAAACAAAAAAAGACAGGCACGAACATGATTTTACTTTCAGTTTTATTTACCTAACGTTTACCCAATATTACAGACGTTAATGACCAAAAAACAAATTAACAGATTTACAACAATACTAGAAAACGTTAGATGCGGCTTCCATGTTGGACACTGTCGATTTTCGTTGATGGAAAGTTAAACGAAATAGTCACTAGTGTCGAACTCACGAGACCAAATTGAAATGTGAATACTGATCCGTTTTCTGGCTCAGAAACACAGCCTATGATCCCTCTTTGGGACGAACTCGGCGAGCTCGTTGCAATGAGGAGTCATAAGCTACGTTTTGGGGGCAAAAACTGAAAGAATGAAAAAACGTGGAAGGAGATATTTGTAAATAGCTGTAGCTGTCACGTTGCATAACGGTAACACACTTTTTAAATCAAGCAAACGCACTTATTTCTCGATGTTGGCATTCTTAGTTGTATCAGGCATGACTTTTTAAATAAACTTGAAAGTTTATGCTGTTCACGAGGTCAAATTGCCAATAATATGTGGCCATTATGTATGGTTTCCCCACGAAACAATCCCAGAAGACACTGAGGCAGATATGGAGTCGTTGGGTTGTGAAATTTTGCCTGGGTTTCGGTTTCAGTTGTGATAAAGTGAGTCAAATCACGGTTTTGTTGTCGGTTTCTATTTCTTATTTTCCCCAACGGGAAAACTCAGGGAATTGAAACTATGACATACGCCACGTTTTGAAACCAAAAGGCTTTCCATGGTGTCCATATGGACCATTGACGCGATGTTATATGCGCATGGAGGTATACAGAACAGGCCACATTCCCTAATAGCGGAGATCCACCCCCTCCTCCCACCCATCTCGCGCTTCTGTTTGTGTTCGACTGCTTTTAGAATGCACGCACCGCAAATGGCGACGGTAACTGCCAACGTCGCAGTGTTTCCTCCCCATGCATATGACGTCGCGCTTGTATTTGTGATTCAAAAACTTCTCGGTCGTAATTTTTAGTCAAATGCTGATGATCACGCGAGTTCTGAACATCTGAATGGGACATCCATCCTAGCCATATTCAACAGCAATTCTCACCGCCTCGTTGGCTTTTAACGGGGAAAGCCGACAGTGTAAACTGTCAACGAAGTAAACATTGAGCAGTTTAGTGCAAATTACATGCAGAATAGAATCAAATATCGAAGCCGAAGTAAGGTGTAAATTGGTGTTCCGACTCAGGCAACTCATTTTCCAACTCACCCAGCACTTGGTTTTTGTGGTGAATTGGACAATGTCTGCGGGAATTTGTATGTTAAGTGGGTGGAAATTTCTAACTCACAACAAAAACTTATGTTCTCACAACCAACATTCTGCAGAAAGGAATATTAAAAATAAAAAAATATATATAAAATATACCCAATGTAGCTTGGAGTAGCTTGGGGTTATTGGTGGGGCGGGGGGGGGGGGGGGGCTCATATTCTGAGTGATCGAATTGGCGAATCTGTGTTAACTCAATGGTGTGAATGATTGTGTGAATGAGAGAGTGTGGTATGAAAGATTGAGTGAATGAGAGAATGGTAGTGGTATGAAAGTAAATGTATGAGTTACACTGGTCATGTGCGTATATTATTATGTTTTATACATGTACTGGTGACTTATAGGTTCAAGGCAGGGTGCTATTTTATACATTCATTGCTACTTCGTTACAAGTTGATAGCACAAGTCACACAAATAAAGATATACTTAATTACTTACATACCAAATGTTCACCACGAGTGGTGAAGTGGTGTTAACCGCGAGCCTTTGGCGCGCGGTTAACACCACTTCACTACGAGTGGAGAACATTTCGCACACCAAGCTAGTTTGGGTATATTTTATTGATACCATGATCGTCAGATTAATAAGAGTTTAAATGTTGAATATATCAATATTCACACGTGCGATTCTGTTCTTGTTTTTTAGTACTTGCGCTGGCAATTTTATCGCCAAAACGAATTAGAAAACGAAAGGCGCAAATTACGGGGCCTTTTTCATTTTAATAACATTATAATATACTATTTCGAGTTATGCATGCTTTATTAACATGAGGCAACGTATGTTTGTTAATTTTTGGTATCTTATGAGGTCAACTTGGATGTGGTTCCACTGTATGTGTAAATTTAACTAAAGAAATCCCATTGCTAGTGTGTTCACCGCGGTTGGTGTGTAAAGCTCAAATTGATGCCATTGGCTTTTAAAATATAATAGAATAGGTAATCATATACTACTCACATCATTGTGCAATTTGCTTGTGATATATTTGCGATAGTTTTGGTGGATATGATTGAGGAATGAACGTTCCCCAGTGTTTACATTAGCTCTCCTGACAGGCAGACTTTTCGTGACAGTCATGGAAAGCATGTACCCCTTAATTTTCATGATGGTTTCGTGTACTGTCTACATGTACATGGCATGTGTAGGGTATTCAATCTTCATTTCAAGACAAACTCCTTTGATTTAATGATTGAAAATGGCAAATGCAAATGTAAAAAGACATTTGTCTGAAGCAGAAATGTGGCGGGCTGTAGGGATGGTGGAGCAAGGGGCTACCCATCGTCAGGTTGGTGAAGCTCCTGGTGTGCACCATACGGTGATCACCATAGCATATGCAAGATTTCAGCAGTATGGCACACCAGTAAGACGGCATGGTGGTGGCAGAGACAGGGCAACATCTGCAGCTGAAGACCGGTTTTTGATCATTCAGGCCCGAAGGAACCGCTTTGCCACAGCAACCCAGCTTCGCAGTGACCTTCAGAATGCACCCGGGGTAAATGTTTCGACGCAGACTATCCGGGCAAGGTTGCACGAAGGTGGTCTCCGATCGAGAAGACCATGTATTCGCATTCCGCTGTCCCAGAACCACCGCCAGGTACGAAATGAATGAGCCATGGACCACGTTGGATGGACCAGAGAAGATTGGCGACCTGTCCGTTTTACAGATGAGTCAAGGTACTACCTAGACCACACAGATAGGCGTTCTGGGGTATGGAGAAGACCAGGAGAGCGATTCCATGAAGCCAACATTGCTGAGCATGACCTCTATGGTGGAGGGTCAATCATGGTCTGGGGCGGCATCAGCTGGGATGGACGTACAGTGCTCACAGAGCTCTGTGTCCTTGGACGTGGTACATTGACTGCACAACGGTATATTGATGAGATCCTGTATGTCCACGTCAGATCGTATGCAGGTGCAGTGGGTGATAAATTCATTCTGATGGACGATAATGCCCGTCCTCATGTTGCCCATGCTGTCCGGGAGTACCGACAGATGGAGGGGATTGAGCGTGTGGACTGGCCAGCAAGATCCCCTGACCTCAATCCCAATCGATCATGTCTGGAATGAGTTGCAGCTTGTAATTCCAGTCCATCCAGTCCACGCAAGAAGTGTCCAGGAGCTTGGTGCCATGCTGGTCCAAGAATGGAACAACATCCCACAAAGGACCATCTGGAACCTGACTGGGAGTATGAGAAGGCGTTACCAAGCTGTAATTAACAATAATGGGTCTCATATTCGATATTGAACCCATATCAGTTCGCCCCGTCAACTTTTTGGCAAATTTGAAACAGTAGCTCTTTTACCAATAATATCCATTTCCCATGGTTATCGTATTCAAAAGCTGAAAAATAATGTAAAACACAAACAGAATCTTAATTTCTGTGCTTAAATCATTAAAGATATAAATAAATAAATATATATCCACTTTTCATAGCAATATTTCAACTAAACTATAAAACAGGTCGTTGGACATACTTGGTGCTTAGCAAACTTTGAGTATAGTATAAACATATTTTCCGCATATGCCCACTTTTGCTTTGGACAGCCGCACGTTAATTTCCAACTCAGAGTTTCGAACTGGTCGTTGAAAGTCAATAGGATTTGTCAGTGTCACTGGGCTCGTCTCAAACAGACGGCGGGCACACCGTTAGTTTGGGATTTGACACATACATTTTTCAACTCGCCGCAGAATGCAATTCTTCAAATGCTCTGTTTTGAATTGGAAGATTCCCACGCTAAATTGCGACTTCGCCTAAAATCGAGTTTTTTTTACGTCCGTCCGCGTGTTCCAGAATTTCCGAGAGTGCCCGTTTTTTTCCAGTTCAGCATCCTGCACTTTTTCTTGTTCTGAGTGTTTTGTGAATGGTAAAATTGTACCCCCCTCCCCACCACACACAAAAAAAACCCAAAACAAAGCAAACTACCAAATACCGGTTAATTAACATGACTTCACTGGGAAGAAATAGGAAGTTAGATCATTATTATTCACAGCTCGTCTCCCGTCGCTCTGTGAATAATAACACGACCGAGTCATTCTATTGCTATTATAATAATCGTTCGGAGATTATTATTTACAAACAGACGGCCGTGTTGAAGAGACAAAAGATAACTGAAAAGATATTTTTAAAATTTTATATTGGAAGGAGTTGTAAGCGAGATTAATTTTTCGCACGTCTTCCGTTGCCACGTGTTACAGTAATCAATGGAATCATGCCATTGTGACGAGGATTGGCGATTAGACGACTTCGTAATAATGGGACAATACCAGTGCAAATATATATTTAGTCGTCGTGTGTTTACTATTAGCGAACGCGTCAATTCCGGTCTAAATATATATTTAGCCGTTTCTAATTTCGATTTTTTTTTAATTATCATTACAACCAGACGATCACGATGGGAACTTTTTGAAATTGTGCACTTTTCTTGGGGTGAAAATGAATTGGGGGAAAAAATTAACATATTCGATATGAAAAAAAAATAAAAAATATCTTTTTATTAAATTAAACAATTAAAAAAAATAAGTATTTTCAATTAATTTAAGATAAAATTTTAACTGGAAAAAAAAGATTCATGAAAAACACGAGGAACAGGTGCGGCAGAAGTTTTGACGAGATATGTTCCATAGAGCGTTTGCTAGTCTCGTGTAAAAAAATATTCCTATAGACTTGAGGAAAAAATGTTCCGGTTGCAGAATAAATGGAAAGTACAAGTACCTATACTCTCGTTTACACATCTGTCAGATAATGGAACACGAAGACGCTATCGCCATGTGTTTTATGCCGGCATAACATATGGCCAATGAGGATGACATGAAAGATAGTTGAACAGAAATAATTAAGTGTCGAGGGCAACAACAACCTTCGATTTCCGAATGTTCGTACCTCTTACGATCTGGCGGAAGGTATCATGACCGCGGATCGAGAATATCCTGTTCAAATTTAAAAAAAATGAAAAAATATACAAAAACACTATTAAAGGTAGAAACAATACTATTAAAGGTAAAAATGCTCTTTCTGTCCCTCTCTCTGTTTCTGTCTATGTCTGTCTCTGCCTCTTTCTGTCTGTCTCTCATATATATATATTTTGTTAAGTTTTTCCCCGAAATAAAAATATTTTGTTATGTTTTTCACCGTCATTCAAACGTTTTTACTTTTTCTATATATATATTTCCACTCGCTAGAGCAGATATATATATAAATATATATTTCATCAAATATTTTTAAACATTTTTTATAATTTTGTCAAATTGCCATAATGCTCGGATGATTACTCCCTTTTAAGCGGCTTTCACTTTTGACTAATTCATATTCCGTCAAGTTAAGTGCCGTACCAATGTATACCGCGTCATGGGAACGTAAAAATGTATGCGTCACGCTGATCCTTAATGTTAGATGAGAATTTAAAAAATGTTCTAGATGGGCGTACGCCGTATAGGTCGATTTATTACCTGACAAGTGGCAGCCTAGCTTCATATCACGAACCCGGTTGTTAAATCGCCGTTTCATATCTTCCTTGGGTGGCAACAAGTAAAGATATATTCCGAGTTATTACGCGTAAAATTTCTTCTCAGCTTTAGAACTACGGGCCATCTATCTTTTACCTCAACCTCGCCCTTGTAGCTGAGGCAGAGGCAAGTTTACACATCCAACCACTCCTTGACCCGAACCATCCAAACGCGTTGTTCTCCATATTTAATTGTATTGCGTGCAAAATCACTGTATCATATCTCTCTTGGGTGGTAAAAAATAAAGACATGTTCCCCGTTTCACGTTGTTCCCCGTATCCGAGTGTCTTACGCGCAAGATAACTGTATCATATCTTCCTTGGGGATCAACAAGTAAAGATATGTTCCGCGTTTCACGTTGTCCTCTGTATTAAAGTGTAAATTATGCAAATATTACCGTATCATATCTTCCTTGGGTGGCAACAAGTAAAGATATATTCTGCGTTATTACGCAACAAGCAAAGATGAATTACTTACCATTGCTGAAACCTTGCCCTGGTAACAAAGGCAGAGGCAAGTTCGCATACAGTATTTGCACATCAAACCACTCCTTGATCCGAGTCATTCAAATGCGCGCCTCCACTCCCCACCCCCCACCCCCCCCCCCCCACCCCCACAAAAAACATACCATTCACGTCAAGAAGACATCATGGCCGCTAATGAAAAATATAATCTTTCATACCTTCCTTGCGTGGTAACAAGCCCCTCCCCATCCCATCCCTCAAGTGTGTATAAATGTCTTTACCCCTCTCACTTTTGCAGTATATATACTCCCACCATTGATCCTGTATATGACCCCTGTTATAATGTCAACACTGAGGATTGTAGGCTAGGGTGTCTACAAGCCCTGCACCTCCCCCTCCCCACAACGCATGAAATAAGTACCCACTTACGCACAATCATCATAATCTCACAACCTATACACGATCTGTTCAACATCAGCGCGTCTTTGTTTGTAATTGCTTTTCGCATGAACATATATCTCCCTCTCCCACCAACAACCTTATAAATGACAATATTTGGAACCATTCTTGACCATTGAGCCCATCAGGTTCTAGTGTTTGGAGGTTGTTAATCCAAAATGACTCACGACTCCTCCTGTAAGCGGTATTTGGTTGGTTAATTTGTTCAAATCCAATAATCTTAAAATTGTTTATACTGTGGTGTTCGATCAGAAAATGATGCGGTATCGGTTCACTCAAAACGTTAAGTTTTATTTTAATCAGGTGTTTTTGTATTCTCTCGTACATTTTTTCCCCGCCTCTCCCACGTACACAGCCGCATTACATTTATCACAGAGAATCCCATACACTACATTTCTGGGCATCAGGTGATTTTCTTGCCGATGTAGTAGCCGTTTCATTCTTGTCCGCGAATTGTTTTGTTTGGAGCATAAGCCCACAGACTGCACAGTTTCTCTCGCACCTCTCTGATCCCGCCCCGTGATTGTTAAACATTTTATTATGATTGATATGGACTATATTTCCCAGGTTTTTCTTGTTGGCCAGTAGACAAGCCGGTAATACGGGAGTGAGAAATGAGATAGTGGGTATATGGAGGCAAGGGATCGTAAATAAAAACTGGTATAAATCGTTCACGAGAGCGCTATATAATAAACGGTGAGTATAAAAAACAATTAATTAGGAATAATGAATTTAGAAATAACAAAAAAAGTGTTAGTAATAAATAGCAATAGATTTAATAGATCTTGCGTCAACTCCGGATAGGGCATGTTAGATCCGATGATGCAATTATTTCCGCGTCCCTTCACCGCCGATGAAGCGAGACAGATCGGAAAAAGGACTGTGATGAATGTCAGTTGGAAAGCTGCGACCGGCGAAGGTAACAAGATAGCTTCTGAAGCTGGCAAGGGAATTGCCGATTAAGTTCACAGGTTGATAACGTCGTGTAAAGGAGCGAAACTAACGGCGAGATCGGAAGAGATTTTATCAACCGTAAACGCGAAGGCTTCCGGTGATGGTGGTGTCGTGAAAATGCAAGAACTTGCCCTGAAATTAAATGGGTCGGAAGTGAAAGTAATTTAAAAAAAAAATAAAAATTCATAGTTCAAAACATAAAGACTAGCTAAATCAGGAAAAATAATTAAATAAAAAGAAATAAGATTTAAACAAAACACGAGATGGATATCAAAGGTTTGTGGTGGAACAAAACGAAGATCAAGAGATCAATCAAATCATTCATTACTTAAGAGGATGTATCGTGGGAAAACCGAATCATAAAAAAACGAATCTCTTTTTAACCTGCAATCAAATTATTCAATGAAGCTCTGAACGAGAAATTACCGAAGGATTTGATAGCGGGGTTTTCGATCATCAGAACGAGATAACAAAAATCCGAGGAGTCATCCACGATGCTCTAGCAAGAGATTTTGACCTCAGAAATATAACAATCGAAATCCAAATGTATTTTTTATGAAATCGCGGATGTTGTGCCCGATCCTGGAGAGTTGAAATCGGAGAATAAACATCTGATGATCTTCGGCGATTTATTGGAAAAACAGAGTCGATGCGAATCTTATTACATTCGAGGACGTCATTGCAACGTGGATTGTTTCTATCTGTCTCAAAATTATTTCAGATTACCGAGACAGACCATATGAGAGATCGCATATTTTTTGTATCTGTTTCGTCAAGATCTCAAGAATATAAATCACCTCTACGACAATCACGTGGCTAAAGACGTGAGCTAAGAAGAATTCGGGGAATATTATAAGCCGGCGTGAGATCGACGACATTATAATTCCGTTGACATCAATCCGACGAGTCGCAAATACCACGGAAAATATAAAAATGGATTAGATGATTTTATTTTCTGATATTATCAAAAAATAAAAAAAATACTAATATTTTTCAAAAATACAATAATAAAAAACTTAAAAAAAGAAACAATTAAAAAATCTGGTGCAGGGAACGTTAGAAAAGATAGCCGAGGGCACAGCCACGAAGAGTTCTTTTTAAATCATAGCGAGCGATAAGAAGGCTCGTTTCACTACGAAATTCTTTCCGCCACTAGAGTTGAAGAAGAAGGAGAGATAAGGGTTGTTTTGGTGAATCAGGAAACCTACTATTCGTTCTACAAAATCGAGTAGACGAATAATCTGTCCAGATATTCTCCTGACAACACAACGACTTGGTACGAGATTCGCATTCCAAAAGGGAATTACGACATAGTCAGTCTCGTCGATTTCATGGAAATGAGAATGAAGATAAGAACTACCAATGCCAATACCTTACGAACGATACTAGCTAGTCAGTGGATATCAAGGCGGACGATACTTTTGAAAGATTGTCAGGATTGAAATGAAATGAGTATCAAAGTCACGTGACATACAAAATTCTCACTGTCCATAGCTTTTTAGTGAATGTGGACATCATCGCCAGAAGTTTTGTCAATGGTAGCGCGTATCCGACGATCTATTCTTTTTTCTGGACATTTTTACATCCTACACGACCCTAGATCAACCACGAACTTAAGTCTATTTACCCGTAATGTTATACACCATATACAGCATCGATATAAATTTTACGATTCAAAATGGCGAGTTATTAGGTCGCCAAGGAGAATATGTAGCGATAGGATTTCATATTAGGGGAATTTAAAATAAATGCAGACACTTTTTTTATTATACATTACAAAAACAGAAGAAATAAAAAGAAATAAATTAAATTAATATATAAAAAAACATAAAAATTGATTAGATACGAAACACAAAAATAACGGAAAGGACAGAAAGAGAAAATCCGTTGAGCATTAGAAAATCGAGGCGATCCGGAGAGAATACAATGGACTGGTGCAGTGATGTCCACGGATGTGTTTACCAGGTACTCAAAATAATGACCAGCAAATGTTAATTAATGAAGCAGCTGGTTGTACCCCGTGCTTCATTAATTAGATTTCTGATGATTATTCCTATAAGTAGTGTTTGGAATCTAATAATATTGTGTCCATGGAAATTTGCCCACCCGTGGAAAGTGATCAATCCACGGCGGCCGTACTGTAAAATTAAGTCATGAAGATCTGATAAACGGTCGAAACGAAATCTCTTGGACCAAAACCTTAATGAACAGGATCTCCAAAGTACATCGTAATATTAGAGGATTTGAGTCCCATTCAGTTGAGTATAATTAAAAAAAATGAAAGGAGGCTTCTTAGGACTGTTGGCAGAATTGATTACCAAAGCATTATTCCCTCTCATCAAAACAGTATTACGGACTTTGGGTGCCGTTGCTCTTTCGGAACTAGATAGTTCGTTCGAGTGCGCACAAACAATGGGAAGAGGTCTGTATTTGAAAAAGTGTAGAATGAATGAATGAATGAATGAATGAATGAATGAATGAATGAATGAATGAATGAATGAATGAATGAATTTTATTTAGCGGTATACAGCAATATAGATATGTACATTTATACAATACAAACAAGAGATCAACTATGCATGTAAATCACAGGGAGACGACATAGCCAGATTGGCTGTCTACCTGTCGTCTCCCAGGGATTATACTGTGCAGCATTGGAATCGGACTATCAGACAACAGTTCATTTGTACTTGGATGCTGGTGGCTTGGTGCAGCTAGCTTGTCTACCTGCCAAGAGACGAGAATATGTCCAGACATATACAGCACCAGCGGAGATGGGTCACTGGATAACCACGACACAATTCCTGTCATACTTCTTCCCCACTGACAGCCACAAATCACGACGTCATTCCGTGCGAAGCTCCCACAGAGAGCTCCCCACTGAATGATGCAAAATGTTGGGAGTCCTCAGCTAAATAAGACCCTACCCGCGGTGTTTACCACTAGATTTATCGGTATAGTTGACTACAGGGTTGGAGCTGTATCTGAAGGATACCGACAAAAACAACTACAAGATTTCACTGTAGTCATTCAGTAACCCAGTCCGCCGGTACTGTTCTTGGAAAGCGCTAAGTTAGTATAATCTTGAAAATTCATAGCCACATAATTATCTAAAAATATTCTGCCTGTTCTAAATAGAGCATTCGTTACAGTATGGATTATTACAGTCGATGTTATCGGAGTATTGGGACAGTAATTTTACGGTTAATTGTTTTTTGAAAATGTTTCTATTGCTGCTGTTACGTAAATCGAGCTCTAAGTCATTCCATAGTTTAGGGTATATATGTGTTGGAAAGTTCTCAAGAGCCCTTGTTCTTGTTCTGCCAATTTGGAGAAGATCTATCCTTCTACTAGCTCTGCCCGTAGTATTGACTACAGGGTGGAAGTAGTGTCTGAAGGATACCGGCAAGTTATCATGATAACTGTAGTGCATTCAATACCTATAGAGGTGGCTTGCATCTGAAGAGAAGAAAGAATATAAGCGACGGTCGAGGTCGGCTATTAGTTCAAAATGCACCTTTGAAAAACATACCCATTCTCACGATGTTATAAATAGAAAAAAGACTAAAAAAATTAAAAGTAAAATTAAATTAAAAACAAAAGGAAATTAAGTAACTAATTAACAGTATGTATCCGAAAAAAACGTGGGATCCTGAAATATCGAAGTCAGATGTTGTGACAGGGGTCAATAAGATTTATGCCGATTTGATGGGCGAACGAGACTGACGTGCATGGCTTCCAAAAAAAAAAAATAAAAAAAATGATCGGGCCATAAAACTCAACGTGGTGGACGTAGCTCTCATAACCACGTTGGAAGTTGGAAAAGTGAGCCTCTTATCCGCAGTTGCAATGGTTTCAGAAGCGATCTCCATAGAAAGTATAGCCGCGGCAGCTGGAGTTTTCAGTACGACAGGAAAACTCTTCAGTAACAAAATAGCATCTAAAGACCACAAACCTGAAAAGATTAAAGTGTTAGCCAATCTTCATTCCATATACGACATGATATCCAAACACAGTCTTATAGTGAGCCCAGTTATGGCGAATTTTAACCCTACTTTGGATGAGATACAGAATAATGATCATTTCAATTTTGTTTCTATGTATAACGAAAAAACGAACGTCACGGACGACTACAGCCCTGACGTGTCCCCATTCTCTATTCATAATCATTCATGTAATTATTATTCAACCTCAAACTTTAAAAGAGATTTCTACGACAAAAAGATAAAAACTAGTTTACTAAACCTAAACTGTCGAAGTCTGAATGCGAACTTTGACTCGCTCACCAACTTCTTGTGTGACATTCAGAACGACGAAAATTTATTTGAAGTGAATGGCTTGACAGAAATATTTAATATCCATGAAAATTTGAATTATAAAATCGAAGGATATCACCCGATTGTTTACAGGGTCCGACCTAGCGACGATGATGGCAGAGGAGGTGTTGGCATCTTCGTTTCAGAAAAACTCTCGTTTAAGGTTAGACCTGACCTAGAGATTTTTATTCCACACGTCATCGAAACAATCTTCATTGAGGTAAATCCGGGATGTCAAAACTCTTACGTCGTCGGGTGCATATATCGACCGAATTCACCTCCTCTGGCGAACATTGACACATTTCATTCCTCAGTAACAGATATTGTAACAAAAATTTGCTCTGAGCATAGTAAAGCTTTTCTACTGGGAGACTTCAATGTGGATCTACTTAGTTTCAACAGACACCAAAAAACTAATACATTCGTAGATAATATGTTCAGTCATGGATTCATGCCGGTCATAACAAAGCCAACGAGAGTAACAGAACACTCAGCGACCTTGATTGATCATATTTATTCCAACAATGTCACCGATAAATATCATGCTGGTATTATTATTACAGATATCTCAGACCATTTTGCGACATTTTATGTACAAGAAGGCACCCACGTTACCAGTAGTACATCATCCATTTATAGAAGGTCTTTCAAAAGAGAAAATGTGGAATTATTTAAAAACATTCTCCAAAACAGCTCCTTTGACTCGGTATACAACGGTACATGTGTTGAAACTGCATACGAATCTTTTATAAATATATACCTCAATGCATTTGAAAACGCATTCCCCCTAAAACAATTAAGGGTACATAAGAAACATGTGAAACGTAAGCCCTGGATGACGACCGGCCTTCTGCAATCATCGATCAATAAAAATAAACTTTTTCACCTAAAAATGAAAAAAACAACAGAATTTAACATAAACAAATATAAAAAAATTTGTATAATTTTTAATCAAGTAAAAAGACAAAGCAAAGCCTTATAACATAATGATATAATAGAAACAAATAAACACGACATGAAAAAAACATGGAACATATTACGCACTATAATATCCAAATCTAAATCAACTGCCAGCTTCCCATCGAGAATATCTGTTAATAATGAAGAAATAACTGACCCCAGTGAAATCGCCTCAAATTTTAATGACTACTTTGTGGGGATTGGTCAGACAATAAACGAGAATGTTCCATATACAACTAAGAATTTCCGAGAATACTTAAATGGCAATTTTAGCGATACCTTCTTTATTGTCCCAACAAATGAACAAGAAATTATATTGACAGTAAATCAATTAAAAGGAAAAATGAGCTCAGACTACAATAACTTATCAACAAGAGTTATGAAAGAGGCAATATTGCAAGTGGCAAAACCCCTGACACACATTTTTAACCTCTCCTTTACAGAAGGAAAATTTCCCGACAAACTCAAAATAGCTAAAGTGATACCGATACATAAAGGTGGCAACCCTCAGATGCTAGGAAATTATAGACCCATAAGCTTACTTCCAGTTTTCTCAAAAGTACTAGAAAAAATAATGTATCGTAGAGTCATCAGTTTTTTAAACAATTTCGAAATACTATATAAGCACCAATATGGCTTCCGCAAAAGTCATTCCACAATTCATCCCATCTTACATCTTCTTCAGTATGTCGCGGATAGCAATGATAAACCCACAAAGGACTCAACCTTAGCAGTATTCATAGATCTGTCGAAAGCCTTTGATACGATAAGTCATGACATATTGCTTAGCAAACTAGAATTCTACGGAATAAGAGGCAAGGCGAACGATTGGTTCAAAAGCTACTTATCAAATAGGTTACAATTTGTCGATGTTAACTCGCACCAGTCCTCAACGCAAACAGTTAACTGTGGTGTCCCACAGGGCTCCGTTCTCGGACCCCTCTTGTTCTTGATCTATGTCAATGATATGAGCAACTCAACAAGGCTAAATCTACTTTCATTTGCTGATGATACAACCCCTTTTACACCTGGGCATGATCTGGAGAGATTGGAAACTGAATTAAACGCAGAACTTACAAATATTTTTATCTGGTGTTGCTGTAATAAACTTCAAGTAAACGCTAATAAGTGCAAATATATTATGCTGCACCCACCAAATAACCCAAACAAAGCAAATATGCTACGTATCTTTCTGAATAACACTAAGCTTTCACCGGTCGATAACTCCCAGTCTGAAAAGGTGGCTAAATTCCTGGGAGTTTATCTTGATGAAAATCTCAGTTTTAAACACCAGGTATCTACTATTTGTTCTAAAATATCGAAAATAATATATTGTTTGAACAAAGTAAAAAACATACTACCACATAAAGCAATGAAGTCGTTATATTATGCACTTATACATAGTCAGGTATTATACGCAATCCAAGTATGGGGCCACGCATCTTCTTGTTGTAAAATATACACTCTGCAGAAACGAGCCATTAGAGTAATCAATCGCAAAAGACTTAACAGTCATACAGATCCTTTATTCAAAATGAACAATATTTTGAAATTTAACGACCTTTACAAATTAAACGTTTCATTATTTATGTATGACTGGAAATATATGAACCTACCACAATCGTTTGAAACGTTTTTTAATGTTAGATCCACTGGAACTCTTACTAGACAAGCAGGATTAATACAGATTGATAAACCAAGAACGCAGTTTTCTGCAAATCTGCCGAGACATAGCTTTCCAAAAATATGGAATGCAATTGAGTCTGGTATTCGAGGTCTCCCCACCAGAAGCCTATTTAAAAAACAATTAGCTATGAAATACATACATAACTACTCTTCGAACATATCATGCGCATATCGCATGTGTCCCGACTGCCACCCTAATATCTAAATATTACTATTTTTTAATATTAGTATTGTGAAACGTATTGGATAATGCCTTATGATGGGTATTCATCTTCTCTTACGAGAATGTGCACTCCACTGACATTTCCCCTACACTGACTCACACTAATTTACTAAATAATTCTTAATCGGTCGTCATTTCAAGCAACAAATTTATAAATTTATAAAGCCTTACCTTTATCTTTCTGAACTGCCCTTTGCAAAATCTGGACCGGTAACTAATTGCTTAACACTCATTCATACTTCGAGAAGGCATCTTCCTAGGATCCAACTCACCAGGCAAATATCTCTCTCCCTTTGTTTGTCTCCCACACCCCAAGGCAGGTATATACTTGTCAACTGTTATCTCATCCTAAACGGCCACTAATGTCTCATATGAGATCATTTTATGTGACAGCCGGTGGCTCTCGCTATAACTCTCTACACCCTATACTGAAGGCGGTGGTGATTATGTTTTAACGATGTCTACTGCTTGACTATTGAATTTGTACGACCATACTAAGGAGACAACAGGAAGACAGCTAAATTTGCTATGTTGTCTCCTAACAATATATCATGTTGTGTTTAATTTTGTATAGTTGTGTCTTATGTTTTGTTATTCAGTGATATATTGTTGAATAAAGTATATCTATCTATCTATCTATCCAAAGCTTTGAGAAACGGACGTATGTCTGATAATAAGTATCTTCACATTGTCAAGAAAAAAAGATAAATTTAACGTTTTTATGAAGGCATAACAATCAAGATGCGTCAGGTTCTCAAAGAGGTGATGGAGAAAGCCCTGATAGAAAGGTCGAAAAAGCGAATCGTTTCGTAGAATTTTAAAACAGGGGATGAACAATATATATATAAATAGAAAAAAAATAAAACAAATATAAAACAAAAAGAAAAAATGAAGAAGATATATTGTATAAAATGTAAGAGATTTATGGACATTGATAATATGCAGAGAGTACGAACAAAAATAATAAACAGATGCTTCGAGGCTTCTTCAAGGTATGTGGTTCGTTAACCCTTTACCTAACGTAACGGCCAAAACCGGCCAGCGCTATTCTCAAAAATCGCCAATCAATTTTCATTATTTTTTTCATTTTTTGTCTCAAAAACGTAGGTTATGACCCCTCGTTGGAACGAGCTCGTCGAGCTCGTTCCAACGAGGAGTCATAACCTATGTTTTTGAGACAAAAAATGAAAAAAAATAGTTATTCAAGAATTATTTTTACAAGTGTCGTCTGCTTTTCAGGTCAGGTAAAGGGTTAACAAAAGGGTAGAGGAGATCTTAACACACTCGTCAATAAACTTCCTCTCGAAATGTGCCTACTGGGACATCGGTGCATGGGATCTAGTACAAAATTGAACAAGAGATTGAATTCCGATCTCACAACAAAATCGTGGAACAAACAAAACAGTTGATCGAGCGTTGGTCTGCTGTCACTATCTCTGTTACACAAAATATCCCGATACAAAAACACAAAATGATGTGTGCAATAAAAAGATGTTGAGAGATTTAAAAAATATTGTGAATCCCACATTGAGAGAGAAATTCGAATGTTCACTAAGCGGTAAGATAATCAGTTCAAAATGTCAATTCAGAATGGGAAATGAAAAGAACCATGAAGGAAAAAGGTTCAGATATTTCGTGACCAACTTGACAAAGAAATACTTTTGGATGATTTGGTCGATGATTATAACAGCACTCGCTATCATTCAATTACTATGACACCATGGAAGCTAGCGATCCGTAAAATGAAAATAAAGTCTTTAGGAATCTCTAACTCACACGATCAGAAACGAAAATCACCTAAATTTGCCATGGGGGAATTTATAGTTATAAAAATAAAAAAAAAATAGTTTGAAAAGTGTTACGCATCCAGATGGACCAAACAAATCTTCGTCATACTTTGAGTGCTCTACCTCGATCCCGTCACTTACGATATAGAAACATCAGATGGAAAAGAGATAACCAGACGGTTTTGCATACAACAATTTCAAAAGACCGTTTTTTTTTAAACATTATATATAATAAATGAAAGAAAACAAAATATTAATTAATTACAATTTAAAAAAAATATGAATGACGAACATACTAAAGACAACGGATGGTTTAGTAAAAGGCGAAAGTATCGAATAGTAGGAAGCACACGAATACAAACCCATGACGGTAACCAATCTCAGTAATGTGGGAGAGATACGGATAAATATCGACACACAAGACCTCTTCGTTCATCTGAGCAAGAATTATCTAATGGTACAAAGACGATTGGCGAAAGCAAATAGTAGTGATTACGCCGACGACGATCTGTCACTTTGGCTAGTAATCATATAATACATCTATTCACTAAATAGAGGATATGGAATGAGTGTTTTTTCTCATATAATATTTATGAAACGAGTCTAAGAATCTTCTGTTTTGCGAGCCTACGGCGAGCCCAAACAGAAAATTCGGACGAGTTTCATAAATATTATAGGAGAAAAACACTCACTTCATATTCTATTTATCATGTGACACACACACGCACAAATTAGCCACTTAGTATGACTTTTTAACCCATCACCTAACTTGAGTTGCAGATGGCACTTGCAAAAAACATCCTCGTATAACTAAAACTTTTCATTTTTTGCTTCCAAAACAAAGGTTATGACCCCTCATTGGATCGAGCTCGTTCCAATGAGGGGTCATAACCTATGTTTTGGAAGCGAAAAGTGAAAATATAAAAAAATGAATGGCGTTTTTCTTGTAGGTAAAATATTAATACAATATAACCCACCCTAAAAAGGACAGATAACGTAAATTCTCCCTACTGAATGTATGCAAATGTCATCCAGTTTTATTTTGTTTAGCCAATTAAATTATCCAGTTTTGAAATTGACCAATGAAAGCAGCCAACTTTAATTATGCAAACTATGAAAATGTGGCCCAGTTTTATTTTGTTCAGCCAATCAAATTGTCTAGTTTGGAAATTGACCAATGAAATTGACGGAAGGCTTTATTTATCACTGATTAATATGAAAGCAAAATAACAAATGTTTTTAAGTGAACAAAACGGACGACTCATATGATAATATAAAATATCTATTGTCTGGAAAGATATAGAATCCATATTTCATCCCCGGCAAGCCACGACGATGTTAAGGCTCTTGAAATATCCCGTCGATTTTACCAAATCAAGTGGACTAGGTCAAATCTGGGTGAAAGATACCAACCAACAAATCGAGTGTCGACAGGAATGGATACAGGCATGAGACAGAAATACATCACTCAAACCTCAGCTTCCCAAGGATAGTTTTCTTTCGGGATACATTTAAAACACATCTTCGGATTCGCCGAAGGTAAACATAAGGATAACATCCTATATCGATTCAAACACAGCCTCACACTAGGTTATAAGGGATAAGACGATGCCATAGTGAGAGCTGCCGATGTGGATGTAGGAATAGTGACTTTAAACAAGCTGAGTGAGAATTTAGTTATAAAGAAGACACTTTGAAAAGGGTTACACGTCCAGGTGGACACATCCAGATGCCTCGAAAAACTTTTATCTTTAATGCCCTGACCACTTCAAGTTGACACCCACTGTTATTGTCATACTGTCATGGTCATACTGTTATGGTCATAGTCTTTTTTAATTTTTCTCTCTCTCTTTTTTGTAATATAAAAACAATTTTTTATTTGTTTAATTTTTTTTCATTTTAGTTTATCTTCTTAAATTTTCTTTGCATGCTTTTTCCGTATCCTTATCAATTTGCCAAGTTCTGTACTCCGATAAAACTTCTTGATTTTCAGAAATCGATTTATCTTCTGGATTCTGTGGATTCATCGAGTAATGTCCATAACATAACATGTTTATTCCATCTGGTTGTACAATTCTTTTGTCGTCATCAGCGGATGAGGCAATTTTATTGCCCATCATTGATATCGTGCTTTGAATTATTTTCATCATTTTGCTGATCGACTAAACCTCGAACAAACAAAGCTTGTACTCTTTGAAAGTTGTTGCACAAAGGATGCATTTTGGAACCCTTTTGCATTCTTTGATGATTTCTCCTCTATCAGTTGTGTAAGCATACAGCTTCGCTCACATACCGATCCATTACGTGATTTCCTCACCTGCAGTTTCAAACTTGAATTTGCGAGGTACCTTTTTATTCACAGCCGATGCGATACCTGAAGAGTGATCGAGAGAAATATTGCTCGTGTCAAAAGGATCTTTCATATCTGAGCGGAAAAAAATCGTCTTTTTCTCTTAAGCTAAATTGTCTGTGTTGGTAAACAACAGCTTGGCTTTCGAACTCTCATATTTTTTCTTCGTGAAATCGTAATGAAAATGATGAAATCTAAAATGCACATTCCAAAATACATTGGTTTGTCGAAAATCAAGTCTTTCTTATGTGCACGGCCACCTAATTCTCGTTGAACATCGGTCGTGATTTATAGATGGGTTTTGCCACGTATTTCTGGTGTGCTCTTTCCAATTTACGAAACGAATGGCTGTTCATTTCCTCACTTTTTTCCATACACGAAGTCGTTCGTCAATTGAAAAAAAATGTTTTTTCGAAATTGTTTTGGCCAGCGTTCTTAAATGGGTGCTGCAAAGTAGTTGTTAATCCAATCCGCCTCGTCGGATCGGATGATACGATGTATGACTGTCAGTACCATGACGTAATCTTATTAATGTTTCAGTATTTCTCAGACTACGTATTTGCGTTTGTCTCATAAATTCGTGATGATTTTTTTGACACCGATGCATTCTCTGTTCTGCAAGGTCAAAGTGTATTCATTATGCAGGTTCCAAAAGACACGAATAATTAATCCAATTGTTCATCTCTTCCGGTTTTGTCACACACATAAAATTTTCCGTGGGCAGCGGTTGACTCGTGCCCCAGCCGTGCCCCAGCCATACAAATCGTTCGCGTCTAAATATGTGATGTACTCGCTCGACTCGTTAGAATAAAAAAACTCTTAAATAACAATTGTTCACTTTTCAATATCTGTGAGATACGATGGATGCGCCACCCTTTGATACCGTTTTTGAACATGAGAAGCATGTCGACATCCGCCAGCAATTCCAATCTGGCGTTGGTCAGCAGTGCGGAACCCGTTAAGTACCACCACGTGATCCAGATCGTAATGCATCGAACACCTCTGCCAAGAGAAGGAGGTATGTTTTCAAATACAAATCGTGGTAATTTCTCATCAATTCCATGTCGAATAGTCGCCACACTATTCGAGCTGTTTGTAGTCCGCCTTCAAAATGTGTGCGTCGTAGAGTGTTGAATAAGATTGTGTTTTAGGAGGTAGTGGCGACTCGCCAACTCTGTGCAAACCGTCCACGTAATCGTACGGATAGATGCCTTTTTTGCAAGACACTGTTTAATTTATCAGCGTCGGGAAAATTTCGAGCCATGGTACGAAATTCCTCATTTCTGGAATGATCGACCAGAACTTTCAATCTGGAAGCTATAAAATTGTCACCGTCCACTAGATGAATGTCTGGAATAGTCCGCACTGATCATACTTCCGTGCTTTTTTTTTATCTACCGCCATCTTTTTCGTAAATGAAATGTATTTCATTATTGGCAATGCACGACATTCCACCTTTGCTAACGCCCAGGTTTTTGACGAACAGGTGTGAATCGTATCACAATAAGATATGAAAAAAGGCTGGGTAAAATTGTGCGTCTTGAAACGTAAAATTATATTTACTGTGAGCATAAACCCTATAGAGAATGGTGTAATGGTCGTTTCACGATGGCGGTGTGTCGCCGAACGAAGCTCGACAAATGTGACATTCCTCCGCATTTCAATGGTCTTTCGTTTCTTCGTCCGTCAGTGGCTTCACCTCTATGTATTTTTTAATCGCTCGTACAACGTTTCGATTTCAGATTTCAATTCGTCCACGGATATTTGAGCCACATCTTCCTCTTCTGATCGTTTCGTGTACGCGATAGGACTCTCAGGGTGACGACTGTCAACGAACACTTAATGTGTAAACAATATCCCAAAGGCACGTGCTTTTGATATTTCTCGACGTAACTATAGCTGGGGTTCGGTGAACACGAACTCATAGTTTTATTGAATGAATCGAAACCTGCGTATGCGACAAAGGGCACTCCCAGCGTCTGTTGAAATACTTTATTTAATAGAGTACCCGCTTTGGAATCTCCGTTTTCACAGATTGATGATCGCGACAATATTTCTCGTGTCTCTCCAACGAATCTTTGTAGTTAAACGAATTCAAACAGTTGAACCACAAAAAGCTCTCTCAATTGCTTTGGTAATCTGACTCGACAGCTACCGACTCAGATTTTTAATCCAGAAATAATGAGGATTTTCGTCATCCGAAATCATTATCAAATTCACTTCTTTTCTATCATTTTCATCCCTGGGCGAACTGAATCTCAGGCGAAATACTTTATTCTCGTGGTCGTATCAAAATACGGTTATCATCATAGTCAGATTCCGTTTTTCGAAACGACCGATGCCTCGTAACTCCGTCGGAAACGCGATGCTCGACCAATCTAAATGTTCCGAATTCTCTCAATATTTCGAAAATTTGTACACATTTCGTTCCACAGGATATGATGCGGACGTGACAGCTCATTTGAGGCACTGATTATCTTTGCGATTGTGTATGTTTGCTGCAGCGTTTTTCTTCTTCAAAAAAGTAGGGCAATTTCATGAAAAAAGACGCTTGTCTACGTGAATTTCCAAATTCAACACTTCCCGGGACGACCAACCTCTGCCATCCCGTTGATATGTTGCAATAAATTCTCACATTTGATCTTTCATCTTCGCGAAAATCTGCTCCTCGCCAGATGTCCCTACCAAATCCGGACTTTAGAACGACAAAAAGTTTCGATGAGTTCGAATCTCGACTAGTTTTGTCTTGTGAGTGATTTTTTCCATGTAACCTCTCAATATCATCTTTACTTGATGCCGCGACCCATGTTCTCGAGAAGCAAATTCGCCAAGTTCGATTTGAACGACTCGGGACCGTAGTTCACGTGATCGTGAATGTCGAACGATTTAAACTATTTTTGATCGTTTCTGTTCTTTGTTTCAGAACTATAATTTGAACTATAATACAACAGTTGCCTTGTCGATAAATTTCTACCAAACTGATTTTCGAGTGTACATGTCAATCGAGTGCACAAATCTGCATGCAAATTATTCTGAATTGAGGAGTATGCCCAGTAACTTACGGCATCTAAAAGCCCAATTAGGAGTCGTTCACTACAGGATCCCTTTGCCGGCTTTGCCTTACCAAATTCTTACACCATTTACATCTCTGACCTCCATTGCGGATTTCTCTCAACGGCTGTATATTAGTAGAAAGTATTCAGTAGTACATATACAGACAGAAATTATTCACAACGTTCATTTGTAAACGCACAACGGAACAATTTCTGCGAATGCTGCTCATATATATCTTCTGACTCAATCTTATATCAAAGGTGAGAATAGGTGCGAATAACTGGTTATTATAATCTTAAAATAACAATAGTCAACTGCTTCAGCATTGCTCACCAAACATCGATTTTGGCTCTTTTGGAAGTTCACAAATGTTGAAACAAATGCGTCCTTACTCTTTACACAATGCATACTATATTAAATATTGTTCTTTTTATTATTATGTTCTTCAAATGTTTCAGAAACTGTCAAAAAAATCATATGATATGACTCCTCATTGGAACGAGACGGGTCACATGATATGGGAGTGTTAAAATACCCTGAAAAAATAATTTTTATTCAACTACTCAATTTGTTAATTACGCCGGTTGGTGCAGGGCATCTTGTTTGGTTGATGACTGAACTAAAAAAGAAAATCTTATCAATGCAGTGTTGTTGAAGTGAGTCGTCTTATATATTATTACACGCCTGTTGTATGAATTCCCCATCTATAGCCACACGAAACCATGCGAAAAATGAAAATTCGTCCTGCCTGACTGTTCTTGGACGATGATGCTGAGTGTCCTAATAATTGTTTTTATAGACGTAAAGGCGTGTAAATAAACACTGAACGACACCCGCGCGTCGTTCTTTGCACATACTGTTCACAGTCAGTGAGCGATATTTTTTTTTATATTTGTGAAGAGGAATAAGTAAAACTCTAATCGTACGAGTCCGTTACAACGAGGAGTAGCCGTGTTTTGCTGGCAAAATGAAAGTACTAATAAAGATGGAATGGCAATTTTTGTGAACAGCGCTATTCAGTGAAGATAATTATGTCAGACAAAGGGTTACAGTGCTATTGTTTATCATTATTTTAACTTCTACTAAACTTTGATAGATTTGATATTCAAGTTAATACTCTTTTATATTTTAGCAATAAAGATCTGCACTTTAACTCTTTACCCATCGTGACGGCCAAAACCGGCCAGCGCTATTCACAAAAATCGCCAATTAATTTTCATTATTATTTTTGTCTCAAAAACATTGGAACGAGAATTAGTTATTCAAGACTTTTGTGTGCATGTGTCGTTATGATAGTAAAGGGTTAACTCTGTGCTGTTGCAGAGGTTTGGGAATCCTTTTCCGCATTATACAGAGGCGTAACTTTGGAGATGTGTGTGGGGTTTCGGGACATTTTCATCTGCATTGGGGGCTTAGATATCGATTCGCTCCTGCTGGTAATTATGTACTCTCTTGCGCGGACTAGATTTGTTTCTTGGACTGGGCCGTTTGCCACAATTTCCACCAGTCTCACGTAAACGGATGTCTGTGGCTGAATGTGGAAGTTAGGGAAGCACCGCACCATTTTGAGTCCGGTACGTGCTAAATAAATTAGAAGTTGGGAAGCACAAGCATCACGACTACTATACGTATTTCTCTAAAATAGTTTCTTTAAAACTATAATCCCCATTGACAAATATTCCAACTAAATCGTCAAGACATGACTTCTAAAATATATGCCATGATAAGGTGGTTGGATTATTTACTCAGTCGAGACTTCAGTCATGACCGTCGAGCCAAATTGGCATGACTAACCATTTTCGACATTGGAAGAGATTCACTAGAAAGTTCTTACCAATAAATACAGGAAAGTTAACTCACCCTGATTTCCTAAATACGTCAGTATATTTAACACAATGGGTATGGCAATTTTAGTAAAAAAAATTGACATTCGAAATGTTCAGGAATTTGTATCATCATGTGTGGATTATTTCACGAACTCGGAGCTTTTATCTTGAGTAATATAAAAATACAATTGCTGGCTTTTTACATTTTTTTCACAATCAGTTTTAACGTTTGGCTCGTTTCCATCATCTTTTGATGTTCTGTAACTTTTTTCCTGTTCATTATATCAGTGGTGTGCGCATCGCGACATACAATACGGACAGTGACCGTTTCATTAATAGAAAGTCATCTATCATATGAGGTGAGATTCGATCTTTTTTCTGGGAAGAATAAAACATGGAAAATACTGTAAAACACTTTCGCCCAACAAAGAGCAAAAGTAGACGCTTAGTGTTGGTAGATGTGATTTTGATAAAGTAAGACTTCCTTCTGTTATTGTTAACCCTTTACCTAACATGGAAAGCGGATGATACTTGCAAACAAAATTCTTGAAGAACTAATTTTTTTCATTTTTTGTCTCAAAAACATAGGTTATGACCCCTCGTTGGAACGAGCTCGTTCCAACGAGGGGTCATAACCTATGTTTTTGAGACAAAAAAAATGAAAAAATAATGAAAATTAATTGGCGATTGTTGAGAATAGCGTTGGCCGGTTTTGGCCGTTACGTTGGATAAAGGGTTAATAAACAAACACAGCAGAGAGCTCCAAGAGCTCTCTGTTGTTTGCGATTATGATAAGTACCAAACGGAAACTTGGCTCTATGCTCTACTGGTGTCATAGGTGATTTTTGCACCTCGATCGTCTATTAATTTCAAGGAAAATAACTTAATGAAAAATCGCTTTTCATGATAACACACAGTACGCTCAGCGGGGATGGGGCACGTTCCAAGTGCACACGGTGGGCGTAGGCGAAAGTAGAAAATGTTCAGTGCCTGTGTCCACCCTGACGTCCATAGGCAAGATAAATCTTTGAAGCGTGGGCAAATTAATTGACTTTTTAGAACTGCTCACGGCGATTATATATTCCACGAAGAATTCCGTGGGCATTTAAACACTGTGATGTTGTCGATTTGTAGAAATAGCTTGAAGCCCGGAGACAATATTCCTTTTATCGTCGAGCTAATCGTTCTGATATTTATCGGACGGAGTGGGTAAGAGATGGTTGTATCGCACAGAGATAGATATTCTGGTACATATTTCAGTAAAAATTAAAGTATGGAACAACACTATGAACGCAAAAACATGGGCGTCCTGTTAGGCACTCCAGTCACTGGAACGAGAATGTTCATTTCTGTCACTTTGGTGAAAAACATGTGAGAGATAGCAATTCTCATTTCAAATTTGTACGTAATTTGCATCAGCATACACAGTTTTATCAAACGCAAACTAAAAAATTCGGGCTGCTTACCTGGATGCAATGTATAACATCTAGGGCTACTACTATCATCTCACTCGGGTCTTGGGGGTATAACGTCCAACATTCTAGGATATTTGAAATTTTCCAGCCCCCGCAGCCCCCCCCCCACCACGCCCCCCCCCCCCCCACACACGCATACTCCTGATAGTCAGTTTCTCGATCTTTTCTTTAGGTCTGACACCGGGATTTCGTATCTAATTCACAACCAATTAATAAGAAATAAAAACAGTAGTTATTAACACAATTACGAACCAATCCATCTACTGATATGTTTCTTTCTTATAAGATAAGAATGTGAGCGGCATGTCTGAAGTTTAATCTTTGACACCCGTCTTCGAAGTCGCACCACGACTGACGAAACACATTATAAATGATAATCCATTAAAACAGATTTATTAGATAGCAACTTAGATTGAATGTGATCTTTCAGACAGAAAATAAGACATTTTGCAACTGTAATAAATAAATAAATAAATAAATAAATAAATAAATAAATAAATAAATAAATAAATAAATAAATAAATGGAAGGTATATACGGATTTTTGTTGGCTTAAAAATGAAATGCCCAGATGTCATGACCGTCATTATTATCTTGATACTTCTTAAACCGAACGAGGAGACCCTGGCACCAATCAATCAATAAATCGATCCTTCTTAAACTGAGGGTACAAGCATCCATCCCCATAAGCACCGATTGCGTTTGGTAAAAATAGGTCTTCTGTAGCGGATGTGGGAAGGTCAAGAAGAAAATACGGATACCGGGTGAAAAGTTTTGTTTTGTTTACTCATGTTTGGGGAACCACCGTCCCTTCCACACAAGCTTTGTTCCTCAGCGGTTAGGACACCCATACCGCCTATGTAACTTTTGTCCGTAAACAACCGGGGACCCACCCACAGAGGCAGAAATCAATAATCATAAGGTGTCATCCCAACAGGACGAATCCCATCAAGACGAATGGATAAAATATCCCAAGACTATCCCAACAAGGCGAATCCCAACCTGACGAAAAGCAGGGGTACTGGGGTCAAACCACTGACACAACGATGTGTGGCGCCTTTGTGAACTGAAATCTCGTCTCTAACAGTAAGCTGTGTTAGCAGTTTATGGTACAGCGACAACTAACAGAAAAAAAAAAACACATACATTTGTCGCTCCATCTCTTGTCTCGTTAACCATACTAGCCAGCCAGCTATCTTTATATACTGAGTCAAAAAAGAAAGTGTAATAAACTTTGAGGAGCAATGTTTTTAGTATTATCGACTTTAATCCCAAACAAATTATTCTAAATTCATATTTCGAGCCTAGCTGTATGAATTTGCATAATTTCATGTTCTTACTGTTGCCAGCGTCACGCCAGGACGTCGCATTTCAGACATGGGGTGAAATGAAAAGTTCACACATGCAGTCAATAGAGTGTATGTCCACCGTTTGCCTCTTGGGTGGCAAGACATCGACGGCGCATGGAACTGATAAGTCTCTGGATGTCCCCCTGTGGTATTGCGTTCCACTCCTGCCTTTGAACATTTCGTAAATTGCCTAACGTCTGAAGATCATGAAGTCGTACCCGACGGTCCAACTGACCCCAAAGATGCTCGATTGGCGGCAAATCTGGCGAAAGTGGGGGCCAGGGAAGAGGTTCGATGCTCAGCTCCTCAAAAAAGTCACGACAGATACGCGTCACGTGACATCGGACATTGTTTTGCTGGAATAACTGCAATCCGATGTTAGCGTTGAACAACAGAACAACAAGAGCGTTAAGAATTTCGTCCCTATATCGCTGTCCATTCAGATTACCATCGATAAAGATCAACTGCGTTCGATGGTGCAAGGAAATTCGTACCCAAACCATTACACTAACCCCGTCAAAACGGTCGCTTTCCCGCACGCAAGCATCAGAAAACCGTTCTCCTCGTCGGCGATACACTCTGGCTCTACCATCAGCGCGCAATAGACACAATCGTGATTTCATCACTAAAAGGAACTGTGCTCCAACGCTGCTGGGTCCAGCGAACACGCTGACGTTCCCATTTCATTCTGACGGTACGATGGCATTGGGTAAGGATTGGTCCGTGGTATGGACGCCTACTTCGGATGCCGTGTTCAGCGAGTCTGGTGCGGACAGATTGTGCACTGATTCTATTGTTAGTTTTACCAGGAGTAATTGCTACTGTCCTCGTCGCCGGAAGGAAGTGATCCCGCAAGTGAGACGTCCTGATGTGTCGGTCGTGTGCAGGCGTCGTAACTCTTGCTCGACCTGAACGCGATCGGTCGGCAGTAGATCCAGTGGTTCTATACCTTCCAATGAGACGGTAAATAGTGGCCACAGTGACTCCGAACTCAACAGCGAGCCCATCTGGAGGTATACCAGCCTCATGCATACCAATGGCAGGCAACCTCTGATTTTCGGTTAACCTTGGCGTTTTCTAAAATGTCGGAAGACAAAAACTAGCGTGTTTTCTAAATAACTCAGGCTCTCTAGCACAATATAACACAAAGAAAATCGTCGATCGCCCATTCAGTTTGACATTCTCGAGTAGCACATGCTATTTTGAAATCTGTAGCAAAATTGCATACGGTTGGGTGGACAACAACAACATGTCATTAAACTCTTTGCACGACTTCTTGTCCACAAACATGCAACATTAGAACTATTATATTTCATCCTTTATGCTATTGTTTCACATTTGTTTCTATTATACTTTCTTTTTTTGAATCAGTATATATAAAGAATTCACTTGTAACACAAAAGTAGAATATCCGAAAATGATATCGCTGACGAAGTTGAAAAGAAAATGTTCGAAAAAAGACATTTTATATTAATTCTGATACACGCTCCAAAAGTTAAAACCATTTCTCGTAAAAAACAGTCTTGTATATTCTTTGTCATTCCATCCGTATGTATGTAATTTACGCTTTATAAAACTGAGAGGATCATGAGCAGTTCAAAACCGCGCCACCTCCAATCGTTGATGTACTGACAATGTTGCTCGCCATTTTATAGGGCATCAATAACATCCAGATGGATAATGTTCAAATTAGTATATTATACAGTACAAGATGTGAACTCCTTTTGTTGTCGAAAGAATGTGATTTTATATAGTTTTTCTATCTGGTTTATAATAAATAAAATATCCCAAATGCATGTTTTTTTTTGTTCAGGGAGAATAAAATTCCACTTCAAAATACACTTCTCGTATACATTTTTGCCCAAAATCTGAAAATAGACGGGTTATATAGTCTTTATAATTAAATTCGTTTTATTGGGATTAGGGCTGTCACGATTTTTTAATTTAGGAAACGATTAATCGTCGCAAATAATCGATGATAATCGATTGATCGTACCTAAACGACCCCCATCTCCTTCTCTTTGAAGTCGATAAAAAAGAAGTTGAAGTCAGTTGACCTACCTCAAGTAAACAACGAAGACGACCCTCTTTTAGTTACATTCATACCGTTGATGTTCTGAACTGTTGAACCGTCAGTGTAATAATCAAGACCGGTTGGCAGTTGCGAACTTCGCAACTGTCGACCGGTCTTGATTATTACACTGACGGTTCAAAAGTTCAGAACATCAAAGCTTTGATGAATGTACCTGAAAGACAAATGCTTCCAATAGCTTCTTGGGGTTTAACATCGATGTTCTTAACGCTTTACCTTTAGAAACAATAGTTTTTTTCAACATATTTTCTTTTAATTATTAAACGTCTAAAACGGGATATAATTTACCGATTATTCGACAACGAAAAATACTAATCGATTTCGTCGTGACCGATCAACAATCGATTAATCGATTAATCGTGACAGCCCTAGTTGGGATTCAGCTTCTTGACGTGACCATTTTCGACATTCGCCTTGTTGGGAATCGTCTTGCTGGGAATAAACCGATCCAATGTGCAGTTAAGGTATGTTTTCTCCACAGAACTGTCCTATGCAGATAATTGCTTGGCCTTTAACGACGCTTCTGGTTAAAACAATAATTTAAGTCATGAAATGATACTAAATGTATGCCATGGTTGATAGAACGGATCTTTCATATAATATTAAAAAAGTAGGGAATATTTGATAAAAATGAGATAACGAAGAAATATATTTATATTTTCATCAAAAAGACAGTTGAGGCATTGCACGGTGACACCTGGTGAATGATTTCAGCCATAGTAGGGTGTCTGACAAGCACACATTCCACGCACTGAGCTGTAGAAGACATGGGCGGTCAGTCAGAGAATTTACCACATTCAGTCCAAGACCTTAATACCTTGTAAACCTCCTCGTTCACGAGACAAGCGCGTATCCGACGTGACATACTCCTCACCAAACGTCCAATATCAGCTTGACTGGTGTTGTTACATTCGTCCTGCAGTGCAGAGGCGAGTTCCTCGACATTGGTAGGGGGCTGTTGGCGTTGTCATGGGCGCCTGCCAAACATATCCCAGACGTGGTCGATCGGTGAAAGGTCTGGATTTAGTGCTGGCCAAGGCAGTGTAGCGATGTTCTGCTCCTGGATGAACTCTGTAGCGACATGGGTCCTGTGTGCTCTTGTATTGTCTGCTAACATGTTATCATGGTAGTACTGCCCTGTGACACGCCCTTGGATGACATGTAATGCTGTTCTACTTGTCTTGGTTATGCCCCCACCCCCACACCATAACCGATCCACCACCAAAACGATCGTGTTGCCTAGCGGTTACGTAATGGTATCGTTCGTTCCGCCGCCAGCACTCTCGGTTTCGCCTGTCGTGGAAGTCGAGAGTGAACCTCGATTTATCGGAAAACATGACGTTGACCCACCGACGATTGTCCCAGCGCTGGCGCGCTCCACACTAATTACGCCTTGCAGCGAAGTGACGTTCAGTCCAACGTGGAATTATTCGAGGTCGTCGAGCGTACAAATTCCAGCTGTGTAGGCGATTTCGGATAGTCTGACCACTGACTCGCTCATCTTTCGCTAGGTGCAGCGGATGTGTAATTTCTGAGGCACTTTGATTACGTAATGCTGTGGTTCGGATGAAACGATCCTGGTTAGCAGTCGTCGCGCTTAGACCACCTGACCGACGTCTGTCATCAACATTGCCTGTCTGACGGTAGACTGACCACAACCTGCTAATCACCGATTGAGTAACGTTGAGAATTTGAGCCGCTGCAGTCTGTGTGTTGCCAGCTTCCAACATGCCAACGGCACGTAAACGTTCTTCACGTTTTAGTCTTCGCATACCTCAAAAGTTACCTTTTGACCAGAAACTATTTATGAACCAGTTTATACCAAGAAAAGAACAATGAGACCTCCGAAAAAGCCCGTCCAGCAAAAACAAAAATTCAAAACGTACCCCTCAGACATTAACGCGGCGCTCGTGCGAAAAACCTGCACGAAGTTTTCGTGGGTCAGTGACATTCATCCACACTAAACTTGGTAACATAGTGAATTTTCCAATCACGCGCATCCAATACCATATTCCGAAAATATCAACATCAGCTTGGATATCTCTACTTGTTTTGAATAGTATACATCTTTCAACAACACAACAATAACATTTTTCTCACCTAAAAATGAATTTTTCGGCATTACATTACTGAACAGAAATGAACTGAAGTAAATAACTTTTTCATTGGGAGGGGTGGGGTGGGGGTGGGGGCGGTGTAAGCTGCAGAATGCACCTCAAAAACGAAGTTTTGTATTAAGTTGATCACAAAACGAACGCAACAAAATCTAAAAATTTTGCTTACCTATTCAATTTAATTTTATATTTAACATCATTTTCGAACATTTGTGTGTTTTTTGTAATTTTTCTATCACTGACTATTCATTAATGTTTTCATTCCGAGTTTTCAGTAAATAAACATAAATTGAAAATGTGTTGTTTTCAGATATTTGTGCATTGGCAGCCGTGGTTCAGATTAGGACGCGTAGGCAATCTAAACAGTCCGCAGACATTGGACTAACAATGAGTTTATCTCTTCCACGCTTGCTTACGGCGGAAGATGAAATGAATGCTCTGCCCACGGATGCCTATAGTTTTTTTTCCTCTTCGCAATGCCGTGGACATTACGTGGATGTCCACCAGGGTACGTGAGAAGTGCCCCATCCACGCTGATTGTACTGTAAGTCAGGGGTGATTAACTCCCCGTTCGCAACGCCCCTGCGTCCTTAGTAGAATTTTAGCTATTGATAGATAAATAAACAAATTTTGTTCTACACAGCCATGCATACGGAATGGCCAGTAGGTCCGAAATTAGTAATATTCTGTTTATCACAATTAGTTAGCTGGCGATAAGAAAAGTATAATTCGTTAAATGCTATTTATAATTGATAGACTCTAACTTTCAAACTTCAGAATTGGTTATCTAGAGCATTGCAAAACATTTCACGCCAGTGCGTTTGAAAACACCATTTGGACAGCGCGATCGTCCGTACCATTTGTCCATACATATTTAATGTTTTCAACATTAACACAATACGCTGAAAGGGAATAAACTCTGAGACAACCGCCCATGGGTGGGTTCACTCACCCATCAACTGCAAATTATCTGTTAAATACATTCGAAGAAAATGACAATGTGTGCCAAACAATCTACCGGTTGAAACCAATTATGGACAGGAAGGATGGATCACTACAAAACCAAAGCAGATAGATTGTCTTCCCAAGATTATTCTAACGTATTTTTAGAATGGCTTTAGAATCATTATCAAACATTCATCTCTTGTACCACCGCGTAAAATCCACTGGTCCATGCGCTGAAGTTTGCTAGTACTTCCTATTTTTCCTACTCAGACCTTAAATACGGGAGAAAAAGCTATCCCACAACCTTTTTGCAGTGCTGCACCTTCGACATATTGTGGGTCGATCGGCAATACTTTTGGATGTGCTTTTTGAGCATTTGATTTATATTCTTCATGTACGATCCACCCGAAATGATGTTTAGTGGCAACACATTCTTCCTTATATAATCGTATTATGCAAGAAGCCACTAGTTGCCCTAAAACGAAGTCATTCAATAAAAAAGACATACTATGCAAATACTTCTTATTTTGCAATAAAAATGACGCATTTTGCAATCATTTTTCTAAGTTTTCAGTTCAGTCCTAGCGATCCTGACAATACAACCTTGCTGATGCCAAGCAAGTTTGGCTGCCAGAATGTCGCTGTATATTAAACAAAAGCTTAGCACACGGTGACGCACATCCACTCACTCATCAACATACACACCCCACGTATTTACGTTCCCCATTGAAGTAAGCCGTTCTAGTTAAGGTCATTTCGCACCAACAATCACCTTGTCTATTTTCTGAGCAGGGAAGCGAAGTGCCTGTGACTTATCCCAGCTCATCTTTTGATATTTGCCAAGCGAAGGTGACTTCAAGGCGTTTCGGTCGGAACACAGAAACCCAGTTGATTTCTTGAGACACCCGAGACCATAAACACACTTAGCATCCACACATGTGCACACTGTTGATATATTATATATATTGAAACACCATGTGAAAACCTCATGTACCATAAAAAATGGTTTCTGAAATAAACAATGAATCAGTTGTGTTTAAATAGTAATAGAGACGGTCACTCTGATGAGTTTTTGTTACTTGTTGTATCACACACTTTAATAGCAGCCCACATGTGTTGCTCAATGGTCTTGTGTAGTGAACAAGGTTGACAAGTTATAAATGTATTACTTTGTTTGAATGATGGTACAGTACATTAGGTACACTCCCTCACATGGCCAGACGACAGAAAGCAGAAAAGTAACCTATAACATTTTATTTTATGGTTATTTATTATAAAAATAGAATGACAAATCTAAAAATTGTTAAAATAAAAAATGGATCTTTGTTATTGGGAATCAGATTGTTCAGGTAAAATCATTACATGATACGGGAAGACTTCGTCTCTAAAATAATGTGTAAATAACAAAATTTTGAATCCGCCGTTGCGGATTCAAACTTTTTGTATTTACACATCGTTTTCACATCGTGTTTGATTGGCCGTGCTTTTGTGTGTGTATAGGGAGGGGGCGGTGGGAGGGGTTGCTCGTAGTTGACCAACCTAAATCATTGAAATAATGAGGTATTAGAACTATTTTGTCATTATTATGTTTTGTAAATATAAATGTTAAGATGATAATGTGATTATGTGTTCATTGAAAGGGAATGTAAGTGACGTAGTCCCACATGTATGTACTTATTAGGGAATCTGGCGAAATGCTTATGGAGGATGAATGGGGGTTAGGCGTGCGTAGGGTCACCCTTTGCAATTGTGTGACCACAAATGTGTATTCTTTCTCGACCAGATCGCGATGCGGTTACGACACCCCAACATCAGTGTGTCGAGATTTCCTGAATGAAATAATGTAAATTCTAGCTTTGTGGGATTAGTACCAATATAAATATATTAATGTCGCATTTCCTTTCCGACGGGGGTGGGGGATTCTATAATGTTGTTGGGAGAAACACGGACAGATGATTTCGATTGGATCGAGAACCAGTCACGCGACGCGGCCTAAATTCTCTGTCCACTTTGTAATCACACAATAGTACATAACACAACTAACAGACGAAACTTACAAAACTGAGGTTTTCGGATAAACTAAAGTCTTTCATGTTTTGTTTCGAGAAATAGCTGAGGACCCCGTCAAAAAGAACTGAATCCTACTTGATTATTATCTCCATTTTAACAAAGATCATCTTCTAAAAATGAGACCGATTGACAAAATGAAAGCATATCTTAAAAAATGTATCCTCGGTTTGCTCTTTGCGAGAGATAAATGCTGTATTTATTCTTCTGCGCTTTCATTTGACGAAATTCTTAATATTTCCTAAAACAAGGAAGGAAATCAATACAATCTACCAACAAGAGGGCGTAAGCGAGCCGAAGAACTCACCTGAAAAAAAGCCGATTGATTCTTCATCATTCACAACAGATTCTGTCTGGTGGATCTGAATGAGCAGATTTTAAAGAGGTTTTCTCATGATGTAGTACGTCAAATTTGGGCTATGATAAGGGCCCTAAATATGAACCCAGGGACTCGATTTGAATAAACTTGAATCTGACCCCTATAAGGAGTGCTCTAGACCAAATCTAAAAACATTCTGCCCTTATTGAAGAAAGAGAATGTTTTGAAGACTTTAAACCTTTTTTTAGACCGAACTTGAACTCCAAATACGACCTACCTGGCAGGTCACTTTACTTATTTCAGATTATAAATATGGTGTCAGTTTATATGTTGCTGTGAGAACCGTAGAGATCTGAGGCTACAGAACGTATTTCAGGATCGGAGCAACCCGCTAAATTATATGAACGATAAAGAGATTCTATCGAGGAACCATTTGAATAATCATTTTTTACTGTCACAAATTATGTTCTTTAAAGAAGTTTGACGGTTGCGAGCGTGAGAAAATTGAAAAATCTTCTAGAATTTTTTTTCGTTAGGCATTATTTAGGCATCGTTTATTTTTACTAAAATCCTCCCACCCACCTAAGATAGCGGCGGTTGAGACAATTTGAACAAAAGCTTTCCAGCAACCCCGTTGTATACATCTCAATGAATATACAGAATAAATAGATTCTGGGGTGGGAAATCTGGCCCAACTACCTATTTGTTTTATTTATACAATGCTCTTAATAAATAATCGACTTTGTCACTTAAAATGGAGAAAAAAAAAACGATATTTTCTATCCAAACAATGATAGGTCAGTTTTGTGATTTGCGGTTACAAATATGGCAGATGTTTATATGTTGTTGTTTATATGTTGCTGTGTGAACCGTAGAGATTTGATGCGAGGTACCGTTTGAAAATGTGCCCATCATCATCATCTTGATTTTTCACAGCCACAAATTACATTCTTTAACCCTTTACCCAACGTAACGGCGCTATTTATAAAAATCACCATACAACTTTCATTATTTGTTCATTTTAGTGAGAGCGCGGTGGCTCAGTGGTAAACTGTTGGACTTCTATGCTGGAGGCCCCGAGTTCGATCCCCGTCCGGGGCGAACCGCGTTGTGTCCTTGGGCAAGGCACTTTATCCCGGTTGCTTACATGGGGGCACAATGACGCTGTGTACTAAGGCGTACTGCACGTCAATGATGCACATGTCTTCAACCGCTGTAATTCTGCTTAAGCGGAGCTTGCACAGAGTTAGAATGATGACGGCTTCCTCCACCCGTAAAACTGTAACGGCCACCATTAGCCATTGTGTATAGGTAAGTGACATTAAACACCAATAAATATATACATTTTCATTTTAGACTCAAAAACATAGCTTATGAACCCTCATTGGAACGAGCTCATTGAGCTCATTCCAATGAGGGATCATAAGCTATGTTTTAATGTTTTTGAGACAAAAAAATGGAATATTTAGTTTTTCACGAATTTTGTTTGCAAGTGTCGTCTGCCTTTCGTGTTAGGTAAAGTGTTAAAAAGCGATCGATGATTGCGAGGCGTCAGGAAATTGAAAACCTGGAAACATTTTTTTCGTTTGGGCATTGCTTATTTACAACAGCATCCTCATCTATGTTTCGATATCGCCAATTATTCCATGAGATAATCGCCAGTATGCACATAAAAAAATGCGTATCATCCTTTTTGATCGAGTAAGGTTATTTTTATACTTTTGTGCAAAATATTCTCCATGTTTGAACTGATCAATGATTTTGGATGTTTGTGAAATATTAGAGGAAGGGATTTAACACCCTAGTGGGTGATGTGAGCAGTCAGCGCTTCGTTTTTACGCCAGTGGCAGTTCTCATGCTGTTTAGACCATTAAGTACTAAGGCTGAATAGAACGAGCAAGTCAACAATGTCTCGTGCGACAAATCCTCACAGACTATTTAACTGCCAAGGGATGAAGCAATTTTGTGAGATGGCGTCTTTACCTCACGTGATTGGTGCTATTGATTGCACTCATATCAGGATCGCGTCTGCCATAGGGGTGTGAATTCGCTTATCTTATGCCATCATTCTATCAATGTGCAGGGAGTTTGTGATTCCGACTTGCGTTTTAGAAAAGTAGCAGCTAAATGACCCGGTTCCACGCGTGATGCCTTCATTTATACAACTTCGGAACTTTATCGCCTTCTAGAAAGAAGGGGAATACCAATCGTATTGTTAGTAGGCGATAGTGGTTATCCACCGCGCACCGAATTGATGACATCAATCAACACTGGAAACACAAACAGGCAGAAAGGAGGTACAGCAAGGCAGTCAAAAACGGCAGTAAAATTAGGGTTGCGCATTGAAATGTTGACGGGTGAGAAATAACAGAACAACTATCCGTTCAGCCTAAACACACTCTTATTCAAGTGTGCGAGAATAAGACAACATCAAATGTTCTGCAAGGCTGCCTTGATGTTTGATCTTGTCTTATTCTCGCACACTTGAATAAGAGTGTGTTTAGGCTGAACGCGATGCCTAAACACACTGTTATTCAAGTGTGCGAGAATAAGACTCACTTGATTGGAATATTTATTTTCCTGTACATATTTCTTCTTCTGTGAACATTTCTAGCACAGAGCAATCGAACAGAAAAGGAATCATCTGTTTCTTTGTTCTCCGCGTTTGTTTGCTTCTAAGCACGGGGGCTTGTAACGTGCTCGGTACCACTGCACCCACCACCCTGCCATTATCCGAGAGACTATGTATAGGGACAGAGCGCGTTGCAAGCCTATAATTATGCTTCCTAGTTATGGTGCAAGAACCCTATACATGAACAGCGATTACCTATATGCTCATGCCTTATGAAGACCTAATCGGTTCATAGCCATTGTCATCATTTCCAAAATACCGCTTCTGACTTCCTTCCCCTTAGTCCAGCCACACCCCGACCCCCACCACCACTGCCCTTGAAAAAAACTATGATTCGTGTTCGTGGTGACGCCAGTTACAATAAGAAAAATAACTCGAGGAACCTTACACTGGCGCATTTTAACCACACAAACCCACACTTTTCCGTCCGGAGCTGTATTAATCGGTCGATACCCAGTCTAATGGATACATCGTCTTAAATAAATGCTTAATTTGGTCTTAAGCTTGTTTTGTGAAACTGTTTCGTGAAACTGAATTGTCAAATCTAAGATTTATCTTATCTCTTAGCTTTGAGACCATCTTAAGATGGCCTTATGACATTGCTTCATGAAACTGGCTCCAGGCTTTCATAGATAGTTTATTTTTGCACCCAGGAACTTGAGTTGCACAAAAAATTGTTTTCCCTGTAAGGATGCTTTATACAAAATATCAAACGACAGTGACCTGTGGATCATGAGAAGAAGATTTTGGAGAATATTCCTAATACTGTATCATGTTTAAACTTTGGCTTCCACAATGACCCCAAATAGAAACTCAAGGACTTGATTTGAACAAACTGGAATTTGACCCCTATAAGGACTCCGTACACGAACTATCAAAAGATTCTCAATGGTTCATCGAGGAAGAAAACATTTAAAGAATATTCCTCATATTGCAACAATCTAAAATTAGGACCCCGTTTGAAAACCCCCATATGAACCCCAGATCTTGATTTAATCAGATGGGAAGCTCACCGATTGATGCGGCATACTGAATGTCAATGGATTATAGCTGGTTGGTCTAAATAAGTTTCCTCATATTGCACAAAGCTAAAATTCAGGCTTTCATATGGATCCCAAATATAAATCCAGGGGCATGAGTTGGACATACTTGAAACTGACTCACATAGTGATGCCTTACCAATGTCAAAGATTCTGGCCGGTGAATCGGAAGAAGACCCGATGCCCATAAAGATTTCACGAGCCAGGAAAAGGATAGAGATAGAAATAAAATAAATTCCCACTGCAAACCTGTTTCTGAAGCTTTTGCTATTTGATGCCCCCCTCCTCTCTCCCCGGAGAGAATGCCGAGACGTGAACCCTAAATATATAACACAATGATAGATGAATTTGTCCTGCATGCTAATATAATTATGTGAATCAATTTTTCAAAAACATTAAAGAGCTAACAGTGAGAGAGACTTGTTATTACTGACCCGAATATCGCTCCAAAATTGCTCGTAAATTTTGATCACGTGACGTAACCCTGCTCCCTGGGTAACTGAATAGACAAATCTCGTTTACAGTCGCGCTAATACAGATTTCTCGTTACCTCCAGACAAGCAGTTCTCCTCAAAAGTGTGGGAAAGTGTATGTGTAACTTCAAGTGTAAATATAAACTAAGTAGTTGAACTCACATGAAAATTCGGCAAGAGACTTTGAGAATTTCCCAGGTCGGCCCCCATATGTTTAGATATTATTTTTGTTGGAAATGATATTTTCAAAATTTAAAAGAATGAGCCCTGATACAGAAGTTTAAATTAAAAGGTAAAGAGAAAAGAAATGTTTTGGTTAAAGATTAGAACAAAGAGGTCTAACTTCTGAATGGTCAGTGCCGAATTGTCGTTTACAGTTGTAACAAATTTGGTGACTGTTGCTACAGAAATGCGGCCGTTGAGAACCGAAGGGAAAAAATTAGGCTAACGATCATGAAAAGTCGTTTCAACTTCGGTGAATGATTTAACCCTTCGAAAAATGGTGGTATCTTCCATGTCAGTTCAATAGAAACAATTGGTAGAGTCCATTTTTATTATTTGGGAGTAGACGAATTAATATTTTCTACGCGCAGCCTTAGGGCTGCACGTTGAAAATATTAATTGGTCTACCTTACACTTTAACTTTACAGCCATCCTACTTAATGAAAGATGACGTATCGTATTCCTGTTTCAGAAAAAAGGGCCTCTCGGGTTCAAAGAGTTAATAATTCGCAAATGACATTTACAGATCAGGAAGCGAAAACGTCGTAGACAAGAAATTACGGGTTTGCAGTAGTATAATACATTTCTAAAATAGATTAACAAAGATCACAATTGCAATCAGTAACGCAAAATTGCCCATGACCAGTTGCTTCGCCGTCACTTTGCTTCCCTATAAGCTCACGTGCAACTCTATTTCAGTAGAATTCAAGTAGAACCCAGTTATACAGTTCCGCTTGAAAGTGTTTTCTCAAACCATGCTCCAAAAAAAACCCGAAATATCACACATGATTACAATTAAAAAAAGAACAATAAAGAAAAGGAAAAATCAATCCAACTTTCAAGAAATAATATTAAAATTCACAGAAGTATTCTCAAATATATTCTTGGCCTCATTGTCCTTTTTGTGGAGCTATTATTTCATTTTTGGAGAAAACCGTGTGAGCAAGTAGAAAAGTGAGATATTTATTTTATTATGCCACAAAGTAAGTTTGTCAAATCAGAACTCTAGAATACCATCTAAGGGTTCCGCCGTTTCAGTAATTCACCTGATATTATTTGATCTCGAGTGAGTAGCCGCCATTACTATTTTGATGCATGTCCACACTCTTCGAATTTTCAAAATTTGACTTAAAACAAAATAAGAGAATCCAAGTTCCCAAAATATTTTCAAAGAACCGCATTTATTAGCTCCGCCTGACAAAGTCAGAAGAGCTTTTCTGATATCGAGTTGTCGGTCCGTCCGTCTGTCGTCCAGCGTCAACACTGCGTTTGTCCGAGCCATAATTTCTTTACCACTGGATATTTTTTAACAAAACTTTATAACGGTATGTATTGTCACTAGGCAGTGTGCCATCAATCATAACAGTGTCTGTATCCATCAAGGTCAAGGTCACAGGCGACATGATAAAGGTAACACTCAGGAAAACGTCAACATTTTGTTTGTCCGAGCCATAATTTGTTTACCACTGTGTATTTTTGAACGACAATTTATAACAGTATGTATTGTCAATAGACAGTGTGCCATCAATCACAATAAGGTCTGTATCCATCAACGTTAAGGTCACAGACTACCTGGTCAAAGTAACACTATTGTATTTGCCAAATTGATTATTTTTCAATTTTTGTCTAATAAACAAAGCTAATGAGCCTTCATTGAACAAGCTCAACAAACGTGTTCCAATGAGGAACCATAAGCTATGTTTTTGAGACAAAAATGATGTTGTCTGCTATCCGTGTTGGGTAAAGGGTTATCAGAATCAGAGATTGAGTGATCAAATGTTACCCTGTATATGGCTGCCCCTGAACGTAGTCGCCCTGGGTGGAGCTATCTTGGCCGAGAGCCTCTTGTTGATTTAAAACATTACGAATATTATTTGTAGTCCCAAAAGTGCTTTGTTGTTTTGACGATTCTATCGAATTTTTAAGTTGAAGCGAACGTTTTCTTTACAGTTTACTCAACATATTAAAGTGATGTTTTGAACGTTTAAATGTGCTTTGTTAACCCTTTGTAGGTGGTGATGACAGTAAATGTATGTAAGGGTATTTCAGGTATGCTTCGGCGATGCGTTTTACATTGTAAACAAATATTATACTTGGAACAGCGATGATTATTTACCGTCACCATGGATTTGTATCGGTGCCAGTTACTGTTGATGATTCTGCGAGGTACTGTTAGTAGCCGTTTCTAAAAAATAAACGTATCAGTGTATCTCGTGAAAATTTATTAATCCTTTGATTTACATGGACTTCCGACATAATAAATAAGTTACATGGCGTGTATCTGGCTGATACATATACATTATCATGACAATGTGCATGTCTTGTAATTTGTATTAGATTCGAGGTCGTGTTTACAATCAGATCGCAACCAGCCCGTCAGGGCATGTTGCGACCCGACTGCAAACACGACCCAGATGGTCATGATAATACATTTATCTGACAATGCCGTTACATAAAGCCTGTTTCCCCCATTTTTCAGTTTAAATTGTGTTGAAATTGGTCAAAACTTTGAATTTCAGGAAGTACATTTTAATGCGTAATAACAGTGCATGTATATAGGAAAGTGTATCTGTCTGATACAGAATCGCTTCAAGTTGAAAGATTGAGTGTTGGAAGCCCATATTTGGTCTAAAGTGCAGGTTAGGCAACTTAAAAGGCTTCATTTTTAAGATTTACGGATGGGGGGTGGGGGGTGGGGGTGGGTGTTTTTTTGGGCAAATTATGTTGATTGTTAGATAAATATCCATTTCGTACAAGGCTTTGAGTGTTCATATCAGATTCGGCTTCGCCTCACCTGATATGGACTCTCATCGCCTTGTACGATAAGGTATCAGCCACCTACACGCCATGTAACTCATAATATTAGTTCAGTAAACACGACCAAATGGCGACGATTGACATTAAGGAGCTATCAGAGTACCCCCAAGCTTAAACTTCTTACAGGTTTGAGAGAGGATACATGTCAATTATTAAAACATGACCATTTTGTTTTGAAAGCATACACCCCCAGTGCCACTGACAATAGATAAAGACACGCGACTAAAATCCATAGAAAAGAAATCTGCAGAACACAAATACCAACAAAAGAAAATCTGGACTTATGAGCTCAAGGCTCGTAATATATTCAAAGCCACCAACACATAAGCTGTTCGTGTTTCCCCTGCACGCTTGGCATTGCAGACTGGACGCAACAGGAGTTTAAGCTGCTCGCCACCTTGAAAGATAGAATGATGTCTGACCACCCACAGAAGTTACCAAATGCAGTTATTCATTAAAACATTTATATTTACCTATCAAATTTGGAGGAAGAGGTTTGCATTCACTTATCCGACGATCTCTTGCTAAGTTTGTCATGGCGACGATTAAAGCAGGACATTCCACAACTACTTTCAATGTGCCTTGTGGATTTCTTTGTTTGGATGACAAGTGGTGACATTAAATGTAAAACCGAGGATTTCCCTTTCGCCGCTAAGGTCACTCCTCCCATTGCGAACCCTCTGCAAATGATTTTGAAAAAGTAGACTGTCAATCCTAATTGTCGACTAAGTTATGCGTAAAATGAACCTGTCTAGTCTCTTACCGGTGAGTGTGCTGTTTTAGCACAAACCTTTGTTTCTGAAAGGTCAAGATTACATAGTTCGTTGTTTTTATTATCGAATGTGTCATGTTTGTGGTTTTGATTTGGAGGCCCATCTATGTTACGACAGTGAACATGACCATGATGTCATGAAAAATGATAATTTGAAGGCTTTTGTGGAATAAGTTCATGTACAACCCCAGGCTAATTGCAATCATTCAGTCTGATCAAAACATGTTCAATAAAACCGAGATAAAGCACGAAGATCGTGCTTTGTGGTTACTTTGATGTCACCACAGAATAATGTCTTTGAAGTAGCCGATGACGGAGCTTTCATTGTCTTTAATACGACGTTTCAAAAGTCAAAATGGTCGACCTTATCGAAGTCGTGGTGCAGACAGAACATGCACCTGCAGAGTGTTTTGATATGTTCATTCACAAATAAGTTAAAAGTTTGTTGTGCAAGTGTGCCATACACGATTATCAGCCTGTTTACCCTCGTCCAATTAGAAATTTCCCCATAAATTAATTTTGTCTCGGTACCGGCGGTACAGGTACAGATGCCGGTTGACATGTCTGGGCTGGTAGAAACCCGCTTGTCATCTGGTACATTTGGCTTCCTGTCTATGATTTGTTAGGGACTATCGAAAGTTTACCCGGCTCTGTTGCAAAGAGGACAGCGCTTTATACACAGTGGCTACTAAGAAAGCTGCTGTGCGGGGCCGTCTTCAGAGTCTTCACAAACTCCATGGTGGGTCCCAACAGGTGTATTGTCCTTGGAGCAATCCTTTCCTACCTAACCTGCTTTTAGAGTGGCGTAAGGGCCCTAACGTGATGCTGAGACATCGTGCAGTAAATACTCTAAAGTCTAGATTGTGCCAGGGCATCTCTTGTGTTATAGTTTTAACTCTTCACCTGCTGAATATTTTCAAGATATTTTTCCTCAGATCTAGTCATGGCTGCTGTATAGCAGCTATGACTAGATTTGATGAAAAATGCATGTAAATTTTACTCAAGGAATCATTGGAGAAAAACTCCATTTAATTTACATGAAAAACATTGAATAAATATGCCAAAATTATACATATTTCAGCGGCAAGAGAAATCCTGTCCTGGGCAGGAAAATACGCCAGCAGCATATACGGAGTTAATAGGTAGATATATCAATAAAACTGATTGCGATATAATCGATAAAGAACCCGCCTTTGCCTCACGGTACAGTACTCGACCGTTTTATACCGTCAGATACTTCGAGCAGCCAAGGCAATGTTAAAACGAACAAAAAAATTGTAAAATCAATAAGATGAAATGAAAATACAAAATAAACAGAAATATTGACAACAACCGTCCCTCCTCCGTCCCTCCCTCTTCCAAAAACAAAGAATTGGTTTAACCACATACATCTTCGCTCTAATTTGAGCCCTTTTGTCATACCTAATAGTTTCAGAAGAATATATAAAACCCCTGAAGATCACCAACTTTAAGCTTCAAAGGGCAAAACCAAAAGTAGAAAACATCTCTCCAAAACAGCCCACTCCACTACCCCGGCAAGAAAAGAAAAAAACTAAAGTAAAATAAAATGAAATAATATTAAATAAACAAATCCGATAAGTTGTCGAAATTAAAAAGAGAAACACCAAACAAAAATGCGAAGAAGTTTTAATAGATAACAGGAAACAAATTCAATAACAGTAAATCCCAGATAGAGTTTTCCAAGAGTCTGTATTAACTTCCCTTAGGTTTTTACAGGTTCAATGAACTACGTTTCATAGAAGCCTAAATTGTTTATATAACCACACAACTACACCATATTTCTACTGCAATAAATGTGATGCCTCTCCCCAATTCCCAATAACTTCAACCCCTAAGAAAATTCTGAAAACAGAATGTTTTAAAACTCATTCCAAATTTGCCCGATCCCTTTAAAATTTAAAATATAAGTATACTTCATAAACTGCTGAATTTGTATATTTTAATTTTTTGTATCACCAAACGTTATCGCGTTTCGAATTTGGGGATATAAATGCTAAATGCATGGACTTTTATCCATGTCAAAACTTCTCAACCACACCTTTGAAACCAAATCGATTTTACCGAACTCACGATTGCCATTTCGTGATTTTAATTTTTTTGGCAATTTCTGGTTTACAATTTACGTTTCGATCTTGACAACTGCATAGTGTTCTACTATTTCATATACCAAACAAGATGGGCTATAAACTATTAATTTCTCGTTTATTCGAAAATGCATGAAGTCATCACCCGAAAATGGCAAAATGTAAACGTAGGCCGATTTTTATGAAATTCGGAATGCAGACAGACCTCAAAATTCTTTAACAGCAGTGACACAATTTTTCAAAAGTTCCTTATCGTTTCTGAGTTATAGGGACTTGAAGTGTTTACGTAATAGCTTTTTCGAAAATGTCACATATTCGCCGTTCCGAAAAGTGTTATTTCCAGTGTCTTTGTTGCTGTGTAATAAACAATATTACACCATGTCCATTCTTGCCGAGAAATTCAGCACATGAATAAATCTTTTGCTGCCATCGATGGAAATTCCGCAACGTCTTTAAATCGCGTGTGAGTTATGGGCTCTTGAAGATTTAGAGTGACCGTCTGGTGGGTTTGGGTTTAAGAAAATGTGTCTTTGATAGGGCTGGGTTGCGTAAAACGTTTGTCTGTGCATTCCAGATGAAGAATTTCCTATTTTTACACGACAGGAGAAGAACATAATTATATGAGATACTACAATCGATTTTAGAAATATGGTTACTACACAGAAAGTAACAACTTTATTTTTGTTAGACAAACATCTGAATTGAGGGGCATGAAGAGAAAAAAATTATTCTAATTACTTTGATTAACCATTCACCCAACGTAACAACCAAAACGGGCTAGCGCTGTTCACACAAGTCACCATTCAAGTTTCATTATTTTTTCAATATTTGTTTCAGAAACATATACTCGCCCAAAAAAGAAAGTGTGCATTGCAGAAATTGATCAAACTCCAAAAAATAATTTCGTAGGTGTAAAGAGTGTTAACCTGTTCATGAATAAGTTATATTGAACACAAAAACAGCTTTCCCCGTTAAAATTGCATTAACGTTAAATGACGTGCTGCACGTTTGTGAAAAGGCGTGTTTTGCACGTGGAGAGTCTGAAAATTCATGCAGCAGTGTGAATCCATGGGTATTTAAACACTAAAGTAAGGCCTTCCTATCGTTCACATTCAAACTTGCGCTGCTGTTAAAACGACTCCACATTAGCATGCCAAGATTGACAATGAATCAACGTCTCCTTGCCCTGGGTATGATTAGAGCTGGCAGAACACACAGAGAGGTTGCCCAGCATTTGAACTGCCACCGTAACACTGTAGACAGGCTAGTCCATCGACATGCACAACATGATGACGTTCAAGACCGACCCCGCTCCGGAAGACCCCGAGTTACCACCCCTGCACAAGATCGGTATACCCGTGTCGTCCGTCTCCGGAACCGGCATCAAACGGCAACGACGACAGCCAGGAACATCCCTAACCTGAGACGGATACATCCTCAAACAGTAATCAACCGGCTGAGAGAATACGTCTTACCAGATATTGAGTGTGTGACTTTTGTGTTTGACCCTTAGTGTCTTTGACTCTCCATGGCACCAAGAGTATTCGTCGTAGCGTAATGAAATTTCTTGTGTTGATCACAAATTGATTCATCTGTGATTGAACAAAATTTCCATGAATGAAAAGGATCTATATCTTTTTTTAGTGTTATTTTTTAGCATGCACACTTTCTTTTTTGGGAGAGTATAGCTTATGACCACTCATTGGAACAAACTCGTTTAACTCGTTCCAAGGAGGTGTCAGAAGCAATGTTTTTGACGTCACAAATGAAAAAAAAAATAGTTATTCAATAACTTGTTTCCAAGTGTCGTCTGTCTTTCGTGTTAGGTAAAGGGGTAAGTGTTTGTTTTAAATCTTACTAATATAAGTGCCAGATAGCAGACTTTGTGAATATAAATCATCTCATAGAACAAACGACATCTTATATAAAAGATTATTCAAAATTTGAAGATATGTTTCCAAGTCACGTTCGTTCCAAATAAACAACGTAGATACCTATGAACATGTTCTCATATATGCATTTCTTCTTTCAAAAAAAAACGGCTCATTTTTTTTGTATTTGTCCCCGAGTTACATTTTGTTGTTTTGAATGGCTTCATATCGAAATTAAATTGCTGCATTTCAGAGCTACCCACTGATTGTTATGACGTTCTATTGGGAGGAAACAACAACAGTGGAGTGTACACCATTTATCTGTCGGGTATCCCCAAATCAGTATATTGTGATCAAGAAACAGATGGTGGCGGATGGCTGGTAAGTCAGCTAGATGTTCAACTATAAACGGTTTTTAACTGGTTAGCTAGCGGTAAAGAATGAGGTTTGATCGGCAAGCATCAAACTCACATTTCATACATGTATGGTAATCGACTAGAAAAATTTTTGTACAGTTTCTTGGAAAAGAATCAATCAACACTAACCCCTTTAAGGGCCTTGCGAAGCTCCGAGATTCGATTCGATTTCAAATCCTAAGTAGATGTTCGGTTCGGTTCAAAATCGGCTTCCCGATTCGTTAGCTCTCGAATCTTTTCATAGGAATATAGCTTGAGTCATCATCATCGTCCCACGAAACGTAAAGTTCAGATGGAAATCGTACATAAATAATGTTGAAATAAAAGACGAAGTGTAACTTCGGATGCATTTACATAAATAACATCTTCACTCACGCCACCAGCCATGCTAATTCCAATACCACTAGTCTCAGTCACTGTTAAAACACAAACTGAAGGTTTCTAAGCAATGTCGACGATGAACTATGATCCTTACAGGGTAATATTCCAACTTTCTCATCAAGTCATGCCTTCGACGAAGACATGCCTTGATGATGAAGTTGGATTATTTTATCAGTCGGTATTTGAGCCATCACAGTCGAACACATCAGTTTTATAGTACCCCAACCCCTATTGGACATCTTCAATACGCCACTGATTTGATTTGAGGTTCAATTCGATTTTGAATAATAGAATTGATTCGATTCGAGATTCGATTCAAATCGAAAATGTGTGATTGGCAGGGCCCTACTCCTTTTACAATTACTGTTGTCCCTATATCCCGATAAATTATGTCTTCTGATTGGTCAGAATGCCTAGGACAAATAGCCATGGCAAAAGGCGCACCCAACATTCAGGGTATATGAGAGCGTGCAACATCCAGGGTATAAGGGTACGTGAAACATCGGGGGTATATGGTTTAAATGAAAGTTTTTCGCATTCGCCCGACTCGGTATAAAAATAAAAACAAAAAACCTGAACATACTCACAAATATCGTCAGATTTCTGACAATTCGATCATATTTTGCAGTTATTAATTAAAAGTCGAATAATTAAATCAAACAACTTGAGGAAAAGAAAATAAGAGCAAATGTGTCAACAAATATTTAGCTTCCGATATATTTACGTTTCCAATAACAACCCAAGGGACGTAGCTCTATCTGTTGACTTCTGCGTTTGTAAAAACAAAATTATTCATGAGTTTGGTCAAATGGATTGAGGAGGGCGAGAAAAGCGTCCATAAATCTGTTTCCACTATGCTTCTATTGTGTTTCAAACGGGACAAAAACGTTATCTCCCCCAACATGTATGGTCTATGGAAATTTAATACCTGGATGTCTCATTTAAACACCTCGCCTGCGGCTCGGTGTTCAAAAACCGACATCCGAGTATTAAATATCCAAATAAAAATAAATAAACAAATAAAAAATGACACAATAGCACCCCCCAAACACACATTTTTTCTTCGTTATACAAATACTCAAAATTCTTCAAATAAAAATAATCAAAGTACTTAAAACCGCATTTTTAAGAAGAAAAAAAATCATGCAATGGATTCCATTTACTCCCACACCCCACAACCACGCCAGCACTTGTCTTCCAATCGAATTTGCACTAAGTGTAGCAAATAAAATATGTTTGAACTAAACTCCAGGGTATTTTTTAGAACATAGTCAGACTTTTGGGTAAGGCTGAATGCCAAACTCAAAATCCTTCAAAACGCATTTGACAGACAAAAATAGACCAATGGACCTTTATGCTCCTCCAACCACCACGGGGTAGTTTTTTCTTTGAACATGATCTTCCCTTACCCTGTAAGGTTATATGCCAAATATAAACTACAAGCCTGCAATCATGGATATTCAAGTCAACAATGAGCAAAAACTTCTTAACAAAATGTCGGAGCAGCGTTAAAAGTGAACTTGATCTGCATGTCCCCTGGATAAGGTCTAGATACTGAATATAGGTGTGCTTTATCAAGTTTGACTCAAGTAGTTACCTAGAAACCTAAAATCATAAAAATTCTAAGAAATTATCAGATATTAACTTCACTGCAAATTGTTGCACAAACGTCAAAATTGAACTTGATCTGCATTTAACACCAGTAAGGTTCTACGCCAAAAAATGGCTTGGCTCTGTAGAGTATAACAGGTGTTATCATCCGGAAACCATTATTAAAGACCTAAATCAGAGAAATTCTGAGAAAATAAGGGCATTAACTCCCCAATAGAATGTCAAACAATGTCGAAATCGAAGTTAATCTGCCTTTTACTTGCATAAGTATATATGCCAAAAGTGGATTGGCCAAGTCCAGCATAGCTTGAGTTATCATCCGAAAATCCCCAATCATAATCTTGAAATCATCGCCTAGAAATTCTTAGAAAATAAAGTGCTGCCTCTCCTGAACAATTAATCGCACAAACGTCAAAATCGAACTTGATCTGTATTTTACTTCCGTAAGGTATGCTAAAAATGGATGGCCCATCTCGAGTAAAGTTATTACCTGGAAACCATAAATCACGGAAATTCTGTACAATAAAGACCCATAACTCCCAAGCTATATACAGGGAAAACCTCAAATTCGAACTAGATCTGCATTTTCTGTGGATAAGGTCATATAACATACTAGCTGAAGTACCCACCCGGCGCGCTCGTTGTATTAATTTTCATCTCCATTAAAAATACATAAAGATGTAGTTTTTTTATAGAACCCCAATATTACCCCATTTTTGACTTTCACAAGCGGCAAAGGTTCGACATTCGCCCTGAGATGTTTGTAAAATGTTCCCGAGGAAAGGCCTCTCGGCCCAACCAATGGAAGGTATATGTCCCATCCCTTTCCTCCCCTTGTTCAGTTATCCGTTTGTTGACAGTCAAGCGACTTGAATTTAATTACCATGCCTCCACACACCCCCCACAGTCCATTGTTTGTTGAGAGTATATGGGTCATGTTTAATTGTCAAAATAATATTAGGGGCATTTGATGCCCCTCCCTCAACTGTCCAACGCACGTTTGACGCAACGGAGAACATCAATGTGGCTAAAGATTAACCACGCGGCAATGATAAAAATTCTCTGATAAGGACGCACCAACAGGAGAGCGATAACATCTCTCGTGCCCTCTACTCGCTCAGCCCTCCGAGTATTGAAAGTTGAGTGGGTAGTGTTTAATTGTTCATAATATTTTTGTTATGTCTGATGATTGGTATCTGAGTACAAAACGTTCTAAATTTCAGTTCAGTATCTCTGATAATGTAGGAGTGCATTACGGCGTTGCCCAGGCTGAAATGTTAATACGATGCCGCGCGTAAAATTCATGTGAGAGATGTCTGAGTATCAAAAGTCCTAAATTTCAGCTCGGTATCTCTGGCAATGTCTCTGAGTGTTAACACGACATAGCGAGGAAAATTCACCCTGCCCGTCTTACCTCTGATAAAAAATCACCCTGAGGTGCCGAACTGCAACCCAGTACCTCACAAAATGCGGGACGTACGGATAGACGTTGGCCAGACAACTCCCATCATAATACCCCTCCTTTACACGGGCGCATAAAAATGTATATATTTTTCCACGTTCATTCCGCACCGACAATTACTGTTTTACATCGGTACTTGAATATCTCACTTGCCATAATCAAATCCTGGCTCCTCGGAAAAAAACACTGAGCGGGGCACATGTTTCCGGAGTTTTCGCTTGACTAGGCTTGTCATTTTCAAAATTAAAGGAAAGTCTCAAAGTGTCACCCTAAATGACCACAGTGGGGCCATTTTTGGTGCGACTTAATTCATCCGAAGAGAGTCGGTTTCAAGATTGTTATTTTTCACGATATCCATATATCTAATGTTTAGATGTAGAGATTGTAATGCACGGTTTCCAATTCGGACATAAGGGACCCCAGCAGTCATTAAAACAATGGAACATTTGAGTACAAAACAGAAATCATGCGGAATACTGGCAAACACAAGGTCAGAATTTCAAACTCTTAGCAAAGTCTGGACTTTTATAATAATAACCAGAAATATCACATACCAGGTACTTACCCATATGATACTGTCAAAGCTCAAAAGGTAATGAATTTTGAACTTTACTTTTCGGCTTTGACAGTATCATACGCATCTCAACATGAATTGGATTCTGAAACGATAACTATTATTTATCATATGACTTCTCCGTTCTCTCAGTTTATTACCGTTTCACATTTCAATAAATATTAATTAGTGCTTCAAACCCCTAAACTTGATGCGATTGGTCAACTTCAAAAGAACACTTTCTGATTGGTTACCACCGAAGAGATCTGTGTCAAATTAATGCGCGTGTAAATAGAACTATTTCAAAACATCAACAAAGCCACGACGCCTGCTTTTATTTTTTATAATCATTCACTAAAATCCCAATGATAAGACATGTATAAATACTAGGAAATTATTATTTATAACGCCGAATTGTGGAGCTATAACCTGTCGCGGTTATGACGTGTGATTGCATGCAGCTGTGACGCGTCACAGTCAAATGCAAGACGCGCAAGGTGAAATTCCATTTTTTAACCCTTCTTTTTCTATCTTAACGGCGTGTGTTGCTAACTGTTATGTCATATGATAAACAGAATATGAAATTCGTGTTTAAGCCAGACTCTATGTATGAAACGAGTCTAAGAATATTCCGGTGGTCCATTTGATGAAAGTCTCCAAAGTATTTCTTGTGCAGTTATGAACAATTAAAATACCTTTCGAGTGGAAAATATATGGCACTGCGATTAAGTAGGAATCAACTTTCACCATTCTGTATATGTAGTCGAATTTAATATCTATTTACATGTATCCCAGCTGAGGTTAGGAATGATGTTAATGATCTCTATTCACTTGTAGTTCTGCCTTCATATGTATGCATCTATGTACGTATATCTATGTATGTATGTGTAAAGGCACGTATATGTATGAAAATGCACGCATATATATGTGTATGTTCGTGCGTGTATGTGCACATATGCAGCTAAATGTGTAATTCTATATCCTGAATCTTCAACCGCCGGAAAAAAGAGAACTTTCATTCGCAGTCAACATTCGATGCTTTCTTTTCTTTACCTAGGAGATAACAGGTAGACAGCCAATCTGGCTATGTTATCTCCCTACGATGTATCAATATTTTTGTTTCTTGATATAGATTATCTGTTAATAGTAAAACGTTATTGATATATCGTAAAATAAAATATCTATCTATGGAATTTTGGGGCAAGCTGTTTTTCTAAAGGAATTGAGTTACGCTAATGGAATAGGTTGAGTTTTATAGGACCAAACAGTGCACTTACTCAGCGTGCTATTACTTCAAAATAGTGAAAATAGTGTACTTCACAGTGACAGGATTTCTAGTTTTAACTGTACTTTGTCCATCAAATCCTCGCCAGAAAACGAGAGTCCCATTTTCTCCAAATCCGTATCATGCCTGCAGCAAATAAGAAGAACCCTCCAAGAACTTTTTTCACCATCCTCTAGGAAATTTAGAAACGGATTGTCCGCGCCAAAGAATGTCTTCATAGTTTGTTCGTCACAATTAGTCACAATTTGTGCTGGATACGTTTGTCGCGTAAAGATTTTGGTAGAATGTTTTCCGTTCACAAAGTATTTCAAACCCGAGTACCTTGGCAATGAATACTCCTGACAAACATCCACACTTCCCTTTTTGTTTACATTTCTAGTGAGTATTCCATTTTTTCAGACGTGCTCTGTGATATAGTAAAGATATTATTACTACAGTCAGTTAATCTGTGTTTTCATATTCCGTCTCGTCGATGAGAATTTTGAAAATCAGACCGATTCACAAAAGCTTCATGCTTCCTGTGAGGTTTCTGTGTATCTGAAATCACCGACCACAGTGGAAAAACTGGGGACTCCCTCTCAACTAAATAGGTTTGACCTGGATTGGGAATGGGTGACTGGAGACCATAAAAAACGTCCTTTTCGAAATGTGGAACGTATCCCATCCGTCCAAAACATTTAACTGGAGGGGTGGGGGATTTTATCTTGAGTATTTAGCTACAATTCATAGCCGTATCACATGCACAACTGATGGAACCCAACACGCCTAAACCCCAGAATCTATGGACAACAAAGGGCGCAATTCGTCGGGTGGTCGTTTTTGGAAAAGACGAGTTACGGTGCGTTGGCATTATTTGTCGGCGCTTCGAAATTTATCCCAATCGAACCGAAAGCCCACACAACGAATCATAATCAGATTTCAAACATGAGTAGGGCACTGTATTCCAGTATTTGAATTATTTCTGGGAAGGAATCTCCTGCAGACTTGTTTAAGTGATAAATATACAAAACACATGCACAAGATTAAGATATGCAATCATTCATATGAATGTCTTTTGTTCTTCTATGCTTTCCTTCACACGATATAAATGTTTTATTTATTTCTTCTTATATCGCGCGAAGGAGGGCTAAAAAGAACCATTCATATAGATGTCCGTTCTGAATTATGTGTTAAGAGTCTCATTCTAACCTTGCAAGTAAATCGGTATTATTTTCCAGGTGTTTCAACGAAGAAGTGATGGGTCCGAAGATTTCTACAGAGGCTGGGATGATTATGAACAAGGATTCGGAAATATAGAAAACGAATTTTGGATTGGTAATGTATTCATTGTTTTATCGCGTCACGGGGCCTGGAAATAATAACATCAGTTTTCTGAAATCTCTTGATTATTGTTTCAAGACATTCACCCCGTTATCTAATTCCAATATAATTTCCAGATACAGAAACGTAGTCATATAATTATAATGTTGTAGTTATCTAATTGGGTTCTGGTCAAAACGTAACCACACCAAAATGTAACATTTTATTTTGGACAAAACGAAATATATTTTGGTCAAAAGGTAACCTTTTTTTGGTCGAAACGTGTCCTTTCTGGGTCAAAACGTAATATATTTTGGACAAAACATAACCTCTTCCTGGTCAAAACGTAACTTCTTCCTGGTCAAAACATAACCTCTTCCTGGTCGAAACGTAACATTTATTTCTAACGGTCGAAACGTTACATACCGATGGTCAGAACGTAAAATTCCGATGGACGAAACGTAACATTCCGACGGACGAAACGTAACATTCTGTTGGTCGAAACGTAACATTCCGATGGACGAAACGTAGCATTCCGAGGGAGGAAACGTAACATTCCGATGGACGAAACGTAGCATTTCGATGGTCGAAACGTAACATTCCGATGGTCGAAACGTACTGGAAAAAAACATGAGGACGCAAGGCGGAATGCTTGTTTTTGCCAATTTCAGTACCATCCATCCAAATATACATACCTTTCTGTCTGATTTTCTGACCTATCCATAATGCTTACGTTCAAAACGAAATGTGTTTTGAATACTTTCAGCGCAAGGTTTAGGTTGTTGACTAGGGACGCCGGAAGCACGGGGACAGAGGGAGCAGCTGCCCCCCTCCCTGCCCTCGGACCATGGAGCGAGAGGGGGGCAGACAATGCCCTTCCCAGGTTCGTCACTCAATTTGTTTCTATGATTTTTTCTCGAAGTAAAGCTAAAATACACCCCAAATCCGTTCTTTGAGCTATCAAAATTCAATGTTGGAATTGGCGGAATTTCGGAGGAAGTACCTCTTTCCCTATGGGAGGGGACACCACATCGGGCCTTCCACCCTTGAGAGATGCATGCTTTGGCATGGTCATGGCGGGCTGCTAGTGCGAATAAATGCCCTTTTTCCAGAGTCTGACCCCCCCCCCCCCCCCCGAAGTTCTTCTGGCGTCCCTGTTGTTGACCGTAACAACTCGCTGGATTATGAACATAGATCCCAATATGCTACAATCCTAAATCAGGTTTCAGTGCCACTTTGAAAACTACGTCTTGTGTGGTACTTAAAGCGATTTTAATAAATTATTTTGTGATGATTGCTTCCACGCACAAGTACACGCACCATAATATGGCTAAACCCTTTACACTAATACAGTTTAAGAATGCCCAGGGGTTTCAGCAGACGGGCGCCATCTCAAGTACATTCCTGCGAAGCTTCGAATATTCGATTTGATGACAAGACTGATGGCCTGATTCGGGGTCGAGATCGAATTGGCTTCTTTATTCGTATGTTTTCGAATTGGGTAGTTCATGTTCTTTTACGAATGAACAAGGCAAATAAATACTTTCTTGCGGCAGGTGATGCTTCGGATATAAAACAATAGTTGCTTGTTGCGTTTCGGCCCAAAAGCCTTATCGGCATCCCTGTCTCCCTTATAAGTTACATTGTTACAACAGAACTTTTCAAACGGAGCGCGGGAATCCCGCGCCCTTCTTTATAAATACTGTTTTAACACTGTAACTTGTAACATCTGCACTCATGCCGCGTGCGGTACGCAATAATATGCATGGTTCTTTGGTAAATTGTTAAAATAACAAGGGTTTCGCGCTATTCCCGATTAAATTCGAGGATCAAAAATCCGATTCGCTGAGTCCTAATCGCAAGATAGAAAAGACTTGGAGAATATGATATTAAACATGAGAACGCAAGAAATCTGCACTTATGCATTTGTCCGTTCTTCCTATCATGTGAACGTACTTTAGTTTCTGAGTGTATTATGGAAAATAACTTGCTGACTGAAATTTCGGTATTTAATATTCATGTCTATGAACCATTATCAGTCATTCGCTGTTTGTTCAAACTGGACAATTGTTTTAATGTCTTTCAAAAATTTCGTTTTTGAAGTGAAAACTACTTTTCGTTAATAAAAATATATCGTCTCCAAGGGTTTGCCACATACTTAACCTTCACAAAAACTGTTATCTAATGCATCGCCCTGTTCAACTCTGTGAGCACTAAAATGGGCGTATGTACTTATATGAATGGTGGAGGTTGAGAAATAATTTTTCCAACACCTCAGCAGAGCTGAGCTGCAAGATAATTTGTCAGCCGAGTCCCCTCACGGGTTTATGTCGTCTGCTCATTCACTTCCATTTCATTTCCTTTACATGGACTCTTATGCATTAACGGTCGAATGGGGTAAAATAGGCAAAACAACCGACTATACATGATGGATATCTAATAACTGTGCGTAGAAATTTATGCTGCACAAATAATATGATATTGTGTTTGTCCAAACTTCTACTTTGAGTTTCAATCTGACTGTGAGGATGATATATCCCAATAGGAGACGAGAAAGATAATTCATTTTTATCAGAAATCCCGAATAGCATGTGATATTGTGCCGGTGTGACAGGAATGGAAGTCCGTAGGAAAATTAGTCCCTCTGGACTATTATTCCGCGGAATTATAGTCCTAGGTCTAACATTTCTAGGAATAGTAGTCCGACGGACTACTATTCCTAGAAATGTTAGACTTTGGACTATAATTCCGCGGAATAATAGTCCAGAGGGACTAAAGTTCCTACGGACTTCCATTCCTTTTACTCCGGGACCCCAAAAATGAGAAACACAAGTTTCAGGTGATTGCATTTGAGTCATGATAAAATCTCCCCCGTCCTTATTTTCTGGTGTGGCATCGTGAAAAATATATTGGTAAAGACAATGTTGGCACAATCCCTCCATCTAACTCTCTCTCTCTCAACTATTTTGTGAAAAAGTTTGAGAAGGGTGAACGTACGCAGTGTGCTCCCGTTCCCTACATCCCTGCTCATTGTGTGTGGTGATTTCTAAGTACATGTCTGTCAAGCTATCACTGCGGCAAACTGCGCCTCTGTGAACCTTGTTTCAGGTTGATAGTATTCACCAGTCAATAGAAAATTATAATTGTTTAATTGTTCAGTTAATGATTTGGGAGAAAGGGTTATGTAGGGGGGGGGGGGGAGGGGGGTAAATACCTGTTCATAAACATTCCGAGGTCTGTATGCGAATAAAACGTTGGGTAACATGAGTAAAGATATGTTATATTAAAATGTAAAATTGAACAACCAAATGTTATGGAAAACAGCAGAAATTCTTTTTTTTATATACAATGTCTAATATATAAGGACTTGCTCAATTCAGGTATACGAATTGTGATTCTTGAACTTAAAAACCACGAAACATAAGTCCAGAATAAATCTTTTAAAAGGGTGGGTAATGTTCCGTCAGTCGAATGTCCTTGCATATTCCACGGTTTTTTGTAGAAAATCGTCCCCTGAGTTCCAATGTGTTCTATGTGCCAGTAGGCACATAGAACACATTGGAACTCAGGGGACGAAATGTAAAGCACGCGAAAATAGTGCACAGTTATATTCAGAACCGTCATTAATTGAAGCTATCGTAAATAGTATAAGGCAAATCAGCTAATCATAGTATGGCAATGTCGCGTGAGGTATTATATAATACATAGCAAATATTTTACATCTGGCTTGTTTCCAGTGTATGGTAGGGTCCATGGATAGTGGCATACATACACCATAATCTATCACAGCCTGTAACTTTTACCCATATCAAAACCTATTTTTCATAAAGACAGACCTTACGCCGTAGCATGATTTTCGCCAAAATAAATATCAATACCTGTCGCGCGACTCGCTTTTAGGAGATCGCGCGTTAGTAGTTGCAATTTATTTTGGCAGAAATTCTGTTAAGATGTGAACGACATGCCATTCTATTGATATGAGGTTGCAATTTGGCAATTCGCAACCTTTGAGTCGAGTTAATCCCGACTAAGGGAATTAGGGGATTTTTAAGGTCTCCTTTGACCATACCCTACTAGGTGCGTCTTCAGGTGACGGATAGAGGAAAACCTGCTCAACTGAGAGGGTTTTCTGCGGAATATCGGAATGCGTAATCCCGGACCAAAATGGTACGAACCTGTTATGCAGGCACCTTGTTCTCCCTTGAGGTGTGTTTTGAAGGCCTAAGAGGAAGGAATCCTGGTAGGTGAGGACAAACAGTGTTAGGGTAATCTCCATTTAGGAGATACCTGTCCAATACACTGCTTTGTCCCTAACTTCTGGAGCAGATGGATGGTCGGACCAGAAAGGGTGTCATGTCGGGGACTATTTGGAGGTAATTCATTTGGTAATTTCTTTTAATAAAATCCGATCATTGCCATTGTGTACTGAACTTCAACACAATTATACTATTAAAAAAAGAAGGGGATATCCAAACTGATGTTGATATTTTCGGGAAATGTTATTGAATGCGCGTGGTTGGACACATCAATATGTTACCATATTCAGTGTGGATCATGAATGTCCTCGCCCCACGAAAAGTTCGTGCAGGTTTTTCGCACGAGCGCCGCGTTAATACCTGTGGGGTAGTTCCGAAATTTTCCTTTGCACTGAACGGGCTTTTTCAGAAGTCTCATCGTTCATTTCTTGATATAAACTAGTTCATCAATAGTTTCTGGTCGAAACGTAACTTTTGAGGTGTGCGAAGACTGACACGTGACGAACGTTTACGTGCCGTTGGCATGTTGGAAGCTGGCAACAGACAGACTGCAGTGGCTCAAATTCTCTACGTAACTCAATCGGTGATTAGCAGGTTGTGGTCACGCTACCTCTTCCAGGCAATGTTGATTGCAGACCTCTGTCAGACCGTCCAAGGGCGACACCTGCTAACCAGGATCGTTTCATCCGAACGAAGGCATTACGTAAGCGCCATCAAGGTGCCTCAGAATTTGGGCAGCAGCTGCACCAAGTGACAGATGTGCGAGTCAGTGGTCAGACTATCCGAAATTTTCTACACAGCTAGAATTTGTACGCTCGATGACCTCGAATAATTACATGTTTGACTGAACGTTACATCGCACGAACGATACCATGCCATAACCGTTCGGAAGCAGGATCGTTTTGGTGGTGTATCGCTTATGGTGTGGGGATGCATAACCTTGACAAGCAAAACAGCATTACATGTCATCCAAGGCGTGTCACAGGACAGTACTACCGTGACAACATGTTAGCAGCTCTTGCGGTGCCATTTGCGCGACGTCACAGCCGTCGATTTATTTTGCAAGATGGCAATGCAAGAGCACACAGGGCCCGTGTCGCTACAGAGTTCCTCCAGATTCAGAACATCACTACACTGCCTTGGCCAGCACTAAGTCAACATCTTGCAATTATGACACGATGCCGTACTGGTCCTACAAGACTCATACATTCCATATATATATGTATATCACACCAATCGAGAACGTCTGGGATATGTTGCCAGACACCTACGACAACGCCAACACTCCATACCGATGTCCAGTAACTTGTCGCTACACTGCAGGAAGAATGGAATAACATCAGTCAAGCTAATATTGGACGCTTGATGAGGAGTATGGCAGGTCGGATCCGCGCTTGTCTCGCGAACCGAGGTCTGAACGTGGTAAATTCTCTGACTGACCGTCCGCGTCTTCTACATCTCAGTGCGTGGAATGTGTGCTTGTCAGACACCCAACTATCGCTGAAATCATTCACCAGACGCCACAGTGCAATGCCTCAATTGTCTTTTTGATGAGAATATAAAAATATTTCTTCATATATCTCATTTTTTTCAAATATTCCCCTACTTTTTTGGAATAGTATATTGACTTTTAAAACATGTTTGTTTTTGTTTGCACTGTCTGTGTTAGTTAACAGTACCAGCGACAGACACTGTGTACTATAACATAATAGATTGATTGACTGACCTCTGAAGACATGGCACTCCCAAGCACGGGCAAATCAGTTGGTGGCATGGTTTGGCATCAACACTGACTGAGTATACCGCCCTAGTGTAAGTATGTGGAAATACTGGCAGCTTGGTGGGTTCACTGCATATCAGTAACTCTACTCCTTGTTGGACTCCGTGTTGGGTGAGAGCCGGGGCAATGGACATTTTAAAACATGCACATGGATTAAATACCCCATCAATAAATACTAACGAGGTCAAGAAATACATTTCACTTCACCTGACTCAGATAAGGATACAGCCACCCCTTATATTTCAAAGAATTGGACAAACTCTATTATGATATATGCAGAAGAAGAAGGTAAAAAGACATCATCAGTCAACCCGATTGTACCGGGAAAATGTATTAAAGGAATAGCAGGGACAGTAAAGGATGTAAAAACAAATAAGACCAGGGTGAATATTAGTCGAATGTAAAACGAAATGTCAGGGGATAAATTCATTAAAAACTGAAAAAATTCTGGGTATGAATGTGTTTGCCTTTTCGCATAAATCCATAATTACCAGCAAAGGTGTGCTAAGAACAACAAGAGAACTTGCAGGCATGGATGTATTAGGTATCAAAGAGGAACTAAAATCATAAAATAATACAGATAGAAAGAGAACTGAAATAAAAAAGGATGGTAAAACTGGTACACACCAACACATATATTTTAACTTTCAGCTCATCTTAACCTCCAAAATTAATTAGAATAGGTTACATGAACATCAATGTGGATTTATATATTCCAAATCCACTTCAATGCTTCAAATGTCAAAAGCTTGGTCATAGTCAAACAACGGTAGAGGTCAAACAATATATTTTAGATGGGGCCAGCAACGTCAAAAGCCACGTGACAACTCAATCAAGTCTGTACAGCCAGGGCAGCCATATTTCATCGTCCAAATATTTCCCCGTCTGAAAAAACGAAAAAGCTATTCAAAAGCTGAAATGTGAAAAGCAAATAAGCTTCCGGGAGGCCAGAAAAATTGTAACATCTATGCCTAGGTTCAATCCATCAGCATAATCGTATGCCACAACATTAAAACAAAGGGTAACCATAAAGCCTGCGGCGTCTCGTTTGATCTGGCTGATTTCATTTCGTCAACTTGACGGAATACAAGAACACACTTCAGTTGACTGTTGTAGTAATTTGTTTATTATATGACAATTAGTATTTTAAACTGATCACAACACCAGAAATATCAAATACAACAAGAATTATATTTGCCAAATAACCATTAACAATTTATGGAACTGGGCAATCCCAAACGCGCAGCAATATCGAATTTTCGTGTCGAATATGAAACTTGGAAGTCAAAACAATGGAGGCAAGACTTGAATTTCAATCGGAATCGCTTTCGATAACACAGATTCTCCAACGTTTTGTTGGATTCGCACCTTGAAATTAGTTGTTAATTGTTATTTTGCAATTGTTCAGCTCGGCATTTTCAAACAGACCTCGACTGGAATGTTTGTCAACGGAGTTTAATGATGACACACTCGTGTTTATGTTCTGTGATTATGTTCCATATGTATTTATAGGTCACTGGTAGAAATAGTCCGTTCCCATGCGCCTTGTTGAGACAGACATGATAACGGCCTGGAAAACTTGATACTCTTGTTTTCCGGAGAGCTGGAGTTGATGGGAAAACTACAGTGGTATTGAGGGGTTACTTGTGGTCGTCAAATGATGAAGACCATTGCAATCCAAGCAATTGCAGACCAGTTGCACTACGAAATTGTCTGTGCAAAACCGTGGAAAGGAAGATCAATGATCGACTTGTCTGGTTTCTGGAATAGAACAATCTACTTGCAAATGTTCAGTGTGGTTTCAGGAACCAGAGAAGTGCCGTGGATCATTTGACTGGACTTGAAACGTTTATAAGATATGCTTTTGCCAGGAAAGAACACGTGGTCGCCATCTGCTTTGACCTAGAGAAGGCACATGATACAACGTGGAAGAATTTAAAAAGATCTTTTTAACATTGGGCTGAGAGGGCGTATGCCTCCATTTATAGAAATTTTTTAAAGGACCTGCAATTTCGGGTTCTGGTTGGAACTACGTTATCTGATCCTCACGACCAACAACTGGAAGTTCCTCAGGATAGCATTTTATCTGTTACCCCCTTTTCTGTGAAAATTAATAGTATCGTCGAAGCAATTGAGAATAGGGTAGATTCTTCTTTGTACGCCGACGACATTGTAATTTGTTATAGCAGTACAAACATGAATTCTGTCGATCGCAAACTTCAGCAGTGCTTGAACAAAATCCAGAAATGGGCTACAGAAAACTGTTTCACGTTGTGGAAGACAAAAAATAATTATACTCATTTCTGTAAGCTCCGGAAGCAGCACCTTGATCCGGAGTTGAAAATGAATGACGGTACGAATTAAAGTTGTTAATGAAGTGAAATTCGCGGTTGTATTGTTTGACAATAAACTGAATTTGACTTCTTACATAAAACAACTAAAAGTTAAATGTAGAGGGGCACTGAATCCTTTAACCCTTTACCTAACATGAAAAGCAGATGACACATGCAAAAAAAATTCTTGAATAACTAATTTTATTTTCATTTTTTGTCTCAAAAACATAGGTTATGACCCCTCGTTGGAACGAGCTCGACGAGCTCGTTCCAAAGAGGGGTCATAACCTATGTTTTTGAGACAAAAAATGAAAAAAATAATGAAAATTAATTGGCGATTTTTGTGAATAGCGCTGGCCGGTTTTGTCCGTTACGTTGGGTAAAGGGTTAACTGTTGTGGGTATCACTGATTGGGGTGCTAACAAAAAAACATATTACTCCATCTGAATAGATCACTTGTTAGATCAAAAATGGACTACGGTTTTGTGGTTTACTGCAAGAATGCCGTACCTCAAACTACTTGATGCAATTCAAAATAGTGGTGTTAGGATCAGTTTGGGTGCTTTTAGAACATCACCGATAAAATCAATGCTCGTTGGAACAGATGAGCTTCCTTCTTACAAAAAGACCGATACAAATTCTTTAGAGTTTCAACAAAAATGTATTGAAATAAAGTCCAAGAACAGTGCACACACACGGATCTATACAGATGGATCTAAAGATGGTGACAAAGTAAGATAAGTTGTTGTTACTGGTGATCAGATCAACGCAATCCGAATACCAAACAAAATTTCTATTTTCACAACTGAAATTAAAACTTTACAACTTGCGCTTGAACACATCAAGAATGTACAGGAAAGGAAGTCGATCGTATTTTCCTGCTCTCTGTCCTAGTTGCTTGCTTTACTCAGCCCCAGGTTGATGAACCCTCTCATTTTGGAACTTCATGAGAAGTTGAATTCTCCCATGTCTGACCAATATGATATCGCTTTTTGCTGGTTACATGGACATGTAGGTATCTCCGGCAAAACCATGACAGACATTGCAGCAAAACATGCCTTAAACAAGTATATCACTGATTTCAAGATTCCATTTATTATTATTTATTTATTGGGGTTTAAGGTCACATATATTTGCACAATGGCTGATCATGACCATGACAGTTTTACGGGTGGAGGAAGCCGGAGTACCCGAAGAGAACCACCGAGCAACGGCGAGCAACTGTCAGCTCCCCAACATACGAACTCCACACAAGCAGGGTTAGCATTGGTTGAAGACAAGTGCACCATCGACGTGCAGTACGCCTTAGTACATGACGTCACCGTGCCCCCACATGGGCAATGGGGGTGAAGTGTCTTGCTCAAGGACACAACGCGGTTGCCGCAAGTGGGATTCAAGATTCCATTCTTTGATAACAAGCCACATATCAGTTAATACATCAACTCTGTGTGGCAGGCGGAGTGGAATGGAGAAACAAAATTAACAAGCTTCCTCGCTTCCGACCTGTTATTTTCGATCATTATCCTCTTGTTACCTTTACAGACAAGAACTTGCAATTATGACACGATGCCGTGCTGGTCCTACAAGACTCATGCATTCCATATATATATGTATATAACACCATTTAAGACTTTACTGTATTATTTATATAAACCAAAGTACGCTGAGATTGACAGGCTAATCTTCGCTATCGATTCCCCGATTAAAACATTTTCTGCCCTGCTATTCTGTTGTGGATACCTTTCTTGAATATATATATTTCAAACACAGGAATCTGAGTTAATGGAAGATCTGTGAAGATGCAACTGCTTGAATTTGATTTTATATCAACTTTGTTAAGCACGGATTCCACTTGGCATTGTCCTTAGCCCGTGCCACTTAACTGACACTAAAGTTAAAAGTTTCCCCGACGAGAACCGATCTTTTGTCTATATATATATCTTTTTTCTTCTAGGAAATCAGTTTCTTCCAAATCTCACGTCACAACGAGATTACACCTTACGAGTTGATCTTGAAAACTTTGAAGGTGAAACTCGCTTTGCTGAATACGGGTTGTTTGTGGTTGATCCTGCCGTGTCAAGCTACACCATACACGTTGAAAACTACAGTGGAACAGCAGGTAAAATATTTATAAAGCATTGGCGATATCTCAACACATACCCCAGGAGATAAATTAATGAAATTTTAAAAGCTAATGTGAAACCTTGTTTTGCAGTATAAAAATAACAAGCAATAAATACAAACAGAAATGACTATATACTACTCAAAAATGGCATAGTCGGGCAGGTTTTCTTCCCATTTCACGACAATAAGAAGAAAGGTTTTAATAAATGCATAGCGGTCTCCCGTCGAAGTAAATAGCACAAATTAATATTGTCCAGTACGAAAGTTGAGCTAAAAACACCAGCGAACCATAGATTATTCCCAACACCTATACCAGGCCTGGCACTCGAAAAAAAAAACAGCGGTGCAAAATATTTTTTCGTGTGAAATTGCCTAGGAGTGCCTGAATATCTCGATCTCTTTGAGAACATACCTTTTGGAATCCTAAGACATTTCAATGCTTTATAGAAAAAATTAACCCATTACCTAACACAGCGTGTAAAAACGGTCAGAAAATTAACCAGAATAAGCCTACCGCAACCATTCAAACATGGATATCATTAGAACCAGCTCACCGAGCTGGTTCTGATGATATCCACATGTATATGGTTTAATTGAACAATTGAATAATGGGTTAACCCTTTACCCAACGAATTGGCCACACCCGCCCGCGTGATATGCAAATTGAGCAGCTGAAAAAATATTATTTTTAAAATTCAGTATTCAACAAAACCATATCATGCGACCCCTCTTTGGAACGAGCTCGGCTAGCTCGTTCCAACGAGGGGTCACATGATATGGCTTTGGTGAAATGTTTGGACAAAATTTAAAATGGGATATTTAAAATAATTAATTATGATATCGTCTGCGTTGGGTAAAGGGTTCAAATAGACAGGAGAAGAGAGGAATAGGAATACTAGAAAGCCCCACATACGACTCATTAAATTTAATACATCCAGTCTGCATACAGCAAAGATGCATATAGAGGCCAAAAACTGTGTTAGAAATGTAGAAAAACAACGCGAAGAGACATGTACCAGCAATACTATCAGCTGCTCAAACTACCGGGACAACCATTTGCCATCTTCCAAGGAGTGACCGGTGTGGAAAAAAGAGAAATATATACAAAGAATCAAATGTGAACAACACATTAGCTTTAACAAGACCAGAGAAAACATTTCCTCAATGCCATTATTATTATTATGTATTAGGATTTAACGACACTTTAACAGCCAAGATCATATCGTGTCGGTGACGGGTGGTGGAAGCCGGAGTACCCGCAGAAAACTGCCGAGCAACTACTAACTTCCCAAAATCGTAACTCCGCACAGTATCACAGGCAGAGTTAGATTGGTTGAAGACATGCGCACCATCAACTTTAGTACACAGCGTCACCCTGCCCCCATGTAGACAGTCGGGGTTAAGTACAAAAACATGAATGACATCGAGCACAATTTTCAGAATTAAAAACTGGGCCGCAGAAAATGGTTTCAAGTTCGCAAAGGCAACAAAAAATTGTGTACATGTGTAAACTTCGGAAACATCACCTCGATCAGGAGTTGAAAATAGATGGGAGTACCATTAAAGATTTTAACGAAGCGAAATTCGCAGGTTTGTTGTTTGACAACAAACCGAAATTCACTTCTGATATAAAATGCCTAAGAGTAAGAGGTAACCTCCTGAAGAAATTTGGAAAAACTGATTGGGGTTCTGACTAAAATTCCATCTATATAAATCACTTATTCGATCAAATTATGTGGTTTACAGTTCTGCAAGAAAGTCATACTTTAAATAAGTTAATGCTATTCATAATAGTGCTATTAGCATTAGCCTGGGTGCATTTAGAACCGCGCCAATAAATACAATGCTCGTTGAAGCAGGTGAGGCTTCTCTGGAAAAAACGCAGGATTAAACTATCACCCCAATATGCTCCAATTTCACAGGCATCAGAAAAAAGTTCCTCCATTGTGAATAAGAATTATACCTCATATGGAGTCCGCCATACATTACTCTGTTTTTATAAATGAGAACCTGACACCACATATTCCCCCTTGGCATCTTTTAAAACCTACTGTTACTTTGGACCTTACTTCCTCAAAAAATTCCGAGACAAATTCTTTGCAATTTAAATAGAATATGCTGAAATAAATTCAAAGTATAGTGCTTATAAAATGATCTATACATATGAAATGGGGCTTCAAATATCAAGCTTCATCGCTTCCGACCTAATGTCAATGATAAATATGCGTCTTGGAACCTTTTCAGAAAAGACCATGTAATATTGACCTGATGCCATATTAGTCATACACGACTTACATATTCTGTTTTGTTAGAGAGTAATATGCGACCAGAATGTGTTCCCTGTCAACGTGCTATTACCGTTGAGCACATTCTATTAGATTATCTGATTTTAATGAAATTAGATGTCGATATTATAATGTACCGTCTATAAGAGAACTATTTTACAATATCACTTTTCCCCAGATTCTCTCGTTTCTCGGGGTAATCAACCTTTTTAACAAGTTTTAGTTGTTTTTATTCTGTCAACTGCATCTCATATAAAAAAGGTATTTTGTCTTCTGGTTGAGATATACAGTATTCATTCACATTTTGGTATCGATATTCACAACTCTCTTCGTAATTTGTTTCACTGTCATGGTAATGTTCATTTGTCTTGCTTTTAAACATATATTTTCTCATGACATGTTCTATCCTCCATTACCGTTTGTCGCCAAGATATAGCCACCGCTGCTGATGTGCCGCTAAGTACCAATCAATAAATAAATATATAAATAAATACATCCATACACCGTTCCGTGGGTTCCTAAAACTGAGTGTTTTCCACAGCTAATACGCATCGTCCTACAAATCCAATATTTGGGTCTCAAAAAACGAATTAGGAATAGACAGCAAAATTACAGGGCAAACTTACATGAGAACTTGGTAAATGATAAAAGAAATTTGACAACACAATGATAGGATAGAAATTAGAGGAGAAAAAGTTGAATAAACATACGCACATAAAGAAAAGCTCCACATGCCTGACAATTTACGTCGGAAGAGATTCACAAGAAAGTTAGCTCTCTCAATTTTCTAAAGCTGTAAATTTGACATTTAGGTTTTGGGACTTTTATATAAAAACTGAGATTAGGAAATGGTAGCTAAGTTATATTATCGATGTGCTCGTCATTTCGCACACTTGAGACAGTTTTCTGTAGAATACTATTAGAATACAGAAGCTGGCTTTTTTACAATTTCCCCCATCAGTTTGGATGTTTGATTGTTATGTTCTATTGGAACCCATTTAAAAGTAAGAAAACGGCCTTTTCACCCTCGTTTCATATTCTATAACCCTTTTCTGTTCATTATATCAACAGTGTGCTCATCGTGACACATAATTCAAGCACTGTTCTTTCTATTAATATGGAAGTCTTGGAGGTGAGATTTGCTAATTCTTTTCCTGTGAAGAATAAACCTTAAGCCCCTTTCACACATTCATGAACTGTTCGTGAGAGCGCGCCAAACTGTCTGGAATCGAAATTCTTGACGGTTCTTGGTCGCTTGACTCAGTGACGTAACATTCCTAAACCACCTGCGAATTGGCTACCCATTAGCTACGAAGTGTTACGATGTACTTACGAATCATCAGCGATTCCGCTACGAACCGTGCCGCACACTGTCGAACCATCCCGAACTGCCTATGAACTGTCACGATTGACCTACGAAGTACATTCGCCACCTTACGATTTGCTACGAATTGTCAGGACTTGTCACGAACAGCTACGATTTCTCACGAACCTGGTATGATATGTGAAGACTTGCTCCAAGGTTTTGGTTAGTCACCATATAAAAGGCAACTCAGTTTCAGTATTTCTTCACTCTACTTAGGACATAGTTAGTGGGCGCAATGTTTGTGCGTATTTGTGCAAAATGGGACTTACAGGATAGATATTCATCCATTACGATTTCTAAAATAATTTAAAGTTTCGAATTCATTCTGACTCTCGTTATTTATTTTTTGGCCCCTGATGACGATGTCCTTGTTCACAAAAGTAATCTTTTCCGTTTGATATATTAAACTGTGTATCATTTTCTTTGCATTTAGCATTAGGTCGATATCAGAACACCATTCAAATATTTTATTTAGTTTTCGGTTTGCATAATTGATCAGAATATTAACGTCTTTAACGAAGGAAAATACGGTGGTATCATCGGCGAAGGATAGAAGATTTAGCAGTGCTGAGTGGTGGAGATCATTTACATATAGGAGAAACAAAATGGGTCCTACAATCGATCCCTGTGGCATTCCACAGGTTAGATGAGCTTTTTTGGAGTTATTTTTTTTAAAGCTCATATACCGAGTCCTATTCGAGAAATTGCCAAAGACCGTGACTTGACTAAATATACGACTTATGTCGTCACGTGATCGTGAGGGCGCACGTGCTGTGCTGTTCGTTGCAGGGTCGTAGCTGTTCTTGGCAGATAGTAGCGAATCGTAGGTGGATCGTAGCGGCTCATGGCCGTTCGTTGCCAAATCGTGGCAAATTGTTACTAATTCTGAATTGAAATCCTGACAGTTCGGAAAGGTTCGTTGCATAATCGTAGCAAATCGTAGCAAAATCGTAGGCAAATCGAGGGGTGAAGTTTTTTTTCTTCGCAAAAGGATAAAAAATCGTGATGGTTCATACCAGTTCGGTGAATCGTAGGACTTCGGGTTATTTTTGGACTCTACGATCCATTATGAAGAGGCATGACCCACCTTTGAAGTTTACGAACCGCTACGACCAGCGTACGATTAATTTACGAACTGCTACTTTTTTAGTGGGCGACTAAATTTCAAATTTTCAATTGTGGTCGAAAATGTTTTTGACGGCTACGATTTCTTTAGAACCGCGACAGGCTGCACCGAACTCTGACGAACGTCCTGGCGAACGTCCTGACGATCTCCCTACGATTTCCTACGATGTCGTGGTCGTAGCGATTCAGAATCAAATTCGTGAATGTGTGAAATGGGCTTTACAAATTACTGGAATAACACATTCACTAAACGACGATCCACAGTGGGCACTTAGTTTTTGGTAGATGTGATACTGACAGATATACTTAATGACGGATTATCTGTGAACTATTCGCTTCTAATTAGCATGCTATAAAAAACAAGTTTCCTTTTGTTAAATATAATAAACAAAAACAAAAGAGTGTGTCCGGGAGCTGCCTGTCGTTTTCGTTTATTAAAAATAACAAAAGAAAACCTGGCGTTATTTCTACTGATGTCAGATCATCGACCTGTGCTTTTGCAACGATTACTTGTGTAGCGGTCGAGGTATAAAGGCCATTTACCAACCAGCCTGGTGGTCTGGATCTCTTAGTCTCGCGGTAAATCGTTCGCTTTGTGTGCTAGAGGTCGACGGTTCGAACCCCGGGCCCCGCACTTCTCTCTCCTCCTGTTACATTTGGGGGCTCGTCCGATTCTCAGCAGTTGGTTGCGTTGCGAACGCTATGGTGAAGCATGGTGGATGTTTCGATCGCTCTGAGGTGGAATCTGGGGTGAGATTCACGGTGGGTGAATCTCGAAAGAAGGGGAAGTAGTGTAGCGGTCGAGGTATAAAAACCATTTACCAACCAGCCTGGTTGGTCCGGTTCTCTTAGTCTCGTGGTAAATCGGTCGCTTTGTGTGCTAGAGGTCGACGGTTCGAACCCCGGCTCTCGCACTTCTCTCTCCTCCTGTTACACTTGATTCTTAACTAGACCTTCCTCGCGCGTCAAATAATTTCATGAGCGATAACTTTATCACAAGTCAATTTCAATGGTGCAATAAGTCAGGGATATCCTAAACTGTCTCCGTATTCTGGTCAGTTCCATTCCTACCCATAACATACATGTCTCAGTACAAAAGCTCATTCCCTCAAGTAGGATCGACACAAGTCGCACGCAGCTCACTAACACTACATGGCCACACATGGCAATAATAATAATAACATATTAACACTTCGACCAGTTGCTAATTTATCTCGATACTCAGAAAAGAAAGTCTTGATTTTTTATCCACGTGCTACAAAACGTCACTGCATTCCACTGCCCCATCTCGCCTTCCAATCCAGAAACAAACTGTTTGGTGCTAATCTTATTTTGCCAGATTTATATTTTAGACAATCTAAGAAAAAGTGCTCCAGGGTCTCCAGAAATCTTTGACGCCATCTTTCCAGCGATCTCGACCCAAGGTTGAACATGAGTTTCCTCCAACAGAACCAACACAAGCGGAAATCAGTGCACTTACAACGGCGGCGACACATGGCAACACACATCTCGCCCACCATGATTTGTAACAGAATGTCATTTTCTGATCAACTCTTTATTCAACTAGATTATGAACGAAATGTATATTTCCGGCACCTATTACACATGAACAAACAAACGTAGCGCGACTTTCACACTAAACAGTCTGTGAGCTTATTAATTGTCAGCGAAATATATTTTCCCACCCGTAAGAAAAGCGCATAGGTTCTTTTCGACAGAAAAACACAAAGAAAGGGAATGCCAAACAAATATTTCTCATGTTATTCATCTTTACATGTAGAAACTAAAAGATCAAGTCTACATCTCGCGGTGCTGTACGGCAATGACGGTTTGGATAATAGCCGAGAGGGCCTTCGCACGTCTTTACCAGTTGTTTTTAATCAAGTGTCGCCTTCTTCATTACACACAACTGCTGGGCCGTTAGGCTAGATGTTCAATAGGTCTACTCTGATATCCCCGGCCTGTTCGAATTAGTTCGGGCAGCAGTTTCCGAATTCCGTTAAATTACACATTTCAATACCGATATCAAAAAAATGTTAATCCACTAATTTCATCACACTTACATTTTTCATCGTTTGTTTTCCAGGAGATTCACTCAAAAGACATAATTCAAAAGCATTTAGCACCAAAGACCGAGGCGCATCGATATGTGCAGTGAGGTTCAGCGGCGCTTGGTGGTATGAGAACTGCCACGATTCCAATCTAAACGGCCTTTACCTCCATGGATCTCACAGCACGTTTGGTAATGGTGTCAACTGGCGCGCATGGATGGGCGCTTATTATTCGCTGAAAAGAACTGAAATAAAATGTCGACCAGCCTGGTTGCCATAAGTGTAAAAGAGCCTTTTTTCAAAGGAACATGCAATAAATGCAACTCGAGATGCTACTAGTTTTACCTTTGTTTCGTTCGAACAAAAAATAATGCAAAAGAGCTAGAATTTCTAAATGAACGATGTTTAGAGATAATAAACCAAGAATTCAAAGATAAAGAAAGATAAAAGTAGTATTCGGAGACAAGGTGAAACAATACACAATCAGGACAATCGCCGGTTATTCAATCAGTTTGATGAAGCACCCGAGCATACAAATAACAATAGAAATGGACTCTTGCTGGAGTAAGATTATGAGAAACTGATAACGGTTATTATTTATTGGGTATGATTTTCTTTCCCAGAAGTGCTCATTATCGATTTCGGTGATATGACTTCAAACTCGGCTGATATGGAACCGATTTCGTCCGACATGAACCAAGCTAGCGTTGTCCCCATTGATGCGTTACTAGGCACAGCTACTTGTTACAGCGAAATCGATCACTGAAAGCAATCAATTAGTAAAATTAACGTTACCAAGGCAAAAGGGAGCAATTTTGTATGGTGGAGAATTAAAGAGGCGGAAGTACCGATTAGATGAATGGAAAGATGAAAGAATTTTTGTTGTACAGAAAATTTGTTGCAAACTAAAGATTCAGAGTATACTCGAAGATTCGCCGAAGTGGGAGAAGGGAAAGTTCAGCATCCGAACGTCCCGGCATACCCACAAGTTACTGTTAATCTATTGGGCTTGGTGGGTCGCAAGTCTTTACAGAAGGCAGCATTTAATCAGATACTTACTTCATAACGTCGCGAGTGAGTATGACATATTTAACTAATTAAATGATGCCTTTTGTAAAGTTGATAACCTAGAATGCTTTACTGAAGAAACATCAATGCCTAATTACCAACCACTGACAACGAACGTTCAATGTGTGTCCAAACACTATTTCTAACACCTTATTCGCTATATTGAGCACCTTTTTGACAATTCACTGGGTATGAGTGTGTATTGTGAAAATCGGTTATTGTCTCCGTCAGCTGACGATTTTCGTGTACAGGAAGTAATAAAATATTTGTCTTTTTCAAATTGCCCGGATGCAGAATATACTTGGTTAACTAGCATTCCCTTTTGGGGGTCTGAGTGGCCGAGTGGTATGCGTGGTTCAGTATAGTTCCGCTAGGCGGTTGGTGCCGAAGGAAACTCTCTCGGCGTGGGTTCGAACCCCGCCATGCCATTGTAAACAACACCAGCGTCCTTTGTTAATTCTATGGCATCCGGGAAATTTGAAAAAAGACAAGTTCTTCTGAGGTGCAGTTCGTAGAATTAAGTACTTAGATGCAACTATCTGATGAATAATAAAATAATTGAGTATTCCGTGTATTCTGTACTGGCCTCGTATATACTTGGTTAACTAGCATTCCCTTTTTGGGGTCAGTCGGTGGCCGAGTGGTGTGAGTGATTCAGTACAGGTTCGCTAGGAAGTTGGTGCCGAAGGAAACTCTCTCGGCGTGGGTTCGAAACCCCGCCATGCCATTGTATACAGATTTTATTTCTTATTTTTTTTCACAAATTAACTAATGAATATTGACCTACTGAAATCAGACTCTCACCAAAGAACTCAGGACTATATAACTCATATGTTCTCTGAAAGTTTTATCACCAAGCCAACTAGAGTAACTCCATTCACCGCCACTTTGATTGATCACATTCTTCCCAATAATGATCGAGCCCCTACAGATGCAGGAATAGTCATTACAGATATTTCAGACCACTTTGGGACTTTTTACATTGAGTCCGCCGCAAACCGCTATAAACGAAACCAACCTCTCTTACTGAAAAGGAAAATAAATGAGAATAGTGTAAATCATTTTAAAACTATCTTACAACAAAGCGATTTTGCCTCTGTTCTGGAAGCAACTTCTGCTGATGACGCATAAATAATTTCATAGAAATCTATACAAATGCATTTGAGATATCCTTTCAACTAGTACGCGTACACGAAAATAAGAAATACATAAAGCGTCAACCCTGGATGACAATTGGTCTCCTAACGTCTTCAGATAATAAAACAAAATTCTATAATAAAAAAAATTGCAATATCCAACTGAATTGAATATACAAAATATGATATTAGTTACCCTCAAGAAATTGCCAATAACTTCAATAATTGTTTTGTGAACATCGGAACGAATACACGCACCCAAATTAAAAAGCCTAACATTGAATTTACCCATTTCTGGAAAAACAGTTACTCAGACAACTTCTTCATGGCCCCAACTACTCCATTAGAGGTAATAAATACTATAAAGGCAATGAAATCTAACTCTAGTGAGGATTTCAACAACATAACCTCAAAGATAGTCAAATTGACATGCGAAATAATTACATTACCTGTAGCACACATAATCAACCATTCTTTTGAACAAGGGGCGGTGCCGGACGGAATGAAAACTGCTAAGGTCATACCTGTATTCAAATCAGGATCTGATAAAGAATTCACCAATTACCGACCAATAAGTATATTATCAGTATTTTCTAAAATTTTGGAAAAGATTGTGTGCAACAGGGTGACAAACTTTTTAGCCAATTTTGACATACTCTCACCAAACCAATATGGTTTTCAAAAAAAGCATTCCACATTACATCCAGTTATGCAATTACTAAAACATATAGCAACCTCAAATAATAAGCCAACTAAAGACCACACACTGGCGATATTCTTAGACCTTGCTAAAGCATTCGATTCTATAAACCACGAAATTCTAGTAAGCAAACTTGCTCATTACGGTATCAGGGGCATATGTAATGACTAGTTCAAAAGCTACTTGAAAAATAGAAAGCAATACGTTCAGTACGCCAACACAAAATCCTCTCTGATGCCCGTAACGTGTGGTGTGCCTCAGGGCTTAACTTTGGGTCCCATTCTGTTCCTTCTCTACTTCTCTATATCAATGATATCCACCACGCCAACTCTATTGATCTTCTTTCTTTTGCAGACGATACTACCGCGTATTCGTCTGACTCCTACGTGCAACGACTAACACTATTTGTTAATAATGAACTTCAACATATATTTACCTGGTGCTCCGCCAATCAAGTTCTTCTGAACTGTAAGAAAACAAAGTACATTTTAATCAATCTCAGTTCGAAACGGGCAACCCCATTTAACGAATCCATAAAAACAACGATACTGTATTGAAACGAGAGGGTGTAAACGGGGATGAAACATTTATTAAGTTCCTTGGTATTAATATTGATGAACACCTGTCCTTTAAATCGCATAAGTTCCATCGGTGTTCTAAGATAGCATCTGCAAATTATGCACTTAACAGGGTCAAATCTATACTTCCCCACGATGTCATGGAAACTTTATATTTTGCATTGATACACAGTCGTCTAGTATATGGTATACAGATATGGGGGAACTCAAAATCAATTAACCAACTTTTCCTACTACAAAACCGCTCCGTTCGCATAATTAATAACTCACGTTTCAATGCCCATACTGACCCTCTATTTGCACAAGATAAAATAATGAAAGTTGCAGACCTTTTCAAATTCCATGTCATGTTATTTTTATTGGATTGGAAAAATGGATGGCTTCCCCAGTCATTAAATGCAATGTTTTCACTCTTTAATAATAATGCTACTGGTCACATCACCAGGTTCTCGGTATCGATTCGCGTCTGCAGAACAAGAACAAGAACAATGTCCTAAGATTACCTCTCTTGTTTCAACTATCCTAGGCTTTGGAATGATCTGGAACGGAGTATAAGAAATGCTACTAATCGTACTGCATTTAAGAAAATGTTAACGCAAAAACTTCACTCAAATTATCAAACACAAATTATATGTAACAACCCGTAGTGTCCAGACTCTACTAGATAGTTTACTATGCTAATCTGTAATACAGTTCTGCTTTTACCGGCTAGCTCATCAGTTTATCACTCATCTTATTCCCAAATTATTTTCAATATTATTTCCAATGTATTCTAAAATATCATTGCTATTCTATGTGTCTTGTTTCCCAAGCAATAACGCAACAATGCAACTATAAAAAATTTACTCCAAAATGATTTGTATTTCTCTCTTCCCGGCTGTATACTCCGTCTGATATGATGTTGCTCTAATTATATTATTTACCTCGGAGGATAGCAGGAAGACAGCCAATCTGGCTATGCTGTCCCCCAACGGTATGTTTTTGTATCACAATATTATTCTGTAAATGTATTTATTATTATATTTTACATACCGTTAAATGAAAAAATGAACACATTGGAACTAAGGGGCCGAAATAGTAACGTTGGGTTTTGGCTATAAAATGTGTTTTTTTATGTTGATAGTTGTCAAATGAATTGCTGAGTGTCCTCCTAATAATTATTTTTATAGACGTGAAGGCGTGTAAAAAACACGTGACACGCGCGGAAGTTAAAATTCGGGACCCATAGGGAGCCCAAGAAACGATTTGAATTGAACACACCTGTATGTGGTCACCCAGAGGATGCTGTGTAATGAATATGAAAAGACTCTGACACATGGATCGGAAGACGATGTTTACAGAATTTTCATAGCATTGCACTAAATTCGGGCTCCTGCATAGAACACAAATATGAACACATGGATTGTTTTCAACAAACTTGAATCTGATGAACATAAGGATATTGCATACTGAATGTCACACTATTCTGGTTGGTGGTTTTTGAGAGCAAGACTTTTTGAGAATATGCTGAAACATCTTATACATCTCTTAACATACGTTTTGGATACATTAACACATTTCCCTGTGTTGGGAATGTTTGATGGATATCAAAAACACAAATTTTGATGTGTTTAAATATTTTATTTCTCGTTGTTTATTACATAATATCATTATTTCATAACTTTAGATGTTACATGGGTTATTAATTGAATTAAAATAAAGTTAGCTCCTTAAGAACAGTCTATAGAGCTCCAGTCTCAAATCAATGCTTGCTGCTAGATCTGCTTCAGTATACTGCACTGTATCTTTTATCAATGTTCTTCAACGAGGTGATTTACATTTTTTAAATGAAACAAATATTTTCTAAATCAGACACAAATCGAATTTTCAACCATCTTGTGGTCACTTTACTAACACCTTAACGTGTTCTGTTACGTACGTCCACTCGTCCTCTGACGGACAACATATGGCTGACAATTTTCGTCATTGGAAGAGATTTACGGAAAAGTTAGCTAGCTCTTCTTAATTTCCGAAGGCTATAAGTAAGCTTAACACTAAGGGTATAGGAATTTCACTTCAAAATAAAAGTTTTGAGACGTTATGGAATTTGTATGATCAATGTTCTCATCACTCTTCACAAACGTGAGGCACTTTCTCGCAGAAGAGTATAAAAATACAGAAGCCACCTTGTTACAACTTTCCGCCCAATCAGTTTGAACGTTTCACAGCTATTTTCTATTGAAACCCATTTATAAAAAAAGGAAATGGCATTTTTACCATCTTTTGTTGTTCAGTATATTTGTTCTGTTCATTATATCAAGAATGTACGCATCGTGGCATAATACGAACTCTGCCCTTTCGATTAATATACAAATCTAGAGGTGGCATTTGCTAATTATTTTCCTGGGAATAATAAATAAAGTTGCAAGTTACTGTAAAACACATCCGTTAACCAAAGAGTCACAGTGGATATTTTAGCGTTGGTATGTGAAATACATATACATTTGTAAATATTCTTAATGGATGATTATGTCTGAAATAGTTGCGTCTAATTAGCATGCCACAAATAGCCAAGTTTCCTTTTGTTACTTTTACGAAAACAGCAGACAACTCACAAAGCTGCCCGTTGTTTACGTTTATTAAAAGTAACAAAAGGATACTAGACTTTATTTTGTACTTTTGTCATAGGAGTTTTCTCAACAATTACTTGCTTTTTAATTGGGCCCTCCTCGATCGTCCAATCATTCATTGTCAGGGGGATAACTTTATCAGGTCGATTTTCATGACGATGTAAGTCATGGTTGCAGTTGATGTTGATCGACGAACTTTATTATAGAGGAGAAGATTGTAAGTCAAAGTACTAAACTTCGTTTTTTTTTTGTTTCTTTTACTCTTATACATTTCTGTAACTTATTCATCATATGCCATGTAAACGTATATTACAAATAAAGTTTCATTTAACCACTCGGCAAGTTCAGTCTTACTCGTCCGCGATGACTGTGTGAGCGGTGTTTCCGATTCCCGATGGTGTGAGAAAAGGACCAAAAGTTTAACATATGATTTCCTATCGCCCAAGGCGGGTGTATAGGAGCAAAATTACTACATAATTTTCCATAGACACATTGTAACTTACAGGTCCAAAAGGTGAGTTACTTATAGGTACTGAGATTTAACAAAGGATTGTCCATATCCATTTGACGCGCCAAATGAGCATTGGTACTCCTGTGTTAAATTTCAAGTGTTCTGGGTAACGACGATGTATCATTGCCATGACATATATGAAACTGCCTCTCAGGCTGTAAGCTTAGTGTCGTGGATCGAGGTGCAAGAAAAAACTTCATGAGTTAGTAACTCAAAAAACTTCAATAAACACCGGAAATACGACACACGTACATATCATGTGTTGTCACGAAGAATCAGAAAGAAAACGTCTAAGCTTCAATAAAAAGTCATTAACTACTTTCTGCAATTAGCCAGGTGCCGCTAAAACAGGTTTATTATGAACATAAGAAATCCTGTAGATTACGCAATGTCAACTTACAACCCCACTGCCGTCGATAAGAGACGGTCAGGAAAAAAAAACCCAGATAAACATTTCCTGCAAAAACTATGGAAAAACTGCACCCCAAAGCCTGGTGCTTATATTAACTACAGGGTAAGGATTGGGGCCAATGCTTAAATACAAACAATGGATTTCTGAATAAGAACATAAGAATATGTGGATATCCCACAACTGACGAAAAAACATGATCTTTGCAATATTTCTTGGAAATTGAACGTATTGAGCTGCTGATAACGCTGGCTAAAGTGGCAATTAAAAACATGCTTCACTCCACGCATGCTTGCCCTTCAAACTTGATTGGCTTAAAAACAATTACAATCATGAAATGTTCATACCTGAACACTTTTACATGCCCTTAATGATTTTTACCTACCGCCCAGACAAACGTTTAGCGCTATTATACCGAAACGCACAAAACTAATAGTCTAAGCTTCAATAAAAAGTCATGAACTACTTTTTGCAATTCGCCAGGTGCTGCTAAAATAATGTCCAAAAGGATAGAATGCTTGAAAATACTGCAATTATATTGAGTCATAAAATGAATAAGGTAGAATGCTACCTCAAAATTAACGTCTCCAGACAGAAAATTCTAATGTATGATGCTTCAAAAGACAAGCAATTGTGTGACCTTCAAACGAGATTCTAAAGAATCCTCCACATAACCGTCTTTAGCTTTTTCACTTCTCCATCTACCATGGCGTTTCCATCAACGGTCATTCACACCGATATTGGATGCTGCCGTGGCACCACCGGATCTTAGAGAATGAAGCCTGACATTAACTCTGCCTACAACCTCTCGTAACTTACTTATGATGCATTCTCTTGTCCTAGTATAACTGATTGGCTTATCTTTGTGGATTAATTTACACTTGTTTCCTGATCGAAAAAGTGGCCTAAAAAGAAAATAATGTAATGTCTCGTCTAATTCTGCTACGAATACGTATTTAAAAGCGTATAAGGACAAGCAGTGGACTGGCCTCTTGAAATAACAATTTCATCTCCGGATCGATACCGATCGGTCTTGCTTTTGGTTATCTGAAGCTTGAAATGATCAGAATAAAAAGATATATCTTAGCACTAAAGCGGACGTAACTCATTAAATCTCAATCATGGCCAAGTCCCGACCTATACCCAGATCATCACCAGCGTCGGCATATTTGTCACAAGGAGAAACAATATCTTCTACAGATATCGGATCTTTCTTGTTTACTGGATTCTACTAAACTATCCACAAAACCGTTATTGGTGGGGTCAGAATGTCCAAATAATTCATGAATCCATTTAATGGAGTATTTAGTAGCTAAAATAGCTTGAGAAGAACACTCGTTGTCCATCAAATGAGCCAGGTAAAAAGAAATCTAAATTGGGTTTGCCGGCATAGCGTCACCTCCTAAATTCTTCACAAATGTTTTCCATTTATTAAAATAACTACAGTACTTGGACACAGCTGAATCAGCTCTGGATTGCATCAGTTAATTCACTGTATGTTCTGTCAAAGCACTAGTCTCGTTTGATGTCATCAAACCACTCTCCCGAACATGTCTGCAAATCTCACTATTTAAACCTGTCAAAATAAGAATTGTCATATAACACAACACAATCAAAGATGATCGTTAACCATCAACATGGATGGCTCCTATCATAAAGCCTAAAGGTTTTTTTGACGAAAACTCCATTATCTCCCCTCCTTGGAGGTAATATATTATGCGACCCTAAAACCTTGATTTGATTGTCTTTACTTTAACGTTCGCTAACACTAAGAATAAGTGGTAAAAAATGTGCGAGGTCCAGATTCGAAAGGCAATAGAACCTGAAGCCTTTTCTCCGGAAAGCTGAAATAGAACTTTCAAAAGCAGTCTTGGGGCGGAACAATCCAGCTATTCTCACCAGACCAAGACTGTTTGAAAGCATCAACCCCTTCAGTACCTGGACACCACCATCTAAAATTGTATCTTTCTATTTTTTATTATAATCAATTGCAAATCTATCGACAGAATGAGGACCCCAAAATTGATCTAATGCTTGAAAAACTTCGAAACTGACCTGCCATTCATCTGAATCAAAACAACGACTCAACCTGTCAGCTGCTTCGATAAAATCCAAAGGAACCCAATTAACGTGAAGACTAACATAATTTTCTATACAAGAGTTTTCGATTCACAACGCTACCCTCTGTAAATGTAGCTTTTCACTACCTATCTGTGTACTACTCTCTACAGCTTTATTGTCAGTTCACCAATCAACTCTCTGACCTTTCAAATAAGAAACTAAAGAGTTACACACTCTGTGAAGAGCTGTCAACTCCCTCCACGTGGAGCTCATTGAGCCCTCAACTTCTGACAATGTTCCGACGACCTCAGAACCGTCCATTCTGTCAGCATATCCTCCGTAACTAGATGAAGATGATTCCGAATACACACTTCTAGTGTATAAACCAGACCCTACTAGGTCCTGGCTGTTAACCTAGTGTGCATTATCTTTCTAGAGCGCCAGTTCCTCTTGAGCCTGTGGCGACAGACATACTGGTGAATCCTAGCTTGCTTTAAAAGCTAAACGGTTATACAAATATTTAGTATGTAATCTAACTTGCGGACCGGCAGCTCCATTCATCGATATAATCTGGCCAATTAAAGCTTCCAATTTCCTTGCTTTTACCAAAGAACCTTTCTCAAGAGAGATCAACAAATTGTTGACTGACTCGATTATTCTATTCACTCTAACATCGGAGACTCTAACGGAATCCTTCTCGAAATCCCACTCCAGGCCTAGCCAGGTCGATTTCAAAGAAGGTTCCCAACAGCTTTTCTCTTGAGCTATAACAAAACCAAACCTGTTCTGTTTTGTATTTTGTGGCTAATATGTAGTGCACCTATCATGCCCGCGTTCACCAGCCATACCGTCATCCAAGTACATAACTACTTTGGTACCTTGCTTTCTCCAGTATTTTACCATGACTCTCTAGTGGCCTTTATAAAAATATGGGCCTCTGTAGAAATCCCAAACGGAAGTACATTGTAAACAAAATAAGAATCTACTCCGTCAAAACACCAAGAAAATCCTAAAAATCTCAATATGATAATAGGCTGATTTGCGATCAAAATTTATCACGAAATCACCTGATGAAAAAGGCAATCTATCAACAGGACAGTCTTCTGGACGAAATTTAAATTTAGAGAAATAAGAGTTAATATGTCTACAATCAAGTACTAATCTTTTCTTGTTGTTCCCCGATTAAACGCCACAGTTAAAGGGTTAACAACGGCGAGGGGGTGGGGGTGGGCGGGGTGGGTAAACAAAACGCGAAATATAGCCTCTTTTCAATAAAGCCTCAATTTCACTTTCATCGAATTCCCTACTTTGTAAAGCTGACAATTGTTTTTTTTTAAATCACATTTTCGTGTACATTCAAAAACGGAAGACAGTATCCGTCTTTAATGACTTGTAAAATATGAGCCGAAGCGCGCCGACTTGCGCCACATGTCAATGCTGTTTTGAGATAGCCAACAACTGACCCCTTGTCCTGCTTTGTAGTGCATTCTTTCACTACTGAAGCATGACACAAAATCATTTGTTGATCCTCGTTGATCAATGTACCGTTACTTTATAACAAGGTACCGTTATGTTGTGAATCCGAAACACTCATATTATTTAGGAAGTTGTTTGTCTCTTTCGCACAAATTTACTGATTAACAGCATAAATATTTAAGGGGTCGTCCAACGTAACTTTCGTCAATTTGTTGACATTTTTCCCAGTGCCTCAGAAACAGATAAGAGAAGTAAGAAAAGGCAAATTAAATATCAAAATAATGAGTAAAGTACATAGAAAAGGTACACATATAATGTACAAAATATGGTAATCACGTGATCATGGTCGATGGACGTTAAATTTTCTCTGTGCTTGGTGGTGTGAAGATTTTCTGTTAAAATGCTGTTTACAAGCGATTCGTCGGAAAATTAAGTAAATCGATATGGAAAAATAGCATCCGATAAGTATCTTTGTATGTGAATTTTCACTCGTTCTGTTTGTGGAAATGTTCACTGAAAAGACAGAAGATTCATCTATGATTTTTTTGTGCATTGTTGGTGTTATTATTTATTATCTATTTTGAGCTTATTCTATGAATGAATGAGCTCTCGGATACAGGTTATGCTTGAGAGTTACACAGAGGAACTAAGAACCATGAAGTCTGTTATTGGAATCTCAATTAGCTCGTCTGATTGTAATGGTTTATTAATTATAAAAAAATATAAAGACGAATTTAGATGATTTTGAAGAACAAGTGTAAGAATAAGTGTAATTCGTCATCGACTGTACAACGAGATTCACTGATTCACTGACTCGCGATTTGCAACTCATGATCTTTCATTGTTCTTTCAATGCACAGTTATTCTCAAGCGAGAAACGACAGAGCACTGTCCCGTTTTACTCAATTCAATACAGACATTGTCGTGATCAAATGGGATCAAGTTGAAGATATTTAGCGTTGAGAGTACTGGAATTTGATATTAAATTTGACATTAACCCTTTACGTAACGTAACGGTCAAAACCGGCCAGCGCTATTCTCAAAAATCGCCAATTAATTTTCATTATTTTTTTCATTTTTTGTCTCAAAAACATAGGTTATGACCCCTCGTTGGAACGAGCTCGCCGAGCTCGTTCCAACGATGGGTCATAACCTATGTTTTTGAGACAAAAAATGAAAAAAAATTAGTTATTCAAGAATTATTTTTGCAAGGGTCGTCTGCTTTTCAGGTTAGGTAAAGGGTTAAACTTTATTTTCATTCCATTTATAAATTTGACTATAAACTTTATTTTCATTTTATTTGCAAACATTGAAGTCGTTTCATAGATGTATTTGTCAACATTCAACAGTCAATAACTGTCTACTTTAATGGGAAGGAGAAAACAGAAACCTAAACGACGTCGCGAATGTGATGAATCCAACCCTGTGACACCATATACAAAAAACCCAAGCCCAAATTAACACCAGACTCTTAACGTTCTCCTGGCTGTGCTGAAGTTCCGGCGGCTAACTCTGACACAGACTTATTTAACGGTGAATGTTCCATTACGCAAACATCACATTCATACAACTCTCGAACGCAAATAGAAAAGGGTAGCATAGATATGTCGTCACAAGAAGCGCGTGTTCCCCCAATTTCATTTGTGCAAGGTCTGAGTGACCCATCTGTGCAAAAAAATTTGGAAGACATTGTCAGTAAAGCTGTAACAAAAGGTATTAACAGTTTGGTTAACCCGCGTCTCCTGTCACTAGAGGCAAAAATTAATGCTTTGGAAACTTCTGTCAAGGAACGGTACGTGACAATTAACCGTTTATCCGAAGAGCTTGACGACTTGCAGCAATACGGTCGACGTTCAAATCTCGGACTCATGGGCGTCCCTGAGGCATCCTAAGAGAACACTGGTATTGCTATTTTAGAAATGGCTAGTGCGATCGGTGTTTCACTTCAGTTGAGCGGTATTTCTCACAGTCATCGAATAGGACCGAAAACTGGTGCTTCATCTCATCGACCCATTATCTTTCGCTTGGTTAGTTACAGAACACGACAAGCTCTTTTCAGATCCAAATCAAAACTGAAATCAGTTGATTCATCTAAATTACCCAGTGTTAAATCAAGCCAAGCATCTGCCCCAACAAAACGTTTTCTCAACGAAGACTTGACTAAGCTTCGAGCACAGATTGCTTCGCGAGACAGAAAACTACAGAAAGAGTCCAAAATTATGGGTAATTGGACAGCTGACGGAGTAATATTTATAAAACTGAGAAACGAAACTGTGCGTCGAATAACAAAAATGTCTCAAATGGAAATTTTGGAAGAATATTTATCTTCCAACTAAACAGTGTAATCCTACACAAGTGAAAAACCAAATTACTTAACATGTACATGTAGTCCTTTATCGCCTTTTCAAACGTAACGATTAGAACCTACCAGAAATATATGCGAAAACCAAGAATATAAAAATCCTCCCCTTTCTGCTTCCGAGGCCTGGCTCAGGACTTCGTCATCCCACCCCGCCCCCCACGCGTTCAGGCGTTCCCGTTGAAACACTGGAATTTAAGTAAAGGGTTAATACTTTCTATAGTGGTCATATCAATGACTTTCTTGGTAATGATCGGAGCCAACCTGCAATATACGCGGACATTGTTAAGAACAATAATAATAATAATAATAATAATAATAATAATAATAATAATAATAATAATAATAATAATAATAATAATAAATATTCTCACGTTTTGCTTCCAGGTCATGCCCTGCGACCCTCTGGGCCGTAGGTTGTGTCTTTGGAGCAAAAAGTGAAAGTGTTTAATTAAAAGGCAATTTCTTATACGAGTTTCATTCCGAAGTTCGTTGGGTAAAGGGTTAATGCTATCTACGGTGGTCATATCAATGACTTTTTTGGTAATGGTCAGAGCATACCTGCGACAAATGAGGAAATCGCTAACAAGGGGACAGAAGAAATGAAGAAAAAAAAATCCAACAAGTTGGGTTTTTTTTTTTTTTTTTTTTTTTTTGTTAATAAAGGGTCAATGCTTTTACACTATATAAAGAGTTAATGCTTTCTATAGTGGTCATATCAATGACTTTTTGGTAATGGTCAGAGCAGACCTACGATATATGCGATAATCGCTAACAAAAGAAAAAAATATTTTCGCTTTTTGCTTCCGAGGCATGCCTTGCGACCCTCTGGGCCGTAGGTTGTGTTTTGGAGTCAGGAAGTGAAAATTTTTAATTACACGGGAGATTTTCATATGAGTTTCGTCTTCTACTTGGCTTGATAGCGGTCATATTAGTGACTCTCTTGGTAACATTCGGAACCGACTAGCAATACTCGCGGAAGTCGCTGGTTAGGCATGGATCACATCCTCGCCATCCTCCCCCACCCCACCCCCCCCCCCCACCCACCTCACGCGGTGCCACTGAAACACGGCGAAGTGAATCATCAATGGTTTACAGTGTCTTGGGATCAAGATGTGAAAATGTCTAAATATGCGGTAATTTTTTTATACGAGTGTCGCCTTGTCGTTGCTTAGGCAAAGGGTCATCGCTTTCTATAGTAGTCATGACTTTTGGTAATGGTTAGAGTAGACCTGCAATATACATGTACGCGGAAATCGCTAATAAAAAACATAAAGAAATGAAATAAAAAAATAAAAAAAAACCCCATTATTTTCACTTTTTGCTTCCGAGGCATGCCAAGGGACCCTTTGGGCCGTAGGTTGTGTTTTGGAGGCCAGAAGTGAGAATATTTAATTATACGGGTATTTTCATACGAGTGTCGTCTTTTACTTGGCTTGATAGGGGATTAATATTTTTCCAACAGCGGTCATACCAGTGACTTTCGTGGTAACGATATGAACCGACTACACCCCCCCCCCCCCCACCCCCTTCTCCCTGTGTAACACGGGAAGTAGATCATTGATGATTTACACAATTTGGGAATCAAGAGGTGAAAATACTTAATTATTAATTATACGGCTTTCTTTGACATGAATTTCGTCGTGTACTTCGTTAGGTAACGGATTAATGCTTTCTACATTGGTCATATCAATGACTCTTTTGGTAATTGTCAGAGCAAAAAAAAAAATATATACTCGCCCAAAAAAGAAAGTGTGCATTGCAGAAATTGATCAAACTCCAAAGAAATAATTTCGTAGGTGTAAAGAGTGTTAACCTGTTCATGAATAAGTTATATTGAACACAAAAACAGCTTTCCCCGTTAAAATTGCATTAACGTTAAATGACGTGCGGCACGTTTGTGAAAAGGCATGTTTTGCACGTGGAGAGTCTGAAAATTCATGCAGCAGTGTGAATCCTTGGATATTTAAACACTAAAGTAAGGCCTTCCTATCGTTCCCATTCAAACTTGCGCTGCTGTTCAAACGACTCCACATTAGCATGCCAAGATTGACAATGAATCAACGTCTCCTTGCCCTGGGTATGATTAGAGCTGGCAGAACACACAGAGAGGTTGCCCATCATTTGAACTGCCACTGTAACAATGTAGACAAACTAGTCCATCGACATGCACAACATGATGACGTTCGAGACCGACCCCGCTCCGATAGACCCCGAGTTACCACCCCTGCACAAGATCGGTATATCCGTGTCGTCCATCTCCGTAACCGGCAACAAACGGCAACGACGACAGCCAGGAACATCCCTAACCTGAGACGGATACATCCTCAATCAGTAATCAACCGCCTGAGAGAATACGGCTTACGTCCTCGAAGACCTGCAATTCGTCCGATTTTGACGTTACGTCATCGTCGTGCTCGACTGCAGTGGTGTAGACAACATCTCAGGCATCCCTTACACTGGTGGCGACGTGTTTTATTCACAGATGAATGGCGTTTCCATCTTTCATCATCAGATGGCCGCCAGAGAGTGTACAGACGTCGAAACGAACGCTACGCAGATCCATGTGTCGTGGAGCGAAACCGTTATGGGGGAGGGTCTCTCATGGTGTGGGGTGGCATCACTGCCCGTAACAGAACTGAGCTGGTCATTATTGATGGCAATCTCAATGCAGCCAGATATCGTGATGAAGTGCTTACACCTGTTGTTGTCCTATTTTTGCAACGTCACGGCCCCGGCGTCATTCTACAGCAGGACAACGCCCGACCCCACGCAGCTCGTGTTGTTCAACAGTATCTGCAGCAACAATAAGTGGATGCTCTTCCCTGGCCCGCAAATTCGCCCGATATCTCACCCATTGAGCACGTATGGGACGAAATGAAACGTCAGCTACGCCGGCTTCCCCATGCACCGTCAACGCTTGTGGAACTCCAAAGACAGCTCAGAATATGGAACAACATCCCAGAACACTTCCATGCTAACTTGTTCGCTTCCATGAGGCGTAGATGCACAGCAGTAGTCGATGCAGACGGAGGTCATACCAGATATTGAGTGTGTGACTTTAAAGTTTGACCCTTAGTGTCTTTGACTCTCCATGGCACCAAAAGTATTCGTCGTAGCGTAATGGAATTTCTCGTGTTGATCACAAATTGATTCATCTGTGATTGAATAAAATTTCCATGAATGAAAAGGATATATATCTGTTTTTATTGTTATTTTTTAGCATGCACACATTCTTTTTTGGGAGAGTATAAATGAATAAAAAATAAAAAAAAAATAAAACAAATATTAAATAAATAAAAATAAAAATTATTTTCTGTTTTTGCTTGCAGGGCATGCCTTGCGACCCCTTTCGCCGTAGGTTGTGTCTTGGGGGCAAAAGATGAAAGTGTTTAATTACAAGGGAAATGTTCAAACAAGTGTCGTCTTCTACATGAATAGGTAAGGGGTTGATATTTTCCTACAATGGTCACATCAGTGATTTTCTTAGTAACGATCAAAACTGACCAACAACGTACGCAGACAGCGACAAAATACCTCCACCCCCACACGCCGCGCATCCCCGTTGAAAAAATCTGGAAGTTAGTCATTATTTGTTTACAGCGCTTTGGAAGCATGAAGTGAAAATGCTAAATTATACGGGAAACTTTCATACGGGTGTCGTGTTCTACATGGATAAATAAGGGGGTGATATTTTCCTACAGTCGTCATATCAGTGACTTTCTGAGTCATGATCAGAACTGAACAACAATATAGGCAGAAAGCGACAATTAACCCCCCCCCCCCCCCACACACACACCTTCCCCGCGCCTCCTCGTTGAAATACCGGGAAGTGAATAATTTATTTGGTTACAGTGTTTTGGAGGCACGAAGTGAGTTTTTACACGAGTGTCGTCTTGCACTTGGCTAGGTGAGTGCTTAATACTTACCATGGCGGGCACTTCAGTGTCTTCCTTGGTAACGACCAGAAGTGACCTGCAATATACGCGGAAATCGCTAATAAAACACACAAAAAACAATTTTCACTTTTCGCTCCCAGGGCATGCCATGCGACCCGTAGGACCGTGGATGGTGTTTTTTAAGCGGAAAGTGAAAATGTTTAATTATAAGGCAATTGTTTATACGAGTTGCAATATACGCGGAAATTGCTAATAAAACACACAAAAAACTATTTTCACTTTTCACTCCCAGGGCATGCCTTGCGACCCTTAGGGCCGTGGGTGGTGTTTTGGAGACAGAAAGTGAGAATGTTTAATTATAAGGCAAATGTTTATACGAGTTTCGTCTTGTACGTCGTTGGGTAAATGGTTAATGTTTTTATAGTGGTCATATCAATGACCCTTTTGGTAATTGTCAGAGCAAATCTGCAATATACGCGGAAATCCCCCCCCCCCCCACCCAAGAAAAATCAATAACTAAATAAATTAAAATAAAATAAAAAATATTTTCACCTTTTGCTCCCAATACATGCCCTGCGAAACTTGGGCTGTAGGTGGTGTTTTGAAAGCAAGAACTGAAAATGTTTAATTATACAGGACATTTCCATACGAGTGTCGTCTTCCACATCGATAGGCATACGGGGTTGATATTTTCCTACAATGGTCATATCAGTTACCTTCTTAGTAACGATCAGAACTGACAAAGATAGGTACGGGGTTGATATTTTCCAACAATGGTCATATCAGTTACCTTTTTAGTGGCGATCAGAACGGACCCACAATATACGCAGAAAGCGACAATAACCACACCACCCCTCCCCCGCGCCTTCCCGTTTAAATACCGGGAAGTGAATCATTATTTGTTTACAGTATTTTGGAAGCATGAAGCGAAAATGTTTAATTATACCGGAAACTTTCATACGAGTGTCGTCTTCTACATTGATAAAAAAGGGGTTGATATTTCCCTACGATAGTTATATCAGTGACTTTCTTAGTAACGATCAGAACTGACCTGCAATATACACAGAGGGCGACAATACCCCCCCCCCCCCCCACACACACACACCGCCCCTCTCTTGAAATACCGAGAAATGAATAACTATTTGTTTACAGTGTTTTGGAAGCATGAAGTGAATTTTTTACACGATTGTCGTCTTGCACTTGGCTTGGTAAGTGGTTAATACTTTCCCGGGTGGGCATAATAATAATAATAACTCTTTGGCCAGCCGCTGATATGTCGCGGTCCTCATAAGAGAAGGCCATCATTCCCCCTGCACCCCACCCCCTCTTCCCCTTCTCTCCTCCCAGCATTCAGATATAAACTGCTTAATAGTGTCCCTCACTTCCTCTTTTTCTATTTCTTCAATAAGCATTCCTACCCTCTCCCTCGTGTCCCCCTTCAGCCATCTATCCTTTGTTTCTTCACCCCACTTCTGCATTATTCTTCCAGTAAATTTTATTCTATGAGGTATATACTGTGGACATTCCAAGAGAAAATGTTCCAGGGTCTCCACTACTCCAGAGTGGCACATTTGGCATCCCTTTTCCCCATCTCTCCCAATTTTTCCCCGAAGCTCCAGTGATCTTGATCTCAGTTTGAACAGCAGTGACCCTCCAAAGGTGCCATCTAGGTACTTCTCAAAAGCTGGCTTTTCTTTATATTGTAACCCCTGCAGTGATCTTTTCACGCTAACCCCTGCTCGCCAGTTTCGATTGCAATCTTCCATGACTCTCTCTCTTTGACAAACCTTTTGCCTTCTTTCATTCCTACTTCTATGTTTGTGACCTCTATAGAGTAATTGTCCATTAGTTCCCTCACATGTTTTGACCACCCCGTTTCTATATTAGAATTCCAAATGGTATCGAGCATCAATTTGCACCACCGGTTGTCAGGCAGGTTTCTCAAGTAGTTAAAGTAACACAGTTTTCCCAAATCTACCCTGTCCTTGATTTTCATCCACCCAAGCTCCCCCTTACTGCTTCCAAAGCTGCAGCATTACTCGACCCTGTTATCCATCTGCCGGCATCATTCTGAGTACTTTCCAACTTCTTAATAACGGTTTGGTTTAATGGAATCACGTCCGTGCCATACGTTATACTTGGTAAACCCACCCTCTCCCACAGTGTTTTCCCCACAGAGATCTTATTGAAACTATTTTTCCCTAAAAGTTTTAGTTGGTTCAGAATTCTTCTCCCCTTCAGAATCAGTTTGGCTGAGTAATTTCTGTACACCCCTCTTCCCGTTATATTTATGCTTACCCCTAGATACTCATACTCTCCCGTTTCTCCTACAGTGATTTGTTTGCTTTCCCCTTCGGGGATTGAGAACTCCCCCACTCTCCATCTCTTCGTCATATCTACCTTGCGTCCAACGGGTATTACCTTGCTTTTATTTTCATTTAGTTCGAGCCTCCAAGTGTTCCCATATCTACCAACAATTTCCAGCAGTTTCTCTAGCCCCTGTTCAGTTCTAGACATTAACACCATGTCGTCCGCAAAGAATAAGCCTGGTATCTTTATGTCTCCAACATTTACCCCCTCCGCACTCTGAATTAGTTCGTCCCCTAAATCTTTAACATACAATGCAAACAAAATCGGAGAAAAGATACACCCCTGCTTGAGGCCTATATCCATAGGGACTCGTTTTGTAGTGATACTCCCTAGACTGAGTTGGCTTTGCACATCTGTATACAGTGCTCTCATGATTCCCACAAAGTCACCCCCCCCCCCCCCCCCCCAGTCCGATGCCCTCGAGCTTTCGCCACATACCTTCCCTCCACACTCGGTCGTACGCTTTTTTCACATCTAGAAATGCCAGAAACATCTTTTTCTTTTCAGCCTTTGTTGATTCTATCAGTTGGGCGAGTGTAAATAGGTGATCAGTGACTCTTCGTCCTTTCCTGAAACCATTTTGAATTTCTCCTAAAAAACCTTTCTCTTCAATAACTTCCTCTAGTCTACCGTATATGACCTTACAGAATACTTTTCCGATGTTACTACTAACTGATATCCCCCTATAGTTATCTAGAACTTCCTTATCCCCCTTTTGTGTATGAACGACACCTTACTTTCCCTCCACTCTCTGGGGACCTCTTGCTTTCGCAGAGCCAGGTTGAAAAGGTTTGTCAGGACTTCAATAAGTGCCTCCCCTCCATTTTTGAGGAATTCGTTCGGAATTTCATCAGTCCCTCCCGCTTTACCATTTTTTAATTTCGAGACCACGTTCCCCACTTCTTCTGCCGTTATTTCGCTACATACACGATTGGATAGGTTCTCCTCCACCAGTGTATTTCTTTTTGGTGGGGACCCACTGCCCCATCGCCTATCGTTTATCTTTTCCCAGTGCTTGACTAACTCTGAAGCGATACGGCCTTTATCTTCTGTACTTTCCCCATCCACTTTGATACTCTGCACACTACTTTTCCCCCGTTTATTTACCCAGTTCCAAAATACGTTTGAGCTCGAACCCCCCGTTTTCTTTATTGTTCTCGCAAGACTGCAATTGCGCTCCTTCCTATTATTATTCTTTATCTCATTCACCTTTCTCCGTGCCAGTTCATATTCTCCTTTCATTAGTCTCGTGTCATTGTTATGAAAGGAGAATATGAACTGGCACGGAGAAAGGTGAATGAGATAAAGAATAATAATAATAATTTCAGTGTCTTTCTTGGTGACAAGAGTGCTGCCAATCAGCATGGCGGGTAACATAACTTTAGACGATGTCCAGACTGACTTGGAATACGACTTCGTTGCCCACTCCAACAATACATCTCCTTCGTCCGACGACGTTGAGGATTCCCCATTCCACAACCATAAACTCGAATGTAAGTATTATTTGCCAGAACATTTCCGATCGACTATCAACAACGAAACCCAATCTTTCTCGCTTTTTCATATTAAATGTCAGAGTATTAATGCCCACTGGGACTCCTTACACGACCTTCTGTTTAACTTGCAAGGAACCGAAAATAAGTTCGACATCATTGGTCTAAGAGAAATTTTTCATGTCCCCTCAAACATATCATTCAACCTCGACGGCTATCATAATCTTATAAAAAATATCTGCTCCGACGGTGATGACGGTAGAGGAGGAGTCGGTTTATTTATTAAAGAGAACATTGAGTTTAAAGTTCGTTATGACCTGTCGGCTTTCATACCCCACGTCATAGAATCTCTCTTTATCGAAATTAATGTTAATAAATCTCGGAAAGTCATTGGGATAATTTACAGGCCCAATACACCACCGAAAACGGACATTGATATCTTCCCAAACAAACTAAATGAAATTATTGATAAGTTAAATCAGGAAAATATATGTTCATATTTAATGGGTGACATTAATATAGATCTTCTGAAATATGATTCCCACACCAAAACAGACAGCTACTTTAACTTAACTGTTAGCCAAGGATTTTTACCTGTCATAACAAAACCCACCCGTTTGACTACACATTCAGCCACTCTCTTTGATCACATATTTTCAAACAATATTTTATCCACTTCAGTATCTGGGATAATAATAACTGATGCTTCCGATCATTTCGGCACTTTTCACGTAGAAATTATTCCGCCAAAATCTGGCAAAGAATCATATTCATGGATACGGAAGGTAAATGCTGAAACTATGGTAACCTTTAAATTACTTCTCTCACAAAGTGATTTTTCGACAGCTATGGGTTCGGATATCCCAAACACGGCATACAACATTTTTTTTTAGATATATACCTTGAATTATTTGATGTAGCTTTTCCCCGGATACATGTTTGTACGAAAAAAAAAATTCATAAAGAGACAACATTGGATGACAAGGGGGTTAATAGTATCATCCAATAATAAAAACAAATTTTATAACAAGAAGTTAAAAAACCCAACCGCATCCAATGTAAACAACTACAAAAACTACTGTAAAATATTTAATAAAGTAAAAAAGCAATGCAAAGCAAATTATTTCAAACATGTTCTGAATGAACATAAATATAGCATGCGAAAAACATGGCAAATACTAAATGACTCCATGGAAAGGTCCAACGGAGCTTCTAACTTGCCTAAATTTTTATCCATAATGATAAAGAAATAAATGACCCGACGGAAATAGCTAAAGAATTCAATGCTTATTTTGCAAGTATAGGAAAACAAACGAGTGATAAAATACCCGTCACCAACAAATCATTTCACGACTCCATGGATGCAAATTCTACTAATAATTTTTATATAAGCCCAACATGTGATTTTGAAGTCATGAATATCGTAAAATCTCTAAAGTCGAAAGGAAGCAAAGATTGTGATGATATTAGTTCAAAACTACTTAAACAAGCTATTTACCCCATTGTTACCCCTCCAACACATATCTTTAATTGTTCGTTTACACACGGCACTGTTCCAGATAAAATGAAAAGTGCTAAAGTTATTCCTATATTTAAAGCAGGTGACCAACACAATTTTACAAATTACAGACCCATCAGCATACTACCGACATTCTCAAAAGTTTTGGAAAAACTTATGTCAGCTAGGATTGTAAAATACCTAGATCACTTCAGTATCTTACATCCAAATCAATACGGTTTCAGGACAAATCATAGTACGGTACGCCCTGTCATGCAATTGCTGAAAACAATATCAGAAGAAAATAATAAAAGAAGTAAGGACATCACATTGGCATTATTTTTGGACTTTTCAAAAGCATTCGATACCATAGACCATGACATTTTAATAAATAAATAAGATAGATATGGTATTAGAGGATTAGACAATGATTGGTTTAAATACTATATATCTGGTAGATCACAGTATGTCGCATATGGCGAGCAAATATCTGACAGAGTAAAAATACACATGGTGTTCCACAAGGCTCGGTACTCGGTCCAACACTATTCTTAATATATGTCAACGACATTTATCGCTCTACATACCTGAATCTCCTATCTTTTGCTGACGACACTTCGGGACATTCTTCGGGTCCCGACCCAAATCAATTAACCGCACTTATAAATACAGTGCGCGGAAAAATATTTGATTGGTGCTGTGCAAATCAACTTGTTTTAAATGCTACTAAAACTAAATACATTTTAATCAATCCCTCCGGCAATTCAATCACGACATTCTAATAAACGGCCAAATTATAAGTAAAGTAGGTTCAAATGATACAGTGAAATCTCTTTAATTATTAGGGATACATATTGATGATAGTCTATCGTATAAGCACCATATATCTCAACTTTCTTCCAAGATTGCTCGGGCGAATTTCGCACTAAATAAAGTGAAGACTACACTTCCCCGTGAAGTGATGAAAATACTTTATTATGCCCTGATACACACACATTTAGTGTATGGGGAATATGTTTGGGGCAATGCTAAAACAATTAAAAAGATACTGCTTCTTCAGAAACGCTCCATCCGCATAATAAACAACAAGCGATACAAAGCACACGCTGATCCCCTCTTTCGGGAAAATAGATTCTTAAAGTAAACGACCCCTTTAAACTCCACGCGTGCTTGTTCGTATTTGATGGGTATCATGATAACTTGCCGGTATCCTTCAGACTCTACTTCCACCATGTAGTCAACACAACGGGTAGAGCTAGTAGAAGGAGAGATCTTCTCCAAACTGGCAGAACAAGAACAAGTGCTCTTGAGAACTTTCCAACACACATATACCCTAAACTCTGGAATGACTTAGACTTCGATTTACGTAACAAAAGTAACAGAAACATTTTAAAGAGACAATCACCCTTAAAATTATTGTCCCAATACTCCGATAACATCGACTGTAATAATCCATACTCTACCGAATGCTCCATTTAACAACAGGCAGAATATTTTCAGAGTAACTGTGTGGGTATGAATATTCAAGATTATACTAACTTAGCGCTTTCCAAGAAAGTACCGGCGGACTGGGTTGCTGAATGACTACAGAGAAACCTTGTAGTTGTTTTTGCCGGTATCCTCCAGATACAGCTTCCACCCTGTAGTCAACACTACCGATAAAGCTAGTGGTAAACACTACGGATGGGGCTTTACTCAGCTGATGACTCCCAACGCTTTGCGTCATTCAGTGGGGAGCTCTCCATGGGAGCTACACACGGAGTGACGTCGGGATTTATGTCTGTCTGCGGGGGAGAAGTATGAGAGGAATTGTGTTGTGGTTATCCAGTGACCCATCTCCGCTGGTGTTGTATATGTCTGGACATATTCTGGTCTCTTAAGTCTCGCTACCGGTCAGCTCGTAGTAATATGGTTAAATTAGGAATAAATTGATTGATCCTGGTTTTCTCGATGATAGTAATTAAAAATTTTTATTAGATAATGCTAATACACACCAGAAAGGAATTCTTCAATAGACATTTCCTATATCGGCCATTCTGTTTGCGGTGTGGGTGTTTCTGGTGCCCCTGCGGAAGCTGTAAACACCGAAATAGGGGATGTTAAAAGTGTTTAGTTTGGGTAGTCTTGAGTTGTCCATATTGTGGAATATATACAAAAAATTATTAAAAAATTGTGTTTGCAGTCTCTGATTGGGCATTGGGAGTGCCCGCGGTGCGGAGTGGATGGTGTAGGAGGGGCTCTATCCCACGTAAACAATGTAAATATAGCTCTTCTTTGGACCCAGCATAGGACTCTCTTCAAACCACGATCATATATTTTTTACCAGGAAATGGCGAAGGCATCAGCTATTTGACCGAGTTCTCAGTGGCGGGAGGTAGATAGATATGTTAGCTGCACCAAGCCACCAGCATCCAAGAAGAAATGAACTGTTGTCTGATAGTCCGATTCCAGTGCTACACAGTATACTCTCTGGGAAACGACAGATAACATACTACAGACTCGGAGAAAGCGTTTTATGACACACACTCTGGTATGTTTTGATGTTGGAATGCAATACAACCAATACAAATTTTGGATGTTCCGGATGTGGCCATGTTACACTGATGTTTATTCCGGTCATGTGATTACAAAGTGGTTCTTGCAGAAATACTCATTTTGGGCGATCGTCAGAATGAAAGGACGTGATCACGTACTTTATTTGCTCGAGGCAATGTATGAGCGGATTTGCAAACAGGTTACAGCAAATACTTGAGCTGTTAATGTCATAACTGCAAAATATGGTTCGAAATCCCCTCCCGTGTTTACAGGCCGTCTGAACTTTTTTGTTGACAAAAAATCTGAATTATTGCGCACTAAAAAGACAACATGAACGACTTGTAAAAAAATAACCGAGTGTTTAAAATCGGGACGATACACATGAAATAAAGCAATATTCATAACAAAGTAAGCAGACTGCTTCAGAAATCACTTTTTCTCGAAATATATTCCAAGCGACCTGGAACTATATTGAGCGTGTTGATTTCCCCCGATGTTGTGAAGTTATTTACTTCCTAGTAACCATGGAATTTGTCGCGGCTGTATTTGCTGTCTGCAAAGGACCGACTGAAGATGGGTTGAAAATGATGCGTTCGCGTTTTTAGATAAGGTGCGATTGGACGATGCCGTGAATTTAGTTTTTTCTTGCAAACAACTAGACTAACACAAGCGTCGATCAGTGTCTTTTTTCATCGTTTTACACTGACAAATGTGACAAATCTCCTTCACCGGAAACTCTCTCCCAATCTGCATATCATAATAAACATAACCGCTGTCAGCATGACCGTGTGGTCAAAACCCAAACGAATTATCGAATCCACGGTCAAAATTAGCCGCAAATGGCATTTAAACAAATGAAATACACGAACTATTCTCAATTTCTTCATCTCCATACCGAGTTACTTTATAAACAGACCACATGCGTTCAGTTTCGTTTGTCGGCATCAAACTGATATTGTTTTGGGTAATAATAATAGTACGAGAAAGCGAAAGAAGCCAAATATTTTCCCATAATCTATAAATTAATTAAAATTGATAATTCCTTTTATTTTACTGAAATTATGAATTGTTAAGGTGGGCGTGTTGCCATTATTATGCCCCAGACCTGGAAGTTGTAAAATTAAAGGTGCATCTAGGGCCGTGATGACCTCTGTCCTCTAACCCATACATCATTTACACGTACCAACATTCTCCCTTGTATTTCAACCACTGCTACTCCAATTTGAAGGATATTTGGTGTTGTGATCGAGCATCATGGGGAAACGATGCCTGTGTAGCTGCTGTAGCATGTGTTTCTTCCCACATTTTCTCCAGAGTTATGGCACTTTTTCACTCTTTCGAGTTAGAAAATTTTGTTTATAACTAGTTGATTTGTTACAATTTGTTGGAAAGTTCCGGCTGACATCCTCAAATTTATCGCTACAGAATATTTTGGTGAATATTTTGCTCCTATTACTTATGAAGCAACAAGCCAATGAATATTCTGTATAAAGCCACCAATCTGATGTTTGACACTTTTATCGGAGCTGTTATGGAGGCTTATGGAACTCAAAATGTCGATTATGGCAGGACATTCCTATTCTCCCATTAATCGATAAATTAAGTGTTATAATTGGAAGTAAGAAGCATGAAAGGTCCAGAACTTAAAGTCTAAAAGAATGTTTTGCAATGAAACATGATTTTTGCAGATACACTTATTTGGAAGGTTACCTGTCTGATAGTGTTTGGAACGAGTGGCCAGGATCTTCAAAAAGAAAAAAAAGTTAAACTTTCAGAAAAAAGGCATATGCCTTGAGTGCCGGAGGTAGAGTCATACAAGGAAGAGAGCCCCCCCCCACCACCCCACCCTGGGGAATTTTTTGTCAAATGGAGTTCATTTGTCACCTTTTGGGGATTGGTTTGTATACTGCGTTCTTGAAAAAAATATGTGAGACCCTCCGGGTGTGCCCTTCTGATCTCAATATGCCAATAAGCCTCCTTGGGGAAAGTACATGCAATAGTGGTTTTGGAAGGTTGATTTGATGTGTTGTGAATAACAATGCACTTTTAAGTAGTATACTAAATACATTAGATGGTTTATTGCAGTGACAGGTTACAGTTACCCTTATTTCTTTTCCAACAGATATCATGTATGTATTGGTGTCCAAGAGTAAACACATCTATGATACTTTTTGATAAACCAGACAAATTTAACAATTTAATCACTATCAAATTGATGCATGGGATAAAAGGGGTTACAGTGCAAGGGGTTTGTAAATATATTTATTCAACTATAATGTATGACTTTGCAGTGCATTCTACATAGGAGAATATCATAGCCTTTTTTAAACCACCACAGTGACTCATACATGCCCTTCCATACTTCTTCTGGTGGACTCCTTCAGGTTGCCCTTTGTTGAACTCCCCAAATCAAAACATAAACAAAAGAAAACGTCTGCCTTCAGTCAGTGAGCACTCCACTTATAACATCTGGTCTCAGTCCTTATTACTTTCATGAATTAGGAAAATATTTCTTCGAGTATATATTTCAATGTTTATAGACTACAGCTGTTATTTTATTTTGAGGTATTTCCGCTCAAAAAACATGGCCGCCAAACCCACGAAAACTTACTAAGATGATCAATACAAATGAAACCGGAGAATATACTGCGTAATATTATAAGTTATGATTCCTATAACAGTAAAGGCTATCTTCGACCATCTATACGAGACCGAGGGTATCTATTAAGTACCTGCATAATGAGCGTTTCGCAGTTCAAACGTTTTTTTTCGCGTTATGTGCTTTATATAATGTCAACGGCGGAAAGCATTCAATGACATCTGATCACTTAACACGTGTGCACGTATTCTATGATCGTCCTATATTCTCGACGTGCTTCTTCTTACATTTTGAAAACTTATTATACGACTGAAGGCAAATATCGTTTTCTTGTGTTGTGATTTAACTCTTATTGTTATTGTATAGATTCTGAAATACAGTATCTTCAATTCTTGTTTCTTGCTATTCGTCGGTTTTTTTCACATACTTTTGAAGGTTTGCTAATAATGTCGGAGGATTGTTATTTCATCAACTTATAAAACTGCTCAAAATCCAAAAGTCCTTTGTATGATATCAGGACAATTATCAGCAACAGTGAAGTGTATGCTAGGATTCCGATTGTGACCTCGCTCTTGTTGCCCACAAATCATGCATTGACAGGTACTTGCATTCAGGAACTGTATACAGTGAAGTGTATGCTAGGATTCCGATTGTGACCTCGCCCTTGTTGCCCACAAATCATGCATTGACAGGTACTTGCATTCAGGAACTGTAGCTAGAGCTCTGAAACGACACTCCTCAGCAATGGAAGCGTCTGATAGCCCGAGTTTGCAATTAGAAATGGCTCGTCGTTCTGATGATAGACGGTTCTGCTTCAAAACCGATTGTTTTTTCTGTGATGAAGAATGTAAGGTTGAAAAAGATAAACATCACCCTGATCGATGGAGGGTGGCTTATGTGTTTACAGAGATAGACACAGACGACACAATTTCTCCAAAGGAAACAATTCTTTAAAAGTGTGACGAAAGGGGCGATAAATGGGCCCAACAAGTTAGGGTTCGTCTAAGTAGAGCAGTAATCGATCTTCATGCTGCAGATGCACGCTGACTATCCGTCAAAGTTCGTTGAGAGTGAGTGTAGAGTCGTTCATTTGGCTGCAAAGGCGAGTGTTGCATGCTCTGAGCAATTCGATATTGACAGTCCCCTGCTGGAAGCAGTAGATTGCATGAAAACTGATCAGTTAATTAGCTGGAGCCCTGTTGATATACAGACACGGTATATACAATACGTAGGTACAAAGTTATCGAGGGGACGGATAGTTACTAAGTTATTTGAGGTATTTGCAAAATATCTCCTCGTAATTTCTTCTCCATCAATTGCTACCATTCTTGCCATGCTAGATCGTGTTGGTAACCTTCGTGGTGTTATCGACGAACCCGAAGAAGTCATGCAATCAGCTATGAAAATCATAGTCGATGACACCGATGTCTTATTACTGCGCCAATATCTAAAACGAAACTTGAAAGTTCCTATGTGCATGGAATCTCCAATAAAAAAAGACCGAAATGGTGTCGACATACGAGCAACAGTGGATGAGCAGCAAAACATTATTCCTAATATGTTAGCAGCACATGGTATTTCAGGTTGTGGTACGGTTGGAGCGTGTTTTGGCACAGGCAAGTCTACTGTACTAAAGGTTTTGAAAGAGGGCGATATCTCAATGTCCAAGATAGGTGACACCGATGCTCTATGACAAGACGTCTTCGCACAAGTTACTGATTTCATACTTACTTGTTATGGGTGTCATAAAACTAAAACAATGTCTCATGCTCGATTTAGTGTATGAGTTGACAGAGTCAGTTGCAAGGGAGCGACGACCGTTCCGAAACTGTGCAGTTTACCCACAAGCACAGAGGCATTCGCCGAGAATGTAAAGTATGGCCATCGTATATATGTATTTGGAAGAATGCATTGAACTTAGACCCTCCATCTCTGAACCCCATAGACTATGGTTTCGTCAAAAAATATACATCCAAATCACCGGTACCAACAACTGTGCCATCTGGTGAGTCACTAGCAGGAGACAGTATCCTCAGATTGGTAAGGTGTTCTTCTTCTAGGAAGCAGTCATGCAAAACGTTGCGATGCAGTTGTAATGCGGTCAAATTCGCATGCACTAGTTTTTGTATATGTCGAGATTGAATGCTGCAATGAGCGCACAGCAGTCCAACACGATGACTGATGCAAAGACTCAGTTTTAACCACTGCTCATATCCTTTTATAATTTCATATACGACTCATATGGCTTGAAGTCTTCTAACATACGTTTGTAGGATTCATTTCACATTTGTATCATCTATTTCAGTAACACCGCCATTTTGGCGACCATTCTAAATCTTTCGCATTTCCTAAATTAGTATTTCGTCATTGCTCTTATCTTAACTGACCTGATACCTCATTAAACTATCTTAACCAATTGGATTTGTCTCACAAACATTCACCTCAAACTCGTCTTTTAGCATTTTCGTTTCCAAAGTATTGTAGGTCAGGCCATTTTGATGGCCATCTTACATAGAAAACTCCCGCAAAAGTCTTATTTACCACAATAATTTACATGATTAGAATAATTCCTTTCTGATATGGACGTTACAGTTTTTGTCCATAATGCAGTGCATCTGTATGCACCTATCTTTGAAAAAATCAAGAGACCGCCATTTTGGCGGCCATTTTTGCGGCCATTTTTGGATTGTAGTTTCCACGTCAATAGCATTCTGAAATAATTTTTTTCTCGTCTCATCGACATTTAACACAGTATGGTGAAGACTGACCTACCCATTACGCTACTACGTGTAACAATTTGCTTTTTCTGACCAATTATTGGTGTAAATGGTTAAATTTCGATATTTTGTGCGGTCATCTTTATTTTTGACAAAATCTCGATTTCCTCAAAGCTGCGTATAACTCAGCCGATTGAATATTCAAAAGGACACACTCGTGGACTGAAAACCCTTGAGAAAAACACTATATACGCCAAAACAAGCATCTGTGCTCTGGCTGCTGGACTTCACTCTCAGTTGAAGTAAAAACAACAAAGAAGGCTTTCCACAAAAAGGTCATTTAAATTATTAAATTTGTCTCCTTTGGAAAGGAAGTAAGAACAATAAGTATGAATATCTCGTTTAAGCTTTCCAGTTGAGGATCTGGTAAAGAAACACACTCACCGTTCAAGTGAACACGATATCCTGGAACAGGATTTCCATATTTGTCCAGATATGTGAGTAAAAACCCTGTGGATAAAGAGGTATTTCATTCCAACGTTCTGAAAATCGCCTACCTTATTTCTTCCAAGTTTGAATGAAATACCTCCTTATCACCATTAATTGGCTTGCATTCTAATTCGTAAAATGCTTCTAAAACAGATCTCCCGCAGACAACAATGACGATTCTTTCCTGGTGAAAGCTCCTATCACCACAGAAACCGAAGTGGAATTTTTACAGTGAATCAAAGTTTGTTGACGCCTCAATCTGAAAGTCATAACTTTAAACAAACTTTTATTTCCAAAAGCTCTAAATCACCCATAGACACTAAGAATTCTGGAACTATAGAATGAAACTGCTTGTTTCCAAAGACAGCTACAACAAACAATTAAACATGCATCAGTAGCCACAATTCTGTCTGCAGCAGACCAATCGGGAAGGATCAATCCAGTAGTCTGATTTTTGGAAAACTTCTAATCCCTTTAAATATTCTGGTTACATAAAATCTATCAGAATGGTACCACGTAAAACAAAATATAATTTTATTAATAGAGAAAGTACCTCTTTAAGATTTGCCATGGACTTTCTCAACTAACTTTTTCGCAGATTCCCTTATTTCAATAATCACTCACAGGTGATGATCAGTGTGACATTCTCTTTATTGAATAAAATAAGAAGAAAAACATTTAAGAAGATCTCAAACTTATGAGACTACCATGTTAAAACAGAGTGATGGGGCAGATTTTCAGTCAGGAGGATGTACCTGAAACTTTAATAGCCTCAGTGTAATGGAAGAGCCACAGGACAAATTTCTTTGTTTCTATTTAATCGATTTTATTTTTGTGTAGGAAATTGGCGCGTTGCGAAGATGTGGCATTTTCCTTCACCTTGTCGGACGCTATTTAACGTTATGACGTAAAATCCCACCATGGGTCGGGAAAGGTTTACACCAAAAATTACTGCATGAAGTTGAAATTAAGGGACATTTTAGTACTCGTAGTCCTGAATACGGGGGGGAAACATTGCTTGAAAATTCGACTTCAGATACCGGAGATGTGTCGTTAACAACGTTGGGGGTACACTCTCCCATTTTGCGAACACCCTCACCCTACAATCTGCTGCAAATACCTCTGTACTCCTTCACATACACTCCAATAAATAGCAGAAGTGATGTCTCGTCACATTTTTATTCAAACACCCTTCCATTCGACCTGGTTTATGTCGTGTTTGAATGGCGCCCCGACCACGGAGCTGTGCGTGTTAAAACATTAGCCTTTTTAGAAAATGAAGCACACTCTTTGAGACTCTTTTAATAAATATGGTTTCAAAATTTCAATAAGTTTTCGAAAGGCAAAACAGATACCAATATCTCTACAGCATTGGTTAATCTGACAGATGTGAGTTTCCAAAATTAAACTCATTACTAGAGCTCTTCCAACATGGTATTCAATATTCCAAGCATAATCCAATATCCATCTCCTGGACCAATTGATAATTTGTAAGCACCTTCCAGTTCTATGTTCAGTATCAAACAATGTGCGCCCTCAATTTCAATTATCTGTATGAAAGGTTCACTTGAAGGATAGTTTAGATTTACGTCTTCATCGAAATAGATATAACTTGGGTGTTATCATTAACTGAAGAACCTTTGGGAAATCTCAAACCAACAATTATTTTTCTTTCATTGGAGTCTTTCATAAGAACTAGATTAAGGGGACTAATGTTCATATTGCAATAAAAAGAATTTGAGTCAAAGGGCCAGTAATAGCTTTGTAGCATTTTTCTTTCATGAAATAACCAACTACTTCTGATCTAAAGCCTTTTATACTTTTTGCAAATGTTTATACCTTCTGACACTATACCAGTGCACTCAACTGGAATCTCAAACGGTAGCAAATTTCTTGCAAACTACACAGCTAACTGGGCATTACACACTGTGCTAAAACTTTGAGTAGACTGGAATTCTACATTGTTGAAAGATGTGTGTGCCTTGAGTATAAAGTTACCGCTGTCACGGTGCCTGTGTCATTTCTTCATCAGGGAAGAGGAGCTTATGGAAGGGAAACAACTCTCTCGCTGAAGCACAAGGGAGTGTTCGTTTGTTGTATTAATGCTTGAGAAATGAAGTATGAAATTCCTGAGGCTGAATCACAGCGGAAATAAACAATCACTGGATTTGAACTGCTTGAGATGTCATTGGCATGCAGCCCACTGTATGTTTCCACGCAGTGGAAAAGAACATTTTCACCCTCGATAACTAGATCCGAACGGTACAAAGGATCTGACGACCACGGAGCAATCGAGACCGACAAAGCTCAAAACACTGCCATGTGAGTACAGCGATCTATACTGCGCGGTATCTTCATACCCCAACCTGCATAATAGCATTTTCATTCAGGATGGTGTTCAGACTGAATAGGCGCAATCACATTTTCTGCAAAACTTTCCTTTGTTTCTCATCATCGAGTCATAATGCGCTTCTCATGGAAATTTAGAGTCAATAATTATGTTTATCGCCTGAGAGTAGTTGAAGCTGTTCCGACTGTAGCATATTTCTGGGAGATAGAAATTCACAGAACAACACGCGTGTATGAATTGGTTAATCGATATGGCAGGAGCGCCAGTGCGGAAGGATAAAGGGAGAGGCCGCATTCCTCAAGTTTTATCCTTCCTCAATTGCACAAGTTCCATATCAAATAACCCATTCACACGCGTGTGTCGTTCTGTGTTTATTACATGCCTTCCCATCTATAAAAAAACGATTATTAGAAGGTCACTCAGCAATTCATTTGACAGCTATCAACGAAAAGAACACATTTTATCGCCAACCAAATCTGCGAGGGAAACCCGTGTTACTATTTCGTCCCCTGAGCTCCAATGTGTCCTATGTGCCTACTGTCACATAGAACACATTGGAACTCACGGTGCGATTTTTACCTCTCTCTAGCGATTAAAATGTCGCTTCTATTTAAAAATAGTCCGTCAACGCTTTCCGTTCCGCACAGGTGTGCAGAACTGATTTTTATTTTTCGTATGGTTTATTGTTGTTGCAGATGGGGATTTCAAAGAATAGGCGTGTAACAAATAGGGATAGCCGGCTGAAAAAGCAAACATATTTTACCAGAATACGTAAACTACAGCCAACTGCAAGTGATAATTTAGATATTCGAAGTCCTCGTTTGGGCAAACAATGGCGTGTTTCAGATTACATAATAGAAAAAATAGGGTAGGCAGGTAATTTGTTTTTTTATGTTGTATTTTTTACTATTAATTCTTGGAGTGAAATTACATGGATATATATAGTCCCAAGAGAAGGAAGTAAAATTAGATGAATGTTTCAGGCAGACAGAAGATATCATGTAGACATTATTAATGCTATCACATCCTCTCTCATTGGTTCGCATTCTGCCGTTATTCATGTCCAAAAGTTGCAAACACATTTTTACTATTTCGGATACTGTAGAGAATATGCCAGAATATTCGTCAGATATACCACGTATCTTCCAGAATTTTCTCGCATTAATCTGACAGAGGTGCAGAATAATACTGCCTATAAAAGTGAAGAAAATTATCTCAGTTCCACGGCAACTTCTTGCAATTCTCACCAGTCATTACAACTGCAATGGTCTCTATTCCATTTTTTTATATCCAGATTTTCTTGGCCTGAGCCAATAAAAAGTTTGGGATAGGCACGTTAATATGGCTTAGGTCGGGTAACCTCAAACACTCAATTTTTCTTTTTTATTAATCTTTAAACTGAGATTTCCCTGTAAAGTTAGTAGTTGCTCCTAATTCCCCATAGTAGCATACTGGAACAGCATAGTTTAATATAAAGCTTTATCATATGACTCGTCCGTTTTGTTCACTTTAAAACATTTGATATTTTGTTTTCATATTAATCAGTGATAAATAAAGCCTTCCGTCAATTTCATTGGTCAGTTTCAAAACTAGACAATTTGATTGGCTGAACAAAATACAACTGGGCCACATTTTCATAATTTGCATAATTAGAGTTGGGAGCTTTCATTGGTCAATTTCAAAACTGGACAATTTGATTGGCTAAACAAAATACTGCTGGGTCACATTTGCATAATTTCAGTAGGGAGAATTTACGTTATCTGTCCAATTTAGGGTGGGTTATATTGTATTAGTCTTTTACCTACAAGAAAAACGCTATTCATTTTTTTTTTATATTTTCACTTTTTGCTTCCAAAACATAGGTTATGACCCCTCATTGGAACTAGCGTGTCGCGCTCGTTCCAATGAGGGGTCATAACCTATGTTTTGGAAGCAAAAAATGGAAATTTTTAGTTATACGAGGATGCTTTTTCCAAGTGCCGTCTGCAACTCAAGTTAGGTGATGGGTTACAAAGTCATACTAAGTGGCTAATTTGTGCGCGTGGGTGTCATATGATAAATAGAATATGAAATGAGAGTTTTTCTCATATAATATTTATGACACTCGTCCGAATTTTCCGTTTGGTCGAGCGTATGGCGAGCCCAAACGGAAAATTCTTAGACTCGTTTCATAAATATTATATGAGAAAAACACGCATTCTATATCCTCTATGTCTGGCAGTTGGTCTCCGGATAAAAAGAGGAACTTCAACACCAATGCATGATTTTCTCTCGAACGCTGAATTAAAAAAATACGTGTATTGTAATCAAGTGATATTAAGTCAAATTATATTTCATAATGTGCATTTAAGTCATTTCACTCCAAGTGATAACACTAATTTTGCATGAAGCCATGCCGTGTATTTGATTTTGACTCAGCTTTGGTTATTTTGTCGCAGTGGAAACATCATCCGCCATTGTTAGTGGTTTTGTCACAATTTGTAAACCAGAAACAGTTAATATTTAACATTCTAAACTCCGCAGCTTTCGGATCATTGGAATTTGATATAACCCTTTGAACTCGTAAAACCGATTTTTCGGTCCAAGGCATAATTTCGTCCTTTTTTTGTCTTATTATAAGAGGTCATTACACGGAGCATTGGTGATAAAATAATAACAGCAGTCTGCAGCCAGACGGCTGCAGACTGCAGTTGTTATGTTATCCTTCCTGTATATTGATATTGGACTGACCCATCTCACTATAAGTGTACACAAGAACGATACCATTCCAGAAAACAAGGGTTCAAATGGTTAAGCACTTTCTGACTACGCTACGTTCGTGCCCATTTCACCACACACCTGGCCACTTTCATTGTAGTAATATCTCAGAATGTTTCGCGGGTTTTCCAATTCAGAAATTTGGAGCACAGCATTCGGGACTATTTACTTGTAATAACACCAAATCATTTTTCAGAGAGCAACTTCAGTTGCAATAAAAATTGTAAATTTTGAAACAAACATTGAATTCTCTAGCATGATGCCAGTCTTCACCTGGAGCCGCGTATATACATGTGTTAAGAAATGACACTTCTTTCACGCAGTACCGGCGGTTTGTAGTCTCTGTCCTTTAAATCGGAAACACGCATCTTTCTTACCAGTTGTCCTCAGAGATTCTGGCGCAGTTGCTCCATAGTCGACAGATCCCCCGCAGCATTTGCATCTGGTTTTCGGGGGTGATCATCTGCATGAATCTAATCTTAAGTTCCTTTTGCTATCAAAACAGTTAATTATAATGTGGTCATCAGAGTCGATGTCAAAAACATAAATCAAAATTGTTGAAGGCGACAAAGTGGCTCGCTTGTTAATAAAATATCTAAGAACAAGTGTGCCTGCAAGAAATTCTATAATTTTAAGTATTTTCCTTTCGCATTTCTCATTTCTGACACTATTTTTTGTAATCAACAGGTTTTACACCTCTCGTGCTTATGACGATTTCCTCGGGAAGATACGTAATATACAATTAAAAGAGGCACACAGTGGGATTCCTGAGACTTTGCTCTTCATTGCAGGGTGCCGTACTTTTCGGATCGTCAATTTTTTCCCATTTTTCTAACGCAATAAAGTTTTTGGAAGGATTTTTCCACTTTAATATTTATCAAAAAATACGGTACCTGTACCTGGTAATGATATTTCTAACACGATCCTTCCATTTTTGAGGTTTTGAAGTGATACAGTGTTACACCCAAGCACCTCCATTGCAGTGGAATCTCCACAGAAAATTGTTGCTACATTCGGATTGACACACGGAGATTCTTGTAACGTTGTGTACCAATTTTGGCTGGGAAAGACGGTTTGCCGTCTTCGGGCTGTGATTGCAAGAGAAAATTATGAATACGCGTACACGCAGTGTTGATACATTTTGTTTTTGAATATAAAATCATTCAGTAAATAGTTCATGACTGATTCCTTCGAAAGGTAAGGAAGACTAGAAGGTGAACTGCTGTCGTTTTTGATCAGTGACCGAGTCCGATCAAACACTCAGTCTGCCGGTCGCCAAATGCATTTGCAATTTCTGACGACCAGCTGAGTGGGACTACAGTACAGTTACAAATTAAAGCGTCGGAATTAATTCTATAAATTTGATACCAGACAATTTTACTTACACTCACTGCCACTGAATTCATTTTCTATCTGGTCCAAAACTTTTTACATGACGTTTAAAAATCCAGTGGCGGTGCCACTGGAGGGGAATGGCTGCCCCCTCCCACTTTTCCCTCCCCCCACAATATCAAACTTCAAATTTCTGTCAGACCATGGTTTTCCCACCCAATTTCACACAGCAAACGACACACAACAATACACGTCATATCGGGTGTTGAAGAAATTCTAAGATATCGCTCCCACTCCCAAGGTCTCCAAATATGAAAATCTTTCATAGGGAGACCTTCCATATCCCCACACACGCGAGGGGGAGATCCCCTCCCCTCCTCCAGCTATAAGGCATGCGGCATTTGGGAGATGACTTCGGCATCTTGACCTTGCCCCCTCCCCATAGCTTACTTAACCCCCTCCAAAAAAAAAAAAAACAAAAACAAAATTGAAATCCTGGCGCCGTCACGGTAACAATCAGTCGGTTTCAAGAAAACTTGTGATGGAAAGACAATATGTTGATCTATTTATTTATTTATTATTTATTTATTGATGTTTAAGGTCACATATTTATGCACAATGGCTAATCATGACCGTGGCAGTTTTACGGGTGGAGGAAGCCGGAGTACCCGGAGAGAACCACCGAGCAACGACGAGCAGCTGCCAGCTCCCCAACATCGTAACTCCGCACTGCAGCACAGGCAGGGTTAGATTGGTTGAAGACATGCGTACCATCGACGTGCAGTACGCCTTAGTACACGGCGTCATCGTGCCCCCACGTGGGCAATGGGGGTGAAGTGTCTTGCCCAAGGACACAACGCGGTTGCCGCAGGTGGGATTCGAACCGAGGACCTCTCGGCTTGCAGCCTGCACCTCTACCTACTGCGCCACCGCGCCACAGCATGTTGATCAAACTTGCAGAAAGGGCTACATAAAATTAAGCTACATAATGTTCTAACCCACTTGCAAGTTGAAAACACAACCACAGATTTGGGTTCGATGGGGTTGATTGATGCCCCTCCCCCCCCCCAAAAAAAAAAAACCTTTCCAACCTACTTGGAACCTGAGGTGTTGAGGTTGAATGGGTGAGTGTCTTTGTTGCACCTCCCGCCCCCCCCCCCCCCCCCCCCCCCCCGTCCGCACCTCTCAGAAAATGTTCAACCTGCTTAAACTACATGCACTTGAAAATACAAGAAGTGATATGGAAGCAGTGTGTGGGTATTTTAATTAATACCCCACCCAAATCCCATCACAGATTGCTGAGTTATGAAATTTGAAAGTGATAAAAAGTCAGAAATCTTCGCAAAAAATTGGGAAAACAATCTTTTCTTGTTGCCAAGAATTCACCATAATTAGGAAATTTTCAAACACAAAAAGAAAAGATGCAATCAGAAATTCTCTTTCAAGACCATGAAGAAATATTTGAAAGGGGTAAAAGCATGCACGTAGCATTCATCAAATTGTTTATTGTACTTTCTAAGGGTACTGCTAGAAAACCTCTGTGTTGGTGGTTTGGGGGTAGAGAATAAACTCGAATTTCCCAACCAGACCCTAAAAATATAAGGAGTTGTGGCAAGTAACTAGATTTTTTGGGAGAATAGTAATTACTTGAGCACTAGTTAGAAAATACTGGCTGTGGTGATGGGTTGGGGGGGGGGGGGGGGGTGTTGAAATTGTAATTTTGCAGGACCATAACAAATTTATTTGAAAAGAATGTTATGATGGGCAACAGAACTTTTGCCAAATTGTATTTATTGATGTCGGAAGTAGAAAATCCCAAGGCTGTGGTGATGCTGGATTATTTTCTTATGACTTCGGTCTAAATCCTCCTTACCAAGTCCCTGGGTGAAATCACAGCATACCAGTTTGAATTGATTCAGTTTTTTACATGATACTATTTTTTTAAGAAAGTACTGTGTAAGAACTTGTAAATGTTGAGCTCATAGTCCGCTTGCACCCCCCAGGACTTTGTGTTGTAACTTTTATTGTTTTGTAAGTTCTGTTCTCAAAAAGTTTGCATAATTGTTGTAAAGATTTGTGATTTAATGGTGATCTACTCTCTCCGGGCTGCATCTCTTCTCCAACCCCATGCTTCCCCAATTCCTTCCTCGGTAAAGTCTCTTAAACAAGCCTTCAGCCTGGACAGTTCTCGGCCTGATTCAGTAGGGTTTTGCTCACCATAAAGGTGTTGAGGAATTTTTATTAGCATCACTCTTCATCGCATGGGTGGGTCACAGTGAAATTGGTGGTGTGTTGGCAGTGTGATTGTGTGTGCGTGTGTGTGTGTGTGTGGGGGGGGGGGGGGGGGGTTGGTAAATGTGGTGACTTGTTGAAGGATCTGCATCCCATATTCTAATTCTATATGTATTTTCATCCATTGACCAATGTCCTCATGTTTCTTGTGTGAACTTTATTGAGAATATTAGAGGGGGTATACTCCTGTGACTGACATCCATATAATAGTATGGTGAGGTCTAATAGTATAGGGTGGAATATTATACTGAAGTTACAAACTGACTTCACAATATTTCAAAGTGTCATATCTAGGATAAATAACCTCAAAATTCCAAAATAACTCCCAACTATCTACAGCTGTGGAAAATGTTAAGAATTTAGTCCAAAATAGTGCATTATGAGAATTAGACTGCAGTCCAACCTGGTGAAAATGAATAAAAATAGGGAATCAAATCAAAATAATATGGAGTAAAAAATACAAAATAAAATATATATCAATACTGCAAGTATGATCATTTAGCACATAGGAGTAGGAATCAAGTACTTTCCTTCCCGACTGATGCACAATTTCATTCTCCTGTTGTCTTTTTCACTCAAAGATTTATTGTCAATCCCAGTCAGCAGCCTTTTTCGGATTTTTTACTGCTTCTCAAAGCTATCAAACTTTCTCATGCAATGGGTGTTACATGTTCCAAGCAGCACAGTGAGCCCACTACTCTGGTACACATGGACAGTCCAGCCAGCTGAAAGAAAGGTGGCCAGCTTTGAGAGAGTGGACTTTTGGAAGTATACTACTCAAAGTTTGCTAAGCACCAAAAATTTGACACGCCATTGTGAAATTTGCTTGTGACATATTTGCGATATTTTTGGTGGATGTGATCGAGGGATGTATTGAGATGGTCCCAGTGTTTACATTAGCTCTCTTGACAGGCTGACTTTTCGTGACAGTGATGGAGAGCATGCACCCCTTGATTTTCATGATGTTTTCGTGTACTGCCAACATGTACATGACATGTGTAGGGTATTCAATCTTCATTTCAACACAACCCCTTGTGATTTAATGATTGAATATGGCAAATGCAAATGTAAGAAGACATTTGTCTGAAGCAGAAATGTGGCGGGCAGTAGAAATGGTGGAGCAATACCATACGGTGATCACCAGAGCCTGGACAAGATTTCAACAGTTTGGTACACCAGTAAGACGGCATGGTGGTGACAGAGACAGGGCAACATCTGCAGCTGAAGACTGCTTTTTGATCATTCAGGCCCGCGGAACCACTTTGCCATAGCAACTCAGCTTCGCAGTGACCTTCAGAATGCATCCGGGGTAAATGCTTCGACGCAGACTATCCGGGCAAGGTTGCACGAAGGTGGTCTCCGATCAAGAAGACCATGCATTCGCACTCCATCGTCCCAGAATCATCGCCAGGCACGATATGAATGGGCCATGGACCACGCTGGATGGACAAGAGAAGATTGGCGACCTGTCCTTTTTACAGTTGCGTCAAGGTACTGCCTAGACCACACATATATGCGTTCTAGGGTATGGAGAATACCAGGAGAGCGATTCCATGCAGCCAACATTGCTGAGCATGACCGCTATGGTGGAGGGTCAATCATGGTCTGGCGTGGCATCAGCAGGGACAGACGTACAGAGCTCTGTGTCCTTGAACGTGGTACATTGACTACACAGCGGTATATTGATGAGATCCTGCATGTCGACGTCAGATTGTATGCAGGTGCAGTGGGTGATAGATTTATTCTGATGGACGATAATGCCAGCCCTCATGTTACCCATGCTGTCGGGGAGTACAGACAGAGGGAGGGGATTGAGCATATGGACTGACCAGCTAGATCCCCTGACCTCAGTCCAATCGAATATGTCTTGAATGAGTTGCAGCTTGCAATTTCAGCCCGTCCAGTCCAGTCCAGCCAAGAACTGTCCAGGAGATTGGTGCCATGCTGGTTCAATAATGGAACAACATCCCACAAAGACCACCAGGAACCTGATTGGGAGCATAAGAAGGCGTTGTCAAGCTGTACTTAACAGTAATGGGTCTCATACTCGATTTTGAACCCATACCAGTTCGCTCCGTCAACTTTTTGGCAAATTGAAAAAGTTCCCCTTTTACCAATAATATCCATTTTCCATGGTTATCGTATTCAAAAGCTAAAAAATAATGTCAAACACAAATAAAACCTTAATTTCTGTACTTAAATCATTAAAGATATAATTAAATAAAAAAGATATACACTTTTCATTTCAATATTTCAACTAAAACGTAAAACAGGTAGTTGGATATACTTGGTGCTTAGCAAACTTTTAGTAGTATATTAGTCACAAGTATTTAACATCCTTATCTCCGGTGTGCCGCCTGAGTTGTGCATGAAATTACAAAACAAATAGTTGTTGGTTTGAGCAATGAACAATATTACAAAATGAAACCAAAATGAATGAATGTGCACTTATTAAATAGTAAATTTAATTGAATTATATTTTGTCACCTCATAAAATAGGAGACCCATTAGTTCAATATGAAAGGGTTTAGATTTTATTTTCCCGCTTTGACCGACTTAGGCCCCATAAAACTGTCACGGTCACGATTAGCCACTGTGCATAAGTATGTGACATTAAACACCAATAAATAAAGACATAATTCTAAAGGTTGTGGATTCATTACTTAATGCTATGTCGTGATCAGTGTTGCTTATAAATGTTAAATCTATTACCTTTATTTCAAATTATACCCCTGACAAATAAACTGCTATGAATATTGCCATGGACATTCTATTATTATTTGTGGGGCACAAATTTACTTTCTTTAAAGTGTTCAAAATGGTTTTGGTAATAGGTACGGAATTACACACACCCAATGACATCCTCTGTATATTTTCTATTCAAATTTACAGAATACAGTACGTGGAGAGGGGATTGTAACAAATTGACCCGTGAAGTGACGTTATCACCCAAAGTATTACTTTCAAATTCTGAACATATGGACAAAAAACACAAGCAATGTTTCAGCCAATGGACATCCGGGTTTAACCCGGAGGTTCATTGGCTGGAACTTTGCTTGTGCTTGTTATGCTTTGTGACAAATTTGCAATTATTGCTTGGGTGAAATCTCCACTCTGGGGGTGATTTAGTCATAATACACTCTACACGTACTGTAACTACGTTCGCAGTTTAGGTAGCACCTATTTCATATTATGCTAGCCTGTGAATTATCTCCAATAATGTAAACGATATTTCTCGATAACAATCGACTCGATACATATCGAGAAATATTCCTCAGTAGCTTCCTAAACGACGTCCCGCTACGCAGCATCACGTCGCCTTGAAGGAACGATTAGCTGGTCTTTGTTATTGTTTTGAAAGGTACGCATTTTGGGTCGAAATGGGCTGAATGTTGTGCAAAAAGTTGACAGATATATTGAATACTTCAGTTCTCTCAAATATTTACGATAAAATCCTCCAGCCAAGTGATTCATTTGATCACTTCCTTCTCCGATGAGTATGGAGCTGAAAATTTTATTTTTCACAAGCGCTTGCGCGAGTGAAAAATAATATTTTCCGGTCCACATGATGATTTTATTTCAGTAGCTTCCTAAATGACGTCACACTTCGGCGCATGACATCTCCTTGAACGTTGCCTTGAAGGAACGATCAGGAGATCTTTGTTATTGTCTTGAAATTGTTTGCAGTCGAATTGGGCTGAATATTGCGCAGTAAACTGTCCCGTAGCATATAATAAAAAAAGGAGAAAGTCTACGCTATTTTAGTGAATATCGGGAATTATCTCATTCGTGTGGACCTGAGCGCAGATGCTCGTGAAAAAAACGTTCAGATCCACACGAATGAGATAATTCCCGATATTCACTAAAATAGCGTAGATATCCCCTATATCTTTTTTTTAAATAAAAAGATGATCAGAAAATAAGTTAGTTCGAAAAAAAGTTGACAGATATATTGAATACTTCAGTTCTCTCAAATATTTACGATAAAATCCTCCAGCCAAGTGATTCATTTGATCACTTCCTTCTCCGAAGCTTAGTTGTTTCATAACAGGACATACAGACAAGTATTATGGGTGAGGTAATTTTTCCATATTTTTCTACCAACAAGAGGGAGCATATATGCTCGACCAATTTTAGTTGTCCATCAACAGTACCCCTGTAAGGGGATTTCTGTAAATATTTATTTCGCTGAAAAGCAAAACAGAGCAAAACATTGGAAAAATCTTGTTTACGTTTCACGGAAACAGACGAGACAATTCGATAAAAATTTTGATCGAACAGCTTTTGCCAGAATTGGTGTTTTAGTAATACATGAATTGTCACTCCAGGTGCTCAACCCGGATTCAATTGTTCTCAGACAATCAGAAAAATAGCGATTCTTTCTAATCGTAAACAATGTAATAATAAACATTTTTTTAAAAAAGTTGTAAGCAAACCTGCTCTTCGAAGATTGAAATGTTACATTCAGCGATTATCCCTAACTCGTAGGCAAACCATTGTTGAAAACTCTGATCATTGAATTTAAAATCATTGTTTTCGAAATGAAACTGTACATTTACGCGGGAATAAAGTGAAGGAAACTGCACCCTATCTGAAACTTTGGTACTCATAACAGCTCCTTTAGACTGTGTTCGCTTTTCATTCCATTTGATATCATAAAGGCAGGAATAACTACTATCACTATTAATATGATTACAATCATCTGAAGAAAAAGGACTACGAGCAACTTTATTTCGAAAAAGCTTTTACCTTTCTTGGAAGCGGGCAAAAGCTACCAAGGTTATTTTAATTCTTTGCCCAACGTAACGGTCAAAACCGGCCAGCGCTATTTAGAAAAATCGCCATTCAATTTTCATTATTTGTTTTCATTTTTTCTCTCAAACATAGCTCATGACCCTTATTGGAATGAGCTCATTCAGCTCCTTCCAATAAGATGTCTTAAGCTATGTTTTGACGCAAAAAAAGAAACAAATAGTTATTCGAGAATTTAGGTTCCAAGTGTCGTCTGCTTTCTATGTAAAGGGATTGGTTAATTGCGAATCAAGTGTTTTTCTCGAATTGTCAGGATCGACTTTTCTTTGCACCTTTAATTTGTTCAAGTTGCTGTTTGGATTTCCCTTCTGTAACTTGTTTTTCTAATCGTCTTCTTTCGATACTTCTTCTTCGAGTTTATCTAATATTAAACGACAATTCATTCCACAGTTGTTCAATTTCCTCACTGCAGCGGGAAAATCCATTGTCTAAATTATTTATCAGCAATGCATTGCCACATGTTCATATTATTTTGAATATTGTTATTATCATCTGCAAGTATCAATAATTCATGAATTGTTTGGCAATTTGGTTTTCACTCGCTTCGATTTACTGTATCCCCCCCCCCCCCTTCTTGCTTATGTGACTGTCATTCGTTCACAACTAATATTGTTATTTAATCAGGAATCTTCAAACAGGGGTATCGACCAAAACTCTATATAATTCGGAGATGTACCTGTACAAAAACGACACTCGAAACCGATTTTTCTCGGTGAAATGGAATTCCAATGGGATATCGGGCGTTGTGTGTTTGTATCAAGAGCCGGCGAATGGCACAATCATTTGTCGATAGGTTTGCTAGTAAAGTCGTTCTAATATTTACTTTCGTAAAATGTATGTCGTGGTCTGTTTTGTATATCTTTAGATTGATAAAACTTGCTTTGAAATTTCCCGTTCACCCCGACTTCGCACAAACTATAACTACCTTGCCTCGAGATCAGCATCTTCCGGAAAATCGCTTATCCACTGTGATTACTTGACATGCAATCATTGGCCTCAACAGGGCACAAACACAAAAGCAAGCATTGGTGTCATATTTAAATGGTTGAGTGCTGGAAAACAATCTTTGGGTTTTATTCTGAGGATCTGGTACAGCAATTTGAATGCTTCATTTTCTATGATGTTCTTTGTATTGTGTTCTTCGCATTATCTTTGAAATTAAATTATTAAATCTGTAGGGATTTAGATCCCTCCCATAAATTGTAACAGGACAAAGACACGTGAACAAATTCTGACGACCAAAAATAATTCAACACTCTACCAGTCAAATCGGTACTTGTCGCATAACTGCCAACGAGTGCTAGTGCGGAAGGATAAAACGAGAGGCCGCAGGCCTCTCGTTTTATCCGTACGCGATGGCACAAATGCCATATCGATTAACCTATTCACCGCCTGTGCCGTTCTGTGTTTATTGCACGCCCTCATGTCTATAAAAAAATGTTTTGTACACTCAGCAATTCATTTGATAACTATCAACAAACAAAACACATTTTATCACCAACCAAATTTGCGAGGGGAACCTGTGTTACTATTTTGTCTCCTGAGTTCCAATGTGTGCTATGTGCCAATTGGCAAATAGTACACATTGGAACTCCGGGAACGATTTTAAGCTATCACTAGCGATTCAAATTGTAATTGCGTTGCACGATTTGCAGAAGATTCCAGTGAAATTTCGCTTCTATTTAAAAGTAGTTCGTCAACGATTTCCGTTCCGCACATATGTGCGGAACAGATTTTCATTTTCGGCATTGTTTAGTGTTTCTGTAGATGGGGATAACATAGGAAAGGCGTGTAATAAAACACAAAACACCAAGTGTACCGTAGTCGAACCCCTTTGTGTTTCCCAACTGTATGTTTAGTATTTAAAAACCTCACAAGCTCAGTCGGGTGAATAGAAGTGCGACATCCTCAATCAGTTATGCATGTTCATGCGACTTTTCTGACATTGACCAAATATGCATTCACACAGCCTTAAACGTCTTCCTACAAGACTCAATTGAACAGGTGGGTAGGGGGTGGAGTACGGTATTTTGCAGTCGTTTGGTCGATGTGACAAAAAGCTAGGCGGCCGTGTCAATAATATCATTCCGCATCCAACACCAACACGAAGACACAAACTCTGACCGCATCGTACAGCCCTGAAAAAATCGAAGTAAACTTGTGCTAAAATTCTATTGATATCTCTTTTTGAAAACTAGTTTCCCTAACCATCTGATAGCCGAAGAGAATAAGAAGCTCAGTGCAGTACAGTCCCGTACACCCCGCTGAAACACCGTGTATTACCCTTCCCCTTCAGTGTGTCGAGTTTTACTTTATATTATGTAATCCAGAAACGGTATTCCAATGACGAAAACCTTGATAAAGGTAATAATTAGGGAAACAGAAAGGAACATATATTTCTTTATTATTGAACAAGAACGATTTGAAGTTATTTCCCTTCGATCGAACTCAGACATTTGGTAGACATTAATTCAAGGAGATTGGGAAATCTTCTCTTCCATTAAATAATAAAAGTTTGTTGTGATGATAAGTATAGTCACACTCATTTATGCAAACACACTGAGGAGAAGTCTCGGTAAAATACTTGTCTATAGTCTTAGGAAGATTTTGTTTGTAATCTCTATAATATTCCATCATGATATTGTGATATTTATCATATTTTGAATAATCCATTTTTTCACATCTTTCATTTTAGTATTTTTTTCTATCTTTTTTTTAATTTGGTGACTTTCGTTCTCCTTCACGAAACCTGAGTCAGATATTCTCTATCCAATAATAAATGCAAAATACTTCCTCGATCGTAATTCGTGAGATTTCTCAACATTTTCCTAAACTGCTCAATTTCGAAATCCAAAGGCTGTAGTTATCCTCGACACTTGATCATCGTCTTCCACCATTCTATCACCTCGTCCTCGTCGAGCGTTTCCAACACCTATGGAAAACACAGGATTATGGCGTCTTTATGTTCCACAGTATAACAGGTCTTCGCCTCGATCGATCTCTCCAACATGCAACCCGGACATCTCTGGCTCATCGCTCCAGGAATGTTTAAGTCCATGAAATGGGCACACACTCTGTAGAAGACATCTCCGAGAAACTTCTCGCGCAGAAAATTTCTCTTTATATTTTCCAATTTCTTCCAAGGATCTTTAGATCTTTAAAAATGACATGCTTTTTTTTAATAATTATATAGTTTTTTATTTTATATTTTATTTTTTTTTCGTTTCCTTCTACTTAATAAAATATATATATAAATATAAAAATCCAACATGTAATACATTATATATTTCCTCCATCACAGGGATCGCCCAATTCTTCTTGAGTTTCTGTCACAGGCTTGAATAACTTGGTCGCCTCTTGTTTCATCTCGATATCGCCCATTCGTTCAGCCATATTGCTCTCTCGAATATTCCTATTCATTTCTATAAATTGACGAACCGTCTCGTCTCTCAACTTAGAATCTTTGATCTTTAAAAATTACATGCATCTTTTTCATAAATATTTTATTTTTACATTTTTCTTTGTTTCCTTCTACTAAGCAATAATATATAGAATAAAAACAACATATAATACATTATATATTTCCACCGTCACAGGGATCGCCCGAATCGGGTCCACGGTTGCAAAATATTCTCTCGTCTAAGAGACCACTGTCGAATCGACCGCATCTTTTGATGGGACACTAAAAAATCAGACAGAGCCACGGTCGAATCGAATTGGAGGGGGAATTTCCTCTTTCAGCCCAGTGCTCTCTACCGAATCTAGCTCGCGAACGTTAAGAAACACTCGAAAACACCGCTGAAAAGTCACATGTTTTTTGGAATTTTGATGATTGGGAATCTTTCACATACGTGTGATTACCACCAAATCGACGAAATTCGGCGCTAGAACACTTGTGAAAAGCGACAAAAATTACACGTTTTGACACTTTGTGTTGCGATGTGTAATTTCGCATCAGAGTGATCTCGGCAAGTTCGATGATTTCGAGCGAGGAAATACTTAAAAAGCTGACTAAATATTACACGGCTTGGTGTTTGTCATCAACGTAGGATTTTTCATGTCGGATTTGCGGTGTCTTCCCTGACGTCACTGTCATCGTGGGACAAAAATGAAGTGATTTCTCAAACTGGGCCAGAACTGGTCCAGCTCAGAATCTTCAATGATTTTCTAATATGTTCTAAGATTTACTTTTGCTCGATCTCCGAGATTCGACTGAAAAGACGGTTTAAATCCTCGTTGTAGCTCTTTCGGCGATTCGATTTCCCGTCCCATTTCCGATTCGAAAAAGTCGCGTTTCGTCTTACACAGTATACTGGTTCAGTCTCTTGTGAGCCAGTATTTTTTCTCGAGAAAAAAACTCGAAAATTGCGAGAAGTTTCCACTGAGCCAGAATCCTCTTTTTTACTCTACTGCGGTGCACCATTGCTCTTTTATTTTGAGATAACTGCCATGGAGAGTATTAAGCCGAATATTTTGTTTCAGCATCCGACACGAGGTGACCCTGGCTGTCAAAAGTGTCGTTAAACCCCAATAAATAAATAAATTCGTTTGAACAAATCAATGTCAAGCTTTTAAAATTATCGCAGTGTGTTTTGGCTAGCTCATACAGGTAATCAACAGTTCTGATGTTTGCTCACCATCTCGGGTTCGCCGGAAAACGAGGTTATCGTCTTTACAAAATTCATATCATGTCTGTCTCAAACGAGGATCAAATGACGTCAACGAATGTTCTCGAGGCGACAATTTTACATTGGCGAGGGAAAAACTTCTTTTATGCTGAACATTCTGGACAAACATTTCAAATTTTGTGTGCACATGTAACGTGTTTGTCATATTCATTTTTTAAATTCCACTATCATATCAGTCAAAAACAAATTATTACAAGAGTCAGTCATTCTGAATTGTCATATTCCGTCTAGTTGATGAGATCAGATCAGCAAGAACAAACAAGACGCCTTGTACTTCATAAATTAAAATTTTGCTGATGATTTTTATTACCTGATAAACGCATGCGTGGAAAGCACTGCTCGCGCGTGGATTACGACCAGTCCACAGCGACTCCACTGTATATCCACTTGTATGTATTGGGCTATTTCGGACAAGTTTGGAGCGGCGTGTTTTGGGTTCTCCACACCTCAATTCTTCTATGCAGATTACTGTACAAACACACACTGAGATTGATTTTCCACAGGGTATTTTTACCATTTCGAAATAGAAAAAAAACAAATGAAATTATTAAACTGACAGCAAACTTTCAGCTCGTGGACCTTCGATAAAAATGCAATGGTCTATATCCTAATTTATCCAAATCGACCCACATTATTATAATTGCAACACACATGTGTAAGGTTGTCATGTGCATTATCATTACCGGATTCAATTTACCGTCTTTAGAGCTGTTGTATCAATCCGTGTACCATTGGGTACACATCGATCCATTAGTTATAAGCTGTGCGATTTCCCCTTGGCCCAAAACACAGACCAATTATTTATTTTCAGAATACTGGACACAATGCATCGAACATATAAAGAATAAATAAATGACTTGTCCTGACACTATACTCTAATTTTGTGTCACACTGTTTACGCATCATTGTAATTTTAACTCAGGGTAATATATTGTTGGAAAGTTTCACTTTCAGCTTTCAAGATAGAAAGAAATTCATCACATATAATCTGGGCGTTAAAACAAGGACAATATTATTGAATAGTTGCTGCACAATGACTTCACTCATCAAATTATTCGGTATTTGCAAAGCACGGTCGCTCTGCGTAAACCTGACTGCTTGAATGTGCTAAGTGTGAAGAATCCGGACTTCTGGATTGTGTTATATATTCATTTTGAACAAGATGACTATACTTACTGAATATCTACTCTGCCTTCTTGTCACCATGCCTAGTGCCAACGTGAATAAACAATTTTGGCGTGATTGTAGTGCTACTATCGTGGAAAGTTTCAATGACAAAATTTCGAATGATGCTCTAGTCAAACGAATAACAGGGGTGTCAAAGTTACGGTGCTCCATGCAGTGTTTGAATTTAAGAGAATGTTTCTCATTTTTCTATGTTAGAAATGACTCTGAGTGCCAATTACATTCGGATAGTTTGTCCATCACATCAAACCAAATACAACAACGATCTGGATCGAAATACTACAAGATACGCACACGAGGCGACTTGAGAAAGACCAGAAGTAAGCTAGTTAAGTACATGTAGAGGTCATGCAGTTCAAAATTCAAATCTTTACCCCTTCGTTGCCTTCGTTTTGCCACTTTTTATAGCACAAAGAAAGATCATCTTGACAGAAATTATTCTTTTAAAAATCTGGTCTTTAACTCTATGATTCAAGAAGGGTCACCAGCACCTCAAGCCACATACTATGCCTGTTCCGTACGGTTATCACAAAAATGTTCTCTGTCGCGAATGGATCACAGCACACTTACACCAGTGGGTCTAGATTTCGTGAATAAAATACCGATAAATTAACCCTTTGAACACTAGTGACACATCTTCCATGTCAGTTCAATGGCAGCAATTAGAAGAGTACATTTTCATTATTTGGGATAGACCAATCAATATTGTCAACGTGCAGCAATGGGGCTGTACGTTGAAAATATTAATTTGTCTACCCCACACATTTCTTGATCAGCCTTCCTATTTAATGACAAAACGGCCGCTCGGTTTTAACCCTTTACCCAACGTAACGGCCAAAACCGGCCAGCGCTATTCTCAAAAATCGCCAATTAATTTTCAAAATATTTTCATTTTTTGTCTCAAAAACATAGGTTATGACCCCTCGTTGGAACGAGCTCGTCGAGCTCGTTCCAACGAGGGGTCATAACCTATGTTTTTGAGACAAAAAATGAAAAAAATTAGTTATTCAAGAATTTTTTTTGCAAGTGTCGTCTGCTTCTCATGTTAGGTAAAGGTTTAAAGGGTTAAAGCAGTATGAGGAAAAACAGATGAAAATGACCTCTCAGATACAATGTTCATTCATTTCTGTTTCGGTGGGTAATATTTTACGTTGATACGAATAGGAAAACATGGACAGATAATTTCGTCCGAATCGCGACCTAGTCGTGATCCGATCGAAATTTTCTGTCCGCCTTTGCGATCCTAGTAATACCGAATTCATGTTTAACATTGTGTATCTTATTCGGTCCATAAAATATAGTTCACGGCTAACATATCTCGCATGGACCAAGATTCTGCATGGATTAAAACGTCCATTGAGTGCAACAATACATTCGAGTACGTAATCCTATACTACAAATACGAAAACTGCTGTATGGCCGCCGTGAACTGGTTACTTTCCACGGGTGGGCAGTATTTTCACAGACTCAATGATATTAGATTCCAAACAGTAATTATAGGAATAATCATCTAAAATTTAATTAATGAAGCACAGGGTACAACCCGGTACTTCATTAATTAAAATTTGCGGCTGATGTTTTTTATTACTTAGTAAACGCATGCGTGGACATCACTGTCCACGTGTGGATTACGACCAGTCCAGGGTTACTGTACGTACTGAAAGTACTGTACGTGCAATTTTCATCGGCTTGTGGTATTTATTGGTGTTGTCACCTTCAGATAGAATACAGAAGGGACATTCCTCAGAACACAAATATACTTAACACGAGTAGAAAAAGTAATTTGCAAAAAATCATATTTTGCCTCAAAACATACCTTATGGCCGCTAATTGAACAAGCCCAATGATGGCTTGTAAGCTATTATTTGAAGCAAAAACTTTAAAAAATGACAAATATATTTTGGGAGTTGCCTGAATTGCGCTGTTCTGTGATGGCCGCTAGGTTAGGTAATGGTTAACTTCCATACATGTGGAAGTCTAATTTCGATTCTGTAACGACCCTTCACTGTTTTCACAAAACTGTTTGAAACATGTTAGGTCCAACATGAAAACAAGTCTGGACCCACTGCTCTTGAGGTTTGCTGAGATATCGTAGGTTTGGGAATTCACATACACAAGCATGTATTTAACAAAAACAACTGTCGACTTGTCTTTTATCAGAAACGTTTTTCTTACGAATTAATGGAGCGTGAACTGGGTGTGCGCTATAAAGAATTGATGTAAAATGTCTGCCGAGTTACTGATGCAATTAATATTTTGTTAATAAGGATTTGTTTTCACATTTGACAAAAGAAATGTTCTACATCTTAGCAAATCGAGATCCCCATTTTAGGACTGCACCTGAGAAGGAATGTATCGCTTTAGAACATTTGTGTTATGGAGAATCTGTCTTCTTACAAATTATTTGAAAGTATCGGAAGGTACTCTCCGAAGAACTGTACAGAAATAACTTCCGATATTTTTCGATTGTAATTTTATTTATTGATTGTTAAGAATGTGTTACTAAAAGTTTGCGAGAGTGTCCTAATTTTTGCTCCAATAAATTGAATTGTGTTTTCCTTGATTTTCTTCTCACTTCAGTAGAATAAAAACATGGAGTATACCTATGGTTTTTAACCCTTTACCCAACGTAACGGCCAAAACCGGCCAGCGCTATTCTCAAAAATCGCCAATTAATTTTCAAAATATTTTCATTTTTTGTCTCAAAAACATAGGTTATGACCCCTCGTTGGAACGAGCTCGTCGAGCTCGTTCCAACGAGGGGTCATAACCTATGTTTTTGAGACAAAAAATGAAAAAAATTAGTTATTCAAGAATTTTTTTTGCATGTGTCGTCTGCTTTTCATGTTAGGTAAAGGGTTAAGTAGAAACCATAATTATTTCATGAGTGACTGGCAGGTGAAATATATTTATATACTTTATTAATTCACCTGCTAGTCACGAATGAAAACATAGGTAAACTTTCCTTGCCTATTCAAAAGAGAATCTTTGCTTTATAATCTCAACTTAATGCAAAGTAATTATTTCAAAATTTCCGTTTAGAAGCCACCAGCGGATAGCTAAAGAACCGCTTTCAGGGATGAAGTTAGTCTTCCGAGAAACGAAATAGATCCCTCAGCCAGCTTTAAAATAAAAGGTGCACCTAAACGACAGTGGATATGAATTTGTTATCACAAATAGCAATATACATGTAGCAATAACTTTTGCGAGTTAAACAGAAGGTAAAAACAATACAACTCATACAGTACTGTGGTCTTTCCTCGTCAGATCGCGATTGAACTGCGACATAATTTCAAAAGTGGTTGAAGATTCAATGAATAAAACATTGTGAAATAAAGAGTGGCTCGAGAATAAAAAAAATATTTATTTATATATTAAGGATTAACGACACATTAACAGCCAAGCTCATATCGTGTCGGTGACAGTTTTACTGGTGGAGGAAGCCGGAGTTCCCGGACAGAACCAAAGAACAACGACGAGCAGCTGCCAGCTCCCCAACATCGTAGCTGCGCACTGCCACACAGGCAGGGTTAGATTGGTTGAAGACATGCGCACTATCGACGTGCAGTACGCCTTAGTGCACGGCGTCATCGTGCCCAATCATGTGGACAATCGGAGTGAAGTGGCATACGCAAGGACACACCGCGGGAGTCCGAATCGATCACTCAGACGGTCACCCATCCAAAGACAAACCGGGCTCGACGTTTATTAACTTCGGTGATCTGACAAGAATCGGTTACTGCAACGCCACCGCGCCTCCACGAGAATATCAAAGGAGAATAGTTTCTGAAGTTCAATATTTCTGCTTTTTCTTTCTCCATAAAAGAGGTTGTACAGTGTTGGGAGGGGACTCTAGAAAATAGTTTCAAACGGATCGCGACCCAGTCGTGATCTATCTGAATTCTCTGTCAGATTTTGAAAAAAAACATTACTGGAAATTAACTTCTTTGGTTAACTTTTTCGTGACCCTTTGTCTGGACTTAATCAGATCAAGATGGCATCAACAGCCATAACGATTCTGTTTTTTCGCGTCTTCCACCACGTGTTATCAAAATGTTCACTTTTGTTACTGTTTTCGAGATAACAATAGGAACAGTAACATTTGAGAAATTTAGAGTTTCGCGATGGTGATTCCCCTGAACGCACCTTAAGATGAATCAAAATGTTTTTGTTGCCCCTCATGTGCCACCTTGAACAAAACTGACCGAGGGAGCAGTTGGTTAAATAATAACCGTCAATACCTGTAGCCATGATACAAGTTCAGATTAACTAAAAACTTACTCACTTGCGAAGCGGGTAATGCTAAGAAATATTGGAAACACAATTTCTTCTCTGGGCTGACGCTGTGCTTTCAGCAATTCTCTTTACTAGGTGGAATCAGCTACCAATTACACCCGCTTATTCACCAACTCAAACCTTCTGCGGCTAATTATTTCGGTAATAGCGGGACACTCCCTCTTTGGACCCAGCTTAACCACACACCTTTTATTTCTGCCGTGGATTCCACGTTTGAGGCTCAGAGACACCACATTGGATGCAAAGCAATCAGATATAATCGAAATGTGTGCAATATGTGGTAGTCGAATGAATGGCTTTACTCCTGAAAGTCGGAAATTGGACATATACATTTTGCCACTTTTCATCGTAAAACAAGCATATAAGTCACCGGAATAGCACGAAGGCTTGTACCGAGCCAACCTTATGCTTATGTAGATTGAACGCTCAAAAGTTTCATTGTTTAGAGTTTAGTCATATATATAAATAAACACGGACTGATCCGGATATAGTCATTTTCGGGTATCGCTATACCCAATAAGCGTGGGTTCTTTAAACAACTATTATGGGGTTATCAAGGGTTATAAAGCCACGATGTGGGGCACACAAGGTATATACATACTATTGTATAGAATTACCCTTTTAAACAAAGTACAACACCTACTCCCTGAGGTTTGAAACGACCAAATAACATACAAAGTTTCAGGGCTTTAGTTATGGCCCACAATATTTTTGTGTCGCACAACTGCGTATTAAATTGCCCTATATCCGGATCAATTCAGGTTTACATTTATATACTGAGTCAAAAAAAGAAAGTATAATAAACTTTGAGGAGCATTTTTTTTAAGTATTATCGACTTCAATCCCAAACAAATTATTGTGAATTCATATTTCGAGTCTAGTTGTATTATGTATTTCGCCAGAGTTACGTCAGGATGTCGCAATTCAGACATGGGGTGAAATGAACAGTTCACACATGCAGTCAATAGTCTGTATGTCCACCGTTTGCCTCTTGGATGGCAACACATCGACGGCGGATGGACCTGATAAGTCTCTGGATGTCACCCTGTGGTATTACGTTCCACTCTTGCCTTAGAACATTACGTAAATCGCCCAACGTCTGAAGATCATGAAGTCGTACCCGACGGTCCAATTGATCCCAAAGATATTGGCGAAAGTGGGGGCCAGGGAAGAAGTTCGATGCTCTGCTCCTCAAGAATGTCACGACAGATACTCGCCACGTGACATCGGATATTGTCTTGCTGGAATAACTGCAATCCGGCGTTAGCGTTGAATAAGGGAACAACAACATCGTTAAGGATTTCGTCCCTATATCGCTGCTCTTTCGGATTACCATTGATGAAGATCAACTGCGTTCGATGGTGCAAGGAAATTCATGCCCAAACCATTACACTACCTCCGCCGAAACGGTCGCATTCCCGCACGCAAGCATCAGAAAACCGTTCTCCTCGTCGGCGATTTATTCTTGCCCTACCATCAGCGCATCATAGACAAAATCGCGATTCATCACTAAAGAGAACTGTGCTCCAACTCTGCTGAGTCCATCGAACACGCTGACGTACCCATTCTATTCTGACGGACGATGACGTTGGGTAAGGATGGGTCCGTGGTATGGACGCCTACTTCGGATGCCGTGTTCAGCGTGGCTGTTGCGTGCACTGATTCTATTATTAGTTCTGCCAGGAATAATTGCTGCTGTCCTCGTCGCGGGAAGGAAGCGATCCCGCAAGTGAGACGTCTTGATGTGTCGGTCTTGTGTAGGGGTCGTAACTCTTGGTCGACCTGAACGCGGTCGGGCGGCAGTAGCTCCAGTGGTTCTATACCTTCAAATGAGACGGTAAATGGTGGACACAGTGACTCCGAACCCAGCAGCGAGCTCATCTGGAAGTATTCAAGCCTCATGCATAGGAACAGCACGCAACCTCTGACTTTCGGTGAACATTGGCATTTTTTAAACTGTCGGAAGACAAAAACTAGCGTGTTTTCGCAATAAGCCAGGCTCTCTAGCACAACATAACACAAAGAAAATCGTCGGTCACCATTCAATTTGACATTCTCGGGTGACACGTGCTATTTTGAAATCCGTAGTAAAATTGTATACGGTTGGGTGGACAACAACAACATTTCATTAAACTCTTTGCACGACTTCTTGTCCACAAACATGCAACATTAGAACTACTACATTTCATCCTCTATGCTATTTTTTCGCATTTGTTTCTCTTATACTTTCTTTTGTGACTCAATATATATACGAGGCCGGATTCATGTAAGAGACTCTCCGATTCGTAAAGCACGAAATCTGTAAATACGTATTGATGTACAAAATGATGTAGAATTATTGCCACGAGGGCATGAATCCTGTATATCTGTATTTAAGTTATGAAACGAAGAAGTATGGTTGCTGAACTTTGGTGAGAGTCCGGTAGTTTTTTGGAATATATGAAACCTACCCAATCTCATTTTCAAACTGTTTATCCAACAAGATATGATTATGTTGATGTGTTGTCGTTGTCAGGTTGTCAGGCGATTCATCTACATAACAAACAACCGTGAAGTTTCGCGACGTGTATATCACGCCACCGCTCACATGTTAGAAAGTATATAATATTCCTAATTCGGCAGTTGAACTCTTTCCTGCGGGTGGATGTATTACCGTCGAAAATCATGTTGCGAGCCCCACATCTGTTGACGTTGATGTTACACAGTAACGCCACACAAACTGGTTGTAATGCACTGATATGGAATGGTCCACTAACAAGCTGTGATCGTATGCTACACAGTTGCCTCGTTGCCAGTACGGGTCTATCTAGGAATACCTTGTTGCGATGTGTTGCGGATGTCAGAATCTGCCGCATCTTTCTGGCTGTTGGATGATTAGACACCATATGGAACTTTTTACTTTTATACCAATCTTTCTCTCTATCTCTCTGTTTTCTATTAAAATTTTTGTCTAATGTCAAACCAGCTGAAGAACTTACCAGAACATCGTAGACGTGTTTGTGTTAAGATGAATACTTCGTTCTCTCTGTGGCACCGACTGCACTCCCCACAACATTGAAGCCAATACCAGCTGACAAAAAACATCTGAATATTTATCTAGGATCTACCCCTCTGTCTGGACTCTGCTGCTAAAGAAGGGTGCATGTAGGCAGACACACTGATGTGCGTCCTCTCATCTTCTGTAAGCGAACGGTACATTATCACTTGAAAACAAGTGCAGTGAAATCATGAAATAAAAGGTTCTTTGTGTACTAGACATATTTTCATACAGTTTAGTGAGTTCGTTTTCGTGATTTTCTACTACACGTTATCCGATATCAAATGTGTTTCCTCTCATCAGCCAAAACCAAGAAGTAACTTGCAAATGTTGATTAGTTTGACTAAGATTTGTAAGGGGCGTTTGTCGGCATCCTTCAAAGATTTTAACTGCACACTATCTAAAACACCGTTTTCTACCTCTATTCGGTCTGACAGCAGGCAATCTATGTTCTAATGTTGATTATGTTAATACATCCCCCTGGACATACCGGTTTTACGCATTTTCCCCTCCATACATTCTCCATCTAATTCACGAACAGCCTAAAACGTTCGTGTCAGCCTATCTCACTGCTGTATATATTCTACTGAAAGAGCTGGTGTCGCTGTGGAACGTGGAACTAACAGTGCCTGATGCTCTTCTGTCCAAACTGTGACAGCACTAAGTGTTGATCTTTAGATATATTTAGATATCGCGCGAATAGACCAACCCCACAGATATCAAACTCAAACCCTAGTATCCGATGACCATGCAAAGCAGAACATTTATTTTTGTAAGTTTTTTCAAATTTCTATTTTCTTCCATTGTTTGATTGCCACTATTTTTTCAAGCTCACCTTATGTCTTAAAATATGCTACCGTTGTCACTAAATTCCGACACATACGTCACTGATAAATAGGCCGTGTTCTTGCCTACATTTTATTGGCATTAAGTTCCTTGTCTTAAGCCATACATATTAGCCTTACAAACTATTGGCTGACAATGAGTTTGACTGCATTTCCCACATCCCGATTTCTTTGCTGGCGATGAGCATTGATTTTCAATTCATTTCTTTATTTCTCTTATGCGATGATATCGGAACAATCCCTGGGTCATACGATAATATAGAGGAAAACGAACGTCCATCTGCAATTGAGATGTTTTGCATTCCAACATGTAAAGTGTTCGAAATAAGTAGTAGTATCCGATAGTGTTGATGAATGCGAGAAAATCGGTTTTATTGAAAACATCCTTGTTAGAAGTCTGAGAGCTGAGGACTGAAAATGGCTATCATTCACCCCATCCCTCCATCAGATGAGAATGAAAATCATTTTAGTAGTGCGACTGCAGGTTATTTTCTCGTACAGTCTCTTTTTCAGAACTAAAATCTTTCAACCCTTTAAACCTGAAAGATCGTTTTCGGAGTCGAGGATCATGACGCCGTAGTTTCATAAAGTATGGTGGTTGCTCCGTGAATTTTTGAGGGTAGACCAATCAATATAGTCAACGTGCAAACTCATTGATTGCACGGTGAAAATGTTAATTGATCTATCCCTAACTAATGAATATGGGCACTTCTACTTGATATCTTTAACAGATATTAAAGTTACCGTCATTTTCATAGGGGTAATAATGAAATTATATGGTGTCAGGTCATTGCCAAATCAAAATATCTGTCTTTTGTAACTTGAAGATCATCATCACCGTAAGGGGTCTCAAGTTATTGTTTACAAATAAGAAGGACGCCTTGTTGTCCGGTGTGATGCGATCTGAAGGTCTTGGGTGGGATCCTTGGTGGCTGAGGACAACAGTGGCCCAGGTTCGGCATCCTTGAATGGGGTCACTGTCCAATATTACCACATTCGGCCTTTACTTCATGATAGACAGATGGTCGATAGATTCGGGTCGATAAATCGGTACCCCCACCCCCCCACCCCCACACGCACTCACAAATATTTAGTAATCGCTAAACTAGTCAATCTTGAGTCTTCTTCTCATTGTACTCTGTAAGACAATTCTTCGTTTCAATTTCCATCAAGTCGCGCTGTCTGTTCTGTCTGTTGGATACCACTTTACTTGCACAGGGACATTCCTACTCAGATGCGATGAGTTTGTCGGCTACTCTATCGTAGAGTGGCTGAAGCGGGTCCATCGGATAGCGGTATGCGTTTGTGTTACCGTCGGCTCAGTATACTCATGTACTCCCTCAACATAACCCCTTATGATAGACTCGGAGTAGGAGTGCAAGGCATTCACAGAAGCATCATTAAAATTACAAATCATAACAACAAAACAAAATAATCTACCATCTGACTCGGATTATGATAGACAATCACAACTTTACCAAACAAACATTACCATGACTGGCCGAGGTTCTTATGAATAAGACAAAACAGTGCATTTAACTCCTTCGCCTTAGAGAAGGCAAAACAAGGGATCGCCAGTACCGTGAGAGTATGAACAAGTTGAGATCGAGTGGCATATTTATTGAATGCACTGGTAACGTTTAGTCATTAATTTTTTTTAAGAATACAGAAATTGTCAGATGCTGTGAAATCGGAAGGGCAAAGGGCAAAGTACGGTCAATACTAACAAAGGCGTTGTAAGAACTAGTGAGCTTCATTGATGAAGTCGACGTAGCCAATGAAATGAAAAACGGGGAGTAACAGGATACAAACGAAAGAAAATACAGAAAAATGGCAACGAAATTAGCACAAAAATACAGATCTATTCAGCTTTAACAATGCCCAGTCGCTAAATCAGTCCAGATAGGCTTTTACTGGAAACTTATTCTCTAACGACAAAATTGATGCTACGGATGCCACATGTGAACGAATAAAAACTCCACCCTACCAGAACATATGAACAACAGCTCAACATTTCGAATTAAAACCCCTAGGAGCTTTTGCCGGAAAACGATACTCTAACGACAAAAGTGGCGCTACTGGCACCACATGGGACCGAAGTAAAAATCCCAAACCTTTATGCACATCTAGGCATCCTACTGGAACATATGAAGACACTTTCAACGTTTTGAATTAAAACCCCCTAGGAACATTTCAAGAGACCGATTCTCTAACGACAAAATTGCCACACAGAGCCAAATAGAAAAATGTGAATCCTTTATGCACATCTAAACACCATACCAGAACATATGAACACCTAGGACCCTTCCACCGGAAACTGATTGGGGCCAAATCAAAATTCCGAAACCTTGATGGATATCCAGAGATGCTACTGGGACACCTTAGTATAGTTTAAAGGTTTCGAATTAAATACACTAGGAGCCTTTCAATGTAAACCGATTTTCTAACAATAACATTAAAAAGTGGTTCAACTAGAACCACTGGGGGCCATATCATAATTCAGAAACCTTTATACACATCTGCAGATGCTACCTGAACAGATTAGCATAGGTTAAAGCTTTCAAAATACCCCCCTAGGTGCCTTTCAATACAACCGATTTTCTAACAATAACAATAAAAGTGGTTCACTTGGGCCAAATCAAAATTCCAAAACCTTTATGCACATCATCTACATATGCTACCTCAAACACCTCAGCATAGTTTAAATGTTTCGAATTTCATACTCTTGGTGATATGAATTTCGGACATACGGACGGGATGGGCGGGACGGGCGGGACGGACGGGACGCTGGACGGACGGAGATCACCACAATATCCAAGATTTTTTAATAAATGCGGGGATAAAATTATATACAAAAAGTAAGATCCGAAACCAAATTAGCTACAAGGCAACTAGAGACATTGTTTCATCCACGTCTGGCATGAATTCAACAACGACATAATATGTTATAGTAATAAACAAAAGGTACCATCAACATCACCTGCATGCCAGATACCTTATATATGGCTCAAAGGTACATTAACTTATTTAGTACAGGCTACTACAATCGAACAAACATATCAAATGGTACCAACGACACCCAAAACAAAGCCACCTGCTCCAAGCAAAAAAAAACCCAAAACACAAACAGGAAAATATATACCTGCATCTGAACAAAATGCGGACCAAATATCTAGACCAGAAAAATGAGCCAAACAAACCAAACCCCAAATCACAGCAGACACAAAAATTACAATACAATATTTCTGATAAACTTTGTATTTGCATGTAAGGGGTCAAAGAAACAAAACAACTAAGTAGATTTCCATGATTAGACCTTTAGTATTTTGGCTTCAGATAACGGCATCATCAAACAAGCAAAGCGAATATAAATGATGATGGTAGCGCAATCGGTGTCGTCTTTATACACTATGAAGTGCCATGTGCGGGTTGTCTGCAGATACATCACACGAATGTACAGATATAGAAACCACAAATTAGCAAAAGTGGGTAAAAAGTGTCTACAGAGATAGCTTAAGTATGAGATTACCGTTCAACGCCAAGAGGAATTTATGCATTACACTCAGAATGATATAACTAAATGATTCCCATTCATGGGACAGCCCATTCCTATGGCATACATTTTGAAAGTAGGGCGACATCGACCACTGTACAGTTATCCAGATACCATAAGTTGGGGGTATTTGACGGTATTTTGGTATCCACATAAATACTAATGGACTGATTTAGGGAAAACAGCTGTAACTACCAATTAGGATCAATTTCTAGTCCCGAAACCTTGACCTTAGGCTTATTGTGACGTAAATATAAAATTGATCAGAGCCCCAGGAAGAATCATTACGAGTTCCAAGTGGGGGCAAAGGTGATACAGAGATTGAAAAGATATTGTACGGACATACATATGTACAAATAAACGTACGATCAGACTGACACAGGATTCAAGTCCATATTCTGTCACTAGGGCACTTCAAATCTCAGATGTTTCCAATCGTATCGAATCCTGAATCTTATCTTACCGCATTTCAAGTTCTAGACATAGTACCTTCTATCTACCTTAGATTATTCCAAAAATTATCAGTCGCCATTCAAATAGTGAATTCAATGACGACTCGGGGATATTCGCGTCCACTTTAACAGTGTTAAATGTGACAGGAGTCAAGATTTGAAGATGGAAGATTGAATCTTCAGACGTGCTCTGTCGTCCATATTGATGATGTTGTGACACACTTTAGTTCCAGTAGATAGAACCGAGAATTACATACAGCACAACATCATGCCTCCGTATGTCGAACTGTGATATTCCATTCCCCTAACACCTGCAAATTTGCAACTGGGCGTGTCACAAGCATGTCCTAGTGGCAGTGGCCTTCAATATTCTTGACGCCATAATACGCAGAAGAAAAAATACCGATCTCGAATATTTTACAAGACTGTCATATACCATAATTGCAGAAAAATAGAACGCGATTCTAGTTTTCCGCCGTCTCGATATATAACATCACTTGTATGTAATTATATCGCAGTTGATTGAAAGATGGCAAAACAAGTAATTTGGGGTCATTAAAAATGTCGTTGATTTCGCTTCTGGTGTTTGGAGGCAGACTATTGACTAAAGTTATCTTTCCTTACGCTTTATATTTACTTAACCAATCTACCTACCAAAGCGCAAAGAGTAGACTACAGCCAACAGTTTAAAATCTCATTGTCTAGTCTAGTTGCTGTACTTGAATGCGGAATGTTCTCGAATGTTTGTTGACTCACCAGGCGATTTTGAAATTACGGGGCAGTTACCTTGAAGACATCCGACGAAGCGTGGCCAACGAGGGTTGGCCTCACATCGAGAGAAAGGCGTCTGTCGTCGTTTAAAGCACCAAGTCGCCCGTTAACCCTACAGCCCGGCTTCCAAACGTTTTCAACCCGTACATATTTGGAACTTGGAATACAGCACTGCCCATATAGAGTAGATTGCGACCAAAGTGCTGGGAGCAGCCTCGCAAAATTTTCAGCGTGTGTTCTAGGAACCCTCACGGACTAGATAATGCCACTCGCAACCCCGAAACCACATGTACGCACCTAACGTGGCGACCTAACTTGTACTCGAAGTCTCCTCTTTCCTAGTCGACATGACAAAATTCGCAATTCGTATCGCTTTTCATTGCAAAGGATGTAACAACTATACCTGCACTATGACGGAATATTTTATGGAAATTCCTGGAATCAAACCATCGACACGATTTCGATTCGAATCGAATTTCGAAGCTTCTCATGGTTCTATCCCAATCCACATCGATTTCGGTTAGTTCCTGGTATTCCTGTCCCCACTAAAAATACTTTAGGTGTATTTCCGAAAACGTGGCTGCTACTACAGTAAATACAAACATTGATTCCATTACCATGTGACCTTGGTCTTTGTAATGTTACGATGTAAATGCCAAATGATTATAACATGTTACATCAGGTAATGTGAAAAATATGGTTGCAGAGAGGTTGTGCAGAATTGCACATTCGCAAACAAATATATGAACACACAAATAGACGACACAGCTATTCTGTGACCCAATTCATTTGGCTTCCGTTAAAAAGCTGAAAACATTTCTGCAGAACGTAATTATACACAAGTTAAATATCAACATTCGGGTTATTGACCCAGTAACCTTTAATTTTAATTAACCCTTTATCTAACGTAGCGTCCAGAAAAAAAAAAAACGGCCAGGAAATTGCCCAAAGTAAGTCTACCACAGCCTAAAATATCTTACAAATGTCTCGATAAAACCATACAAATACGGATATCATTAGAACCGGCTCGACGAGCCGGTTCTAATGATAGCCATATTTGTATGGTTTTTATTGAAAACTTGTGAGAAGATGTGGAATTCAATTTATTTTTTTAAAAAGCTGTGTTAGGTAAATGGTTAAATTCAAACTCTATTAACAATCATTACGGCCAACATTTGAGACAAGTATGGCATCTGTCATTTTAAAGTTTACATGGACTTGGGTTTCACGTAGAGTGCTGTGATCACAAAAGCTGACAGAGAAATTTGACTAGCTCGCGACCCGATCGAAAATATCTGACTGTGTTCCTTTCCGCATCTCTACCTACTTTCTTGTGGAAGTGTTGCGCGATCGAATCGGTATCTGATCGTGAAAGTGGTCGACATTGTTGTCACAGTACTGTATATGCAAGTAATAAAATGGTAAACAAGAGACACTGTGGATTTAGTTAAATATTAAGTTTACTTAATTTTTGTTTACACGTGAAAGTAAAACACTCGCTCAGCAATTTATGCTGATTGGCATAATTAGTATTTAGATACCTGGATAAAAAAACAGTAACACTTTCATTTTTGGAACACTTAGTTTCTCGCAATGTCCATCAAACTCATTATGTGGCCCGATAATATAACTTATTCCTCTGTTATTAAGTTAATAGTTTTTCAAATATTTACAGGATCAGTCGGAGACAACTGTATTGCTACCGACGACTGTTCAGTACTACACAGCGAATGTAGAGGTGGTGTGTGTAGCTGTGTAGATGGTTACAGCCTTCTGAAATCCAGGCAGTCATGCGAAAAAGGTATACGAAAATATTTGTAGCAATACATTTTTGATATATGTTTCTTGGGTATGGGACTTATACCTTTCAAGATGTACTCATACGAGTTTCATACTTGACGGGGCGACCTACAGAGAGAAAAATAAATATCAGGCAGACAAACGCTGCTGTGTGTTATGCAAAAATGGCTGAAGCAAACTGTCATGTAAAATGTTTGCTACGTGTTTTTATTGGCATTTAGCATATAGCTCTCTGTCGATTGCTAATCTTAAACCGATAGATTGTGGAATTTAAAAAGTGTATGAAAACACCAGAGGTAAAATACACATTGTCTCTGAACAGGCAGTCTCAATCTCTCTACAGGTGTAGAGGCTATGAAGTTCTGAGGAGATAATAATGGACCGATAGTATGGAGGAATATGGTTATGCTGTTGTTTTCCTTCAACATCAAACTCGAGAGACATTACTTTAATCAAGTAATATCTTGTCAATATTGTCTTTGTGTGGTTTAAGTTCACATCTTACAGATGACGATGGCACCAACTGTTTGAGACGTTTTGAAAGGCTATCACAGCTTAATACATTTGTAAACCTATTTTGTTATATCACAGCCCAGGCTAGCCAGAAACACAGCTCGATGGCCACCAGTCTAATTCTGTAAGGAATTCTACGCTGTTATGATCTGAGCCCAGTCTAAAACATCGCCGCCTACACTGCAAAAAATATAGGTTCTCTTTAGAACCCAAACTGGTTCTAATCTTGTCTCTGAGATGGAAACAGTTCTGTTTAAACAGTATTTATTTCAAATCAAATAAATTTACCAAGATTAGCATTCAATTTTAACAGAATATTACATGAACTGAAGTAGATTCAGCAGTAAACTTGGAGCTTATTCAACGCAGTCGCCAAACATTTTGAAACAAAGGAGATATGAACAGTTGGTATATCGAAACAGTTTTGGTTCTGTATAGAACCAAAACTGGTTCGATATGCCAACTGTTCATATCTCCTTTGCTTAATAATGATTTGAGACAACCTCGTATAAGCTCTAAACTTACGACTGAAACCCCCTCATTTTATGTTTAATTCTGTTAATATTTAATGTTAATCTTTATAAATTTATTTGATTTGAAATAAATACTGTTTAAACAGAACTGGTTCCATCTCAGGGACACGATTAGAACCAGTTTTGGTTCTAAAGAGAACCTATATTTTTTGCAGTGTATGTTTACGTTCACTCGTCTGAAATATTCCAGTTGGTCAGAAAAGCGAACATTCGGTTTTTCGGAATACATTCCAGTACATCACCAGTAGATCCGACACTCGTTGTGGCAGAGGAGTCTTCTCTTGGGAGGCACATAATTAAACTGCCACTCCAATATGTTCCTAAACTATTTTGCTAATCCATCCAACCCTGCTTATATTTGTCGTCTGCGCGCGAAACTCCCCCAGCTCGTAACAGCGTCAGATTTCTAACAAAATTAGACTGGTGGAGTGAGAGGTTGGCCTAAAACGAGAGTCTGGGTTTTTCCCAAATCAATATTTTGTCTTCTCAAACGTGGCTCACGTGACGCAACAGGCGTGGAGCCATACTTAGAATCATGAAACTGAAAGGAGTGAATCCTTCGCCATAACCTTTCCCAAGCCCTCGTTGAGAAAGTAGAAGGGCGCCTTGTTCTCCCGTGAGATACGTTCCGAACCAAAATGGGTTAAGACGTCGACTTTTGAATACCCTTACTATTTACAAAAATGTTTCCGTATAAATTGTACGCTCGATAAAAGGAGGCACTTTTCTTTGTGGTGTACCCTTTGGGTGCTGTTGGTGTGCAAAAACAGCCCATTTTATCACAATTTTGACCTTCAGCAGCCCGGGGAGGGTTAACTAATGCTGACCGGAATATTTTGTTCATGCAACTTGTAATGTCACACCAAGACCTGCAAATAGCCGATTTTTCTTGAAAACCTACAAGATGTTGTTAGAGAAATCCACAGAAAACGGGGATTTTAAGATTTTAATGGGTATCTCTCTTTAACCAGCCCAAAATGGGTTAAGACTGCAAATTTTGAATACCCTTACCACTTTCAAAAATATTTTCCGATCAATTTTGCGTCCGATAAATGAAGGCCCCTTTCACAGTGGTATGCCGTTTGGGTGCTGCTGGTGTCTAAAAACAGCCCTCCCGCATTGGGGAGTCACCATTTTGGAGATGCCTGCCCAATACACTGCTTTGGCCCGAACGTCGGACGAAGATAGAATGTGAGAGGAGCCAGGTCTGGCCAATCGGGATACCCCGAAAATGGTATCACGTCTTTGGGCATTGGAAGGTCATTCAATCATTCACTTAATGTAACAAAATGCTGTCATTGTCTCATAAGTTTTTTACGTATTTCGAACGTTTTTAACAAGTTCTTTTTTGTTGCACTGGATGAGTTGCTAGTCAGTGGCAGTTTTCATTATATCGGTGCCGCAAAATGATTGGATGAATGACCGACTTTGAAGACCTGGTACTACCCGCACGCTGTCCGAGTATGCTTTCCATGTATTCTTGGTTTCGTTCCTAGCTCGTGTTGAGCTGGAGCATACTCTCAGATTGGGCACGGAGTAAGGGCGGGAGTCATGGACTGAAGTATTACAAAACCTGAAATGTGGATAAAATCCCACAACAAAACCCACTAAGAACACAAAAACGACGTAACGAAGTGAATTTGGCGCTATCAGACTCTTACTCTGATCAATAAGTCACATCTATTGATGAGAAGTGGCCTAAGTTTGTAATTAAGTATGCAGAGGAAGAAGAGAGAAAAGCATAATTAATAATCCTTTTGTTATTGGGGTGCGTAGTGGCTCAGTGGTTACGGCATTGGACTTCACACCTAAAGGTCCAAGGTTCGATTCGCGCCAGGGGTAACTGGGTTATGTCATTTGGCAAAGGCACTTAATCCCGATTGCCCACGTGGGAATTGCTGGATCAGTGAAGGAGGTCAAAACATTGAGATCGGGTGGGATATTAGATATTAGTAGAATGTAGGACGCAATCCTAAGCAATGAATTTATTAAACACTGACAAGATTTTATATATGAACGTTGTTGCCTTTCCACATAAATCACTGATCACCAGTGAATGCATAATAAGAACTAGAAATTTCCTGGAAAAGATGTTTTGGAAATAAAGAACTCAAACAACAGAATATTCTAGATATAAAAAAGAAGTGAAATCGAGAAAAATGGCAACACAATGACAACTATTACAAATCTTTTAACTTGCGGCTCATCTCAACCACCAAAATCAATTGAGGTGGGTTATATGAATATCGGAATGGGTTCGTGTATTCCGAATTCACTATAAGGTTTTAAATGCGGGCAACAACAACAAGGGTCATGTAATAATGCTGTAAAGTGTTGTAACTGTCAGGGCAATCATGCGACTGCACCGAAAGTTTGTCCTGTCTGGAAACGGAAAACACACAAAGTTAAACTTGAGAGGCCAGAGAAATTGTAACATCAATGCCTGGAATGAATATATCATCGCCATCATATGCAATAACTTTGAGACAATAGATACAAAAAAATCAGTAGAATATCAAACACCATTGACATTGCGTCACAACAGCACAATTCCGTCCTTAAGACTTTTACAATAGAGCAAATAATCCATCAACCTGAACCAATGTCAACTTAAGCTTAACAGACTACCCCCATCACAACAGGCGAACAAATAGAAGGGAAGCAGAGAAAAGATATATCTAAATCTAAGCAGAAACAAAAACAAACTGTATCAGATCAGAACAATGAGACAACCAAAGCAGACCCCAGACCACAACAGCGCAACATCACGGCAACAACATCTGAATCGGAGTCAGAAAAGGAAACAAGAAAGAGACGAGATAGAAATAATTTAGACCAAGAAAAAACAAAACAATTATCATGCAGAACTTCAAAAGCTCCTCAAGATCCTGTAACCCGCAGCCGGTTTGAGGGATTTGAACAGACAGAAGTTGGTGAGCGCATCGACGAAACGTTTTGGCAGCTTCGCCCGGACTCCTCTCAGGACAGATTCACAAGAAATAACTCATCCAAGAAATCTACTGGGACCATTTCGCCCATACATCTACCAAAACAAAACAACCAAACACAATATAATACAATACAATGGAACTGTCGAGGATTTAGAGCGATGTTTAATGAACAGAGCCCTCTAAGCCAAAACTATAAACCTGCTGCTTTTTGCTTGAAAGAAACCTGACACTGAACATCATTCAGCTTTTAGGCATTATAGTTCCTATGATGCGTAGGCTAAAGAAAATAAGTTTCTTGTTCGTGAAACTTTTGTCTCAGTCAGAACGATATTATTTATAGTTCTGTTTCTTTACGAACACACCCCAAAACTTTAGACAAGACAGTTACATTAAGTTCTACTTCCATTTCACCAAGCATGGCCCTTCAGCTGAATGACTTTGAGCAACTGGTTTACCAACGTTCATCTTCAAACATTTTGTTGTAAGATTTTAATACACATAGCCCTTTTGGGGGCGACTCCTGCAGCGAAGAGGAACCTCGAAATATGATGTTTGTTCCATGTTGGTTCAGACACTTATTTGCACCCCGTGTCTGTTTTTTTCTCACTTCAATTGATCTCATAATTGCACGCCATTCAGTTTTCCTTGAGTTTCATGGGAGATTGAAGATGACGTGTACGGTAGTGACCACATTCCGGTTTTGTTGGAAAGTGTGTGTTTTGCGGATAACGACGGAGTTCCCCCTTGGAAGTTTAAAACGCGCAGTGGGACTCTTTCTCGTCACTGTTCTGAACGACGCACTAGGGGAAAATATTGTAGACAGTGCTGATCAAGTTTGATAAACAGTTGCTTGGCATTGCAAATAAGTCATTCCAAAAACCTCGGCTAACCCAAAACGTTTCACCATACCATGGTTCGATGAAGATTGCAAGCCGACTACAAAGGGAGCAAGAAAACTGAACGGACATTTAATAAGTCACCACCAACAACAACAGTTAAGTTAGACAAACAACGCAGCAATCGGGTAAAGATCAGACGACCTATAAAACAAAAAAGAAAACTTCTTGGGAAACCTATGTTTCTAAACTTAACCAACACACTCCCATCAATAAAATTTTGAAAATGTGTAAAACATTAACGGTAAAGAAAGAAAATCAAATGTACCCTAACAAAACACTAATTATTTCAAAAAATGAAATATCAACCAAATTGGCCTCAAATTCTTCTAAACATTCGTCGTCTGAAAATTGTAATCCAGAAATCGTCAAAATTATAAAAAAAAACAACAGGAAAGACAAAAGATCAATTTTATCTCAGGAAATTTAGACGATTACAATAAACCTTTCTCTGTACGAGTTAAATATCTCCTTGCATTAAGCGAAAGACACTGCTACTGGACACGTTGAAATACACTGTCAACTTTCAAAACACTGCCTCAAATTCCACTCGAACTTTTACTATCCATCTTCAATGACATATGAGTGGGTGGCCAGTTCCCACCTTCCTGGCGAAAAGCGATAATAATTCCTAGTCCAACGCCCGATAAAGACCACTGTAATCGACGTAATTACAGATCTATTGACCTAACAAGTTGTCTGTGGAAACCATGGAAAGGATGATGAATGATCGACTTGTCTGGTTTCTGGATTTGAACAATCTTCTTGCGAATGATCAGTGTGGTATAAGATGCTAGAGGAGCACCGTGGATCCCTTAGTTAGAATTGTAACCTTCAGCAAAAATGCCTTTACCAAAAAAGAACATGTGGTCATCATCGTCTTTGATCTGGAATAGGCATACGATACAACTTGAAAGTATGGGATTTTAAAGACATTTTTTTACATAGAATTGAGAAGGCGTATGCATCTTTTTTAGAATTATTTTTAAAAGAACGTCAATTTCAAGTTCGTGTTGGGTCTACATTATTTGATCCACATGAGCAAGAATTGGGAGTATCTCAGAGTTGTATTCTATCTGTTATCCTGTTTCCTGTGAAAATCGGGGACTTCATTTTTGGGGGCGCGGTGGGTCAGTAGGTAGAGGTGCAGGCTGCAAGCCGCAAGGTCTTCGGTTCGAACCCCACCTGTGTCAACCGCTTTGTGTCCTTGGGAAAGACACTTCACCCCCAGTGCCCATGTGGGAGCACTGTGTCGTTGTACACGCATTCAACCATTCCTTGACCCGAATTGTTCAACCGTGTTGTTGAGAGTTAAATAACTTGAATATGGAGAACAACGCGGTTGAACAATTCGGGTCAAGGAATGGTTGAATGTGTGAATACTGAATGCTAACTCGCTTCTGCCTCTGTTACCAGGGCGAGGTTGAGATAAATGATTGAACGCTCCCAATTCTAAGGCTGAGAACAAAATTTGCGTGTAATAACGCGCAATATATCTCCACTTGTTACCACCTAAGGAAGATATGATAGGTATTGTTTGCCCATAATTTACAATTAAAAACAGTGAACAACGTGTAATGCGGAACATATCTTTACTTGTTGTCACCCAAGGAAGATATGCATCGACGATTTTATAGATGGGTTCGTGATTAGGAGCTAGCTGGCCACTTGCCAAACAATAAATCGATCTGTAAGACGTACGCGTATCTCGATCAATTTTATAATTCCCATTCAACAATTAGGATCAGCGTGACTCTAAATTTTACGTTCCCATGACGCGATACACATTGGTACGGCACTTAACGTAACGGAGTAAGAATTAGTCAAAAGTGAAAGCCGCTTAGAAGGAAGTAAACTTCCGAGCATGACGGCAAGTTGACGAAGTTATATAAAATATTTGATGAAGTATATATATATAACCGTCCTCTCGTACACACAATACGTTCATTAACATCGAAGCGCACGGAATAAACCTATATGTGGGGCTCCACAAAGTAGGATGTGGTTTAGTAATGGCGATTACAATCCTTGCAGTTAGCATCGTTACAGTTTACTTCACTGGGATATTTTTCCAACATTTGTCTTATTATAGTTTTTTTAATTCATTTTTGTTTGATAAATTAGTTATACGTGTGTCCATACTGTTCCATGTTTTGGGAAAGAGGCTAACGGGGAGTAGATCTAGTGATTTATTTTTTGTGTCCTTTACTTGGAGGCCACTAGACTGTCTTGTGGCTAGTCCTGGCGTGATCCTTTCACTGAAATGGTGATCGAATGTTGCCGGAAGGTGCTTGTGTTTCCAGTCGTATACGAATAGCTTAATATGCAAGATGTGGAGTTTCTTGAGTTTTAGAATTTATCCTTTATATATAATACGGAGTGCACGTTTCTGCAAAAGGAATAATTATTGATAGATTTTGAGTGCCCCCATATCTGTATTCCGTATAGGAAACAACTATGTACAAGGGCGTAGTACAGGGAAAGTAATGCGCTGTGGGGCAATACGTTTTTACCTCTGCTATTTACATTAAGAGATCTGGAAACTTTAGAGTATAGTATTGAAATATGTAATTTGTAGGTCAGTTTGTCGTCTATATGCATTCCAAGATATTTTACTGCCTTCTCTTTTTCTGTTGATCCCGCCCTTCCTACTTGGCCGTTATTAATGGAAATTCTTAAGTTGATACTTTTACGTTGTGGGGGGTTAATCAATATAAACTTACTTTTGTTTGCATTTCACTTTAATTTTTTTGTGGAGCACCATCTGCGGACGTTCTCTAGTTCGGCGTTAATTGTTTCAGGCAGACCATCACTGTCATGTCCTGATGAGTACACTGTCGTATCATCAGCAAATGACAATAAATTAAGGGATGTTGAGTTGGATATATCATTAATATTTAATAAGAACAGCATTGGCCTAAGATCGAGCCTTGTGGGACGCCACAACTAATGGAGGTTGGGTTTGATTCATATCCTGAGCATTGTACGAACTGTGTTCGCTCGCTGGGGTAGTCATGGAACCAACTATTGCTGAGAGCCCTGATGCCGCAGTGATTCAATTTTACCAGGATGATTGCATGATTGATTGTACCGAACGCTTTGGATAAGTCGACGAAAACGGCCAAGGTACTGTATTTAGTTGTTTTATTCTTTTCGTATGCTATGTGTTCAAACACTTTTAAAATGGGCTGAATGGTTGTGTGACCTTTCCTAAAGACAAATCGTTTGGAATATAAGATCTTATTACTTTTTACAAAATATATAATCCTTTTTAACATAATTTTTCCCAAATTGTTGAAAGTACGGGAAGTAAACTGATGAGGCTATAATTGTGTAGTGGTAATAGAATTAGCCGTGGTGCTTTTAGAACATCACCAGTAGATCCGACGCTCACTCCAATATGTTTCTAAACTATTTTTCTAATTCATCCAACTTGCTTATAACTGAAGCTCAGACACTGAAACTGTTAATTGTTTTAACTGCACTCAACTCCAAGTTGAAGAACCCTCTCTATTGGAACTTCGTGAGCAGCTGAAAACGCTCATGTCTGTCCAACGTGATATCGTGTTTTGCAGGTAACCTGGACATGTTGGTATCTCCGGTAACACCAGGGCAGGCAGTGCAGAAAAACAAACGGGCCTTAAACAAGCCGCCCACTCATTGTAAAATTCCTGTCAGTGACTTTAAACCATATATCAATAAGTACATCATCTGTGTGGCAGGCGAAATGGGTAGGGACGACAAATAAAAGCTCCATCGCTTCCGAACCACTATTTCTGATACATATCCGTCTAGTAACCTTTGGAGACAAGATCACGTCATTTTGACCCGATGCCATATTGACCATACAGGACTTACACATTCCCTTTGTTACATAGTAACATGCGACCAGAATGTATTCCCTGTCAACGTCTATTGACAATCGAACACCTTCTATTAGATTGTACTGATTTTAAAGACATCAGACGACGATTGTATACTGTACCGCCTCTAAGAGAACTATTTCACACAACCTCTTCTCACCAGATTCTCTTATTTCTCAAAGAAATCAAAATTTTTAGTAAGTTTAGTTTTTAATCTTTTTTCTCCATCTCATTTCCCTGTCACCAGGTTGATTTACACGGTATTCGTTCAACTTTGGCATCATTATTCACTACTGTCCTCGCCATTTATTTCAATGCCAAGATCATACACATTTTTCATATTTTCTCGTATAGTTTACTTTTTGAAAAAATTGTTTTAGTACACATAACTTTTTTTTTCGCCGCAATATAGCCTTCGTTGATGTTGTGGCGCCGTGCAAAAATAAATGAACAAATTCAACGTATGTGCTATGGTGTTTTTCTTTTTGGCATCAATACAAACAAACACACGATCAAACAGACATGATACATCATACAAGCTGTTATTCTGTCAACATCAGCTTCAATTTGTGCATGGTATTCTTGCCTGCACTATAAATATTTCAGGTGTATTGCGAAAATGCTGCCATTAATATGAAACAATAAATTCCAATTATAATGTGACATTTTCGACCTCCAGGGTCATCTCGTGTCGGACAGTCTTATGGGTGGAGGAAGCCGCAGTACCGATAGAAAACCGCTGAGCAACAGCGAGCAGCTGTCAGACTCCCCATCGTACCAACTCCACACACGCAGGCTGACGACAAGTGCACCATCGACGTGCAGTACGCCTTAGTACATATCATCACCGTGCCCTCACTTCGGTAATCGGTATTAAGTGTCCTGACCAATGAGTCAACGCAGTCACCCCAGGCAGGGACCAACCCGTGAACCCTTCGGTTTGATGTTCAGTGCCGTAACCACTGAGCCACCGCACTCCGTACATTGGCTTACAGCGATGTAAATGTATAACAATGTGATAAAGATTGGCTTCGAAGTTTGACAGTTGCTGAGAGGTTGTGCAGAATTGCAAAAACATAAACGACTATCCGTACTCACAAAGAGGCGACACAGACGTTTTTGTATATGCGTTAAATATCAACATTCTGCTTATTGATCCTGTGATATTTAACTTTGAATAAATGCAAACTTCACCAAGAATCAGCTTATGTGACAAGTATCAGAACTGTTGCTTTATAGTTTGCTGATAAAACTCTCAATCACGTATTTCAAGTAAAGTATTGTAATCACAAATAGCAGGTATAGTATTATTGCCAGATCACGACAAGTGCACCATCAAAGAACAAAATTCTTTGACTGCTGTATAGTCGCCGTGGACGAAAAGTGATTAATGAAAACACCGGGTTGGGCCCGTTGCTTCATTAAATAAATTTTTGACGATTATTCCTGTAATCAGTGTTTCTAATCTAATGTTATTGCACCAGTGGAAATACTGCCTACCCTGTGGAAAGTGACCATTCCACGGCGGTCGTAGTGTATTTATCTGGCGAAAACGTGATGCAGGAGAACTGTAGCTGGACTGCTATTTTCGTTTGTTTTCCTTGATCGATCTTGATTTCGCAGTATTTATTTATTTATTTATTTATTTATTTATTTATTTATTTATTTATTTATTGTTGTTTAAGGTCACATACTTCTGCACAATGGCTAATCATGACCACAACATGGAGATAAAGTCAAGGTCAGTCAATCGTTTATACCCCATGTTGCCTATTTTAGAGGACTTGTACCCCAAGCATTAGTGACTGGGTCCTATTTTACCAGTGAACCAGAGCTTGTTTACCACAGTAAACAAGCACTGCTTCACTTCCCGGGGTTCCCACGGGGGATTTCGCAGTATTTTAATTTTTTAATCCTGCCCCACTGGTGTAAGTGATGGAAAGGAAAACGCCTTTGTAATCACAGTGCCGTGTATATGAGCAGTACAGGAAACAACATGGCAAAATGGGACACAGTGGTGTTCTTACGTTCAAATAACCCTCTTTACTGTGATGTCAAAATGGCAAAGCTCAGTGAGCTCTGTCAAACAAGATATAATTGGTTAAATTCATAGTTAAATAAGAGAAAAACGGAGTGTTTAGAGAAAATTGTGTTGCACTACCAGAGTACGAGGGGTTACATATAATTAAGTTTACTTAGAATTACTGTAGCAGTTTGTTTTCAGGCGATAATTAAACACCAAGCAAAGCAGTTTAAGTTGATTAGCACAATCAGCAGTAAAACACCGGGAAAATGAATCATTAAACACCTCATTGTTTGACTGTTGCAGTTTCTACCAGTGTTGCTTGCGCATCAAACTCTCTATATAGCCTGTCAATGTTTCTTTTTCCTCTGTTATTAAGTTTATAATTTTTTTTCGAATATTTCCAGGATTAATCGGAGAGAACTGTGCAGTTGCTCTCGACTGTTCAGTACTACACAGCGAATGTGGAGAAGATGGTGTTTGTGGCTGTGCAGCTGGTTACAGCCTGCTGAAATCCAGTCAGTCATGTGAAAAGGGTACATTTATATGCAATTTGTCATAGAAATACATATTTAAAGCAAATATGCGAAGCATCCTCACGTATACCCCGTATATTTAGGGATATTCATCTCGATATAAAGACATCCAGTCATATAGAGTATAAAGTGTATTTTAAACTAAGTAATTCACATCACTTGTCACACACAAATCCATTCCATCTACCTCATGCATTTAAAGTATCATCACATCAGAGAGCATTCCCCTCCATCGTAATTCGAGTTAAAGGGTAAATGTTAACAAAGCGTGTTCTGCCCTCTTTGGCACACTAAGATCCAGTGGGTACCCTATGGACTTGCGCATAACCTGAAAGAGCAGACTTTGAAACAAACTGGAGCCTCCTACAGAAATTAATGATTTCGAACCACTCAAAATTGAACACAACAAACCATTACACAATTGTGATGATGCGTTGTTTAATTGCAAAAGCCTCGTTGTAATTTGTTTAATTTTATGCCTGGTCAGAGAAGGAAATTTTCCTCTGACCAAATGAGAAATCATTATCAGATGCGCAGCTCCCTCTGTTGTGATTCATACAACATCAGTAGTAGGAGAGGGATGAAACGCCCCGGTTGGCCGGAGGGATAGCCGAAAGTGATGTCATAGTCACGTGACCTGGTGGCGGCATGTTGTGTTGTCATGGTAAGCCCCCATGCCCTCAAAAGAAATGAGGCTAAGAGGGATAGTAAATGAGGCCTCATTGAGGGATTTCTCATGGCCATAATGGCCTCATACGTCAAAAAAGGGATTCTCCAGAAAGTATCCTCGATAGGTATCCTCAAATAATACAATACCAGGCCATAGGTATCCTCAAATACCGAAATGAGGCTAAGAGGGATAGTAAATGAGGCCTCACTGAGGGATTGTTTCAAGCCCCCCATGACCTCAAAAGGAATGAGGCTAAGAGGGATAGTAAATGAGACCTCATTGAGGGATTTCTCATGGCCCTCATGGCCTCATACGACAAAAAATGGATTCTCCAGAAAGTATCCTTGATAGGTATCCTCAAATAATGCAATACCAGGCCATAGGTATCTTCAAATACCGAAATGAGGCTAAGAGGGATTGTAAATTAGGCCTCGTTGAAGGATTTTTTTTATGGCCCTCATGACCTCCAAAGAAATAGGTTAAGAGGGATAGTAAATTAGACCTCATTGAGGGCTTTTCTCATAAACCTCATGGCCTCATACGACTAAAAAGGGATTCCATAACCAGAGACGTTTCACAAAAAGAGATTCCATGGAAAGGGGCCCTTGGATATAGAGGTGATGAGAATCGTATAGGACTTCGTTGTAATAAGGGGAGATAATTCTGCATAGAGATTGCGGGGGATTAAGCAGTCTGATTGGTTAGTTAGCGTCAGGAAAGTGAAGTGATTGGTGATCTAGAAAATGAAACAACAAGAGTACTCGGAATAGGGTCAGAACTAACAAGAACAGACCAGAACAGCTAAATATAGTAATAGCAAGCAAAGCTGTTCCAGCTGATAGGCTCTTCTACTCTACCGGAGTACACACTAGTCCAAAGGAACGTACTCACGCCCCCCCCCCCCTCGGTACTAAGCACTACTATTATAAGCCAACATATGGCGGTCCTCAAATGGATTCTGAAAGAATTCGAAATAGTACAACTTGTCGGGTTGTTTGTGGTAATTCTATGAATTAAACGAGGATTCTGGGGGAAAATATAAGCCCAAAAATACTCGTATTCAATCGAATTTACCCCCTGTGCCCCTCGGTACCATAGCACTACGTGCTAAGCCGATAAAATGGGGAATCCGTAGTAAATAAAGTCGTTTTGGGCGATTTGGGGGGATTATCGGGTTGTTTGTGGTAATTCGTGATACTCCGATTCAATCGAATATACCCCTGTCTTGTTGTAGGCCATTGGGTCACATAGCAATCATGTTAATTATCACTATAACCCCCCCCCCCTCCCCCATATAAACCAAGATGGCGGTCTCCAGTATACAAAATGACGACTGAAACTCGTATCATCCTAACAACACACGCTGCGCATGCGCACTAACACCACATATCACTATGTGCATGACGTCACAAGATGGCCACTCACGCGGGTTACCATGGTACCACAACATGCCGCCACAATGCCACGTGACTATGACGTCACTTCCCTCTCCGGCTCTCCCTCCGTCCAATCGGGGACGTTTCATCCCGCTCCTACTACTAATATCGTTCACCTTTTCACTTTTAAATGCTGTGGGAAACAATACAATACAGTAGTCGTGGACTTGTCGTAATTCATGCGTTTACCAGGTAATAAAAAATCACCACCACCAACAACCCACTTTATGCGTGTATGAAGCCGGAGTGACGCAGAGAACCACAGAACAACCGCAGGCAACAGTCAGAATGGCACATGCAGAGCTACCATTAGTTGAAAGCAAGTGCATCGTCGACGGGTAGTACGCTCTAATGCACAGAGCCATCGTGCACCTACGCGGACAATCGGGATTATGTGCCTTATCCACATTATCCCGATCGAATACAATGCACTTACTGCAGATCTTCATCGAACCATGTATGCACGAACTCTAAACTAAAATGTCAACTAACAACAAACGCGTTCGTAACATTCTTGTAGGGATTGAACAGGGAGACATTAATGAATAACATCACCTATTGCCAGTCAGTTTAACTAGTTCCAAAGGTCAACACTTGGTTTAGCTGGTTGAGTGCTAGAAGCCACTATCACTGCTTTCAGAAATCTGAAGGTTTCAGAGCTAAAGCCGACATTTTTCAATCTCAAGTTTCATATTCAGTCAAACACCAATAATATTTTGTTTATATAAGTAGGCACTTTCCAATAATTTGCAATAAAACAAATTTTGATGAACAAATTCATCCCACCAAAAATAAAATAGCATTTTTTCACAGACAAGATGACGGTCGGGTCATGGTGTAAAAAGGGGCAGCCGGCCGCTGTACATTTGCCTCTTTTGCAGGCTCAGGCATCACACCCCAACCCGCACTCAACCTATTTTAGAGCGGGGACAGCGGTTTGGTGGCCAGTGGCGTACTTTAGATCAATATCATCGAAGTCAACTCACTATAACCCCCCCCCCCCCCCTCCCTCCCGGTCATCTAGCCACTATGGGCTCATTTACCTCTATAAGTGAGGCACAATACACTGGCTGCCCTTGGTGCCCGAGCCCAAAACAAGGCACGGGACGTTAACCATGCAGCCCCACCCTTCTCTGTTAACCGTGTGTTTGGCCAGACAGAGACTTGAGCAAATAGGGCACGTCGTACATGTCACAAACCACATCTTGTGTACACGGTCCTACCCCCAGCAACTCCGTATTTCAGAGAATGAAAAAGATGCACCAGCGCGGTGGAACCTCAATCAATCACAACGAGTGCCATCCCATGACGATCATCACCAGATCACACGCAGTGTAAAACTGATGCGCACGTATGTAAAACCGATGTGCACATAAACTCTAAATTCGACTGGGTTGAAAAATAACCCAAATGGGTTGTTTTGTAACCCAACCATTGGTTTCTATTTCACTCCACCCAAAACTAAGTAGAAATAACCCAATTCAAGAGGTTACATATTTTAACCCATTATTGGTTTAAAAAAATAACCCATAGTGTAGTAGTCATTTGGGTTTGAAAATTGGGTTGAAAAATTCTACATAAAAGTGGTTGTTTTTAACCCCAAATATGAGTTGATGTAACTTAATTTTGTGGTCATTTTTCAACCACAAATTTGGGCTAAATTAAACAACCATTATGAACCATATAATTGGGTTAACATTTCAACACAAAATTTGGGCTGAAATAAACAACCACATAATTTAGTTACCACTGACAGGTTTCTGGGTTGGAATTGGGTTACAAAAATGTACTCAAAAGTGGTTGATTTAACCCAAAAATAAAGATAAAGTAACTCAATTTTAGTCAATTTGTTCAACCCATAATTTGGGTTAAATAAACAACCCATTGAGGTAGTTAGAATTATGTTGTTTTTTGGGTTGAAAAAGTTGACTTTCTAAACCAATTTGGGTTGAAATCCCTATTTGACTCCCCTTTTGCGTTAATAAACTCAACCCATTCATTAGTTGAAGAGATATTTCAACCCAAATTGGTTTCTATTTTACTCCACCCAATTTGGGTTGAAAATAACCTATTTTTCTGGGTCGTGTACACTGGGTTAAAGAAAATAAATCAAAATATGGTCAGAATAACCCAAAATTGGACTGGGATATTATTCTAGCCCAAACAATGGGTTACTTTGGAATATTATATTAGCCCAAATAATGGGTCACTTTTACCAGTTACATAAGTTATTTTCCAAGGTATTCTGCTTGACACTTTTAACCCTTTACCCAACATGGATAAAAGCAACACTGCAAAAGAAATTCTTGAATAACTAAAGTTTTAAGTTTTGGTATAAAAAACATGTATGTCCCCTCATTGGAATGAGCACAACAAGCTCAGTCCAATGAGTGACCATAAGCTATGTTTTTGAGGCAAAATGTTTAAATAAAATAAAGTCTGAATGTCGATTTCTGTGAATAGTGCTGGCTGGTTAAGTTAGGTAAAGGGGTAATGACAGAGAAGTTTATAAATTTAATACGGTTCACTCCTTTACTTTCAAATGGACAATCCTTGCATGGACTAAACCGCCCAAATTTGAATTCATCCCCCTCCCTAAGGAATTTAAATGCCAAATATAAGATTTCGACTGATGGTGCAAAAAAGGATTTCCAACAATTTGAAAATGTATCTCCCTCCCCCCCCCCCTCCCTCCCATCCTTCCCCTGTAGTGAATTTACTAACAAGAAAAAAGAGTTGCCTTTCAGATACTTATTTTTTAACACAGACCAAACTGGCCTATTCAAATTTCCTGTGAACTGATATTAGAACATTACATCCCTGTTAACTGAATAAACATTGCAAATGCCAAACCATTTACCATGCCTTCAGTACAAATTGAGCCTCTTATGCCTTTACCCAACGTAATGGCCAAAAGTGTCAAATCGCCATTTGAATGTTTTTGAGTTTTCAATTTTCGACTCAAAAACACGGCTTATGACCACTCATTGGAATGAGCTTGTTGAGCTCATTAGAATGTGGGGTCATAAGTTGTGTTTTTTAGACAAAAATTGAAAATGTTTAGTTATACAAAAATTTAGTTTGCAAGTGTCCTCTGCACCCGCATTCGGTAAAGGGTTAAATAAAAAACCTTACATTCTGTTGGGTTATTACTTGGATGAATAGCGAATTCCCAATATTGATAGACATTTTGGGGAACTGCATACATAATTCTGACATTCAATCTATTGTATCTTGTTTGACAAAGCCCAATTAACTCTGTCAAACAAGATACAATAGAATGAATACTTAATTTATCATTAGCAGATAGGAAAATGACCCAATTCCTGTTAATTGCATACTCCTGTTAACTGGAACCTAAGAAAGTGTCACACGAAATGAGAATTCTCAGTGCTGTATAGTTTTTGAGATATGCTTGTTTAAAATTCTTTCTATTTGAGCTTCTGCAATTTCCACAGGGCAGCGGGTGATTTTTTGTTTGTTTGCATAAATCAAGTATTTAATACCTCCTACCAAATTTGCTTTATATTGGCCTCTCGGTTTTGAAAATAAGAATTTGGGGCAAGGCCAAAATTGTTGCCTCTCCCATTACCACAGCAAATATTGCCCCACAAACTTCATTTGAGCGATTTCAAATTGTAACCCCCAAAAAGACACTGTGCATCAAGTATTAAGTCATTGTAGTCACTGGCTCATGAGAAGATTTTTTAAGACTTAGGCCAACTTTGGGGGTGTGGTCCTACCCAGGAGGGGAGGTAACCCATCTGAACACATCTGAATTGGTATTGGAGTCGGACAATACCATTTACCCAACATTTGAAGAAATTGGACCAGCGCATGCATGGTTTTGGGGGAAATGTCATAAACATGGTGTTACAGTACAACATACGGTAAAGGGGGGTGACTACATGTAGATGAAGTCATTTCAGTCACTTTACAAGATGATCTAACAAAGCCATAAAGTTCATCAAAATAAAGAGCAGTGGATTGAATTTGAAATTTAATATTGTTTACCACTTTATTTTCAAAGTGGACAATTCTTGCCTGCACAAGATTACATACAGTTAAAACTAGAAGTCCTGTCATAAACTGTGTGCTTATCTAGCCTTACCTGCGCGTAAGAATTTCACGCAATTTCGATATCGAATTACACAAATTCGCTAAATATCAGACCAAGCTGTCAAACATCTTTGAGATTGGCAATGTTTTAACAAGCTCAAATGCAATCAATGTGAAGTACGGAACAGGAGATCTGTTACAAAATGATACCCTTCACCCAAGGCCAACACAACTGGCCAAAACAGCCAGCACTATTAACAAAAATCTCCAGTCAAAATTTATTACATGTATGTTATCAGTTTTCTGTCTCCAAAACATAGCTTCTAACCCCTCATGGGAATGAGCTTGTTTAGCTCATTCCAACATGGGGTCATAACTCATAAGCTATGTTTTTATACACAAATTGAAATTTTTTAGTTGTTCAAGAATTTATTTTGCAGGTGTCATCTACTACCCATGTTTGGTGAAGGGTTAACCCTTTCCCCAATTTAATGGAAAGAACTGACCAGTGCTGTGAACACAAATCTCTTATTCAAATTTTATTATGCTTTGTTTTTGTTTTCAAAACACAGCTTGTGACCCCACATCGGAAGAAGCTCATTGAGCTTGTTCCAATGAGGGGCCATACGATAGGTTTTGGAAACAAAAATTTATATTTTTTAGTCACAATGAAAGTAGCTCAAATAATTTTATTCAGCATTGAGAGTGAATGCTTCGTGCTGCATTTTGCGCCTTGTGTTTTTGACTAAGAAAACAACAGTTTGTGTCAAGTCAGCTACACCATATCAGCTTGTGATATTGAACATACAATATAAATTGTTCAAATCCCCTGTGAAGACCCTCGCAATTGTATATACTACATCACTCGCTTTCTATGATGTAACCAATACTTAGTACATGTATTTATGCCATGCATTAATTTGTTATATTTTTTTCAATACGACCTGGCCCTATTCCATTTGAGGGGAACCCGTCTCTGAGAGAGCTTCCCAACAATTGATGCTATAACATGGTTAATGGTTTATCATTACGGATATACTTGCTGAAAAAGGCTATGGGTAAACAGAAAATAATTTATATATATCTTCATTAAACCAGGTTCTTGTATCATTTGTTGGAAAGATCTCCAAGAGGATATTTCAACAAATGACACCATGACCTTGTTTTATCAGCACAAAAATCCAATAATTGCTTATGTTTGGAAATTTCTGAAATACATTTCTGCATGATATCTGTTTTGGAGCATATTAGCTTTGGAATGAAAGAACCGTGTGCCAATCAATCACCTGAAGTCCATTTCCATAGGTAAATAAGGTGATATCTGTTTATATCCCCAATCCCAACTAGTACAATTTTACATGATTGATGTTGTACACAAAAGTGCACTGTAGGCGATAGCAGACACTACCAAGGGGAACCCTGATATATATGAACACCCACAGAATACAAAATTTTTATTGATTTAATATATTCCTGAGTTAACTTCTCTGAAAAATCAATACAATGAATCATTTGTAAAAGGCCATAACCCCCCCCCCCCCCCCCCCCCCCCCCCCATGCAAACTGATGTCAATATAAATCACAGTCTGGTATCCCAGGATATATATCTAAAAATGGGAAATAAAGCAATTCAGCACAGAAACCTTATCAATGTAGTGGATTCATGTTTCAAATATTTATGTCTTTGGCTTCAAGCATCCAGGATTTGCTCACACGTTTTGGAAATTTTATGAAAAATATGTGTAGTATGTGTGGTCAGCAGACAGTCTTCAGTTGATACGTCCCTCAATGTAACATTTTAAAAACATTTCTTCACAAAAAAGTACACTTAATTGTTGCTACATGTAGAAGGAATTTTTTCAAAGTTCTCATCAATTTTGAGATTAAATAACCATGATCTAAGAAAAGATACGACAAAATAGTTTCTGGACATGTTTAAACATAAGAATATTCATCTGTGTCAAACAAAGACAAACAACAACCATATGTTTTACATTCAGGAAAACGTCATCAACCAACAGTTCTATATCTTATAAATTGGAAATAAAGCAGTTCAGAAACAGAAACCTCCTCAGTGCAGTGGATGCATGTTTCAAAGTTTTTTTTAAATATATCTTTGACTTAAGTATCCCAGATTTTCCCACACAATTTGAGAATCTTATGAAAAAAAGTTTATATGGTTACTAGCAGCGGACAGTCTTCAGTCCATCTTTGTACACCACTCACTGTTGACTATAAGATTTTTTCCAACGTTATGCATCATCAAATGGTCAAGAAAAATACCTCGCCGAGCTCGTTCCAACGAGGGGTCATAACCTATGTTTTTGAGACAAAAAATGAAAATATTTTGAACATTAATTGGCGATTTTTGAGAATAGCGCTGGCCGGTTTTGGCCGTTACGTTGGGTAAAGGGTTAAGTTGGATTAAAGTTCCAAACTCCAAGTTTTCTTTTCTGCAAAGGAGAAATTTAAAATAAAAAAGATACCAGTGGAACAACATGTACCCAATGCGGATAGCAGATGACAAACAAAAAACATTCTTGTATATGTGCAACTAAAAATTTCCATTTTTTGTCCCCAAAACATGTCTCATTACCCCTCAATGGAATGAGCTTCACCAACTCATTCCAATGAGGGGTCATAAGCTTCATGTTTGTGATTGAAACAAAAAATGGAAATATAATAAAATTTGAGTGGCCATTTTTGTGAATACACGGCATTGGCTGGTTTTGGTCATTATGTTAGGTAAAAGGTTAACACAGGTTAAGTTAAATAAATCTAGTGACTCAAATAAACATATATGTACTCATACAATTTTTAATTTTTAGTCCTTTTTTCACGCAATATGATTCTTATTTGGTCCCCTATCTTTCTTCATTTTCACCAGGTTGGACTATCAGCCCATCATCAAAATACACCATTTGAACTAAAGTCTTAAAATTTTGCCTCAACTGTAGAAACTTTGAGTTTATATTTGAGAATTTGGAGGTAATTTATCCAGAAGTTTGCATACATGTATTTGAAATGTTTTAAGGTTGCTTTGAAATCTCTGTATTCAATACTCTTCATTATGTTCGCATATACGATTCTACCTTATACTTACTAGTATATTCAAACCAATATTTTTATTAACAAGTGCAACACCAAGGTTGGCTTTGTACCTTCCCCCTCACCCTCCCCATTGCCAAGAATGTCCATATCCTGAATTCAATCATTGCTCATGCCCGCACCCCAAATTTACCATCAACGACAACTTGTTCTCGTCATATGGTGATAGAAAAGGTGCCCTCTTTTGTGAAGATTGGTACATAAATACAGCCTGTAGTCTGAGTCGTACAGTTCTACACAACTAATATGTACAAATATCGCTAAATGGGTTAAAGTTTGTATAATCTGCATAATTGATACACGAGAAAATGAAACAATAAATATCTCATCTTAGCACCACTAAACCATATCACCAACACTAGTACTGTATACGGCATGCCACCAACTATGTCCATGGGTCCTATTGGGACACTGATGCTCCCACTTTATGATAGACTTCAGTGATTATAAACAGTTTTAAAAAATTGTTGCCATTTGTTGGACCATCCCCATATTAAAACTTGAGCTGGATTTTGTTCTGTCTAAATCACATACTGAATTTGGAGTTGATCGAAAAACAAATACTAAAGTTATCGTCCAGAAACCAAATATTTCACGCATTCTAAGTCCAACAGGGGCCATAATTCATGCAAACATTTTTCGGGCCTACCCCATATTTGACATTGACCTGTATTTTGTTGTAATTGAACCACATACCAAGTTTGAAGCTGATCAAAAAACAAATACTAAAGTTATTGTTCGGAAACCAAATATTTGACATATTCAAAGTCCAACAGTGGCCATAGTTCAGGCAAAAATTGTTGGGTGCGACACCATATTTGAACCTGACCTGTATTTTGTTGTGATTAAACCAAATACCAAGTTTGGAGCAGATAACAAATTCTAAAGTTATCATCTGGGAACCACATTTCGTATAACACTTAATGCCCTCGGCCAAAATTTGTGGGGGGCATAAAAATGTGATCATACAGTTAAAACTTGAAGTTCTGACATGAATTACATATATGTCAGGACTGGCATTTTCAAGAGAGCGATTGATTCGCTCGCCTACCGTTCGACGAAAAAAATTAAGGAAGGCGAAAAGTAGCGCCCCTGGCCTTAGAAAATAATGTTTACCTTAACGGCCTATTCCTAAAACCCACATCGTTTTGGATCTCTGCTATGTTAATGGTCTCTGAAAGAAGGCCACACTGCCTATCCCACACCTCCGAGCCTCACTTAGGCCTGAGGGTGTGGGAGGGGCAGATTAGCAGTCTGACAGAGACTGCCTTGTTAGCAGCACCAAATAAAATTAACAAAGCTCACTTGGCAGAATTCATTAATAATAAAACTTCATTTTGTCACTCTTAACAGTTTTGTAAGTGTAAGGAGAGCTAAATGCGCCTCAAGGCTATGCGAGGGGAGGAATTTTTAGCCCTCCAACATTTTTAAGAATGCCAGCAGGCCTACTATGTGCAAATGGCACACCATAATGCATGTTCACCTGCACGCTATGATTATAGTAAGGCTATCAAATTATGTATACATATGCCCAATGCACAAGCAATGTTTCAGCCGATGGACCTCCAAGTTTAACCTGGAGGTCCATTGGCAAAAACATTGCTTGTGCTTGTTATGAGTAACCAGGAGAATCTGTTGTGGTTTGGATGCCGTTCGATATGGAAATTGTGTGAAAGTCCTACCCACAATTACATGTAACTTGGTGTAAGTCTAGATAAGGCGGAATAAAAAAAATATCTGTTTCTCAGGCCCTCATTTTGGCTGCCGTACGCTATGTTTTATTACCCATGCACACTTTAAAAAATAATTTATTGGTTTATGTCACATAAAGTACCCAAGTTAATCTAAGTTTCTTGGCAATCGTTTACATGCAAGTCTTGGCTGCCTGTAAAGGCAAGACTTGCCTAGAAACAACTGCAAAGCCTCAAGGTGTACACTGTCAAAGTGTAGCAAATGTGTATAAAAGTCTTCACTCCTTGAAAGGTTAAAAATAAAGTAACAAATTTTAAAAAACAATGCTTGCCTGCATGCCCTTTTTTAAAGAAATGGCATGAAAAAGAGAAGATCTACATTGGGTGCCTAAATGCACAGTTTATGACAGGATGTCTAGTTTTAACTGTAATGAGAACAAGATGTATCAATACTTACCTGTAATGCAGTGTTGGGCCACCTACCAGGATGAAGGTCATCATTTTTTAGTTGTCAATGACGCCAAGAGATTAAATTCATATTTAGACTCATGAGGATAAGACCTAACAAGTAGTCCTGTCAATTAACCCTTTATCTAATGAAATGTCTAAACTGCCCAGCATTATTCACAATAAAAGGCCACGCAGCCACATGTCTCCCCAAAAAAGATGCCAACCGCAAGGAAGGCAACCACATAATGGGGTTAGAAAGTTGTATACCAAATACGCTTACAATCAATTAACCCAAACTCAAGTTAAAAGTTGAACGACAAAGTGTTTCAACAATTTTTTCAAGTTAAAAAAAGTAATAGAAGGGCTATAACTCTCAAAAAATTCACTTGACTGGAACAATTTTTGATAAATTCGGCATTTAACAAAGTATTGCTACTGAAATTTAATCCTTCACCGAACAAGGCTGATGTACATAATGTTCATATCCAACTAATGCCTTTCACAAAAACTACCATTCCTATTTTTATCCCCCCGAAAAAAAATTTCGGGGGATATAGTCGTCACGCGTTTTTTTTTGTCCGTCCGTCCGTCCGTCCGTCTGTCCGTCCGTACGTCCGTCCGTCCGTCCGTTTACATTTCGTTTCCGGATGATAACTTCCCTTGAAATAGTTTGATTGTAACCAAACTTGATATGTGGCTTAAACATATAAAAATACAGGTCAAGTTCGAATCCGGGTTCATCCTGATTAATATTACCAGAGTTATGCCCCTTTTTAATTTAGAAAATCTTATGATTTTTGGTTTCCGGATGGACCACACTTTTTTCGGGGGGTGGGGGGATCAGCTGCCCCGTGGATGTGGCAGCCCTCTAGTTTTTATTTTTGGCAGTCCCTCATTTGAACAAGTTTTTTTCCAATAAGGGGTCATAAGCTCTGTTTTGGAGACAAAATTTGAAAATATGTACTTGATAAAATGTTTTTGCATATATGATGTTATCTGCATGTACTACAATGGAACCCTTTTAATTGCATAGCAACCGAACCAGTGGGATTTATTAAATTAACAGGTGTATTCAGTTAACAGGGATTTGGTCATATTCAAATATGCCGAGTTAAACTGAGCATTTATTATATTATATCTTGTTTGAGAGAGCTCAAGGAGCTCTGGCAAACAAGGCATAATATATTAAATCCCTTAATTGGATGTAGTGGGGGCCAAATAGGTTGATAAATAAAGGGAATTTGGTGACTTACAGTAATATCTCGTCACATTAGAATATTTTTTATACAATAAACAGAAGTTTATTAGAACTACAATGAACTTTATGCAATTAACATGTCAAAATTTTTATGAAATGTTGAACCTTCATTGGCATTACAGAGTTGAGAGTTGTTTTAAATGAGTCCTAATCCTATGATGACCTGCTGACTGTGAGTAAATCACTGAATGATCAGAGAAACAGAATTTTAATAAAATAAGCAAAGTTCTACCTGGCCCTTCAATTTGCATTCTGTTAGGGGAAATGAAATTTACCCGGAGGTCCATTGGCTGAAACATTGCTTGTGCTCAGGCCTTATGTACAGAATTTGATAGCCATACTACGAAAAAAAGCTCGCAGATCGACGTGCTATTAGCGCGCAATTCATGACAGGACTTCTAGTTTTAACTGTAGATCTTGAAAATTTCGTATACGATTTCTTAACCCAAGAACGTACGTAGTTCCAGTCCAATTGTTTTCCAGCTCAGTGATCTCTACCAGAGTTATATTAATATAACTGGTAGAGATCACTGGACTGGAAAAAATTCCCTGATTGCAACCAATCGCCTAAGGACTAAAGGACGTCATAATGTTTAAAAATACAAAACATGGCTGCCAACTTCATTCTCACGAACCACTTCGATGATATGAATCTTTCATTTCTGAACAATACAGTGACCGAACGCTTCCGACATAGAGGTTTTTGTTTTTTACAATTATCCTTCTTTCGGTCACATACTAACACAACGCTTCAGGATATGCCATATTGTTCTCACAAGGCGAGATAGACCGGCAAGTAAATCTTTGCCGATCATATAGAACAGCACGGGGATCGAGAGCATTGGACCGACAGGCCGTTGGTGCAGGGTCCTACTATTTAACGAACACAAACGAACATAAACGAACAGAAGAGAAAATAATAGGAAATACAAGTTAAAAATGATTGAGGGTGCATATGCAGGTATATGTGGGTATATATTATTCGTTTGTAAAACTTTATTCACTTCTGATGAGTATTTTGATGATTAAAAAGGTTTATAAAATGTACGACGGCGCGAAATTCTTGTGTTCGTTAAGTAGTAGCCTGCTTGAAGCTGTCGACAAGATGCGACAAAGGTGTGAAATCAATTAGCTGCTTATCTGAGGAAGAATGTCGCTGAGGAAAACAGCGAAATTTAGGTTTAAGAGGGTGGCAAGCGCCTATTTTAATCGTGTGTAAAATTGTATCCACGTCTGATGAGTATTTTAGTGATAAATAAAGATTATAGCCATTATTTGGATTGACAAACATGCATCAAACTCTCGCTTTGGATTCCCCGGACGCATCACGGCGAGCCGGGGACAAACCGTGATCTACCCTTAGAAAGCGGAATTATTTAAAATAAAAAAAAAAAAATAGCAATAAATTTCAAACTCCCCTCATCCTTTGCCCGGGCTTGGCACCGGTGGACTTAACAAAGTCAAACCAGGCGGATTTTGAGTTTTTATGTTTTCCAAACAATTATTATATTTACTTCTTTGGTAGATATATTCTGATTTTCTTTTCAATTCACTGCCTTACCATAATTATATTTGATGTGAAAGAATGAGTTTTCCAAAATAAATTTAGGAATTCTGTCTATAAGATGCGACAGAGGTGTGAAATTAATCAGTTGTCAATCCGAGTTGGATTATCGCTAAAATAAAAAAAAAAGGGGGGGGGGGAGATACAAGTTTAAAATGTTGGAGAGCGTAAATTTTAACCGTGTTATTTTTTTTATCTTTCTGGATTTCTGTTTTATCGTTGACAGTCAAGTCTTCTGATCTTTAACGGGGTTAACTTGTTTTTGTAATAAGTGCAACTTGATTGTTTTTATAACAATAACTTTGGTCTTGAGAACAAAAACATATCAGCCTGTTTGAAGTACAGCTTGGTTGTTCTGGCAATAATAAATTTCAAGCTAATGTGGGTACTCAAAAGTATATAACATAGTCTGATTTCCTAACTTGTCAGTCTGATCTTCGATCTGATTACTACAATGTCTTCTCTAAAGTATCCTTGTGGTTTATGTGGTGACGAGTGTCATGAGATCAAAAGTATAGGGTGTGACTTATGCAGTCGGTGGTATACCAAATGAAGTACCAATTTTGCTGGGCCCTCTTTTTCTGCATTTGGATGGTGCTTTTCAAACATATCATCGCTTTCTTTCGTACTTGAAGAGCAAGCTTGTCGACATTCCCCAGGGCAATATTGTATTTGGAACAGACGACTGACCTTACTGACAATCTACATGGCATTGTGACTGACAACTTAGAGACATTCGGGGTGCTCTTCATGGCTGTGGCGATTTTAGCTTAGCCAAGCATGCAATAGCCTTGAAAGTGAGACAGGAAACCTGGACAAACATGACAGCCGAAAAGGGGAGTTTAAAATTTATTGCTAAAAAAAACATTTTGGAGAAAACAACAACTCTGAATTCGACTAACTTGACTCTGTTAAGTCTGCCGGTGGGGTAAAATTTATTACTAAAAAAAAAAAATTCGAAAAAACCTCTAAATCCGCCTGACTTGACTCTGTTAAGTTTGCCGTCCCCAAGCCCGGGCAAAGGATGAGGGGAGTTTAACATTTATCTAGTCCAATACTATTAGCCTTCGCCTGTGCTCCGAATTTATTATTTTTTTTATTTTTTAATATGTCGTACCGGTGCGACATATTAAAAAAAATAATAATAATAAATTCGGAGCACAGGCGAAGGCTAATATTATTGGGCTAACATTTATCGCGAAGCGGTTAGGCCTACTGTATCACGGAGCGCGTTTCCTGGAAAGAACCGCGGGTGGATGGGGCTCGTTGGTGAGAGTCTGTGGGTGGAGGTGTCCCGGGATTTGTCGTTGCCACAGGGGGCAGGTTCCCCCTCCCCAAAATGTAGCTGTACCCTTTCCAAATGTTTCCCGCCAGTAGTTAGACTTAGATTTTAAAAATTTTCCTGGGAAATTTTCCCCATACCCCCCCCCCCCCTCCAAAAAAAAAAAAAAAAAAAAAAATCCTGGGGAAGGACCCCCACCCCCGCCTTTCGCGCATCTGATGGGTTATTATAACCCCCCCCCCGCCCCACCAGTTATCCCCCCAGGAAACTTTTTCCTGGCTACGCGCCTGGTTGTCCTCTCTCGTTAGTGGGAGCCCGCGTTGGTGGAGGGTGAGCTTGTTCGGGGAAAGTTTTCAGGAAAGCTTAAACTGGGCTTTAATAACTTATCCCCAAGATATTGTAAGGTCTTTAGATTATTATCATTATGTGGGTGTACAATATGCTACATGTATCCGAGTCTTGCTCCGCTTTCTAAGGGTAGATCACGGTTTGTCCCTGACTCGCTGTGATACGTCCTCGGAATAAAATTTTACACACGATTAAAATAGGCGCTTGCCATCCTCTTAAACCTTAATTTCAATGTTTTCCTCAGCGGCATTCTTCCTCAGATAGACAGCTAATTGATTTCACACCTTTGTCGCATCTTGTCGACAGCTTCAAGCAGGCTACCACTTAACGAACACAAGAATTTCGCGCCGTCGTACATTTTATAAACCTTATTAATCATCAAAATACTCATCAGAAGTGAATACAATTTTACAAACGAATAATATATACCCACATATACCTGCATATGCACCCTCAACCATTTTTAACTTGTATTTCGTATTATTTTCTCTTCTGTTCGTTTATGTTCGTTTGTGTTCGTTAAATAGTAGGACCGGTACCAACCCCCAAAATTATATTACGGACTGTGGGTCCAAGTTTGAACTAATGTAATCTCACCTCATCAGAACAATATAACATATCCAGGAGTTTTGTGTGGATATGTGATTGAAAGTGAGATACTGACGATTTTCGAGTAAAAATACAACATTCGAGAATTTATGAAGCGACCAACATGTTTCGATATTGACATATTGCTCATAATGTGTATAATGTGTCCCTCTTTCTATCACATGTATCGACACAAAGCTCCTGGCCAGAGGGTATGTTAGATTGTTCTGATGAGGCGAGATATGATGCTAGGTGGATCAAGAGCAAACAACTTGTATCGAATCTAGAAAGTCTTGAATGGGTCAACATTGGACTCACAGGACGTACTAATTCCCCGAATTATATTACGGACTGTGGGTTCAAGTTTGGACTAGCGTACATGTACCCCCAAGTAACGAAAGTGTCTATTTGCCACCCGGGTGGCAAATAGCTATTCCTCTTTATTTTAGCTTTTTGCCACCCGGGTGGCAAATAGCGAGTTCAGCAACGGGCAAGATTTAGTTTCGGGTTGCGTTAAGACAATATTACCGGACACATTCACCTAGTTTGGACTCTAAAAAAATTGAAAAGGTGGGATGGATCAATAGGGTGGTAAATAGCGATTTTAAAAAATATGGTATAATTTGTCCAAGTGCGGAGAACTGAAGGTATGTGCTCTGCTACCACGTATGTGAAAAAGGGATGGGAAATAATGATCAAAATAAAAAGGGGGCGGCAAATATATATAATAGGTGGCAAATAATGATAACAATGAAAAGGGGATGGCAAATAAAGATAATACTGTAAAGGGTGTGGCAAATAACAATACTAAACAAAAGTGGAGCCAAATAATGGTAATAATCAAAAGAAGATGATGAACAGAGATGATAGTCAAACAGGATGGCAAATAATGATAGCTATGAAAAGGGGGTGGCAAATGAACGTAATACTGAAAAAGGGGTGACAAATAACAATAATGGACAAAAGTGGTGCCAAATAATGGTAATAATCAAAAGGAGATGACAAATAAAGATTATAGTCGAGGGGGATGGCAAATAATAATAATAGTTAAAAGGGGCGCCAAATAAGATAATGCAGAAAAGGGGGTGACAAATAAGACAGTACTGAAAAGTGGGTGGCAAATCAGTATAATCATCAATAGTAGTGCCAAATAATGGTAATAATCAAAAGGAGATCACAAATAAAGATTATAGACAAGGAGGTGGCAAATAATTATACCAATGAAAAGGGGGTGGCAAATAATGATACCAATGAAAAGGGGGTGGCAAATAAGATAATACTGAACAGGGGGTGGCCCATTACCATAATAATCAAAAGTGGTGCCAAATAATTGTAATGGTCAAAAGGAGATGACAAATAAAGGTTATATTCAAAGGGGGATGGTAAATAATGATAGCAATGAAAAGGGGGTGGCAAATAAGCATAACATTGAAAAGGGGCTGACAACTTACAATAAAAGCAAAAGTTGTGCCAAATAATGGTAATAATCAAAAACGACATGACAAATAAAGATTGTAGTCAAAGGGGGATGGCAAATAATGAAAACAATGAAAAGGGATTGCAAGATAAGGTAGTACTGAAAAGGGGTTGGCAAATAACTAAAATAATCAAAACGGGAGCCATTATAGTCAAAGAGGATGGCAAATAATAATAACAGTCAAAAGGGGTGGCAAATAAGATAATGCAGAAAAGGGGATGGCAAATAAGATAATACAGAAACGAGGGTGGCAAATAACTATAATAATCAAAAGTGGTGCCGGATAATGGAAATAATCAAAAGGAGATGACAAATAAAGATTATAGTCAAAGGGGATGGCAAATAATGATAACAATTAAAAGGGGTGGCAAGTAAAGAGAATACTGAAAGTGGGATGGGAAATAACTATAATAATCAAAATAGGTGCCAAATGATGCTAATAATCAAAAATGACAAATAAAGATTATAGTCAAAGGGAGTGGCAAATAATGACAACAATGAAAACGGACTGGCAAGATAAGGTAATACTGAGAAGGGGTTGGCAAATAATGATAATAATCAAAACGGGAGCCATTATAGTCGAAGGGGATAGAAAATGATAATAACAGTTAAAAGGGGATGGCAAATAAGATAATGCAGAAAAGGAGGTGGCAAATAAAATAATACTGAAAAGGGGGTGGAAAATAAGAATAATAATCAAAAGTGGTGTCAAATAATGGTAATAATCAAAAGATGACAAATAAAGATTATAGTCAAAGAGGGGGGGTGTGGGCAAATAATGATAACAATTAAAAGGGGGTGGCAAGAAAAGGTAATACTGAAAAGGGAAGGCAAATAAGTATAATAATCAAAAGTGGTCTCCCGCATTGTGTCCTTGGGCAAGGCACTTAACCCCGATTGCCTACATGGGGGCACGATGGCGCTGTGTACTAAGGCGTACTGCACGTCGATGGTGCGCATGTCTTCAACCAATCTAACCCTGCCTGTGCCGCGGTGCAGATTTCAGAGTTACGATGTTGGAGAGCTGACAGCTGCTCGTCGTTGCTCGTCGTTGCTCGGTGGTTCTCTCCGGGTACTCCGGCTTCTTCCACCCGTAAAACTGTCACCGACATGATATGACCCTGGCTGTTAATGTGACGTTAAACCCTAATAATAATAATAATAATACATCAAAAGTGGTGCCAAATAATGGTAATAATCAAAAGGAGATGACAAATAAAGATTATAGACAAAGGGGGTAGCAAATAATGATACCAATGAAAAGGGGTGGCAAATAAAGATAATACTGAAAAGGGCGTGGCCCATTACTATAATAATCACAAGTGGTGCCAAATAATGGTAATAATCAAAAGGAGATGACAAATAAAGATTATAGTCAAAGGGGTATGGCAAATAATGATAGCAATTAAAAGGGGGTGGCAAATAACATAGTACTGAAAAAGGGGGTGACAAATAACAATAATAAACAAAAGTGGTGCGAAATAATAGTAATAAACAAAAGGAGGTGACAAATAAAGATTAGAGATTTCAATGGGAAGGGGTGGAAAATAAGGATAATAATGAAAAGGGGTGGCAAATAAAGATAATATTGAAAAGGGGTGGCACATGACTATAATAATCAAAAGGGGTCCTAAATAATGGCAATAGTCAAAGGGAGGTGACAAATAAAGGTTATATTCAAAGGGTGGTGGCAAATAATGATAACAATGAAATTGGAGTGGCAAATAAAGATAACACTAAAATGGGTGGCAAATAACTAGTATAATCAGAATGGGTGCCAAATAATGGGTGGCTCTTGACTATAATAATCAAAAGGGGTGCCAAATAATGTAATAATCAAAAGGAGGTGACAAACAAAGATTATAGTTTCCATATCCCTGTGGGAACCCCAGGAACTTAAAATATCAATATTTTGAAATGCCAATATTTCGAAGATCAGAAATCTGTTATTTGAAGTACTTTACGAGCTGAGCGCCTCAGGCCCCATGGGGACTCTTGTTGGTTCACCTGACTGAAATTTAGTGGGAGCTAATGCCATCGCTTGGCATCTGTCGTCCATCATGGGTCGTGTGTCATCCTTTAACTTTTGAAATATATTTTTATTCAAAACCACTGGGCCAAATTCAAGCATATATGGCACCGACCATCTTTGGAGTATACCCTTTCTACTTGTTCAAATGAAGCTTCTGCCATGTTCGGGCTGTGGTTTGATGCCCAAAAGCCTAAAAACATTAAAAACCTAGTGCAAGCTCATTCCAAACAAATGCGAAGTGGGCAATTGTAATTAAGGGCCTTTCCCAAGGACACAATGCAGATACCCCTGACGGGGATTGAACCATGCACCTCTCGGTTTGAAGTCCAATGCCGTAACCACTGAGCCACCGGGCTTCCAGCTCTTGTTAGCATGATCAACATATAAAGGGTTTACTAATTATCTGATTATATACAACAATAACAAGAGGAAAATGTTGAAAAACATGCAAACCTTATCTAACACATATGTATGATGCACCAGACAAATTTGAATTCTAACAGTTGTATCTGGAGCCTTGAGTTGACCGAAGTCACATGATGTGTTCTGCCCAATAGACATCCTGAATCCACCATAAGTAATTTGGCTTCTGTGATTTCTGCTGCGAGCTCGCACAAGCTTACACCATGAGCTTGCCCGAAATTACAAGCTCACGCAAGCTTGCAACAAGCTCACACAAGCTCGCACAAGCTCACTGGTAGAAAATATTTTTATAAGGGTTCAAGGGAAGTCTGTAGGTCAATATTTTGGCTGTCTGTGGGGGTATGCCTATTTTGGGCTCCACCCAAACTTTTCATTTCAAGAACCGATGGGTTGGTTTGAACTAAATTCGTCATCTAATATAATTAGGTTATGAGTACTTGATTGATTTCCAAAGGTGCTAAAAATAGGAAAAAATCAAACGCCCACATTTCTGAAATGGCACAGACCCGAATATTGTTTTTAGCTCACCTGACTTAGCCATGGGAGCTTAAGTGATCAGTTTTTGTCTGTTGTCCATCTGGCGTGAACTGTACATTATCGACTCCACTCATAAACCACTGGGCCGAATTGAACCAAATTTCACGTGCGTGTTCCCTATGATATGCCAATTAAAATATGTTCAAATAACCTTGCCACGCCCATAGGGGACACCACAAGGGGCAATATCCTGATAGCACCCATAAATTGTTTTTCAAAATTAAAAAAAAGAACCATCAATTCGAATCTTTTGATATTTGATATATTACATCCCTGGGTGGGTGGGGGGGGGGAGTGGTGCAGATTCACGTTTGTTCAAATTGAGTCCTTGGGTTAATAATTGGGGTCCCCGTAGGAGCCCGAATTTTAACTTTGTGCAGTATGAAGGCATCTCTTTAAAAATCCTCTTCAGATTTACCAGTCAGAATCCTTTCATATTTAGTGTACAACATCCCTAGGTGGGCCAGACTCACATTTTCTTAAATCGCACATCATTGGCTTAATATTTGGGTTCCCTTTGGGATCCCATATTCAGCTTGGTGCAATATGAGAAAATCCCTTTAAAAATCTTTTTGTTCAAATCCACCAGACAGAATGCTTCATATTTGGTATAAATCACCTCTGGGGGAGTCAGATTAAATTGTGTTCGAGTCGGGTCCCTGGGTTAGTGTTTGGTCTCTCTATTGGAGCCTAAAGTTTAACTTAGTGCAATATGAGGAAATTTCATTAAACATCTACTTCAGATCTACCAGTCAGAATCCTTTCATATTTGATATACACCATCTCTAGGAGGGCCAGATTTCAGGGGTTTTTTTCAAATCGAGTTCCTGGGTTAATGTTTGGGGTGCCTATGGGAGCCCAGATGTTAAGTTAGTAAGATATGAGGGAATTTCTTTAAAATTCTTCTTCTCCAGAACGATCTATCAGAATCCTTTGATATTGACTACTCAATAAATACCACAGAACTTGGGTAACATGCAAAATGTCTTTTGCTGCTGACAGACCGGCAGTTTATTGAAGCAATCCAAAAAACACAAAAAACAATTATTTGCCACCCCGTTTGACTGTAATCTTTATTTGTCACCTCCTTTTGATTATTATCATTATTTTGCTCCCCCATTTTTGATTATTATAGTCATGTGCCACCCCTTTCAATAGTATATTCATTTGCCACCTCCTTTTCCTTGTTATCATTATTTGCCACCCCTTTTGACTATAGTCTTTATTTGTCATCTCCTTTTTGATTATTACCATTATTTGGCACCACTTTTTGAGTATTATAGTTATTTGCCACCCCTTTTCATTATTATCTTTACTTGCCACCCCCGTTTAATTGTTATCATGATTTGCCAACCCTTTTGACTAAAACCTGTACTCGTCATCTCCTTCTGATTATTACCATTATTTGACACCACTTTTGGATATCATAGTTATTTGCCACCTCAGTTCATTATTATCTTATTCCATCGCTATTATTATTTGTCATCCCCTTTGACAAAAATCTCTTTTCTCTCATCTCCTTTTGATTATTATCATTATTTGGCACCACTTTTGATTATTATACTTATTTGCCACCCCTTTTTCAGTATTATCCTATTTGCCATCCCCTTTTCAGTATTATCTTATTTGCCACCCCCCTTTTAATTCTTTTTCTGACTTGCCATCCCCTTTGACTCTAATGGCTCCTGTTTTGATCATTATAGTTATTTGTCACCCCCACCCCCTTTCAGTATTACTCTATCGTGCCACACCCTTTTCATTGCTATCTGTATTTGCCATCTCCCTTTGACTACAATCTCTGTTCATCATCTCCTTTTGTTACCATTATTTGGCACCTCTTTTGTTTAGTATTGTCATTTGCCACCCCCTTTTCAGTATTATGTTTATTTGCCATCCCCTTTTCAATGTGATCATTATTTGCCTCCCCCCTTTGACTATAATCTTTATTTGTCTTCTTTTCATTATTACCATTATTTGGCACCCATTTTGATTATTACAGTTATTTTCCACCCCCTTTTCAGTATTGTCTTCACTTGCCACCCTTTTCAATTGTTACCATTATGTGCCCCCCCCCCCCCCACACACACACTTGACTATAATCGTTATTTGTCATCTCCCTTTGATTATTACCATTATTTGGCTCCACGTTTGATTATTATACTTTTTTGCCACCCCTTTTTTCAGTATTATCTTATTTTCCATCCCTTTTTGAGTATTATTTAATTTTCCAATCCCTATGAATTGATATTCTTATTTGCCATCCCCTTTGACTATTATGGCTCCCACTTTGATCATTATAGTTATTTGCCACCCCCTTTTCAGTATTACCTTATCTTGCCAGCCCATTTTCATTGTTATCATTCTTTTCCATCCCCTTTGACTATAATGTATATTTGTCATCTCCTTTTGATTATTACTATTATTTGGCACCACGTTTGTTCATTATTGTTATTTGTCACCCCCTTTTCAGTATTATATTTATTTCCCACCCCCTTTTCATTGCTATCATTACTTGCCATCCCCCTTTGACAAAAATTTCTTTTCATCATCTCTTGATTATTACCATTATTTTACACCTCTTCTGATTATTATACTTATTTGCCACCCCCTTTTCAGTATTATCTTATTTGCCACACCCTTTTCAGTATTATCTTATTTGCCACCCTCTTTTAATTGTTATTCGTATTTGCCATCCCCTTTGACTATAATGGGTACCATTTTGATTATTATAGTTATTTAACACCCCTTTTCAGTATTACCTTATCTTGCAGCCCCCTTTGACTGTAATCTTTGTTTGTCACCTCCTTCTGATTATTGCAATTATTTGGCACAACTTTTGTTTATTATTGTTATTTGTCACCCCCTTTTCACTATTATGTTTATTTGCCACCCCCTTTTCATTGCTATCATTATTTGCCATCCCCCTTTGACAAAAATTTCTTTTCATCATCTCCTTTGGATTATTACCATTATTTGGCACTGCTTTTGGTTATTATACTTATTTGCCAACCCCTTTTCAGTATTATCTTATTTGCCACCCCATTTTCAGTATTATCTTATTTGCCACCCCCTTTCAGTATTATCTTATTTGCCACCTTCTTTTCAGTATTATCTTATTTGCCATCCCCTTTTAATTGTTATTCTTATTTGCCATCCCCTTTGACTATAATGGTTCCAATTTTGATTGTTATAGTTATTTGCCACCCCCTTTTCAGTATTACCTTATCTCGCAGCCCCCTTTTCATTGCTATCATTATTTGCCATCCCCCTTGACTATATTCTTTATTTGTCATCTCCTTTTGATTATTGCCATTATTTGGCACCACTATTGGTTATTATTGCTATTTGTCACCCACTTTTCAGTGTTATGTTTATTTGCCATCCCCTTTTCATTGCTATCATTATTTGCCATCCCCCTTTGTTTGCCATCTTTATTTGTCATCTTTTGATTATTACATTTTTTTGGCGCCCATTCTGATTAATAGAGTTATTTGCCATCCCCTTTCAGTATTACCTTTTCTTACCACCCGCCTTTAATTGTTTTCATTATTTGCCATCCCCCTTTGACTATAATCGTTATTTCTCATCGCTTGATTATTACCATTATTTGGCACCCATTCTGGTTATTATAGTTATTTCCCACCCCTTTTTCAGTATTGTGTTTACTTGCCACCCCATTTAATTGTTATCATTATTTGCCACCCCCTTTGACTATAATCTTTATTTGTCATCTCCTTTTGATTAATACCATTATTTGGCATCACTTTTGATTATTGTGCTTATTTGCCACCCCCTTTTGAGTATTATCTTATTTGCCAGCCCCTTTTTGTGTATTATCTTATTTGCCACCCACTTTTAATTGTTATTTTTATTTGCCCATCCCCTTTGACTCTAATGGCTGACGTTTTGATTATTATAGTTATTTGCCACCCCCTTTTCAGTATTACCTTATCTTGCCTGCCCCTTTTCATTGTTATCATTATTTGCCATCCCCCTTTGGCTATAATCCTTATTTGTCAACTCCTTTTGATTATTACCATTATTTGGCAACACCTTTTTTATTATTATTTTTTGTCACCCCCTTTTCAGTATTATGTTTATTTGCCACCCCCGTTTAGTTGTTAGCATTATTTGCAACTCCCTTTGTCTATAATCTTTATTTGCCACCTCCTTTTGATTGTTTCCATAATTTGGTACACTTTTTGTTTATTAGAGTTATTTGCCACCTCATTTTCAGTATTATCTTTATTTTCCACTCCCTTTCTGTTGCCATCGTTATTTGCCACCCACCCCTCTTTGACTATATTCTGTTTTCGACGTCTCCGTTTGAGTATTACCATTATTTGGCACCACTTTTTTATAATTGTTATTTGCCACCCCTTTTCAGTATTATCTTTATTTGTCTCCCCCATTTCATTATCTTTATTCGCCGTCCCCCTTTGAATATAATCTTTATTTCTCATCTCCTTTTGATTATTACCATTATTTGACACCCTTTTTGATTATTATAGTTATTTTGTGCCCCCTTTTCCGTAGTATCTTTATTTGCCACCCTCTTTCCATTGCTATCATTATTTGCCACTTCCTCTGAATTTAATCTTTGTTTGTCATCTCCTTTTGATTATTACCATTATTTGACACCCCTTTTGATTATTACTATTTGCCACCCCCTTTTCAGTAGTATCTTTATTTACCATTCCCTCCCCCTTTCATTGTTATCATTATCTGCAATCTGCCTTTGATTAATTTGTCATCTCCTTTTGATTGTTTCCATCATTTGACACCCATTTTGATTACTGCCACCCCTTTTTCATTATTAATTGCATTTGTTATCCCCTTTTGACTTGCCACCCCTTTTATTACTACACTTATTTTTTATTTGTCCTCATTGATTGCTTTTATTATTTGCTATCTGTTTTGATTATTATCACTTTGCTATCTCCTTTTCATTTTTAGGTACATTTGCTAACCCCTTTTGATTTTATCATAGTTTACCACCCCTTTCTATTACTATTGTTATTGTGTTCATTATTGTTATTTGCCGCCCCCCCCCCCCTTTGATTGAAATCACTATTTGCCATCGTGATGGTAATTAGCTTAAATAATGAGAAATAGTTATTTGCCACCCAGGTGCCAAATAGGTTAAATAATGAGAAATGGGTATTTGCCACCAGGGTGATAAATAGTTTAAATAATGAGATATAGATATTTGCAACTGGGGTGGTAAAAAGTTTAAATAATGAGAAATAGTTATTTGCCACCCAGGGGGCAAATAGCTTAAATAATGAGAAATAGTTATTTGCACGAAGGTGGTAAATAGCTTAAATGATGAGAAATAGTTATTTGCCACCCGGATGGTAAATAGCTTAAATAATGAGAAATAGCTGTTTGCCACCCCGGCGGTAGATAGCTTAAGTAATGAGAAATAGTTATTTGCCACCCGGGTGGTAAATAGCTTAAATAATGAGAAATAGTTATTTGCCACCCGGGTGGTAAATAGCTTAAATAATGAGAAATGGCTATTTTGCCACCCGGGTGGTAAATAGCTCCTGCCCCAAGTAACCGCCGGCCGGAATTAAACTTTATTTGAATGGACTGCATCTGAATGCAATGGGCAGTCAAAACCTTCCAATAGCTGAACTATATTTGAAATAGAATTTAAAAGTACCCCTTTTCGATCACATAGCTCTAGGATACGGTATTATTCTGATGAGGTGAGAAACCAAAACATTACATTACAGGCAAAGGCCGTGGGTCCAAGTTTGGACTAGTCTTGGAACAGAAGTTACAGAACATCCCAGAGCCCTTTCAGATTGCCGAATGACCCTGTATTTTAAAACATATTTCAATATTTCAATTTTTTATGTTGTTCTGAATGTTCTGTGTGGTAAATTGAAATACCGTTTCTGTGGCTGAAACAGCGAAAACATTTGCATCACCGCCCCATTAATAACGGTCACATCTTTACACTCACCAAACTGATGTGTGTCGAATTATTGTAGATACTACCTTCAAATGTTTGCCTTGGTTCTGTCAAATTCCAGTCTTTCAACAGTTTTTTCACAATCACTTCCTGGTCGGTCAGCCAAATTTCTGGGGAACAGGACCACTCCCCCCCCGGGCCAACTCGCCCCCTTGCTGGTGGGCCAACTCGCCCCCGGGCCATCTCGCCCCCGGGCCAACTCGCCCCCAGATGGAATAACGAGGATTGGTCATGATGTGTGTTGAGAAATGAGTAACAACGCGCGATTTCAAAAATAATTTTGTTTATTTTTAAAAAATCTCTCAGTTATTAACGATAATATAATTGTTTTACCTCTCAATTTTTACGTAACATAAATAATGAATTTTTATCAAACATATAATATTTAAATAATATTTATTTACAAAAGTATAATAAGTCTACTTCTTTACATAAACAGATGAACATTTCCTTAAAAAGGCTGCCGTTGACAGTTCTGGGGGATCTGCCATATATTTATCATATAATTATGTGTTTTGTTCGTGTATCCGTTTCAAATCTGCAGCTCTGACGCGCAATTCTGAAGTATTGGGCCCAGTTTGTAGAAACTCACATCCCTGCCGATGGTATTCATTCTACGATGTCAAGATGAAAATAGAAAAAAGTTAACCATTAAATACAAATATTAATAATAAATATTAAATAAATAAATAAATAAATAAATATAAATTTAAGTTTGTATCATTACGTACTATCTTTAAGTTTAAGTTAAAATGTAACTTTTTTATGTCAATTTCTAGAACAACCCAACAAACAGTTGAGTAAAATGTGCCCAGCCAGTCACTGTAAAACACGGGAACACATCTGTTCACTCTTATTCTGTCAAATACCTTCTTTTTAACGCAGTACCCGGTACTCCCATATTGGATATACCAATAATAGTAATGAGTATCACTTACTCCACAACACAAAATCTGCAAACTATTATTTACGAAATAGAAGATAGGTGTAATGAAAACAACCGTAACAGTCAAAGAAATCAAAGGAATCAATAACAAAGTGAGTACCGCCAAAGCGTTAATCTGATGACATGTTTTTATTCATAATTACTCAACTGTGCTGCTTGATTGGAGGATGTTTCATCCAGACTGTAAAATTTATTTGTGCTGGATGTACTAAGTCTGTGAAGCTAATGATTAAAAGAAAATCGAATATAATTGGGATTACTTATTCAGAAAACTGTAAGTAACAGGAAATATAAAATAATTCAATTAATTCAAATAAAAAAAAATAAATAAATAACGATAATTTTCGAAATGGGCCAACTCGCCCCTAAAATCGGGCCAACTCGCCCCAAAGGGGCGAGTTGGCCCGGGGGCGAGTGGTCCCGTACCCAATTTCTGTAGATGAACATGTCTTTCGAAATAGACAAGAGCACCAGTACTAAAATACGGCGTGGACACGCACGTGTGAATATGTCCAAAAGACGATGGACAGAATGGCGGTGATAGGAAAGACTGGATTCTTTTTTTTTCTCTTTTTCTTTTGGCGCGACGTTGATGGGAGATATCACATGTTTTGACCGTCAAGTGAATGATGCAGAATACGATGTTATTCGTGGCGGGGTTTTCGAATTTGAAAATGCAGTAAGCCAATTTTAGAAAAAAATCCATTTGAAAGGATATTCTCTTTTATTTCCATATATTTGAGAACTTTTAGAAGCTTCAATAAATTAAATAATCCACAAAATACTTAAAACATTTATACGAAATGATATGCACCAAGTTCTCCAAATTTAACTCAATTTTGGTTTTAAAGTCAATAACCCATTTTTTCAACAAAGTGCAAAAGTCAATTTTGTTCAAAATGATCCAATAAACAACCCATTTTGACCCTACCTTATGTTTGGGTTAAATTTCAACCCAGTCGAATTCAGAGTGATATTTAAAACCAATGTGCACGTATGTAAAACCGATGTGCACGTATGTAAAACCGATGTGTACATATGTAAAACCGATGTGCACGTATGTAAAACCGATGTGCACATTTGTAAAACTGATGTGTATATGTTTAAAACCGATGTGCCCGTACGTTTAAAACCGATGTGTATATGTTTAAAACCGATGTGTATATGTTTAAAACCGATGTGCCCATATGTAAAACGGATGTGCACATATCTAAAACTGATGTACGCATGCGCGTATTTGAGGATACTCTTTACTGTCTTATAAATCGTGATGTCCACCCAGTTCTCATTTGTTCTCAGAGCGTTCAAAGAGAGAAGACACGCCGAGCCACAACTGTAAATTCTGTAGGAAAGCATTCTCAAGAGCCTTTACACGCAATAGACACGAAGATGGTTACTGCCTCAAGAGGTTTGGGATGACGGGTGAAGGCAATCAGTCAAACGAAGATTATAACTTGTCTGATTCTAACGAGAGCACATATTCAGAGTCAGACGATAGTGATACAACCACTGAAAGTGAATATTCAGAAGAAGATGGCGAAACGAACATAATAGACACTTTAATCATAAGAGCATATGAAGATAATACAGCTAAATTTCAGAGATTGAAAGTGTCATACATAGAAAATCTCTTGCCCACAGACGAGGCCACCAAAGCGGCCAGGGAAGCTCTTAGAGACAGCGTGAGAGCTTCGCTCTGTAGACGATTATTTAAGGCAGTGAGTCGAGTAAGGCACTTCAGACAACATCCAGTCTATGGAAAAATTAGAAAAAAACTGCTCAGCGACTTCGAGATGAGGAGGGTTACGGAATGAACGAAGCTGAAAAATTCGCAATTGAGAAACGAAAATACTTGTTTGATCCATTATTAAGAAAATACACGTTTTCTGGATGTGCAGACAGCTTGGGATCATAACGGGAGAAAGTCCAGAAGAACGACAACAACAAAAACTGCCCCTTTTCAGGGACAAAAGACAGTTACTGGACATTTAATTATGTTTATTGTATGCTTACCTGTAAAAGTATTGTAAAACTACTTATTTTAGAAATTACTTATGTTGAAATTGTAAAATTACTTGTAAAAACTTATTAAAAATACATTTTGACTGATTGTAAATCCATTTTAATTGATTGTAAAACCATTTTCGCTTTGAAAAAAATACTTGTAAATTTGTAACTCTGATTGCAAACCCATTTTGACTATTGTAAAACCAATTAATTACTTGTAAAACTGATTTTATGTGAAAATAAAATTTAATAGAGAGAAAATTTAGAGCTGTTCATTCCTTTTCAGCTTACCTGTGAGTTGAGCATGCTATAGTAGTTTACTACAACACTCCGGATCACTCATCTATTCGCCACGCAGAAAATACTGCATGGCACGATCTGATTGGACAGTTGTTTGACCAGTCAGAGAACGCCTGCGTGGGATAATTTTACAACACGCTTATCTATTGGTCCTATGGAATATACCGCCGTGTGGAATGATCTGATTGGACAATTGTTTGACCAATCAGACACCGCCGCGATCTTTCCGGTTTATCAAACACCTGCGACGTGACACCATCTTATCATATTAAGCTTCTTATAAATAAAGGAGGCCTTTATCATAATACCTTTATCTATGACATAATCTAACATACCAGCTGTCCCTTATCCATTTGCGTAACCATACAACGTTACACTATCATATCTTCTTATAAACAAAGATTCTCTCTATCTTAATCACCATTATCTATGCATTGACAAAGGCCAGGTGTTCTCTATCATAATTCCTTTATGACATGTCTAAACAAACCAGGTAGTCTTTATATCTAAAGCATTTTGTATGTCGTTTCGTGTACATGTCCTTGACAACATTTACCTTAAAGATATTTACCAAGAAATAAAGTTATGGGAGGGGCAGGGAGGGGATAGGGGATGGTGGCACTCTTTTGTTAGTACACATAAGGACACCTCAGTTTGAAAGTCCCCCAGCTTTGGGCTAGCCTTTGGAAAGGGGAGGAACAGTGCAGAGCTTTGGTGGGGAGGGAGTGGGCTTTTGGAAGGGGAGCCCACATACAGAGAAAACCTAAACAATGCGGGGAAAGCCTAAATGGGCTATACATAGCCTGGGTCCTAAAATGAGCTTTGAGGAGGGATAGCCTAAAAAAAATAATATGGTACATACATGGTGGGTAGGGTGAGGGGGCGCCTAAAAATAACCTAGGCCTAGTGTGGAGAGGGGAGGGGAAGGGGAGGCCTAACGGATTTGGGCACTGAGGTCAATGACCCCCCGGGGACCTAGTAAAGAAGCCAGATCTGTGCATCCTATACTACTGTGTTAGTTTGCTGTTTAACATCAAACGAGAAAAAAGTTTATAATAGAAGCTAAAAAAATAGAAATTACATCATTACATTAAAAACGGATGGTGTGGGGTATATTTCCAGGATGGGGGAATATATCCCAAGATATTTGCTCCTTGTGGGGAGATATCCTGGTAGAAAGATATGATTCTACACGGGGTCTTCCGGCCTGTGGGATGGACTTTGATGGGTTATTGTTACAATGTTGTATGCGCCCCACGACCCGTGGGATTACACGGTTACCAACACGGGGGCTCCGACCGGGGGTCGAAACAGCCGTCGATTGTGGCCAAATGGACTCTGGTAAATGCATACGATGGTGGTGCGGGCGCCTTCAACAGCCACCACACTGGAAGAGTTAAAGATCGTGACGCACAATTTGTAGGTCTTCGTCGCAGGTAGCGTCCATCCGGACCCAGTCCAAGTCTATAGAGACCGACTTGTGGTATAGTTGCGCTCTGTCGGTGTGGTCAATTCGAGTACTTGCGCCTTGATCCACTCGAAGTCTTTGACCATAACAATATCAAATTCCATACAGAATTTCACTGGTGGTGTGATAGCGTCTTAATCACCATCAAAAAGCCTGTTACTGGAACATCATTGACAACATGTCAAATAAACACGTGAAGTCAGAAGTCAACGTCGACGTTCCACCATTGCAACGAGATGGTTTGTACGGCAGCGTAGAACCGACACACCGTAGTATATTTCCAGGGATTCCTAATCTGTTTTTACAGATTACTAATCTGTTTTTACAGATTTACTAATTTGTTTTTACAGATTAACTAATCTGTATTTACCGATTACTTAGTTGATCTGTAAAAACAGATTAGTAATCTGTTTAAACAGAATAGTAATCTGTAAAAACAGATTAGTTAATCTGCAAAAACAGATTAGTTAATCTGTTTAAACAGATTACTAATCTGTAAATACAGATTAGTTAATCTGTAAAAACAGATTAGTAATCTGTAAAAACAGATTAGTTATCTGTAAAAACAGATTAGTAATCTGTAAAAACAGATTAGTTATCTGTAAAAACAGATTAGTAATCTGTAAAAACAGATTAGTAATCTGTAAAAACAGATTAGTAATCTGTTTAAACAAATTAGCAATCTTTTTAAACAGATTAGGAATCCCTGGAAATATACTATGGTGTGGCGGTTGGGAGCACGGTGGCTCAGTAGGTAGAGGTGCTGGCTGCAAGCCGAGTGGTCCTCGGTTCGAATCCAACCTGCGGCAACCGCGTTGTGTCCTTGGGCAAGACACTTCATCTCCATTGCTCGCGTGGGGCACGATGACGCCGTGTACTAAGGCGTACTGCACGTCGATGGTACGAATGTCTTCAACCAATCTAACCCTGCCTGTGCTGCAGTGCGGAGTTACGATGTTGGGGAGCTGGCAGCTGCTCGTCGTTGCTCGGTGGTTCTCTCCGGGTACTCCGGCTTCCATCTCCCGTAAAACTGACACGGTCATGAACCATTGTCCATAAATATGTGACCTAAAACATCAATAAATAAATAAATGGTGTGGCGGTTCTACGCTGCCGTAGGTTTGGGAAGGAATAAGAACTGAATTTTCTCTAAAATATTTCTTTAATCGTTCCCCTGATAATAATCTTAGGCAAAATTTGTAAATAAATTTTCTGAACAGCAGAAAAAATATTTTCTTTTTACCTCTAAACCTTACCTTATGACCCTTCACTGAATCATTGGAACACCGTTAATCTTGTTTATTCAGTCATGAGTAATTTAACCCTTAATGTAGCGTAATAGTTTTGGCCGTTACGCTACTGAAGGGTTAGATTGCACATGACTGTGAATAAAAGAATTCAAATTCGTCATGCTTTGATATGAATGTGTGACCTTGTTCATTCAAGTCGATATGAGCCTCAGTCACTTAAGCTGAGGTCAATTTTAGGGATCTCGGTTAAGACGTTTCACATCAAATAATCGCACATTAGAGATCCTCTCTATATATGAGCTCTATCAAATGCTATAACAAAAGACACGCCCCGTTTATTAATAGAATGCAGGAAATGTCTAAATATCCGTTAAATGAATACTCCTGTTAGTTGGATATTTTTCGCTGCTATATTTGAACAGGTGGGAAGCCAGTATTCTATAATGGCTTGTGCCCTATCCCGTTTATATATATATATATATATATATATATATATATATAACTTCGTCAAATTGCCGTCATGCTCGGAAGTTTACTTCCTTCTAAGCGGCTTTCATTTTTGACTAATACTTATTCCGTTACGTTAAGTGCCGTACCAATGTGTATCGCGTCACGGGAACGTAAAATTTAGCGTCACGCTGATCCTAATTGTTGAATGGGAATTATAAAATTGATCGTGATACGCGTACGTCTTACAGATCGATTTATTATTTGGCAAGTGGCTGCCTAGCTCCTAATCACGAACCCGTCTGTAAAATCGCCGATGCATGTCTTCCTTGGGTGGCAACAAGTAAAGATATGTTCCGCATTACACGTTGTTCACTGTTTTTAATTGTAAATTATGGACAAACAAGACCGTATCATATCTTCCTTAGGTGGTAACGAGTGGAGATATATTCCGCGTTATTGCGCGCATTTTTTGTTCTCAGCCTTAGAATTAGAAGCATTCAATCATTTATCTCAACCTCGCCCTGGTAACAGAGGCAGAAGCGAGTTCGCATGCAGTATTCACACATTCAACCATTCCTTGACCCGAATTGTTCAAACGCGTTGTTCTCCATATTCAAGTGTATTGCTTGTAAAAACACCGTATCATATCTCCCTTGGGTGGTAAAGATATGTTCCCCGTTTCATGTTGTTCCCCCGTATCCGAGTCTATTACGCGCAAAATAACTGTATCATATCTTCCTTGGGTGGCAACAAGTAAAGATATGTTCCGCGCTTCACTTTGCTTTTTGTATTCAAGTGCAAATTATGAAAAATACCATATAATATCTTCCTTGGGCGGCAACAAGTAAAGATATGTTCCGCGTTATTACGTAAATAACAAATATGAATTAGACACTATTTCTAAAACCTCGCCCTGGTAACAGAGGCAGAGGCAAGTAAGTTCGTATACCGTATTCACACATCCAACCACTCCTTGGCCCGAATCATTCAATCATTTAAAAGCGCGCCTCCATATCTCCGCCCCAGTACCCAACCCGCGTCAATCAGACATCAATACCGCTGATGGAAAATATAATTTTTTTATACCCTCCTTGCGTAGTAATAACCTCCCC